>OZ059849.1:5000-605000 GCA_964057195.1 Orthosia cruda
AAAGCCTATGATATAAAAATTTTTGTGTTAAATTTAAACTCATTATTCCATATAATAACAATTTTTTCTAAATTCACATCTTGTTCGCACGCTTCACGTTAACTTTGTAATTCTGTTGTTTTCGCATTAAGAATCTAAATCTAGCCATATCTTAGCCTAGGATAGACCTAGCCAGAAGGTGAAGCCTGTTTTAGTGTTTTTGGAGCTAAAGCTATTAACTTGAAAACAAAAATTTTCAAAAAAGCCCCAAATAAAAAAGTGCATTTTCAACTTGCTATCGGGAATGTGGAAAAATACTACGCAGTACTTTGTGACATTACGGACAAATAAATGAACTGTTTTAACTTAAATTACTAAATATCTCATGTGTTAGACTAAGTCATTGGGACAGGGAATTCAAACCCCTAAAAAACGAGCCCAAAATTAAGTAATTTTGAGTGCAAATTCACGAAAATTTGACGGCCATTGTTGACACATGTATACATCATACTTAACCTAAAAACTGTGTCGTATTATTTTAAATTGTATTAATTTTATCTTTTTGTTTTAATTTTAAATATTGATTGCCTTGATAAAGGAACATCAAAAATACCGGTATATTTTAGAAAATCGCCAGTGATAAACAATATTTATTTGACCAATAATTGTGAATAATAATAATTAAGAATTATAAAATAAATCCACCAAATTAACCCCATTTCATCCCTTATCTTCCCATATACCAACCCCATCCCAGGCACCCCAGTATTTATTTAATTATAGGGGCAAAGTTGAACCGGAGTACCGGTAGAAATCGACTCGACGTCGACTCGACTTGGGAGTCGAATCGACTTCAAGGTCGATACTTGTCGACTTATAGGTCGACTCGAGGAAGATCGCTCCCCTGGCTCCAGGAAAACCCTCGTAACTCGGGAACGGCTGAAGTTAGGTCAAAAATAACACCAGATTGAAATACTATACTACGTATAGTATTTCAACAAAACTCCGGGAAGACCAAGCCCCATATCCCCCCGGGTAGCTCGCTAAGTCCCTATATTTTTTTCTAAATTTCGAAATTTTGAAACTTGCTGTTACAAAATTCTGGAACCGTCTTTTAATATCATTTAAATATTAAATATCTCAGGAACGGGTGGAGATAGAGATCTCTAGTCAAAATTTTCCCCCCCCGTTAACCCCCGCCCAGTCGGGACTCAGATAAATATAGGCCCAAAAAATCCCCCCCTTTCTTGTTTTTTAAAAAACTTTTTTTTCACTTTTTAATATTAATTTTCAAAATTTAATAATCATATTTTAGAGCACCCATATTACCTCATCCCGCCCCCCCCGCCCATTTTGTAATTTTATTTTTTGTTAATTTTCCACAAATTTCCAAAAATTCTTAAATTGGAAATTTCAAAGAGGTACAGTAGACAAAGGTCTGCTTGCCAAAAAACTAGTCAACATTTTAATTATTGAAATTTATTGTAATTGTATTTTAATTATATTTTAATTATAAGTCAGCAAATTTAATTATATTTTAATTATATTTTAGCTGAAATTTTAATATCGATGAACGTATCGACTTAATGGAAAATTTATAAATTGGTTGAATAAAGATTGTAAATTAATTTTATTAATTATATTAATTGAAATTTTGAAATATTATCTGGATTTTCGGGGAAAATCGATATATCTCGGGAACCGCTAGGAATATCGAAAAACCGACGAAATTTTCCCCCCCCAAAGAAGACACCCCCTCCCAATCTGGACTGGGTATATAATAGGCCCCCTAAAATTATTTTTTGACCCCCTTTTTTCGGCCCCCCAAAATTTTTTGACTCACTTATATTAATTATATATTTACATATTTATTTAAATTCGTACCCCCTTCAGGACCCCCCCTCCCCTCAGGACTCAGGACCCCCCCCCCTCTCCCCCTATTCCCCGAGACCCCAAAGGACCCACTCGGGACCCCCCCCCCCCCCCCCAACCGAAAAATTTCTTCACCCCCCCGGACCCTAACTTTGGTACCGGAGGTCATAGACCCACCGAGTTTGGGGTCTCCGTAATCGGGAGGAGAAGACCTTTAATCTGGCCCCTAGGGATTTGCCGAAAAGCAAAAAATATTTTTAAAAAATTTTTTGAAATTTTTTTCTTTTAGATTCTTTTTCTTTTTCACTCTCCCCATTGGTTGGCGGTGTCTCTTTTTCGACAGCACTGACGGAACAGGTTTTATTTAACTGTTCTGTAATAATTTTAAGACATATAGCAACACTTTTGTGTTGCTATACTCTAGATTAAGATTAGGTTAAGACATATAGCAGCACTTTTTGCTGCTATATTTTTATCTTTAGATTAAGACTAGGTTAGGACATACAACAGCACTTTTGTGCTGTTATATTTTAGAATTAAGACTATATTGATATTTTATCAAATTTTTATTAATGTTTTAAAAGTCAGTTCCGGTAGGTGTACTGCATTAGTGACTGGAACTGGACAAATTTTACGCAGGATTACGTTACAATCCCCTTTTTAATTCAATCCTTGACCGTATTTATACAATTATTTTATACATTTTACACACCAACTGGGGTATCCCTTTACAATACCTCTTTTGACACAGTACTAATCCCAAAACCCAACTAACTCAAGATGAGCGGGATGCCCGGTTTGCGTACACCCATAAAGAGCCGGTCCCAAGCAACGAGCTCACATATAAAAAGCCCACAGAAGGCACCTGTAGAGGCAGGACCCTCAACCTTAAGTGTGAGGACTAGTGTGGGTAAATGGGAAGCGGGAAAGGTTGAAGGCGAGGGAACCTCCCCAACCAAACATGTCAAAACCGTACCGATAACGACAAGAGCTTCGGTCTCATTCGAAATCGGAAGCCCACCACCACAAAAAAGTAGAGTAGCAGAGGCCAGAATTATGAGCAATAAAATCAAAACATACATGACAACCTCAAAGACAACAAAAACAGAGATAAAAAATGAGGTTAAGGCCTTGGCAGACCGGCTCTATCACCTTATAAAGGAGTCAGAGCAGGAAAAGGGACGCGAACCCCCTACAAAAAAGACCTTCAAATCCCAAGGCATCCAAGTCCGGGAAGCCCAGGAAGAGCAAAGGATGGAGCGAGCCTCCTCCCCTTCCCCGGGGAACACCGGGGGAGCGGAGGCGGACTCTCTTAGGAAGGCACTAGAGGAGCACACTCGAAACTTGGCCGTTAATAACGAGATCATGGGAAGGCTGAAAGAAGCACTACAAGCTGGCCAAAGCCATATGGAGAAGCTCTCCTACGCCAGCGTAGCGGCAAGTCGGCCTTCAAACCAAACAGTACAGCAAACGGCGCTACACTCGATAGTAGTGACGGCCAAGGATGAGAAAGAGACGGGAGATCAAGTGCTGGATAGAATTAGAAAAGTTGTAAACGCCAAAGAGGGAGGGTTCACAGTGGATAAAATAAGGAAGGCGAAGGACAGAAAGATAATTGTAGGCTGCCGCACAGAAGAAGAAAGGAGAAAGATAAAGGAGAGAATAGGGGAAGCATCTGAGCTGAAGGTTCAGGATGTAAAAAATAAAAATCCTCAGATCATGATGAGGGACGTAATGCGTTACAATAGTAACGAAGATATCATAAAGGCACTGAAAAATCAAAACAGCCACATCTTCAAAGACATTGACGAAGAACAGAAGATTGTGGAAATTTTATACATAAAGCGTACCAGAAACCCGCTTACGGGTCATGTAGTGTTGCGAGTCGCCACAGAAGTCTGGAGGCGCATGCTAGAAGTCGGAGCGGTGCATGTGGACCTTCAGCGGGTTAGGGTTCAAGACCAGTCCCCGCTCGTCCAATGCTCGCTCTGCCTTGCATATGGGCATAGCCGGCGAATTTGCACCGAGACCACCGCAAAGTGCGGCCACTGTGGCGGCCCGCACATGAGGGCAGACTGTGGGGACTTTAGCGCAGGCTTACCACCTACCTGCTGCAATTGTACGCGTGCCAATATAGATAACGTCAACCATCATGCCTTCAGTCCAGAATGTACGATAAGGAGAAGGTGGGACGCAATATCCCGCTCATCTATAGCATACTGTTAAGGGCACCCCGGAGACTCCTGTCCAACAAACAGAAAGACCATACCGAGTGGCCCAAGCAAACCTTCAACGCAAGGAACTGGCGACCACCGAACTCTTTATAGAGGCCAGTGAACGGAAGATCTCGTGGGCACTGATCCAGGAGCCCTATGTGGGAGGAGCCCGAAGTATGAAGAGCTACCGTGGAGCGAGAATCTACCAGTGCGAGGTTGATGGAAGTGGGAGGGTAAAGGCGGCGATAGCCGTCTTTGACCATGACGTAGACGTCATACCCTACCCAAAACTCACCACAAACAATATCGTTGTGGTGGGGATCCGGACCAAAGCCTGGGAAATCGCAGTAGTCTCCTATTACTTTGAGCCAGACCAACCCATAGAGCCATACTTGGACCAGCTGACCCGGATCAAAGCGGAAGTGGCCACCGGTAGATTTCTGTTGGGAGGCGACGCTAATGCGAAAAGTGCCTGGTGGGGCAGCAACAAGGAAGACCCCAGAGGTGAGGTCATGTCTAGCACCCTGGATGAGTTGGAGCTTCAGGTACTGAACACTGGTGACGCTCCCACCTTTGACACGGTCAGGGGTGGTCGAGCGTATAAAAGCCATGTCGACGTCACGGCTTGTTCGCTCTGCCTTTTTGACCTGGTGGACGGCTGGCGGGTTGATACAGGAGTTACGTCCTCGGACCACAACACGATTTTATTTAATATTAAAGTTAAAAGGGATAAAGGGATCAACATTAATAGAACAACAAGGAAATATAACACACGGAAGGCAGATTGGGATAAATTTAAAACTAAAATGGGGGAATTAATAACTGTAAATAAAATAAACCTAGAAATGATAATGGAAATAGAAAATAAACTCAAATTAGAAGAATTGATAATAAAGTATAGAAACATAATCATAGAAGCATGCGAAAAATCAATGCCTAAGGTAAAAAGCACAGTAAAACTTACCATTCCGTGGTGGTCCGAGGAACTCGCTGTGAAGAAGAAAGAGGTTACCAGGAAGAGGAACCGCATCCGCAACGCCGCGCCGGTCCGGAGAGCGATGGTCGTCGACGAGTACCTGAAAGCAAAACAAGAATATGAGACGCAAGCAAAGAGTGCCCAAATCGCCAGTTGGAAGGAGTTCTGCCGGAAGCAGGATCGGGAGGGGGTCTGGGAAGGAATCTACAGGATCATCGGTAGGACTGCCAGAAGGCAGGAAGAACTGACCCTATGCTGCGATGGTACATTCCTTAGTCCAAGTGAATCAACCGCCCTACTAGCAGATACGTTCTACCCCAAAGACAGAGTAGACCAGGACAACGCTGACCACAGGCGAATTAGAGAAGCGGCCGGCAGAGTAAATGAATGGGTCCATGATGAATATCATGACCCACCATTTACGATGCTGGAGCTGAAGACCGCCGTGGCAGGTTTCAATCCCAAAAAGGCACCAGGAGGGGACGGACTGACTTCTGACATCTGCAGCCGAGCGATCCACCGGGACCCGGAATTGTTCCTTGCCCTTTACAACAAGTGCCTCGGCCTGGCACACTTTCCAGAGATCTGGAAGGAAGCTACGGTCGTGGTCCTTAGGAAGCCGGGCAAGGACAACTATCTGACCCCCAAGGCATACCGACCAATCGGTCTGTTGCCTGTTCTGGGGAAGGTCCTGGAGAGGATGGTCGTAGCACGTCTAAAGTGGCAGCTTATACCGCGGTTTAGTACCCGCCAGTTTGGCTTTATGCCCCAGAGGAGCACCGAGGACGCCCTCTATACGCTAATGAAGCACGTACAGGACAAGTTAAGGCTGAAGAAGCTAATTGTCCTGGTGTCATTGGATATAGAGGGGGCCTTCGACAGCGCCTGGTGGCCAGCTATAAAAGTCAGGCTGGCTGAGGAAAATTGCCCGGTCAACATCAGGCGGCTGGTAGACAGCTATCTCGACAGTAGGAAGGTTAATGTTCGTTATGCCGGGGAGGAATGTACTCGAGTGACTGACAAGGGCTGCGTTCAGGGGTCAATCGGTGGTCCAATCCTGTGGGACCTCCTTCTCGACCCACTGCTAAAAGACCTGGAGCGATTCGGGGTCTTCGTGCAGGCGTTCGCGGACGACATCGTCTTGGTCGTGGATGGCGACTCGGCGACTGAAGTCTCGAGAGCCGCCAATGCAGCCCTCGCCCATGTTCAGGATTGGGGTGTCCGAAATAAGCTGAAGTTCGCACCGCACAAAACCTGTGCGATGGTGGTAACCAACAGGCTTAAGTACGACACTCCATGCCTGAGCATGGCCGGGGTCGACATTGGAATGGTTAAGAAAATGAAGTTGCTGGGTCTGACCATAGACGAAAAGCTCACGTTTAATGAGCATGCCGCGAACGTCTGCGGGAAGGCAGCCGGAATTTATAAACAGTTGTCACGCGCCGCGAAAGTTAGTTGGGGATTAAATGCTGAAATTATACACACTATATACACCGCGACTATTGAACCAGTAATTACCTACGCGGCCGCTGCCTGGGCTCCTGCTGCGAAAAAGCTAGGGATACGGAAGAAGCTAGGCTCTGTCCAACGAGGATTCGCTCAGAAGATCTGCAAATCGTACCGCACAGTCTCACTGAACTCGGCGCTGGCACTGTCCGGGATACTACCTCTAGACCTGCGCATACAAGAGGCAGCCGCCCTGTATGAAGCGAGGAAAGGGTCATCCCGGTTCGTGCCAGGAGATAGGGAGATCGAGAGTGCGGTGAGGTTTGCAGAAGCTCCTCATCCGGCTACGCAAATGCCCCTGGAGTTCATGTGCCTGGCAGATCAAACGCTACTAGACAGTAGCAATGTGCAGACGGTGCGAATATTCACCGACGGCAGCAAGATTGAGGGGAAGGTCGGAGCCGCATTATCCATTTGGGATAATGTGGGTGAAGTCCGGAACCTCAAGCTCTGCCTTGCCGCGTACTGCACAGTCTACCAGGCGGAACTCCTGGCCATTTGCAGGGCCACCGAAGTGATCCTCGCGCGGCAAGAGGCGAGCTATGGTTTGTATAGCGACTCAATGTCATCATTGCAGACGCTTGCAAACCATGGTTCTCTCCATCCCCTGGCAGTGCGCGCGCGTGCCAATTTGGCAAAAGCCTTGCACCAGAACAAAGCTGTGTCTTTGTTCTGGATCAAGGCCCACGCGGGCCTGCCGGGGAATGAGCGGGCGGACGAGTTGGCGAAGGAGGCAGCATTGTCGTCACGGAGGAAGCCGGACTACGACCAATGCCCGATTTCATTCATCAAGCGACAGATCCGTTTGGAAACGCTTGATGAGTGGAATCGGAGATACGTGTCGGGCGAGACGGCCTCGGTGACGAAAATGTTCCTTCCGGACGCGATAGTGGCTTTCCGTATTGTTCAACAGGTACGGCCAACGGGTGTTCTCACGCAGGTTCTAACGGGGCACGGTGGGTTCTCTGAATACTTGAATCGCTTCAAGTGTAAGGAGAGCCCAGCGTGCCTCTGTGACCCCAGTGTGGCGGAAACTGTCCAGCACATACTAGTAGAATGCCCGTTATTTATCAGGGAGCGCTACCAACTCGAGTGTGAGCTGGACAGGAGGCTGACGAGGGAGAGCCTGTGTGGGTTCATGTCTAAGAAAACCAGGGAAAGATTCCTAATTTACTGCACTAATCTGGCCAACACAGTCATCTGCAGAAATAAAAGTTAATAAACGATGCAATTCATTAGTATTATAATAGTATTTAAATGTAAATTGCATAAACAGCAGAATAAAAATAGCAGTAAATTAAAGTAGTACCTAAGTTTTTTGTGTATATGTAATAAGAAATTGTGTATTGAAAATTGTAAAAATATAATCAGCATTAATTGTTTTAATAACCTACTGTGATAAATAAAGTATGCCCTATAATTTAGATTAAAAAGTGGGAGTCCTACCCACAGAATGCATGGTGAAGTATGAAAGAAAGATAAAGTATGAAGAATGAAAGTACGAGAGGCATGCACGCGAGAACTAGTATGAGAGAAGTTGCGCACACAATAGGCACCACAAAAACAGTGGTGGGATTAGTATTAAGAGAAAAAAAAAAAAAAAAAAAAAAAAAAAAAAAAACCTAACCTAACCTAACCTAACCTAACCTAACCTAACCTAACCTAACCTAACCTAACCTAACCTAACCTAACCTAACCTAACCTAACCTAACCTAACCTAACCTAACCTAACCTAACCTAACCTAACCTAACCTAACCTAACCTAACCTAACCTAACCTAACCTAACCTAACCTAACCTAACCTAACCTAACCTAACCTAACCTAACCTAACCTAACCTAACCTAACCTAACCTAACCTAACCTAACCTAACCTAACCTAACCTAACCTAACCTAACCTAACCTAACCTAACCTAACCTAACCTAACCTAACCTAACCTAACCTAACCTAACCTAACCTAACCTAACCTAACCTAACCTAACCTAACCTAACCTAACCTAACCTAACCTAACCTAACCTAACCTAACCTAACCTAACCTAACCTAACCTAACCTAACCTAACCTAACCTAACCTAACCTAACCTAACCTAACCTAACCTAACCTAACCTAACCTAACCTAACCTAACCTAACCTAACCTAACCTAACCTAACCTAACCTAACCTAACCTAACCTAACCTAACCTAACCTAACCTAACCTAACCTAACCTAACCTAACCTAACCTAACCTAACCTAACCTAACCTAACCTAACCTAACCTAACCTAACCTAACCTAACCTAACCTAACCTAACCTAACCTAACCTAACCTAACCTAACCTAACCTAACCTAACCTAACCTAACCTAACCTAACCTAACCTAACCTAACCTAACCTAACCTAACCTAACCTAACCTAACCTAACCTAACCTAACCTAACCTAACCTAACCTAACCTAACCTAACCTAACCTAACCTAACCTAACCTAACCTAACCTAACCTAACCTAACCTAACCTAACCTAACCTAACCTAACCTAACCTAACCTAACCTAACCTAACCTAACCTAACCTAACCTAACCTAACCTAACCTAACCTAACCTAACCTAACCTAACCTAACCTAACCTAACCTAACCTAACCTAACCTAACCTAACCTAACCTAACCTAACCTAACCTAACCTAACCTAACCTAACCTAACCTAACCTAACCTAACCTAACCTAACCTAACCTAACCTAACCTAACCTAACCTAACCTAACCTAACCTAACCTAACCTAACCTAACCTAACCTAACCTAACCTAACCTAACCTAACCTAACCTAACCTAACCTAACCTAACCTAACCTAACCTAACCTAACCTAACCTAACCTAACCTAACCTAACCTAACCTAACCTAACCTAACCTAACCTAACCTAACCTAACCTAACCTAACCTAACCTAACCTAACCTAACCTAACCTAACCTAACCTAACCTAACCTAACCTAACCTAACCTAACCTAACCTAACCTAACCTAACCTAACCTAACCTAACCTAACCTAACCTAACCTAACCTAACCTAACCTAACCTAACCTAACCTAACCTAACCTAACCTAACCTAACCTAACCTAACCTAACCTAACCTAACCTAACCTAACCTAACCTAACCTAACCTAACCTAACCTAACCTAACCTAACCTAACCTAACCTAACCTAACCTAACCTAACCTAACCCCCACCTTTGACACGGTCAGGGGTGGTCGAGCGTATAAAAGCCATGTCGACGTCACGGCTTGTTCGCTCTGCCTTTTTGACCTGGTGGACGGCTGGCGGGTTGATACAGGAGTTACGTCCTCGGACCACAACACGATTTTATTTAATATTAAAGTTAAAAGGGATAAAGGGATCAACATTAATAGAACAACAAGGAAATATAACACACGGAAGGCAGATTGGGATAAATTTAAAACTAAAATGGGGGAATTAATAACTGTAAATAAAATAAACCTAGAAATGATAATGGAAATAGAAAATAAACTCAAATTAGAAGAATTGATAATAAAGTATAGAAACATAATCATAGAAGCATGCGAAAAATCAATGCCTAAGGTAAAAAGCACAGTAAAACTTACCATTCCGTGGTGGTCCGAGGAACTCGCTGTGAAGAAGAAAGAGGTTACCAGGAAGAGGAACCGCATCCGCAACGCCGCGCCGGTCCGGAGAGCGATGGTCGTCGACGAGTACCTGAAAGCAAAACAAGAATATGAGACGCAAGCAAAGAGTGCCCAAATCGCCAGTTGGAAGGAGTTCTGCCGGAAGCAGGATCGGGAGGGGGTCTGGGAAGGAATCTACAGGATCATCGGTAGGACTGCCAGAAGGCAGGAAGAACTGACCCTATGCTGCGATGGTACATTCCTTAGTCCAAGTGAATCAACCGCCCTACTAGCAGATACGTTCTACCCCAAAGACAGAGTAGACCAGGACAACGCTGACCACAGGCGAATTAGAGAAGCGGCCGGCAGAGTAAATGAATGGGTCCATGATGAATATCATGACCCACCATTTACGATGCTGGAGCTGAAGACCGCCGTGGCAGGTTTCAATCCCAAAAAGGCACCAGGAGGGGACGGACTGACTTCTGACATCTGCAGCCGAGCGATCCACCGGGACCCGGAATTGTTCCTTGCCCTTTACAACAAGTGCCTCGGCCTGGCACACTTTCCAGAGATCTGGAAGGAAGCTACGGTCGTGGTCCTTAGGAAGCCGGGCAAGGACAACTATCTGACCCCCAAGGCATACCGACCAATCGGTCTGTTGCCTGTTCTGGGGAAGGTCCTGGAGAGGATGGTCGTAGCACGTCTAAAGTGGCAGCTTATACCGCGGTTTAGTACCCGCCAGTTTGGCTTTATGCCCCAGAGGAGCACCGAGGACGCCCTCTATACGCTAATGAAGCACGTACAGGACAAGTTAAGGCTGAAGAAGCTAATTGTCCTGGTGTCATTGGATATAGAGGGGGCCTTCGACAGCGCCTGGTGGCCAGCTATAAAAGTCAGGCTGGCTGAGGAAAATTGCCCGGTCAACATCAGGCGGCTGGTAGACAGCTATCTCGACAGTAGGAAGGTTAATGTTCGTTATGCCGGGGAGGAATGTACTCGAGTGACTGACAAGGGCTGCGTTCAGGGGTCAATCGGTGGTCCAATCCTGTGGGACCTCCTTCTCGACCCACTGCTAAAAGACCTGGAGCGATTCGGGGTCTTCGTGCAGGCGTTCGCGGACGACATCGTCTTGGTCGTGGATGGCGACTCGGCGACTGAAGTCTCGAGAGCCGCCAATGCAGCCCTCGCCCATGTTCAGGATTGGGGTGTCCGAAATAAGCTGAAGTTCGCACCGCACAAAACCTGTGCGATGGTGGTAACCAACAGGCTTAAGTACGACACTCCATGCCTGAGCATGGCCGGGGTCGACATTGGAATGGTTAAGAAAATGAAGTTGCTGGGTCTGACCATAGACGAAAAGCTCACGTTTAATGAGCATGCCGCGAACGTCTGCGGGAAGGCAGCCGGAATTTATAAACAGTTGTCACGCGCCGCGAAAGTTAGTTGGGGATTAAATGCTGAAATTATACACACTATATACACCGCGACTATTGAACCAGTAATTACCTACGCGGCCGCTGCCTGGGCTCCTGCTGCGAAAAAGCTAGGGATACGGAAGAAGCTAGGCTCTGTCCAACGAGGATTCGCTCAGAAGATCTGCAAATCGTACCGCACAGTCTCACTGAACTCGGCACTGGCACTGTCCGGGATACTACCTCTAGACCTGCGCATACAAGAGGCAGCCGCCCTGTATGAAGCGAGGAAAGGGTCATCCCGGTTCGTGCCAGGAGATAGGGAGATCGAGAGTGCGGTGAGGTTTGCAGAAGCTCCTCATCCGGCTACGCAAATGCCCCTGGAGTTCATGTGCCTGGCAGATCAAACGCTACTAGACAGTAGCAATGTGCAGACGGTGCGAATATTCACCGACGGCAGCAAGATTGAGGGGAAGGTCGGAGCCGCATTATCCATTTGGGATAATGAGGGTGAAGTCCGGAACCTCAAGCTCTGCCTTGCCGCGTACTGCACAGTCTACCAGGCGGAACTCCTGGCCATTTGCAGAGCCACCGAAGTGATCCTCGCGCGGCAAGAGGCGAGCTATGGTTTGTATAGCGACTCAATGTCATCATTGCAGACGCTTGCAAACCATGGTTCTCTCCATCCCCTGGCAGTGCGCGCGCGTGCCAATTTGGCAAAAGCCTTGCACCAGAACAAAGCTGTGTCTTTGTTCTGGATCAAGGCCCACGCGGGCCTGCCGGGGAATGAGCGGGCGGACGAGTTGGCGAAGGAGGCAGCATTGTCGTCACGGAGGAAGCCGGACTACGACCAATGTCCGATTTCATTCATCAAGCGACAGATCCGTTTGGAAACGCTTGATGAGTGGAATCGGAGATATGTGTCGGGCGAGACGGCCTCGGTGACGAAAATGTTCCTTCCGGACGCGATAGTGGCTTTCCGTATTGTTCAACAGGTACGGCCAACGGGTGTTCTCACGCAGGTTCTAACGGGGCACGGTGGGTTCTCTGAATACTTGAATCGCTTCAAGTGTAAGGAGAGCCCAGCGTGCCTCTGTGACCCCAGTGTGGCGGAAACTGTCCAGCACATACTAGTAGAATGCCCGTTATTTATCAGGGAGCGCTACCAACTCGAGTGTGAGCTGGACAGGAGGCTGACGAGGGAGAGCCTGTGTGGGTTCATGTCTAAGAAAACCAGGGAAAGATTCCTAATTTACTGCACTAATCTGGCCAACACAGTCATCTGCAGAAATAAAAGTTAATAAACGATGCAATTCATTAGTATTATAATAGTATTTAAATGTAAATTGCATAAGCAGCAGCATAAAAATAGCAGTAAATTAAAGTAGTACCTAAGTTTTTTGTGTATATTTATAAGAAATTGTGTATTGAAAATTGTAAAAAAAACATAATCAGCATTAATTGTTTTAATAACCCACTGTGATAATAAAGTATGCCCTATAATTTAGATTAAAAAGTGGGAGTCCTACCCACAGAATGCATGGTGAAGTATGAAAGAAAGATAAAGTATGAAGAATGAAAGTACGAGAGGCATGCACGCGAGAACTAGTATGAGAGAAGTTGCGCACACAATAGGCCACCACAAAAACAGTGGTGGGATTAGTATTAAGTTAAAAAAAAAAAAAAAAAAAAAAAAAAAAAAAAAACCTAACCTAACCTACCTAACCTAACCTAACCTAACCTAACCTAACCTAACCTACCTAACCTAACCTAACCTAACCTAACCTAAACCTAACCTAACCTAACCTAACCTAACCTAACCTAACCTAACCTAACCTAACCTAACCTTAACCTAACCTAACCTAACCTAACCTAACCTAACCTAACCTAACCTAACCTAACCTAACTACTAACCTAACCTAACCTAACCTACCTAACCTAACCTAACCTAACCTAACCTAACCTAACCTAACCTAACCTAACCTAACCTAACCTAACCTAACCTAACCTAACCTAACTAACCTAACCTAACCGAACCTAACCTAACCTAACCTAACCTAACCTAACCTAACCTAACCTAACCTACCTAACCTAACCTAACCTAACCTAACCTAACCTAACCTAACCTAACCTAACCTAACCTAACCTAACCTAACCTAACCTAACCTAACCTAACCTAACCTAACCTACCTAACCTAACCTAACCTAACCTAACCTAACCTAACCTAACCTAACCTAACCTAACCTAACCTAACCTAACCTAACCTAACCTAACTAACCTAACCTAACCTAACCTAACCTAACCTAACCTAACCTAACCTAACCTAACCTAACCTAACCTAACCTAACCTAACCTAACCTAACCTAACCTAACCTAACCTAACCATAACCTAACCTAACCTAACCCTAACCTAACCTAACCTAACCTAACCTAACCTAACCTAACTAACCTAACCTAACCTAACCTAACCTAACCTAACCTAACCTAACCTAACCTAACCTAACCTAACTAACCTAACCTAACCTAACCTAACCTAACCTAACCTACCTAACCTAACCTAACCTAACCTAACCTAACCCTAACCTAACCTAACCTAACCTAACCATAACCTAACCTAACCTAACCTAACCTAACCTAACCTAACCTAACCTAACCTAACCTAACCTAACCTAACCTAACCTAACCTAACCTAACCTAACCTAACCTAACCTAACCTAACCTAACCTAACCTAACCTAACCTAACCTAACCTAACCTAACCTAACCTAACCTAACCTAACCTAACCTAACCTAACCTAACCTAACCTAACCTAACCTAACCTAACCTAACCTAACCTAACCTAACCTAACCTAACCTAACCTAACCTAACTCTAACCTAACCTAACCTAACCTAACCTAACCTAACCTAACCTAACCTAACCTAACCTAACATAACCTAACCTAACCTAACCTAACCTAACCTAACCTAACCTACCTAACCTAACCTAACCTAACCTAACCTACCTAACCTAACCTAACCTAACCTAACCTAACCTAACCCTAACCTAACCTAACCTAACCTAACCTAACCTAACCTAACCTAACCTAACCTAACCTAACCTAACCTAACCTAACCTAACCTAACCTAACCTAACCTAACCTAACCTAACCTAACCTAACCTAACCTAACTTAACCTAACCTAACCTAACCTAACCTAACCTAACCTAACCTAACCTAACCTAACCTAACCTAACCTAACTAACCTAACCTAAACTAACCTAACCTAACCTAACCTAACCTAACCTAACCTAACCTAACCTAACCTAACCTAACCTAACCTAACCTAACCTAACCTTAACCTAACCTAACCTAACCTAACCTAACCTAACCTAACCTAACCTAACCTAACCTAACCTAACCTGACCTAACCTAACCTAACCTAACCTAACCTAACCTAACCTAACCTAACCTAACCTAACCTAACCTAACCTAACCTAACCTAACCTAACCTAACCTAACCTAACCTAACCTAACCTAACCTAACCTAACCTAACCTAACCTAACCTAACCTAACCTAACCTACCTAACCTAACCTAACCTAACCTAACCTAACCTAACCTAACCTAACCTAACCTAACCTAACCTAACCTAACCTAACCTAACCTAACCTAACCTAACCTAACCTAACCTAACCTAACCTAACCTAACCTAACCTAACCTAACCTAACCTAACCTAACCTAACCTAACCTAACCTAACCCTAACCTAACCTAACCTAACCTAACCTAACCTAACCTAACCTAACCTAACCTAACCTAACCTAACCTAACCTAACCTAACCTAACCTAACCTAACCAGTGACCCGCGCGCCGCTAACCCGAACGGCCACGTTTTAGTGAGCTCCGCGCTGTAAAAATCAAGTTTTGAGTGAGTTAAAGGCTAAAAACCTAAAATACAGCTTAAAAGTTGCGCGCTAACGAGGGCTACCCGATGGTGTTTTCGTTATAAAAATCGGTCCAAAAACCAAGGAGTTGTGCTACAAAACAAGTTTTTCCTAACCAAAAAACTGTGAAAATAACACAGAAATTTGGAAAGTGGCGTGCGGCGCGAGATCGGTCGCGACGACATACTGTTTTTTAATTGCTATAGTCAGTGTTACCTTAGTGCCTACATCCTCGTGAAGTTTCGGATTTTTTGACCCCTCCTAAGAGGGTCCTTTACCCCCTTTTACGGAGCGCGGGCGAAGAAAATAGAGGATAAAGGTAAACACTGCGGAAAAAATTTTGTGGAACGCGATCGGTCGCGAGGACATATAGTTTTTATTTGATAACTAGAAGTGTGTACTCACGGACCATAATCCACAAAAAACCTGGATTTTTAAAGTGACGTTAAACTACTTTCGCGGCACTTTTACCAAAAACGGAAGTGAAAAGTGACAAATTTTAACGGAAAACTCAAACCATTCCTGAGTTTGAGGAAAATTATATAATAAAAGTGGGTTATTGTGTTTAACTAAGTGCGTTCGACAATCCTGGACCTCCGGAAAGGACTTTCCGTGAGACCCCAGGCCTTAAATAGCGGTTCAAGAAGTCAGCGGAAATTTCCGCGCGACAAAAACTTGCGGAAACCAGCCCAGGAAGACGATCTGCGGAATCTGTGGACCTGAACAGTTACCTGGGACAGCCAGCGACCACCTTGAAATTTTTCGCGAAGAACCTGGGACCCAAAGTGCCATAACAAAGTATTTGCCGTTGTATTTTTACTTTTTTCCTTTTTAAATATTTATTCCCATTCCCGGTATTGCATTATTCCCCCTTTTTAAATTACACTCATTTAGAATAGCTAAAAGCCTATGATATAAAAATTTTTGTGTTAAATTTAAACTCATTATTCCATATAATAACAATTTTTTCTAAATTCACATCTTGTTCGCACGCTTCACGTTAACTTTGTAATTCTGTTGTTTTCGCATTAAGAATCTAAATCTAGCCATATCTTAGCCTAGGATAGACCTAGCCAGAAGGTGAAGCCTGTTTTAGTGTTTTTGGAGCTAAAGCTATTAACTTGAAAACAAAAATTTTCAAAAAAGCCCCAAATAAAAAAGTGCATTTTCAACTTGCTATCGGGAATGTGGAAAAATACTACGCAGTACTTTGTGACATTACGGACAAATAAATGAACTGTTTTAACTTAAATTACTAAATATCTCATGTGTTAGACTAAGTCATTGGGACAGGGAATTCAAACCCCTAAAAAACGAGCCCAAAATTAAGTAATTTTGAGTGCAAATTCACGAAAATTTGACGGCCATTGTTGACACATGTATACATCATACTTAACCTAAAAACTGTGTCGTATTATTTTAAATTGTATTAATTTTATCTTTTTGTTTTAATTTTAAATATTGATTGCCTTGATAAAGGAACATCAAAAATACCGGTATATTTTAGAAAATCGCCAGTGATAAACAATATTTATTTGACCAATAATTGTGAATAATAATAATTAAGAATTATAAAATAAATCCACCAAATTAACCCCATTTCATCCCTTATCTTCCCATATACCAACCCCATCCCAGGCACCCCAGTATTTATTTAATTATAGGGGCAAAGTTGAACCGGAGTACCGGTAGAAATCGACTCGACGTCGACTCGACTTGGGAGTCGAATCGACTTCAAGGTCGATACTTGTCGACTTATAGGTCGACTCGAGGAAGATCGCTCCCCTGGCTCCAGGAAAACCCTCGTAACTCGGGAACGGCTGAAGTTAGGTCAAAAATAACACCAGATTGAAATACTATACTACGTATAGTATTTCAACAAAACTCCGGGAAGACCAAGCCCCATATCCCCCCGGGTAGCTCGCTAAGTCCCTATATTTTTTTCTAAATTTCGAAATTTTGAAACTTGCTGTTACAAAATTCTGGAACCGTCTTTTAATATCATTTAAATATTAAATATCTCAGGAACGGGTGGAGATAGAGATCTCTAGTCAAAATTTTCCCCCCCCGTTAACCCCCGCCCAGTCGGGACTCAGATAAATATAGGCCCAAAAAATCCCCCCCTTTCTTGTTTTTTAAAAAACTTTTTTTTCACTTTTTAATATTAATTTTCAAAATTTAATAATCATATTTTAGAGCACCCATATTACCTCATCCCGCCCCCCCCGCCCATTTTGTAATTTTATTTTTTGTTAATTTTCCACAAATTTCCAAAAATTCTTAAATTGGAAATTTCAAAGAGGTACAGTAGACAAAGGTCTGCTTGCCAAAAAACTAGTCAACATTTTAATTATTGAAATTTATTGTAATTGTATTTTAATTATATTTTAATTATAAGTCAGCAAATTTAATTATATTTTAATTATATTTTAGCTGAAATTTTAATATCGATGAACGTATCGACTTAATGGAAAATTTATAAATTGGTTGAATAAAGATTGTAAATTAATTTTATTAATTATATTAATTGAAATTTTGAAATATTATCTGGATTTTCGGGGAAAATCGATATATCTCGGGAACCGCTAGGAATATCGAAAAACCGACGAAATTTTCCCCCCCCAAAGAAGACACCCCCTCCCAATCTGGACTGGGTATATAATAGGCCCCCTAAAATTATTTTTTGACCCCCTTTTTTCGGCCCCCCAAAATTTTTTGACTCACTTATATTAATTATATATTTACATATTTATTTAAATTCGTACCCCCTTCAGGACCCCCCCTCCCCTCAGGACTCAGGACCCCCCCCCCTCTCCCCCTATTCCCCGAGACCCCAAAGGACCCACTCGGGACCCCCCCCCCCCCCCCCAACCGAAAAATTTCTTCACCCCCCCGGACCCTAACTTTGGTACCGGAGGTCATAGACCCACCGAGTTTGGGGTCTCCGTAATCGGGAGGAGAAGACCTTTAATCTGGCCCCTAGGGATTTGCCGAAAAGCAAAAAATATTTTTAAAAAATTTTTTGAAATTTTTTTCTTTTAGATTCTTTTTCTTTTTCACTCTCCCCATTGGTTGGCGGTGTCTCTTTTTCGACAGCACTGACGGAACAGGTTTTATTTAACTGTTCTGTAATAATTTTAAGACATATAGCAACACTTTTGTGTTGCTATACTCTAGATTAAGATTAGGTTAAGACATATAGCAGCACTTTTTGCTGCTATATTTTTATCTTTAGATTAAGACTAGGTTAGGACATACAACAGCACTTTTGTGCTGTTATATTTTAGAATTAAGACTATATTGATATTTTATCAAATTTTTATTAATGTTTTAAAAGTCAGTTCCGGTAGGTGTACTGCATTAGTGACTGGAACTGGACAAATTTTACGCAGGATTACGTTACAATCCCCTTTTTAATTCAATCCTTGACCGTATTTATACAATTATTTTATACATTTTACACACCAACTGGGGTATCCCTTTACAATACCTCTTTTGACACAGTACTAATCCCAAAACCCAACTAACTCAAGATGAGCGGGATGCCCGGTTTGCGTACACCCATAAAGAGCCGGTCCCAAGCAACGAGCTCACATATAAAAAGCCCACAGAAGGCACCTGTAGAGGCAGGACCCTCAACCTTAAGTGTGAGGACTAGTGTGGGTAAATGGGAAGCGGGAAAGGTTGAAGGCGAGGGAACCTCCCCAACCAAACATGTCAAAACCGTACCGATAACGACAAGAGCTTCGGTCTCATTCGAAATCGGAAGCCCACCACCACAAAAAAGTAGAGTAGCAGAGGCCAGAATTATGAGCAATAAAATCAAAACATACATGACAACCTCAAAGACAACAAAAACAGAGATAAAAAATGAGGTTAAGGCCTTGGCAGACCGGCTCTATCACCTTATAAAGGAGTCAGAGCAGGAAAAGGGACGCGAACCCCCTACAAAAAAGACCTTCAAATCCCAAGGCATCCAAGTCCGGGAAGCCCAGGAAGAGCAAAGGATGGAGCGAGCCTCCTCCCCTTCCCCGGGGAACACCGGGGGAGCGGAGGCGGACTCTCTTAGGAAGGCACTAGAGGAGCACACTCGAAACTTGGCCGTTAATAACGAGATCATGGGAAGGCTGAAAGAAGCACTACAAGCTGGCCAAAGCCATATGGAGAAGCTCTCCTACGCCAGCGTAGCGGCAAGTCGGCCTTCAAACCAAACAGTACAGCAAACGGCGCTACACTCGATAGTAGTGACGGCCAAGGATGAGAAAGAGACGGGAGATCAAGTGCTGGATAGAATTAGAAAAGTTGTAAACGCCAAAGAGGGAGGGTTCACAGTGGATAAAATAAGGAAGGCGAAGGACAGAAAGATAATTGTAGGCTGCCGCACAGAAGAAGAAAGGAGAAAGATAAAGGAGAGAATAGGGGAAGCATCTGAGCTGAAGGTTCAGGATGTAAAAAATAAAAATCCTCAGATCATGATGAGGGACGTAATGCGTTACAATAGTAACGAAGATATCATAAAGGCACTGAAAAATCAAAACAGCCACATCTTCAAAGACATTGACGAAGAACAGAAGATTGTGGAAATTTTATACATAAAGCGTACCAGAAACCCGCTTACGGGTCATGTAGTGTTGCGAGTCGCCACAGAAGTCTGGAGGCGCATGCTAGAAGTCGGAGCGGTGCATGTGGACCTTCAGCGGGTTAGGGTTCAAGACCAGTCCCCGCTCGTCCAATGCTCGCTCTGCCTTGCATATGGGCATAGCCGGCGAATTTGCACCGAGACCACCGCAAAGTGCGGCCACTGTGGCGGCCCGCACATGAGGGCAGACTGTGGGGACTTTAGCGCAGGCTTACCACCTACCTGCTGCAATTGTACGCGTGCCAATATAGATAACGTCAACCATCATGCCTTCAGTCCAGAATGTACGATAAGGAGAAGGTGGGACGCAATATCCCGCTCATCTATAGCATACTGTTAAGGGCACCCCGGAGACTCCTGTCCAACAAACAGAAAGACCATACCGAGTGGCCCAAGCAAACCTTCAACGCAAGGAACTGGCGACCACCGAACTCTTTATAGAGGCCAGTGAACGGAAGATCTCGTGGGCACTGATCCAGGAGCCCTATGTGGGAGGAGCCCGAAGTATGAAGAGCTACCGTGGAGCGAGAATCTACCAGTGCGAGGTTGATGGAAGTGGGAGGGTAAAGGCGGCGATAGCCGTCTTTGACCATGACGTAGACGTCATACCCTACCCAAAACTCACCACAAACAATATCGTTGTGGTGGGGATCCGGACCAAAGCCTGGGAAATCGCAGTAGTCTCCTATTACTTTGAGCCAGACCAACCCATAGAGCCATACTTGGACCAGCTGACCCGGATCAAAGCGGAAGTGGCCACCGGTAGATTTCTGTTGGGAGGCGACGCTAATGCGAAAAGTGCCTGGTGGGGCAGCAACAAGGAAGACCCCAGAGGTGAGGTCATGTCTAGCACCCTGGATGAGTTGGAGCTTCAGGTACTGAACACTGGTGAC
Organism: Orthosia cruda; assembly: GCA_964057195.1. Taxonomy (NCBI): domain Eukaryota; kingdom Metazoa; phylum Arthropoda; class Insecta; order Lepidoptera; family Noctuidae; genus Orthosia; species Orthosia cruda. Next base: position 26,032 of record OZ059849.1, read on the forward strand.
GCTCCCACCTTTGACACGGTCAGGGGTGGTCGAGCGTATAAAAGCCATGTCGACGTCACGGCTTGTTCGCTCTGCCTTTTTGACCTGGTGGACGGCTGGCGGGTTGATACAGGAGTTACGTCCTCGGACCACAACACGATTTTATTTAATATTAAAGTTAAAAGGGATAAAGGGATCAACATTAATAGAACAACAAGGAAATATAACACACGGAAGGCAGATTGGGATAAATTTAAAACTAAAATGGGGGAATTAATAACTGTAAATAAAATAAACCTAGAAATGATAATGGAAATAGAAAATAAACTCAAATTAGAAGAATTGATAATAAAGTATAGAAACATAATCATAGAAGCATGCGAAAAATCAATGCCTAAGGTAAAAAGCACAGTAAAACTTACCATTCCGTGGTGGTCCGAGGAACTCGCTGTGAAGAAGAAAGAGGTTACCAGGAAGAGGAACCGCATCCGCAACGCCGCGCCGGTCCGGAGAGCGATGGTCGTCGACGAGTACCTGAAAGCAAAACAAGAATATGAGACGCAAGCAAAGAGTGCCCAAATCGCCAGTTGGAAGGAGTTCTGCCGGAAGCAGGATCGGGAGGGGGTCTGGGAAGGAATCTACAGGATCATCGGTAGGACTGCCAGAAGGCAGGAAGAACTGACCCTATGCTGCGATGGTACATTCCTTAGTCCAAGTGAATCAACCGCCCTACTAGCAGATACGTTCTACCCCAAAGACAGAGTAGACCAGGACAACGCTGACCACAGGCGAATTAGAGAAGCGGCCGGCAGAGTAAATGAATGGGTCCATGATGAATATCATGACCCACCATTTACGATGCTGGAGCTGAAGACCGCCGTGGCAGGTTTCAATCCCAAAAAGGCACCAGGAGGGGACGGACTGACTTCTGACATCTGCAGCCGAGCGATCCACCGGGACCCGGAATTGTTCCTTGCCCTTTACAACAAGTGCCTCGGCCTGGCACACTTTCCAGAGATCTGGAAGGAAGCTACGGTCGTGGTCCTTAGGAAGCCGGGCAAGGACAACTATCTGACCCCCAAGGCATACCGACCAATCGGTCTGTTGCCTGTTCTGGGGAAGGTCCTGGAGAGGATGGTCGTAGCACGTCTAAAGTGGCAGCTTATACCGCGGTTTAGTACCCGCCAGTTTGGCTTTATGCCCCAGAGGAGCACCGAGGACGCCCTCTATACGCTAATGAAGCACGTACAGGACAAGTTAAGGCTGAAGAAGCTAATTGTCCTGGTGTCATTGGATATAGAGGGGGCCTTCGACAGCGCCTGGTGGCCAGCTATAAAAGTCAGGCTGGCTGAGGAAAATTGCCCGGTCAACATCAGGCGGCTGGTAGACAGCTATCTCGACAGTAGGAAGGTTAATGTTCGTTATGCCGGGGAGGAATGTACTCGAGTGACTGACAAGGGCTGCGTTCAGGGGTCAATCGGTGGTCCAATCCTGTGGGACCTCCTTCTCGACCCACTGCTAAAAGACCTGGAGCGATTCGGGGTCTTCGTGCAGGCGTTCGCGGACGACATCGTCTTGGTCGTGGATGGCGACTCGGCGACTGAAGTCTCGAGAGCCGCCAATGCAGCCCTCGCCCATGTTCAGGATTGGGGTGTCCGAAATAAGCTGAAGTTCGCACCGCACAAAACCTGTGCGATGGTGGTAACCAACAGGCTTAAGTACGACACTCCATGCCTGAGCATGGCCGGGGTCGACATTGGAATGGTTAAGAAAATGAAGTTGCTGGGTCTGACCATAGACGAAAAGCTCACGTTTAATGAGCATGCCGCGAACGTCTGCGGGAAGGCAGCCGGAATTTATAAACAGTTGTCACGCGCCGCGAAAGTTAGTTGGGGATTAAATGCTGAAATTATACACACTATATACACCGCGACTATTGAACCAGTAATTACCTACGCGGCCGCTGCCTGGGCTCCTGCTGCGAAAAAGCTAGGGATACGGAAGAAGCTAGGCTCTGTCCAACGAGGATTCGCTCAGAAGATCTGCAAATCGTACCGCACAGTCTCACTGAACTCGGCGCTGGCACTGTCCGGGATACTACCTCTAGACCTGCGCATACAAGAGGCAGCCGCCCTGTATGAAGCGAGGAAAGGGTCATCCCGGTTCGTGCCAGGAGATAGGGAGATCGAGAGTGCGGTGAGGTTTGCAGAAGCTCCTCATCCGGCTACGCAAATGCCCCTGGAGTTCATGTGCCTGGCAGATCAAACGCTACTAGACAGTAGCAATGTGCAGACGGTGCGAATATTCACCGACGGCAGCAAGATTGAGGGGAAGGTCGGAGCCGCATTATCCATTTGGGATAATGTGGGTGAAGTCCGGAACCTCAAGCTCTGCCTTGCCGCGTACTGCACAGTCTACCAGGCGGAACTCCTGGCCATTTGCAGGGCCACCGAAGTGATCCTCGCGCGGCAAGAGGCGAGCTATGGTTTGTATAGCGACTCAATGTCATCATTGCAGACGCTTGCAAACCATGGTTCTCTCCATCCCCTGGCAGTGCGCGCGCGTGCCAATTTGGCAAAAGCCTTGCACCAGAACAAAGCTGTGTCTTTGTTCTGGATCAAGGCCCACGCGGGCCTGCCGGGGAATGAGCGGGCGGACGAGTTGGCGAAGGAGGCAGCATTGTCGTCACGGAGGAAGCCGGACTACGACCAATGCCCGATTTCATTCATCAAGCGACAGATCCGTTTGGAAACGCTTGATGAGTGGAATCGGAGATACGTGTCGGGCGAGACGGCCTCGGTGACGAAAATGTTCCTTCCGGACGCGATAGTGGCTTTCCGTATTGTTCAACAGGTACGGCCAACGGGTGTTCTCACGCAGGTTCTAACGGGGCACGGTGGGTTCTCTGAATACTTGAATCGCTTCAAGTGTAAGGAGAGCCCAGCGTGCCTCTGTGACCCCAGTGTGGCGGAAACTGTCCAGCACATACTAGTAGAATGCCCGTTATTTATCAGGGAGCGCTACCAACTCGAGTGTGAGCTGGACAGGAGGCTGACGAGGGAGAGCCTGTGTGGGTTCATGTCTAAGAAAACCAGGGAAAGATTCCTAATTTACTGCACTAATCTGGCCAACACAGTCATCTGCAGAAATAAAAGTTAATAAACGATGCAATTCATTAGTATTATAATAGTATTTAAATGTAAATTGCATAAACAGCAGAATAAAAATAGCAGTAAATTAAAGTAGTACCTAAGTTTTTTGTGTATATGTAATAAGAAATTGTGTATTGAAAATTGTAAAAATATAATCAGCATTAATTGTTTTAATAACCTACTGTGATAAATAAAGTATGCCCTATAATTTAGATTAAAAAGTGGGAGTCCTACCCACAGAATGCATGGTGAAGTATGAAAGAAAGATAAAGTATGAAGAATGAAAGTACGAGAGGCATGCACGCGAGAACTAGTATGAGAGAAGTTGCGCACACAATAGGCACCACAAAAACAGTGGTGGGATTAGTATTAAGAGAAAAAAAAAAAAAAAAAAAAAAAAAAAAAAAACCTAACCTAACCTAACCTAACCTAACCTAACCTAACCTAACCTAACCTAACCTAACCTAACCTAACCTAACCTAACCTAACCTAACCTAACCTAACCTAACCTAACCTAACCTAACCTAACCTAACCTAACCTAACCTAACCTAACCTAACCTAACCTAACCTAACCTAACCTAACCTAACCTAACCTAACCTAACCTAACCTAACCTAACCTAACCTAACCTAACCTAACCTAACCTAACCTAACCTAACCTAACCTAACCTAACCTAACCTAACCTAACCTAACCTAACCTAACCTAACCTAACCTAACCTAACCTAACCTAACCTAACCTAACCTAACCTAACCTAACCTAACCTAACCTAACCTAACCTAACCTAACCTAACCTAACCTAACCTAACCTAACCTAACCTAACCTAACCTAACCTAACCTAACCTAACCTAACCTAACCTAACCTAACCTAACCTAACCTAACCTAACCTAACCTAACCTAACCTAACCTAACCTAACCTAACCTAACCTAACCTAACCTAACCTAACCTAACCTAACCTAACCTAACCTAACCTAACCTAACCTAACCTAACCTAACCTAACCTAACCTAACCTAACCTAACCTAACCTTTTTTTTTTTTTTTTTTTTGATCACGCTGGGAAAAAATGCATTACGCATACCCACCCATTGGGGGAATGGGGGGCTATGTGGGACTCCCCGGGCAAGCCCGGTATACCCACTAAAATAACCCAGCGGCACTCCCGCATCGTCTGTGTGGAGGAGGACTGGGAAACCGGCACAGCCTTGACTACCAGTCCTCCGCCGACGACCGCCCGCCTTTACGGCAGGCCCTTCACGCCCCTCCCTTAGTGGAGGGGCCCGGGAACGAACGCGAGTGCTCGGCCGTTCCCGCCCGAGGGTGGTGACTGTGCAATGCAGACGAGAGGCGCCCCCGCACCTGTCGCCCGCTAGCCACCACCTGGAGGTGGGAGGAGACGGTCGTACAACCGCCTCCTCCCACCCCTTCTCCGCCTGCGGAGCGGCGGCGCGAGAGGATCATCCTCCCGCGCACGCTCCGCCGCCTCCTTTTGCGACATAACTTGCTCGCAAAAGGAGGCAACCGCAGCCCAGGCCTCCTCACTCCCCAGCATGGAGTTGACCACGCCGGGAAGTGAGAGGTCCTGCCCAACAACTAAAACTAGGACACGGCGCAACTCAGCCCAGGCTGGGCACACCTCGAGGGTGTGCTGCGCCGTGTCCTCTGCCGCACCGCAATCGTGGCACGCCGGGGTTTCCTCCCTCCGGATCCGGTGCAGGTGCGTTCCGAAACAACCATGTCCGGACAACACCTGCACCAAACGGAACGAAAGGAAACCGTGGGGCCGCTCGAGCCAGCCCTGCAAGACTGGACCGAGCGCGTCCAACGTCCGGCGTCCAAAAGTGGCGGTGGCGAGGTCCGCCGCCCAATGAAGGACGATGGCGTCCCTCGCCTCTCGCCGCACGGCCTCCCGCTCCTCCGCGGCGGGGCGCTCCCCGAGCGCCTTCCGCCGTGCCGCCCACTCGTACACTCTGGCGAGCACCCATGCCTCCAACTCCCAGGGAGGGGTGCCGGCCAGAGCGCACGCCGCCGAATAGCCCACCGAGCGGTAGGCCCTCGCCACCCGCTGTGCAATGGCCCTTTGGGGCCTGCGGATGGCGGTTGCATTCTCCCTCCTGTGGAGGGAGTCCGCCCAGATGGGTGCCCCGTAGAGGGCCATGCTCCGCAGGATGCCGGCATACAATCGCCGGCACCGTGCACTGGGCCCCCCCAGATTCGGCATGAGCCATGAGAGGGCGTCCGCGGCCTTCAGCAGGCGCGTCGACAGCCCGCTGAAGTGCGGGCCGAAGCGCCACCTGCTGTCCAGCACTAGGCCCAGATATTTCATCTGGGCCTTCACACCTATTTGGACGCCCTCCACGACGATGTGGGCGGCAGGAGGGCAGCGCTGCCGAGGCCCGTGAAAGAACACGGCCTCGGTCTTGTTCAGCGCCACCCTCAAACCTAGCCGGCGGATCCTCCCTGCGACCAACGATCCGCCAGCCGAGGCCAAACAGGCCGCCTCCCCGAAATTCCTCCCCCGGGCAACGAGGAGAGTGTCATCCGCGTAACAGATGACACTCGTCCCCCGGAGGAGGGCTCCCCGCAAGAGCCAATCGAACCCGATGTTCCACAAGGGTGGCCCTAGCACCGACCCCTGTGGAACACCGGACTCCGCGCCGTAACGCCTGATCCTGGCCGTCTTGTCAACCAGGAGGACCTCTCTGTCCTCCAGGTAGCCGGCCAGGATCGCCCGCAGATATTGGGGCACTCCGTGGTACCGGAGTGCCTCCAATATCGTCGAGTGGGGGACGGAGTTGAAGGCGTTGGCTATGTCAAACGACACCGCCAACACTCCGCCCCCCGACTCGACCGCCTCCTGCACCTGGCCCCTGAGTAGGGCCAACGCGTCGACCGTCGAACGCCCCCGTCTGAAACCAAACTGGGCGTCCGACAGGTCCGGCCCTACCTCCCGCAAATGGCTATTTAGCCGGGTGGCGATGATCCCCTCGAACAATTTACCGACCTCATCGAGCAGAACGATGGGTCGGTATGCCGAGGGGGAGTCCACCGGACGTCCCTCCTTCCGGAGGAGGCACAAATGCCCCTCCTTCCACGGTTTCGGGAACCTCCCAGCCGTAAGGCACGCGCTGAAGAGGTCCCGAAACCTATCCTCCATGAGGGACGCCGCGATGGCCACCACCCGTGCGGGGACACCGTCCGGTCCAGGGGCCGTCTTCTTCGCGCGGAGGGCCAGAACCCCCGCGCGAAGTTCCTCCACCGATACTGGAGGGACCTCCTCCACCGGCGAAGCCACCACCCCCCCAGGCGGGGGGTTCATCGTTGGTGGGGTGAAGTCGGTCCTGCACGGAAACAGGGACCGGACCACCCCATCCAGCAACGCCGGCTCCAGGGTCTCCGTTACTGGGGGACCAAAGGGGCGCAGTTGTTTCCGCGCCGCCTTATATGGCCGCCCAAACGGATCCCTGTCGAGGCCCTCCAGCATCTCGGCCCTCGCCGAGTCCTTGGCGGCGCACATAGCCGACTTGAGGACCGTCTTTGCCTCTAGGTAAGAGGCGTAGAGGCGGTCCTCCCCGGCCTGAGATCGGGTAGTGCGCCGCCGACTCCGCGTATAAGCCCTCCTGGCCGCCACGCAGGCGGCCCGGAGCCCCGCCAGCTCCTCCGACCACCAATAGACGGCGCGACGGGGAGGCGGACGGCGTGACCGAGGCATGCTTGCGTTGCAGACCTCGGTCAGGGACCCCCTGAGCTGGACCGCCGCGCGGTCCACGTCCAGGACAGGCTCGACAGGAGGCGAGAGCCAGTCCTGGAGAAAGGCTGCCTCCTTGGCTGCCTCCCGGTCCAGGCGGGTGAGAGCCCACCGCGGGAAGGGAGATTGGCCCGAGCGGGCCGTCCCCTCCCGAGGGCCGGTGGAGATGTCGAACCGCACGTATCGGTGGTCCGACAAAGTCTCCACCGTCTCCACCCGCCAGTTCACAACGCGGGCGGCCAGGGCGGGGGTGGCAAACGAGACGTCTACCACCGACCCTCCCCGTTGCCGCACACACGTGTGGACCGCCCCCCTGTTGAGGAGGGACACGCCGCACGAGGCCGCCCAGAATTCGACGGCGCGTCCCCGGACGTTGCAGGAGGCAGCCGGGTTGCCCCAAGCCTCCGACTTGGCGTTCAGGTCGCCTATCACGGCGACCTGGCGTGGTGCCGCCCTCCCGGCGACTGCCGTAAGGATCTCGAGAAAGTCCTCGAAATCCCCTAGAGGGCGGTTTGGGGAGAAATAGACCCCCAACAGGGCCATGTCTCCCCCCCACGCGGCGGCCACGTATCCCGGTCCCCTCTCTAAAAGCGAGAGGGGAGGGGAGTCCGTGGAAGGCCGCGCCACCAACGCCACCAAGCCGTCCCGATCGCCCAGCCAGGTACTGGGGACCGAGTAAGGCTCGGCAACCACCGCCACGTCCACCAACCACTCGGCCATGACCTGCAACAGCAGATCCTGGGCCGCCCCGCAGTGGTTGGTGTTCGCCTGGAGGATGCGATGTTCGTTTCCAGACATTTAATCGGACATCGCACCCCCCTCCTCCTCAGCCAGGCCAGCAGCAGCCGAATGCCCTACTTCCGCCACGGCGGCGGTAGCGGCAGGCTTTCTCGGCGCCTGCGCTTTTCCCTTCTTAGGGGGGGGATTACACATCATCCCCCCCATTATGTGGCCTGCCGGGCGGCCACTGGTGGCACATACAGCGCACCGCGGCGCGGCCGCCTCGCACGATGCGACTTTGTGGCCCTCCTTGCCGCAGCGGTAACAGCTCTCTGTCCGATCTATCGTGGACGGACAGAGGGCACGGGTGTGTCCGACTCCGAAGCACCTGAAGCACCGCAAGGGCCGTGCTGCAAGTGCCCGGACCACACCCGAGCTGAAGCCGACTTGTAGCCGTCCTTTATCAAGGACGACTTTGGCAGCGGCAACTGGGCATTCCATGCGAATGGTGCCCATGCCGCCGCGGCCGGGCCTGATGTCCCGGCCTCGCACCGCTGCGACGCTACAGCCCCCTATCGCTGCGACCGCCGCCACCACCTCCTCCTTGGTGACCGAGTCGTCCAAGTCGGTCACCTCGATGGCGGCGGTCTTCACTGGCCTGGCCACCTTGGCCGCATCTGCGATAACCTCTTGCAGCTTCGCTGCAAAGAGGTCTGCGTTCTTGCCACCCTCGGCCCCCGGGAACTCAAATAATCGAGCCCCAGCTTGGGTCCGGCGGCAGGACACCTTGCCGATCCCTAGTTTTGTGGGATCGGCATTGGTACGCGCCCGCATCATAACGGACGCGTACGTTTCCCCCCGCTCCGCAGCCTCCGCGGTGAGCGTCACCACGACGGCTGCGGTTTTGGGAGGAACTAGGTTCCTCTTGCCGGCTGGGGGCGAACTCTTGCCCTTTCCCCCGCCAGTCGACTGCGACTGGCCGCTGAGAGGGACGGCTGGGGGTGAGCTTTTACCCTTCCCCTTTCCCTTTCCAGTCGACTGCGACTGGCTGGGAGGGATGGTGGCGGGGACAGCAGGGACGACCGCTGCCGTCTTTTTGCCCTTCCCCTTCCCCTTCCCCTTGCCGACGACCTTCGTCCAACCAGCAGGGTTGGCTGGGGTGGCGGCAGGTAGAAGAGGGTCCTCCTCCCTATGTGAGGTCGGCCCCGGCTCTCCCTTCCTCTTGTCCGCCGCAAGAGGCAGACGGTAACTTTTGGCCGGCAGGAGCCGGTCCTCTATGCCTGCAATGCAGGCCCTGGTAAACTCCCTCTCCTCCATCACAACCTTGCGGATGATATCCTCAAGGTTTGAGGAGGAGGGGCCCTCTGCCGCAGGACTCAGCTCAGCCTGGGTTGGCCGCGCCGTGGCTTCAGCCAGCTTAAGGTGCAGCTGGCTGACCTCCGACTGCAGGCGATCGATCCTCGCCTGCAGCTGCCGCGTCTCGTCGCTTGCATTGCGCGTCACCAGCTCTGCGACAATGCCACGCATGCTCGCGGCCCGGCACTTGAGGCACTTCTGAAAAGTGCCCTTTAGGTGTGAGGACTTGGAGGCGACCTCCACGATCCCCTCCTCGTCCTCCAGAGCCATCCTTTCCAGTTCGGCCAAGGAGTGGTCCGCATACAGGACGCGGGACGCACCGTATCCGGACTTGGCACGGGCGACGCGAGCCCGTTCCTCCTTGGCCTCAACCCTCTCCTCCAGCTCTTGCTGGAGCTGCTCCCGCTTAGCCAGGTCCAACTGGCGCTGGGCGTCCGCCAGACCCACGTCGTGGGTATCCGCCTCAGTCACCGGTTTTTTGGCCTTGGCCTTCTTCCGTGACTCCTTCGCCGAACTCGACGCCGAGGAGCCATCCGACCCTTCCTTAAGGAAGGCCCTCTTCCGCGATCGCGATCGTGATCGGGTATCCTCGATCACCATCGCGCTCGCGTCCGACGCAACGGACTCATTGTCGGAGTCCGACAGTTCGTCCGCCCCTTCTCCGTAGAAGGTCCGCCCTTCTGACGCTGAAGCGTCGCTGTGGCCCTGAGAAGGGCCTTTTGGTTGGCCCTGAGAAGGGCCTTTTTTCATAAAATGCCCGAGGGCGTCCCGAGCAGGTTTCGGCATAATAAAATCAAATAAAATACTCCGCAATATCGTAAGCAATAAGACAATAGATAATTCGCTACGAAGGCACAGCGCACTTTAGCCGCACCCAGTCTGCCACTCCGTTACGGTGGTCAGAACTGGGGCGTTGCCCGGGGGAAACGATCGAGGACGTATGCACTGTGGGGGATCCCCCAACCTAACCTAACCTTTTTTTTTTTTTTTTTTTTTTTTTTTGTTTTTTTTGATCACGCTGGGAAAAAATGCATTACGCATACCCGCCCATTGGGGGAATGGGCGGGCTATGTGGGACTCCCCGGGCAAACCCGGTATACCCACTAAAATAACCCAGCGGCACTCCCGCATCGTCTGTGTGGAGGAGGGCTGGGAAACCGGCACAGCCTTTACGTCCAGCCCTCCGCCGACGACCGCCCGCCTTTGTGGCAGGCCCTTCACGCCCCTCCCTTAGTGGAGGGGCCCGGGAACGACCGCGAGTGCTCGGCCGTTCCCGCCCGAGGGTGGTGACTGTGCAATGCAGACGAGAGGCGCCCCCGCGCCTGTCGTCCGCTAGTCACCACCAGGAGGAGGTGGGAGGAGACGGTCGTACAACCGCCTTCTCCCACCCCTTCTCCGCCTGCGGAGCGGCGCAGCGAGAGGATCATCCTCCCGCGCCCGCTCCGCCGCCTCCTTTTGCGACATGACATCTTCGCAAAAGGAGGCGACCGCCGCCCAGGCCTCCTCACTCCCCAGCATGGAGTTTACCACGCCGGGGAGTGAGAGGTCCTGCCCGACAACTCCTGTCAGGGCACGGCGCAGCTCAGCCCAGGCCGGGCACACCTCGAGGGTGTGCTGCGCCGTGTCCTCCACCGCGCCGCAGTCGTGGCACGCCGGGGTTTCCTCCCTCCGGATCCGGTGCAGGTGCGTTCCGAAACATCCATGTCCGGACAACACCTGCACTAGACGGAACGAGAGGAAACCGTGTCTGCGCTCGAGCCAGCCCTGCAGGACTGGACCGAGCGCATCCAGCGTCCGGCGGCCAAAGGTGGCGGAGGCGAGGTCCTCCGTCCAATGGAGGACGATGGCGTCCCTCGCCTCCCGCCGCACGGCCTGCCGCTCCTCCGCGACGGGGCGCTCGCCTAGCGCCCTTCGCCGAGCCGTCCACTCGTACACTCTGGCGAGCACCCATGCCTCCAACTCCCAGGGAGGGGTGCCCGCCAGAGCGCACGCCGCCGCAAAGCCTACGGACCGATAGGCCCTCGCCACCCGCTGTGCAATGGCCCTTTGGGGCCTGCGGATGGCGGTCGCGTTCTCCCTCCTGTGGAGGGAGTCCGCCCAGATTGGGGCTCCGTACAGGGCCATACTCTTGAGGATGCCGGCATAGAGGCGCCGGCATCGCTCCTTGGGCCCCCCCAGATTCGGGAGGAGCCACGACAGGGCATCGGCGGCCTTCAGCAGGCGCGTCGACAGCCCGCTAAAGTGCGGACCGAAGCGCCACCTGCTGTCCAGCACTAGGCCCAGATACTTCATCTGGGCCTTCACCTCTATCCTGACGCCCTCCACGACTATGTGGGCGTCAGGTGGGTAGCGCTGCCGAGGCCCGTGGAAGAAAACGGCCTCGGTCTTGTGCAGCGCCACCTTCAATCCCAGCCGGCGGATCCTACCTGCCACTAAGGATCCGCCGGCCGAGGCCAGACAGGCCGCCGCCCTAAAGTCCCTCCCCCGGGCAACGAGCAGAGTGTCGTCTGCGTAACAGATGACGCTCGTTCCCCGGAGGAGGGTGCCCCGCAGGAGCCAGTCGAAACCGATGTTCCACAGGGGGGGGCCTAGAACCGACCCCTGTGGAACACCGCACTCCGCGCCGTACCTCCTGATCCTGGCCGTCTTGTCTACCAGGAGGACCTCTCGGTCCTCCAGGTAGCTGGCCAGGATCGCCCTCAGATATTGGGGCACTCCGTGGAATCGGAGTGCCTCCAATATGGTCGAGTGGGGGACGGAGTTGAAGGCGTTTGCAATGTCGAACGACACCGCCAACACTCCGTCCCCCGACTCGACCGCCTCCTGTACCTGGCCCTTCAGCAGGGCCAAGGCGTCGACCGTCGAACGCCCATTTCGAAAGCCGAACTGGGCGTCCGACAGGTCAGGTCCCACCCCCCGCAGGTGGCTGTTCAGCCGGTCGGCGACTATCCCCTCGAACATTTTTCCGACCTCATCCAAAAGTACAATGGGCCGGTATGCCGAGGGGGAGTCCACCGGGCGTCCCTCTTTACGGAGGAGGCACAGCTGCCCCTCCCGCCACAGTTTCGGGAACCTCCCAGCCGCAAAGCACGCGCTGAAGAGGTCCCGAAACCTGTCCTGCATCTGAGAGGCAGCTATCGCCGCCACCCGTGCAGGGACGCCGTCCGGCCCAGGGGCCGTTTTCTTCGCGCGGAGGCGAAGAATCCCGTCCCGGATCTCGTCCTCCGTCACCGGTGGGATCTCCGCCTCCGGCGGAGCCGCTTCCTGCGGGGGGTCCATTGCTGGTGGGGTGAAGTCGGTCCTGCGCGGAAACAGGGCCCGAACCACCCCATCCAGCAATGCCTCTCGCCCACGGGGCTGCGGGACCCACAAGGCTTACAACCGCGTGCCCCGCTAGCGTTGCTCCACGACGGAGCCCTCCTCTGGGGGCGGAGCTAAGTCCCTTAAGACTCTCTGCCCCGCCCCAATACACCTACTTCTCTACCTCCTCTCTGCTCTGGGGCGCCCCAAAACACCTGGGCGTCCCAGTGCGCGGGACCTTTATGTGGACGTTGGACACCCCGATCCTCCGCCCACGGTCCCCAACGGTGCGGCATTTGGCAAGCGATGGCCAAACGCCGCTTTCCACTCTTCGGCCGCAGGGGATAGGGCGAGCGGCGCACCTTATCACCGACACTCCTCCTCCCCTGCGGCCCCACCGCGTCCGCCATCAAACGGTGGCGACCCCGTGACCTTTTTTTTTTTTTTTTTTTGTTCTCCCAGGAAAATTCCTAACGAATACGCAGTGGTCCGGGGGAACCACTGCGTTATGTGGGGTTCGCACCCACTAAAAACCTGGAGTATTCCTTCACTCGCCCACGGGGCTGCGGGACCCACTAGGCTTACGACCGCATGCCCCGCTGACGTCGCTCCTTTCGAGCCCTTCTCTTTGGGACGGGGCAAAGTCCCAGAGTATCTGAGACCCTGCCCCGTCACATTCCACCTCCGACTGTCTCCTCCTAGCACCGAGGCGCCCAGGAATACCATGGGCGTCTCGGTGCGCGGGACCTTTGTGTGGACGGCGGACCCCCCGGTCCTCCGCCCACGGTCCCCGGCGTTACGGCGGCATCAGGACCGCGTAGGCCCGTCGCCGTCTTCCGCGTCTGCGGCGGCGCATCGGGGCCGAGTCGACGTCGTCTTCCCGGCCCCGCTCCGCCGCCTCCTTCTGCGACATTACTTCGTCGCAGAAGGTTGTGACCGCTTGCCAAGACCTGTCGCTGTCGACCATCTCTCTTAGGAGGGCCGGCAGCGACAGGTCATTTCCGACTATTGCGGACAGGGCGGCGCGAGGGTCCGCCCACGCAGGGCACTCCTCGCGCGTATGCTGCGCCGTGTCCGCGACTCCCGCCACACAGTGGTGGCACACGTCCGAGGGCTCCCTCCTTGCCACCTGGTGCAGGTATCTGCCGAAGCAACCATGCCCGGTGACCATCTGCGTCAGGTGGAAGGAGAGAGCCCCGTGCCGCCGCTCGAGCCACTCGCGGAGAATGGGCCGAACGGCGGCCGCCACTTCTCGGCTCACGACCGACTCCTCAAGGCGGTCCGCCCACCTCCGCAGGAGAGTGTCGCGCGCCTCGTCCCTCCAGCGACGAATCTCCCGCGGATGAGGACGGCTGCCACCCGCAACCACCTCTTTTGTTCGCCAATACGCCGCGGCGAGCACCTCGGCATCGAGGTCCCACGGCGGCGTACCGGCGAGCACACACGCGCCGACGCACGACACGGTGCGGTACGCCCGGGCCACCCTGAGCGCCATGGCGCGCTGCGGTCGTAGCAGCGCTGCCTGGTTCCGGCTACTCATGGCTCCTGCCCATATTGGCGCCCCGTAGAGCGCCATGGAGCGTACCACACCGGTGTAGAGGCGTCGGCAAACTCCGCCTGGCCCCCCAACGTTTGGGAGGATCCGCCCCAATGCCCCAGAGGTGGCCAACAACTTTGGGGCCAACCGCCGGAAGTGCTCTTCAAACTTCCACCGACCGTCGAGCACGAGCCCCAGGTACTTCATGGAAGTACCGACGGCGATGGAAGTCCCTCCCACAATAATGGAGGCCTCCGGCGGCGGCCCGTTTCGAGGCCCGTGAAAGAGCAGGGCCTCGGACTTCTCCAAAGCCACCTCGAGCCCAAGGGCACGGATCCTCCCCACCACCTGGGCCACACCCGCCGTGGCGAGATGGGATGCCTCTCTGTAGGTGCTGCCGCGGGCCAGCACGAGGGTATCGTCAGCGTAGCAAATAACACCGACCCCCCGCAAGGTGGCACCGCGCAGCACCCAGTCGTAGCCGATGTTCCACAGGGGAGGGCCGAGGACCGACCCCTGCGGAACACCGCACGACATTTGCCTCCTCCCTTCGCCGGCCCTCGTCGGGTAAACGACGGCCCTGCCGGCGAAGTAGTCGGCGACGACCCGCTGGAGGTACTGCGGCACCCCATGGTACCGCAGAGCCGCCCTAATCGTTTCCCAGGGTAGCGTGTTGAATGCATTGCGGATGTCTAATGACACCGCAAGCAACACGCAACCCTGGGAGACCGCCTCCTCGGCGAGGTCCCTCACCCGCGCAACGGCATCCAGGGTCGACCGACCCCGGCGGAAACCGAACTGCGCGTCGTCCAAATCCGGATCCATGCACTCGGCCAGGCGAGCGGCGAGCACGCGCTCAAAGAGCTTGCTCACCTCGTCGAGTAGCACGATCGGACGGTAGGACGACGGCGTTCCGGCCGGGCGCCCTGCCTTGGGCAGCAGGACGAGCTTGCCCGTCTTCCACTGCTGCGGGAAACGACCCTGCACCACACACGCGGTGAAGAGGGACCTCACCCTCTCCTCGATCTCCTCCAGCGCGACCGCCAGGGCCGTCCCCGGAACGCCGTCCGGGCCCGGGGCGGTCCTCTTCCTCTTTAGTCTGAGGACGGCCGCCCCGAATTCGGCCTCCGATACCGGCGGTGCGGGGATATCGTTCCCTGCCGGTTGCGGGTCGTGTCGGGCCATCGCCGGAGGCACCCACTCGTCCCGCTGCGGGAACAGAGTGCCCACCACCTCATCGAGGAACGCCACCTCCACGCTAGACGTGACGGGAGGTGCCCAGGGCCGCAGCTTTTTTCGGACCGCTTTATAAGGCCTGCCCCAGGGGTCACCGTCGAGAGTCCGCAGCCAGTCCTCCCATGCCGCCTCCTTGGCCCGCGCGATTGCCACCTGGAATGATTCGCGCAGAGCCCTGTAAGCGGCGTAGGAGGCGGCCTCCTCCTGGGCGTCCCGGGTCCGCCTACGTCTGCACCGAGTGTACTGGCGGCGAGCCCTACCACAATCCACTCGCATGCGTCGCAGCTCGTCGCTCCACCAATACACCCGATGCCGAGGAGGGAGAGGTCTCGCCCTGGGCATCGCCGCGTCGCAGATGCGACCCAGCGAGGCCCCGAGGCGCCCCGCCTCCACGTCCACGTCCTGGCCAGCGTCGGGCCCGGACACCCAGTCCTCGACGATGGCGGCCTCTCGGGCAACCTCCCTGTCCAGCCGCCCCAGCACCCACCGTGGACCGCCCCCAACAACGGGGAATCGGGCCGAGCCTTGCGGGCCGGCGGGGAGCGCGGAGACGTCGAACCGGATATACCGATGGTCCGACAGTGTCTCCACGCCCACCACCACCCTCCAATCCCGGACACGGCGCGCCAGGGCGGTCGATGCCAACGTGATGTCGACTATAGACCCGCCCTGTTGCCGCACGCACGTGTCCTCTGACCCCGTGTTGAGGACGGTCAGGCCAATGGAGACCGCCCACTCCTCTAGACACTCACCCCGCGCATCCGTCACCGGGGATCCCCACGCCGTAGATTTGGCGTTGAAATCCCCAGCGACTAGCACGGGGCTAGGGGCGACCTGCCCAACCAGAGCCCCCACCTCCCCGAGCATTTGCTCAAAGTCGGCGAGACTCCGGCTGGGCGGAAAGTACACCCCTATAACTGCAACGCCGCCCACGGCTGCAAGGACGTAGCCCCTACCCCTCGACACGTTGTCAATGGGCGGGGCGCCAGCGGCAGCCGGGGCGGCGATGGCCACCAAACCCTCGCGATCCCCGACCCAGTCGTCCCGTTCGGGGACGAAGTAGGGCTCGGCGACCACGGCCACTTTGATTCCCCACTCTGCCAGAGTCTGGGACAATAAATCCTGGGCCCGGGCAGAGTGGTTAATATTGGCCTGCAGTATGGGGAGTCCAGACATTTATGCGGCGGTCTCCACTGGCTCCTCTGTTGCTGGGCTAAGGGTAGGCTCCTTGTCCTTACCCTTAGTCTTCCCTTTCTTTTTCCCGGCTTTGCCGGCTTTGGCCTGCTTGCCGTCGCCCAGGCAGCCCGCTCCACCGAGAGGGTGCCCCGCCGGTTTGCCGGCTGCTGCGCAGGTGGCGCAGTTGGGCTCTGCCCGGCACTCGCGCGCCCGGTGGCCCGGCTTTCCGCAGCGGAAACAAAGACCGCTGCGGTCCACCTCTGACGCACACTTGCTGGCGACGTGGCCCAAATTGAGGCACTTGAAGCACCTCAGGGGCCTCGCCGCCAGCAGGGCAACTCTGGCCGTGATCCAGCCCACCCTGAGGCGGCCGGCGCTGACCACGGCCTTGGCGGCGGCCACCGGGCAGCCGAGCCACATCGCGGCCCGGTCGCTAATCACGCCGGGCTTTACGTCGTCGGCGTGGCAACCCCCCTGCGCAGCGAAAGCTGCCACCACCTCTGCGGCGGTGACGGAGTCGTCCAACCCTGACACCATCACGTCCACTCTTTTTGTGGGCCGGGAGACCCGGACCACCTCTGCGCTGAGGACCTCTCGGAGCGCTGCAGCCAGAGAGTCTGCCTTCTCAGCGCCCCCATCCCCGAAGATTTCGAGGATGCGGGCGCCAGTGACCGTCGTCCTGCAGCGCATTTCCTCGATACCGAGGCTCGCCTTGTCGATGCGAGTCCGGGCCTCCCGTAGAACAGTGGCGTAGCTGGCGCCACGCTCCGCTGCGCCCGGCAGCAGTGTGAGGGTAACTGCTGCCGTTTTCGGCTCACGTAGCTTTGTCACCGCCGCCGCCTTTTGCGTGCTCTGGGTGCCCGTCTTCTTCCCGGAGCTTTTCGCACCCCGAGCAGCGACCACACTCCACTGCTCAGTCAGTGGGGGCGGTGGGGGGGCGTCCCGCACAGGGCTAGCGTCCCTCACAGGGGCCGGGGCCGTCTTTTTGCCCTTGCCTCTGCCCTTGCCCTTGCCCTTGCCCTTAATTACTTGGGGCTGAGCTGCGGGCGCAGACAGAGGCGCCGGGGGTGTTGGGGCTCTCTCCGTGGCTTCGGCCTCGGGTGACTTTGGCCCAGGCGCGGCAGGTCGCGACTGCGACACTGCCACTGCCGCAGCCTCGTTGCTCATCGCCTTCCTCTTATCAGCCGCCAGCGGCGGCCGGGATCCCGGATCCGGTAGGAGGCGACACTCGAGCCCTTCGAGTCGTGCATTCAGCATGTTGCTGAACTGCACGACGCTGGCCCGAGCTATCTCCTCCATCATCGCTCGGATCGAGTCGGGCGCTGCCGCCGCCGGTCGGCTGTTGGCTTCCGCCAACTCAGCTGCAAGCCGCCGGTTCTCGGCCTCCAGCAACGCCACCTCCTCGGAGACTGTGCGGGCCCTTATGCCCACAGCGGCCTCTTTTATTATGGCGGCCGCATCCTTCAGGGTCTTTTGGCTAGTCCCTTTCAGATTTTTGGACTTTGTCGCCACTGACTCCACGACCCTCGCAGCCTCCACCACCAGGTGGTTCAGCGCCGCAAGAGATTGCGCCGTATCCTCACCTGGCGTTGGCGGGTTGAGGCCGCTGCGGCAGGCGTGCCGTGACTCCCTCAGGGTCTTGGCCAAGCCCTCCACATACTCCTCGACCTCAAGCCGGAGCTCCTCCTCTTTAGCCGCATTGAGGCGTTCCCGGGCTGCGGCTAGGCCCACGTACTGGCCCGTGGTGGGCGGTCGGCCTCGCCCGCGCTTTGACTTGTGCGCCGCCCCCTTCGGCGGCGACAACAGCGGGTCCTCTGCCTCCTCTTGCCCAGCCGGCCTTTTCCTCCAGCGGCGAGTCTCCTCCTTCTCACTTCCGGACTCGACCGTCATCAGGCTGTCCTGACTGGCGTCCGAGTCTCCGGAGGACTCCGAGAGAGAGAGACGCACGACATTGACGCGAAGCTCTCTCTGAGCCACTGTCGCCAGCACCTTCTCACTCTCATTTTCAACTTTTTTCTTCTCCTCCTCCTCTCCTTCCTCCTGTTTTTTGTTTGTTTTGTTAAGTTTTTCCATAGTTAATCCCACGAGTATAGGCCGATCTAAAAAGCACTGACGGGTGACGCCTATTCCGCCAGTGCTAGCTGAATACTGCAGAGGTCGCCTGGTATCTGCAGGTTTTTACGACTTCGCTGTCGGGTTTATTGTAGGGTTTTCCATCCCGCGGGCCGGCCAATTAAGGCAAGCCCTCCGCTCCGCCGCGCCGCCTACCCCAAACGCCAAGATGGGGGTCGTTGGCTGGTCGCGTGGGCTCCGGAATTCCAGAAGCTGGCGAGACTCCCTTCCTGGTGGCTACCTGTTTTCAGGCAACCACCCTCCCTCTCCACATCCACCTAGCCTACCTACCCAACCTATCTTAAACTACCTACCCAAACAAACCTATAACCCAACCTAACGTATCCCCGTCGCATCTGGATCGTCCTCTGCTAATCAGAGGAACACCCAGAGCGACTTCCCCCCCCCTGTCAGGTATTCGCCACCGCCAACAAGAAAATTCCTAACGAATACGCAGTGGTCCGGGGGAACCACTGCGTTATGTGGGGTTCGCACCCACTAAAAACCTGGAGTGTTCCTTCGCTCGCCCACGGGGCTGCGGGACCCACGAGGCTAACGACCGCGTGCCCCGCTGGCGTCGCTCCGCATCGGAGCCCTTCTCTTTGGGACGGGGCAGAGTCCCAGAGTTTCTGAGACCCTGCCCCGTCACATTCCACCTCCATCTATCTCCTCCTAGCACCGAGGCGCCAAGGAACACCAGGGCGTCTCAGTGCGCGGGACCTTTGTGTGGACGGCGGACCCCCCGGCCCTCCGCCCACGGTCCCCGGCGTTACGGCGGCATCAGGACCGCGTAGGCCCGTCGCCGTCTTCCGCGTCTGCGGCGGCGTATCGGGGCCGAGTCGACGTCGTCTTCCCGGTCCCGCCGGGCGGCAGCGACAGGTCATTTCCGACTATTGCGGACAGGGCGGCGCGAGGGTCCGCCCACGCAGGGCACTCCTCGCGCGTATGCTGCGCCGTGTCCGCGACTCCCGCCACACAGTGGTGGCACACGTCCGAGGGCTCCCTCCTTGCCACCTGGTGCAGGTATCTGCCAAAGCATCCATGCCCGGTGACCATCTGCGTCAGGTGGAAGGAGAGAGCCCCGTGCCGCCGCTCGAGCCACTCGCGGAGAATGGGCCGAACGGCGGCCGCCACTTCTCGGCTCACGACCGACTCCTCAAGGCGGTCCGCCCACCTCCGCAGGAGAGTGTCGCGCGCCTCTTCCCTCCAGCGACGAATCTCCCGCGGATGGGGACGGCCGCCATCCGCAACCACCTCTTTTGTTCGCCAGTACGCCGCGGCGAGCACCTCGGCGTCGAGGTCCCACGGCGGCGCACTGGCGAGCACACACGCGCCGACGCACGACACGGTGCGGTACGCCCGGGCCACCCTGAGCGCCATGGCGCGCTGCGGTCGTAGCAGCGCTGCCTGGTTCCGGCTACTCATGGCTCCTGCCCATATTGGCGCCCCGTAGAGCGCCATGGAGCGCACCACACCGGTGTAGAGGCGTCGGCAAACTCCGCCTGGCCCCCCAACGTTTGGGAGGATCCGCCCCAATGCCCCAGAGGTGGCCAACAACTTTGGGGCCAACCGCCGGAAGTGCTCTTCAAACTTCCACCGACCGTCGAGCACGAGCCCCAGGTACTTCATGGAAGTACCGACGGCGATGGAAGTCCCTCCCACAATAATGGAGGCCTCCGGCGGCGGCCCGTTCTTAGGCCCGTGGAACAGGAGAGCCTCCGATTTTTCCAGGGCCACCTCGAGCCCAAGGGCACGAATCCTCCCCACCACCTGGGCCACACCCGCCGTGGCGAGATGGGATGCCTCTCTGTAGGTGCTGCCGCGGGCCAGCACGAGGGTATCGTCGGCGTAACAAATTACACCGACCCCCCGCAAGGTGGCACCGCGCAGCACCCAGTCGTAGCCGATGTTCCACAGGGGCGGGCCGAGGACCGACCCCTGCGGAACACCGCACGACATTTGCCTCCTCCCTTCGCCGGCCCTCGTCGGGTAAACGACGGCCCTGCCGGCGAAGTAGTCGGCGACGACCCGCTGGAGGTACTGCGGCACCCCATGGTACCGCAGCGCCGCCCTAATCGTTTCCCAGGGTAACGTGTTGAATGCATTGCGGATGTCTAATGACACCGCAAGCAACACGCCGCCCTGGGTGACCGCCTCCTCGGCGAGGTCCCTCACCCGCGCAACGGCATCCAGGGTCGACCGACCCCGGCGGAAACCGAACTGCGCGTCGTCCAGATCCGGATCCATGCACTCGGCCAGGCGAGCAGCGAGCACCCGCTCGAAGAGTTTGCTCACCTCGTCGAGCAGCACGATCGGACGGTAGGACGACGGCAGTCCGGCCGGGCGCCCTGCCTTGGGCAGCAGCACAAGTTTGCCCGTCTTCCAGAGTCGGGGAAATCGACCCTGCGCCAAACACGCGGTAAAGAGGGACCTCACCCTCTCCTCAATCTCCTCCAGCGCGACCACCAGGGCCGTCCCCGGAACGCCGTCCGGGCCCGGGGCGGTCCTCTTCCTCTTTAGTCTGAGGACGGCCGCCCCGAATTCGGCCTCCGATACCGGCGGTGCGGGGATATCGTCCCCTGCCGGTCGCGGGTCGTGTCGGGCCATCGCCGGAGGCACCCACTCGTCCCGCTGCGGGAACAGGGCGCCCACCACCTCTCCCAGAAAACCCTCGTCCACGCTGGAAGTGACGGGGGGAGCCCAGGGCCGCAGCTTCTTTCTGACCGCTTTGTACGGCCTTCCCCACGGGTCGCCGTCGAGGGTCCGCAGCCAGTCCTCCCACGCCGCCTCCTTGGCCCGCGCGATTGCCACTTGAAATGACTCGCGCAGAGCCCTGTAAGCGGCGTAGGAGGCGGCCTCCTCCTGGGCGTCCCGGGTCCGCCTACGTCTGCACCGAGTGTACTGGCGGCGAGCCCTACCACAATCCACTCGCATGCGTCGAAGCTCGTCGCTCCACCAGTACACCCGATGCCGAGGAGGGAGGGGTCTCGCCCTGGGCATCGCCGCGTCGCAGATGCGACCCAGCGAGGCCCCGAGGCGCCCCGCCTCCCCGTCCACGTCTTGGCCAGCGTCGGGTCCGGACACCCAGTCCTCAACAATGGCGGCCTCTCTGGCGACCTCCCTATCCAGCCGCCCCAGCACCCACCGCGGACCGCCCCCAACAACGGGGAATCGGGCCGAGCCTTGCGGGCCGGCGGGGAGCGCGGAGACGTCGAACCGGATATACCGATGGTCCGACAGTGTCTCCACGCCCACCACCACCCTCCAATCCCGGACACGGCGCGCCAGGGCGGTCGATGCCAACGTGATGTCGACTATCGACCCGCCCTGTTGCCGCACGCACGTGTCCTCTGACCCCGTGTTGAGGACGGCCAGGCCAATGGAGACCGCCCACTCCTCCAGACACTCACCCCGCGCATCCGTCACCGGGGATCCCCACGCCGTAGATTTGGCGTTGAAATCCCCAGCGACTAGCACGGGGCTAGGGGCGACCTGCCCAACCAGAGCCCCCACCTCCCCGAGCATTTGCTCAAAGTCGGCGAGACTCCGGCTGGGTGGAAAGTACACCCCTATAACTGCAACGCCGCCCACGGCTGCCAGGACGTAGCCCCTACCCCTCGACACATTGTCAATGGGCGGGGCGCCAGCGGCAGCCGGGGCGGCGATGGCCACCAAACCTTCGCGGTCCCCGACCCAGTCGTCCCGTTCGGGGACGAAGTAGGGCTCGGCGACCACGGCCACTTTGATTCCCCACTCTGCCAGAGTCTGGGACAATAGATCCTGGGCCCGGGCAGAGTGGTTAATATTGGCCTGCAGTATGGGGAGTCCAGACATTTATGAGGCGGTCTCCACTGGCTCCTCCGTTGCTGGGCTAAGGGTAGGCTCCTTGATCCTACCCTTAGTCTTTCCCTTTTTGTTTAGGGCTTTGCCGGCGTTGGCCTGCTTTCCGTCGCCCAGGCAGCCCGCTCCACCGAGAGGGTGCCCCGCCGGTTTGCCGGCCGCTGCGCAGGTGGCGCAGTTGGGCTCTGCCCGGCACTCGCGCGCCCGGTGGCCCGGCTTTCCGCAGCGGAAACAAAGACCGCTGCGGTCCACCTCTGACGCACACTTGCTGGCGACGTGGCCCAGATTGAGGCACTTGAAGCACCTCAGGGGCCTCGCCGCCAGCAGGGCAACTCTGGCCGTGATCCAGCCCACGCGGAGGCGGCCGGCGCTGACCACGGCCTTGGCGGCGGCCACAGGGCAGCCGAGCCACATCGCGGCCCGGTCGCTTATCACGCCGGGCTTTACTTCGTCGGCGTGGCACCCCCCTTGCTCAGCGAAAGCCGCCACGACCTCTGCGGCGGTGACGGAGTCGTCCAGCCCCGACACCATCACGTCCACTCTTTTTGTGGGCCGGGAGACCCGGACCACCTCTGCGCTGAGGACCTCTCTGAGCGCTGCAGCCAGAGAGTCGGCCTTCTCAGCGCCCCCATCCCCGAAGATTTCGAGGATGCGAGCGCCGGTGACCGTCGTCCTGCAGCGCATCTCCTCAATACCGAGGCTCGCTCTGTCTATGCGAGTCCGGGCCTCCCGCAGGATAGTGGCGTAGCTGGCGCCACGCTCCGCCGCGCCCGGCAGCAGTGTGAGGGTGACTGCTGCCGTTTTCGGCTCGCGCAGCTTGGTCACCGCCGCCGCCTTTTGTGTGCTCTGGGTGCCCGTCTTTTTCCCCGAGCTTTTCGCACCCCGAGCAGCGACCACACTCCACTGCTCAGTCAGTGGGGGTGGTGGGGGGGCGTCCCGCACAGGGCTTGGGTCCCTTACAGGGGCCGGGGCCGTCTTTTTGCCCTTCCCTCTGCCCTTGCCCTTGCCCTTGCCCTTGCCCTTGCCCTTATTTACTTGGGGCTGAGCTGCGGGCGCAGACAGAGGCGCCGGGGGTGTTGGGGCCCTCTCCAGGACTTCGGCCTCGGGTGACTTTGGCGACACTGCCACTGCCGCGGCCTCGTCGCTCTTCGTCTTCCTCCTCTTGTCAGCCGCCAGCGGCGGCCGGGATCCCGGATCCGGTAGGAGGCGACACTCGAGCCCTTCGAGTCGTGCATTCAGCATGTTGCTGAACTGCACGACGCTGGCCCGAGATATCTCCTCCATAAGGGCCCGAATCGAGTCGGGCGCTGCCACCGCCGGTCGGCTGCTAGCTTCCGCCAGCTGTGCCGTAAGCCGCTGGTTCTCGGCCTCCAGCAGCGCCACCTCCTCGGAGACCGTGCGGGCCCTTATGCCCACCGCGGCCTCCTTTATGATGGCGGCCGCATCCTTGAGCGTCTTCTGGCTCGTCCCTTTGAGGTTTTTGGACTTGGCGGCCACCGACTCCACGACCCTCGCTGCCTCCACCACCAGGTGGTTCAGCGCCGCCAGGGACTGCGCCGTATCCTCACCCGGCGTTGGTGGATTGAGGCCGCTGCGGCAGGCGTGCCGTGACTCCCTCAGGGTCTTGGCCAAGCCCTCCACATACTCCTCGGCCTCAAGCCGGAGCTCCTCCTCTTTAGCCGCATTGAGGCGTTCCCGGGCTGCGGCTAGGCCCACATACTGGCCCGTGGTGGGCGGTCGGCCTCGCCCGCGCTTGGACTTGTGCGCCACCCCCTTGGGCGGCGACAACAGCGGGTCCTCTGCCTCCTCTTGCCCAGCTGGCCTTTTTCTCCAGCGGCGAGTCTCCTCCTTCTCACTTCCGGACTCGACCGTCATCAGGCTGTCCTGACTGACGTCCGAGTCTCCGGAGGACTCCGAGAGAGAGAGACGCACGACGTTGACGCGAAGTTCCCGTCGAGGCTCTATCGCTTGCACCTTCTCACTCTCTCTTTCCACTTGTTTCTTCTCCTCCTCCTTTCTTTCCTCCTTCGTTGTTTTTTGTTGTTTTGTCAATTGTTCCATATTAATTCCCACGAGTAGGGCCGATCTAAAAAGCACTGTCGGGTGACGCCCATTCCGGCCAGTGCTAGCTGAATACTGCAGAGGTCGCCTGGTATCTGCAGGTTTTTACGACTTCGCTGTCGGGTTTATTGTAGGGTTTTCCATCCCGCGGGCCGGCCAATTAAGGCAAGCCCTCCGCTCCGCCGCGCCGCCTACCCCAAACGCCAAGATGGGGGTCGTTGGCTGGTCGCGTGGGCTCCGGAATTCCAGAAGCTGGCGAGACTCCCTTCCTGGTGGCTACCTGTTTTCAGGCAACCACCCTCCCTCTCCACATCCACCTAGCCTACCTACCCAACCTATCTTAAACTACCTACCCAAACAAGCCTATAACCCAACTTAACGTATCCCCGTCGCATCTGGATCGTCCTCTGCTAATCAGAGGAACACCCAGAGCGACATCCCCCCCCTGTCAGGTATTCGCCACCGCCAACAAGAACCCACGAATGGAAAGTTATTGACGGTGCCCGGGGCGCACCAGCCCAGCGGGTTGCTCTTCCCCCCGGACGTATCCGAAAGGGACCAGCAACCAACTAGGCCAACGTGGAGGTTACCTGACCCGCACCCCACCCCGTGACCTAACCTTTTTTTTTTTTTTTTTTTTTTTGATCACCCAGGTAAAATTCCTCACGAATACGCAGTGGGCCGGGGGAACCACTGCGTTATGTGGGGTTTGCACCCACTAAAAACCTGGAGTATACCGACTTCTCGCCTACGGGGCTGCGGGACCCACATGGCTTGCAACCGCATGCCCCGCTGGCGTCGCTCCGCGACGGAGCCCTTCTCTTTGGGACGGGGCAGAGTCCCAGAGTGTCTGAGACCCTGCCCCGTCACATTCCACCTCTAATTCTCCTCCTATCGCCCACGGTCCCAGACCTTAGTGCAGCATTCGGCCTGCAAAGGCTTGACGCCGCCTTCCGCGTCTGCGGCGGCGCATCGGGGCCGAGTCGACGTCGTCTTCCCGGTCCCGCTCCGCCGCCTCCTTCTGCGACATAATTTCGACACTGAATGTCGCGACCGCCTGCCATGATTCATCGCTGTCGACCATCTCTCTGAGCAGGGCCGACAGCGACAAGTCATTCCCGACAGTCGCGGACAGGGCGGCGCGAGGGACCGCCCACGCAGGGCACTCCTCGCGCGTGTGTTGCGCCGTGTCCGCGACTCCCGCCGCACAATGATGACACACCTCGTAC
This sequence comes from Orthosia cruda, assembly GCA_964057195.1. Taxonomy (NCBI): domain Eukaryota; kingdom Metazoa; phylum Arthropoda; class Insecta; order Lepidoptera; family Noctuidae; genus Orthosia; species Orthosia cruda. The sequence goes on from OZ059849.1 coordinate 51,479, forward strand.
GGCTCCCTTCCTGCCACCCGACACAGGTATCTGCCAAAGCAACCGTGCCCGGTGATCATCTGTGTCAGGTGGAAGGAGAGAGCTCCGTGCCGCCGCTCTAGCCACTCGCGAAGAAAGGGTCGAATGGCGGCCACGAAATCTCGGCTCGCCTCCGACCCCTCCAATCGGGCCGCCCACTTCCGCAGGAGAGTGTCGCGCGCCTCCTCCTTCCAGTGACGAATCTCCCGCGGATGGGGACGGTCGCCACCCGCAATCGCCGCTTTCAGTCGCCAGTACGCCGCGGCGAGTACCTCGGCATCGAGGTCCCACGGCGGCGTACCGGCGAGCACACACGCGCCGACGCACGACACGGTGCGGTACGCCCGGGCCACCCTGAGCGCCATGGCGCGCTGCGGTCTGCGCAGCACTGCCAGGTTTAGGTTCGTCATGGCTCCTGCCCATATTGGCGCCCCGTAGAGCGCCATGGAGCGCACCACACCGGTGTAGAGACGTCGGCAGGCTCCACTTGGCCCCCCAACGTTGGGGAGGATCCGCCCCAAGGCCCCGGCGGTGGCCAACAACTTTGGGGCTAACCGCCGGAAGTGCTCTTCGAACTTCCATCGGCCGTCGAGCACGAGCCCCAGATACTTCATGGTAGTACCGACGGCGATGGAAGTTCCTCCGACAATAATCGAGGCTCCCGGCGGCGGCGCGTTTCGGGGCCCGTGAAAGAGTAGGGCCTCCGACTTTTCCAGGGCCACCTCGAGCCCCAGGGCGCGGATCCTCCCCACTACCTGTGCCACACCCGCAGTGGAGAGGCGGGCTGCCTCCTTGTAGGTGCTGCCGCGGGCCAGCACGAGGGTATCGTCGGCGTAACACAACACACCGATCCCCCGCAAGGTGGCCCCGCGCAGCACCCAGTCGTAACCGATGTTCCACAGGGGTGGTCCAAGGACAGACCCCTGTGGAACACCGCACGTCATTGCCCGCCTACCTTCGCCGGCCCTCGTCGGGAACACGACGGCTCTGCCGGCAAAGTACTCGGCGATGACCCGCTGGAGGTACTGCGGCACCCCATGGTACCGCAGCGCCGCCCTAACCGTGTCCCAGGGCAGCGTGTTGAATGCGTTGCGGATGTCCAATGACACCGCAAGCAACACGCCCCCCCGGGAGACCGCCTCCTCGGCGAGGTCCCTCACCCGCGCAACGGCATCCAGGGTCGACCGACCCCGGCGGAAACCGAACTGCGCGTCGTCCAGATCCGGATCCATGCACTCGGCCAGGCGAGCAGCGAGCACGCGCTCGAAGAGCTTGCTCACCTCGCCGAGCAGCACGATCGGACGGTAGGACGACGGCAGTCCGGCCGGGCGGCCGACTTTCGGCAGTAAAACAAGTTTGCCCGTCTTCCAGGGTTGGGGGAATCGACCCTGCGCCAAACAAGCGGTGAAGAGGGACCTCACCCTCTCTCCTATCTCCTCCAGCGCGACCGCCAGGGCCGTCCCCGGAACGCCGTCCGGGCCTGGGGCAGTCCTCTTCATTTTCAGCCTCGAGACGGCCGCCCCGAACTCCGCCTCCGATACCGGCGGTGCGGGGACGTCTTCCCGGGCAGGTCGCGCATCATTGGGTCGGGCCATCGCCGGAGGCACCCACTCGTCTCTCTGCGGGAAGAGGGCGTCCACCACCTCTCCCAGCAGACCCTCGTCCACGCTGGACGTGACTGGGGGGGCCCAGGGCCGCAGCTTTTTGCGGACCGCCTTGTACGGCCTGCCCCACGGGTCTCCGTCAAGGGTCCGCAGCCACTCCTCCCACGCCGCCTCCTTGGCCCGCGCGATTGCCACTTGGAACGACTCGCGTAGAGCCCTGTAAGCGGCGTAGGAGGCGGCCTCCTCCTGGGCGTCCCGGGTCCGCCTACGCCTGCACCGAGTGTATTGGCGGCGAGCCCTACCGCACTCGATTCGCATACGGCGAAGCTCGTCGCTCCACCAATACACCCGATGCCGAGGAGGGAGGGGTCTCGCCCTGGGCATCGCCGCGTCGCAGATGCGGCCCAGCGAGGCCCCTAGGCGCCCCGCCTCCTCGTCCACGTCCTGGCTTATGTCGGACCCGGACACCCAGTCCTCGATAACTGCGGCCTCTCTAGCGACCTCTTTGTCGAGCCGCCCCAGCACCCAGCGCGGACCGCCCCCCCCAACAGGGGGTCGGGTCGGGCCCCGCGGGCCGGTGGGGAGCGCGGAGACATCGAATCGGATGTAACGGTGGTCCGACAGTGTCTCCACGCCCACCACCACCCTCCAATCCCGGACACGGCGCGCCAGGGCGGTCGATGCCAGTGTAATGTCGACTATCGATCCGCCCTGTTGCCGCACGCACGTGTCCTCCGACCCCGTGTTGAGGACGGCCAGGCCCATGGCGACCGCCCACTCCTCCAGGCACTCACCCCGCGCATCCGTCACCGGGGATCCCCACGCCGCAGATTTGGCGTTGAAATCCCCGGCGACTAGCACGGGGCTAGGGGCGGACTGCCCAACCAAAGACCCCACCTCGACGAGCATCTGCTCAAAGTCGGCGAGGCCCCGGTTGGGAGAACAGTATACCCCTATTACTATGACGTCGCCCACGGCTGCCAGTACGTGCCCCCCACCCCTCGACACACGTTCGATGGGCGGGGCGCCAGCGGCAGCCGGGGCGGCGATGGCCACCAAGCCGTCCCGGTCCCCGACCCAGTCGTCCCGGGCGGGGACAAAGTAGGGCTCGGCGACCACCGCTATTTGTATTCCCCACTCTGCCAGGCTCTGGGACAATAGATCCTGGGCCCTGGCAGAGTGGTTAATATTTGCCTGCATGATAGCTAAACTAGGCATTTATGGGGCGGTCTCCATGGGCCCCTCCTCTATAGTTGCCGGGATAGGGGCGGACTCGCCGCTGCCCCCCTCAGCCCTGGTCGCTTTTCTTTTTGTGGTTTTTGGGGCTTTGCCCACGCAGCCCACGCCGCCGAGAGGGTGCCCCGCCGGCTTGCCCGCTGCCGCACAGGTGGCGCAGTTGGGCTCGGCCCGGCACTCTCGCGCCCGGTGGCCCGGCTTTCCGCAGCGAAAGCAGAGGCCGCTGCGGTCCACCTCCGAAACACACCTGCTGGCGACGTGGCCCAGGTTGAGGCACCTGAAGCACCGAAGGGGCCTCGCCTCCAGCAGGGTGACCCTGGCCGTTATCCATCCAACTTTAAGCCTTTTTGCGCCGACCACCGTCTTGGCGGCGGCCACCGGGCAGCCGAGCCACATCGTTGCACGGTCGCCGATCACCCCGGGTCTTATGTCGTCGGCGTTGCACCCTCCCTGTGCTGCAAAAGCCGCCACCACCTCTGCGGCTGTGACGGAATCGTCCAAGCCCGCTACAAGGACGTCCACCCTTTTTGTGGGGCGGGAGACCCTGACCGCGTCTGCACTGAGGACCTCCCTTAGCTTTGTAGCCAGGGAGTCGGCCTTCTCAGCGCCCCCATCCCCGAAGATTTCCAGGATGCGGGCGCCGGTGACCGTGGTCCTACAGCGCATTTCGTCGATGCCCAGACTCGCCATATCGACGCGAGTCCGGGCCTCCCGCAAGACAGTGGCGTAGCTGGCGCCACGCTCCGCCGCGCCCGGCAGCAGTGTGAGGGTAACTGCTGCCGTTTTTGGCTCCCGTAACTTTGTCACCGCCGCTGCCTTTTGCGTGCTCTGGGTGCCCGTCTTCTTCCCGGAGCTTTTCGCACCCCGAGCAGCGACCACGCTCCACTGTTCCGTCAGAGGGGGCGGTGGGGGGGCGTCCTGAACCGGGCTAGGGTCCCTTACAGGGGCCGGCGCCGTCTTCTTCCCCTTTCCTTTGCCCTTGCCCTTTCCCTTAGTGGATTGGGGCTGAGCTGCGGGCGCAGACAGAGGCGCCGGGGGTGTTGTAACCTTCGCTAAGGCAGGGGCCTTTGCCCCCGCACCTGACTGCCGCGGCTGTGACACTGCCACTGCCACTGCCGCGGCCTCATCTTCCGCCACTTGTCTGTCAGCCGCCAGCGGCGGCCGCAACTTCGGGTCCGGCAGGAGGCGACACTCGAGCCCCTCGAGTCGCGCATTCAGCATATTGCTGAACTGCACGACACTGGCCCGAGACATCGCCTCCACCATCTCACGGATCGCGTCTGAGTCCACCGCCGCTGCCGCCGGCCGGCTGTTGGCCTCCGCCAGCTGCTCCGACAGCCGCCTATTTTCGGCCACCAATTGCGTCATTTCTTCGGATACAGTTCGGGCCCTTATACCCACCGCGGCCTCCTTAATGATAGAGGCCGCATCCTTCAATGTCTTTATACTGGTGCCTTTTAACTTCTTTGACGTGGTGGCCACCTTTTCAACGAGTTTTGCAGCCTCTAGCAGCAAAAGATTTAGTGCCGCTAGAGACTGCGCCGTGTCCTCCTCCTGTGTTGGCTGGCTGAGGCCGCTGAGGCAGGCGTGCCGGGATTCCCGCAACGTTTTGGCCATGCCCTCTATGCCCATTTCAGCTTCGAGCTGGAGCTCCTCCTCCTTGGCTTTCGTGAGGCGTTCTTTGGCCGCAGCAAGGCCCACATATTCGCCCGTGGTGGGCGGGCGGCCTCTCCCCCTCTTCGATTTGTGTGCCGCTCCTTTGGGTGGTGACATCGACTGCTCTTCGTCTTCTTCGCCAGCTGGCCTTTTGAGCCAACGGCGGCGAGCCTCTTCGGTTTCACTTAGCTGGCTAGCTTCCTCCTTTTCGCTTCCTGACGCGCATGTCAGCAAGCTGGTGTCCGAGTCTCCGGATGTGTCGGAGAGACGCACCACGGCGACTTGAAGATCTTCTTCCAAAGTCGCCGTCTCCTTCTTTTTTTCCACCTTCTTTCTTTCATCTTTTTTGGTTGTTTTTTTAAATTCAATATCCATTTTTGTTCCCACGATTATGAGACGAAATAGGGAAGCACTGTCGGGTGACGCTCATTCCGTGCCAGTGCAGCTAGATACTGTAGAGGTCGCCAGGTATCTACAGGTTTTTACGACTTCGCTGTCGGATTTTAAAGAGTTTTCCTTCTCGCGGGCCGGCCAATTAAGGCAAGCCCTCCGGTCCACGGCACATCCCGTACCCCATACCACCAACGATGGGGGTCTTTGGGAGTATGCCGTGGGCTCCGGGATTCAAGGGGAGCTGGTGTGAACTCCCCTTTTGGAGGCTACCTGTTTTCAGGCAACCCCCAACTCCTCTCCACGTCCGCCTAGCCTACCTACCCAACCTAACTAAACTACCTACCCAAACAAACCTACCCAACCTAACTTATCCCCACCCACCCAGTCCCCAATGTCGCATCTGGTGTGTCCTCTGCTAATCAGAGGAACACCCAGAGCGACATCCCCCCCCGTCAGGTATTCGCCACCGCCAACAAGAACCCACGAATGGGAAGTTATTGACGGTGCCCGGGGCGCACCAGCCCAGCGGGTTGTTCTTCTCCCCGGACGTGTCCGAAAGAGACCAGCAACCAACCAGGCCAACGTGGAGGTTACCTGACCCGCACCCCACCCCGTGACCTTTTTTTTTTTTTTTTTTTTTTTTTTTTTTTTTTTTTTTTTTTTGTTTGTCCAGGGAAATTCCTAACGAATACGCAGTGGTCTCGGGGGAACCACTGCGTTATGTGGGGTTTGCACCCACTAAAACCCTGGAGTGTTCCATCTCTCGCCCACGGGGCTGCGGGACCCACAAGGCTTACAACCGCGTGCCCCGCTAGCGTTGCTCCACGACGGAGCCCTCCTCTGGGGGCGGAGCTAAGTCCCTTGAGACTCTCTGCCCCGCCCCAATACACCTCCTCTACCTCCTCTCTGCCCTGGGGCGCCCCAAAACACCTGGGCGTCCCAGTGCGCGAGACCTTTATGTGGACGTTGGACACCCCGATCCTCCGCCCACGGTCCCCAACGGTGCGGCATTTGGCAAGCGACGGCCAAACGCCGCTTTCCACACTTCGGCCGCAGGGGATAGGGCGAGCGGCGCACCTTATCACCGACACTCCTCCTCCCCTGCGGCCCCACCGCGTCCGCCATCAAACGGTGGCGACCCCGTCAAGGCCGCGGAAGGTAGGGTGAGCGGCGCACCTTATCACCGACACACCTCTCCCGCCGCGGCCCCTTACCTTCGGCCGCGATGCCTCCCATACGACATCGCGGTCCGCCTCAGTTGCGATGGCGCCCATACACCACCGCAACCTACCTCTCTATTGGCCGACTAGCGGCCCCTCCTTCTTCTAAGCCACCTCTCTAAGAAGAAGATTTCCCCCCAGACAGGAAAGAGCGAAATCTTCCTCCACGCCTGCGTGGTGCATCGGGACGGCCAGTTAAGGCAATCCCTCTGCTCCACGCACCATCGTACCCCATCCGGCTACACTCTAGACGCTCCCTACAGATTTCGCTCTGGAGATTCCCCCGTCGCTTTCAGAGGAACACCCAGAGCGAAATCATCCTACCTAACCTAACCTACCTACCCTGCCCGCCCCCGCGCCCCCCGGCGGGGCCACCCCCACCCGCAGGAGAGCCGTCGCTTTGCGGGGGGACTCGCGACAGCCCCCCGCAGAGCAGGCGGCCCGCCAAGAGGCGCGGAAGCGAGTTCCTATGTCCCATCCGGAGTGTCCTCTGCTAGCCAGAGGAACACCCGGAGCGAACGAACCTACCCTCCCACCCCACTGATTTCGCTCTGGAAATTCCTCCGCGTGTATTCCGGACCCGGAGGAACACCCAGAGCGAAACCCGGTCCCCCCCTGTCAGGTATTCGCCACCGCCAACAAGAACCCACGAATGGGAAGTTATTGACGGTGCCCGGGGCGCACCAGCCCAGCGGGTTGTTCTTCCCCCCGGACGTATCCGAAAGAGACCAGCAACCAACTAGGCCAACGTGGAGGTTACCTGACCCGCACCCCACCCCACCCCGTGACCTTTTTTTTTTTTTTTTTTTTTTTTTGATCACCCAGGTAAAATTCCTCACGAATACGCAGTGGGCCGGGGGAACCACTGCGTTATGTGGGGTTTGCACCCACTAAAAACCTGGAGTATACCGACTTCTCGCCTACGGGGCTGCGGGACCCACACGGCTTGCAACCGCATGCCCCACTGGCATCGCTCCGCAACGGAGCCCTTCTCTTTGGGACGGGGCAGAGTCCCAGAGTGTCTGAGACCCTGCCCCGTCACATTCCACTTCCAATTCTCCTCCTAGCACCGAGGCGCCCCGGTATACCTGGGCGTCTCGGTCCACGCGGGACCTTTGTGTGGACGGAGGATCCCCCGATCCTCCGCCCACGGTCCCAGACCTTAGTGCAGCATTCGGCCTGCAAAGGCTTGACGCCGCCTTCCGCGTCTGCGGCGGCGCATCGGGGCCGAGTCGACGTCGTCTTCCCGGTCACGCTCCGCCGCCTCCTTCCGCGACATAATTTCGACACTGAATGTCGCGACCGCCTGCCATGATTCATCGCTGTCGACCATCTCTCTGAGCAGGGCCGACAGCGACAAGTCATTTCCGACTGTCGCGGACAGGGCGGCGCGAGGGACCTCCCAAGCTGGGCACTCCTCACGCGTATGCTGCGCCGTGTCCGCGACTCCCGCCACACAGTGGTGGCACACGTCCGAGGGCTCCCTTCCTGCCACCCGGTGCAGGTACCTTCCAAAGCAACCGTGCCCGGTGATCATTTGCGTCAGGTGGAAGGAGAGAGCCCCGTGCCGCCGCTCGAGCCACTCGCGGAGAATGGGCCGAACGGCGGCTGCCACATCTCGACTCACAACCGAATCCTCAAGGCGCAACGCCCACCTCCGCAGGAGAGTGTCACGCGCCTCCTCCCTCCAGCGACGAATCTCCCGCGGATGGGGACGATCACCACTCGCAATCGCCTCCTTCGTTCGCCAGTACGCCGCAGCGAGTACCTCGGCGTCGAGGTCCCACGGCGGCGTACCGGCGAGCACACACGCGCCGACGCACGACACGGTGCGGTACGCCCGGGCCACCCTGAGCGCCATGGCGCGCTGCGGTCTGCGCAGCACTGCCAGGTTCAGATTTGTCATGGCACCTGCCCATATTGGCGCCCCGTAGAGCGCCATGGAGCGCACCACACCGGTGTAGAGACGTCGGCAGGCTCCACTTGGCCCCCCAACGTTGGGGAGGATCCGCCCCAAGGCCCCGGCGGTGGCCAACAACTTTGGGGCCAACCGCCGGAAGTGCTCTTCGAACTTCCATCGGCCGTCGAGCACGAGCCCAAGGTACTTCATTGTATTACCGACGGCGATGGAAGTTCCTCCGACAATAATCGAGGCTCCCGGCGGCGGCCCGTTTCGGGGCCCGTGAAAAAGTAGGGCCTCCGACTTTTCCAGGGCCACCTCGAGCCCCAGGGCGCGGATCCTCCCCACTACCTGTGCCACACCCGCAGTGGCGAGGCGGGCTGCCTCCCTGTAGGTGCTGCCGCGGGCCAGCACGAGGGTATCGTCGGCGTAACACAACACACCGATCCCCCGCAAGGTGGCCCCGCGCAGCACCCAGTCGTAACCGATGTTCCACAGGGGTGGTCCAAGGACAGACCCCTGTGGAACACCGCACGTCATTGCCCGCCTACCTTCGCCGGCCCTCGTCGGGAACACGACGGCTCTGCCGGCAAAGTACTCGGCGATGACCCGCTGGAGGTACTGCGGCACCCCATGGTACCGCAGCGCCGCCCTGACCGTGTCCCAGGGCAGCGTGTTGAACGCGTTGCGGATGTCCAATGACACCGCAAGCAACACGCCCCCCCGGGAGACCTCCTCCTCGGCGAGATCCCTCACCCGCGCAACGGCATCCAGGGTCGACCGACCCCGGCGAAAACCGAACTGCGCGTCGTCCAGATCCGGATCCATGCACTCGGCCAGGCGAGCAGCGAGCACTCGCTCGAAAAGCTTGCTCACCTCGCCGAGCAGCACGATCGGACGGTAGGACGACGGCAGTCCGGCCGGGCGGCCGACTTTCGGCAGTAAAACAAGTTTGCCCGTCTTCCAGGGTCGGGGGAATCGACCCTGCGCCAAACAAGCGGTGAAGAGGGACCTCACCCTCTCTCCTATCTCCTCCAGCGCGACCGCCAGGGCCGCCCCCGGAACGCCGTCCGGGCCTGGGGCGGTCCTCTTCATTTTAAGCCTCGAGACGGCCGCCCCGAACTCCGCCTCCGATACCGGCGGTGCGGGGACGTCTTCCCGGGCAGGTCGCGCATCATTGGGTCGGGCCATCGCCGGAGGCACCCACTCGTCTCTCTGCGGGAAGAGGGCGTCCACCACCTCTCCCAGCAGACCCTCGTCCACGCTGGACGTGACTGGGGGGGCCCAGGGCCGCAGCTTTTTGCGGACCGCCTTGTACGGCCTGCCCCACGGGTCTCCGTCAAGGGTCCGCAGCCACTCCTCCCACGCCGCCTCCTTGGCCCGCGCGATTGCCACTTGGAACGACTCGCGCAGAGCCCTGTAAGCGGCGTAGGAGGCGGCCTCCTCCTGGGCGTCCCGGGTCCGCCTACGCCTGCACCGAGTGTATTGGCGGCGAGCCCTACCGCACTCGATTCGCATACGGCGAAGCTCGTCGCTCCACCAATACACCCGATGCCGAGGAGGGAGGGGTCTCGCCCTGGGCATCGCCGCGTCGCAGATGCGGCCCAGCGAGGCCCCTAGGCGCCCCGCCTCCTCGTCCACGTCCTGGCTTATGTCGGACCCGGACACCCAGTCCTCGATAACTGCGGCCTCTCTAGCGACCTCTTTGTCGAGCCGCCCCAGCACCCAGCGCGGACCGCCCCCCCCAACAGGGGGTCGGGTCGGGCCCCGCGGGCCGGTGGGGAGCGCGGAGACATCGAATCGGATGTAACGGTGGTCCGACAGTGTCTCCACGCCCACCACCACCCTCCAATCCCGGACACGGCGCGCCAGGGCGGTCGATGCCAGTGTAATGTCGACTATCGACCCGCCCTGTTGCCGCACGCACGTGTCCTCCGACCCCGTGTTGAGGACGGCCAGGCCCATGGCGACCGCCCACTCCTCCAGGCACTCACCCCGCGCATCCGTCACCGAGGATCCCCACGCCGCAGATTTGGCGTTGAAATCCCCGGCGACTAGCACGGGGCTAGGGGCGGACTGCCCAACCAAAGACCCCACCTCGACGAGCATCTGCTCAAAGTCGGCGAGACCCCGGTTGGGAGAACAGTACACCCCTATTACTATGACGTCGCCCACGGCCGCCAGTACGTGCCCCCCACCCCTCGACACACGTTCGATGGGCGGGGCGCCAGCGGCAGCCGGGGCGGCGATGGCCACCAAGCCGTCCCGGTCCCCGACCCAGTCATCCCGGGCGGGGACAAAGTAGGGCTCGGCGACCACCGCTATTTGTATTCCCCACTCTGCCAGGCTCTGGGACAATAGATCCTGGGCCCTGGCAGAGTGGTTAATATTTGCCTGCAATATTGCTAAACTAGGCATTTATGGGGCGGTTTCCATGGGCCCCTCCTCTATAGTTGCCGGGATAGGGGCGGACTCGCCGCTGCCCCCCTCAGCACTGGTCGCTTTCCTTTTTGTGGTTTTTGGGGCTTTGCCCACGCAGCCCACTCCGCCGAGAGGGTGCCCCGCCGGCTTGCCCGCTGCCGCACAGGTGGCGCAGTTGGGCTCGGCCCGGCACTCTCGCGCCCGGTGGCCCGGCTTTCCGCAGCGAAAGCAGAGGCCGCTGCGGTCCACCTCCGAAACACACCTGCTGGCGACGTGGCCCAGGTTGAGGCACCTGAAGCACCGAAGGGGCCTCGCCTCCAGCAGGGTGACCCTGGCCGTTATCCATCCAACTTTAAGCCTTTTAGCGCCGACCACCGTCTTGGCGGCGGCCACCGGGCAGCCGAGCCACATCGTTGCACGGTCGCCGATCACCCCGGGTCTTATATCGTCGGCGTGGCACCCTCCCTGTGCTGCAAAAGCCGCCACCACCTCTGCGGCTGTGACGGAATCGTCCAAGCCCGTTACAAGGACGTCCACCCTTTTTGTGGGGCGGGAGACCCTGACCGCGTCTGCACTGAGGACCTCCCTTAGTTTTGTAGCCAGGGAGTCGGCCTTCTCAGCGCCCCCATCCCCGAAGATTTCCAGGATGCGGGCGCCGGTGACCGTGGTCCTACAGCGCATTTCGTCAATGCCCAGACTCGCCATATCGACGCGAGTCCGGGCCTCCCGCAAGACAGTGGCGTAGCTTTCGCCGCGCTCCGCCGCACCCGGCTGCAGCGTGAGTGTCACTGCAGCCGTTTTTGGCTCGCGAAGCTTCGCCACTGCCGCCGCCTTTTTGTTTTGAGTCTTCTGGGTGCTCTGGGTGCCTGTCTGCCTGCCAGAGCTCTTGGCACCCCGAGCAGCGACCACGCTCCACTGTTCCGTCAGAGGGGGCGGTGGGGGGGCGTCCTGCACCGGGCTAGGGTCCCTCACAGGGGCCGGGGCCGTCTTCTTCCCCTTTCCTTTGCCCTTGCCCTTGCCCTTTGTGGATTGGGGCTGAGCTGCGGGAGCAGACAGAGGCGCCGGGGGTGTTGTAGCCTTCGCTAAGGCAGGGGCCTTTGCCCCCGCACCTGACTGCCGCGGCTGTGACACTGCCACTGCCACTGCCGCGGCCTCATCTTCCGCCACTTGTCTGTCAGCCGCCAGCGGCGGCCGCAACTTCGGGTCCGGCAGGAGGCGACACTCGAGCCCCTCGAGTCGCGCATTCAGCATATTGCTGAACTGCACGACACTGGCCCGAGACATCGCCTCCACCATCTCACGGATCGCGTCCGAGTCCACCGCCGCTGCCGCCGGCCGGCTGTTGGCTTCCGCCAGCTGCTCCGACAGCCGCCTATTTTCGGCCACCAATTGCGTCATTTCTTCGGAGACAGTTCGGGCCCTTATCCCCACCGCGGCCTCCTTAATGATAGAGGCCGCATCCTTCAATGTCTTAACACTGGTGCCTTTTAACTTCCTCGACGTGGTGGCCACCTTTTCAATGAGTTTTGCAGCCTCTAGCAGCAAAAGATTTAGTGCAGCTAGAGACTGCGCCGTGTCCTCCTCCTGTGTTGGCTGGCTGAGGCCGCTGAGGCAGGCGTGCCGGGATTCCCGCAACGTTTTGGCCATGCCCTCTATGCCCATTTCAGCTTCGAGCTGGAGCTCCTCCTCCTTGGCCTTCGTGAGGCGTTCTTTGGCCGCAGCAAGGCCCACATATTCGCCCGTGGTGGGCGGGCGGCCTCTCCCCCTCTTGGATTTGTGTGCCGCTCCTTTGGGTGGTGACATCGATATCTCTTCGTCTTCTTCGCCAGCTGGCCTTTTGAGCCAACGGCGGCGAGCCTCTTCGCTTTCGCTTAGCTGGCCAGCTTCCTCCTTTTCGCTTCCTGACGCGCATGTCAGCAAGCTGGTGTCCGAGTCTCCGGATGTGTCGGAGAGACGCACCACGGCGACTTGAAGATCTTCTTCCAAAGTCGCCGTCTCCTTCTTTTTTTCAACTTTTTGTTTGGTTTGTTTTGTATCCATTTTTGTTCCCACGAGTATGAGACGAATTAGGGAAGCACTGTCGGGTGACGCTCATTCCGTGCCAGTGCAGCTAGATACTGTAGAGGTCGCCAGGTATCTACAGGTTTTTACGACTTCGCTGTCGGATTTTAAAGAGTTTTCCTTCTCGCGGGCCGGCCAATTAAGGCAAGCCCTCCGGTCCACGACACATCCCGTACCCCATACCACCAACGATGGGGGTCTTTGGGAGTATGCCGTGGGCTCCGGGATTCAAGGGGAGCTGGTGTGAACTCCCCTTTTGGAGGCTACCTGTTTTCAGGCAACCCCCAACTCCACTCCACGTCCGCCTAGCCTACCTACCCAACCTAACTAAACTACCTACCCAAACAAACCTACCCAACCTAACTTATCCCCACCCACCCAGTCCCCAATGTCGCATCTGGTGTGTCCTCTGCTAATCAGAGGAACACCCAGAGCGACATCCCCCCCCTGTCAGGTATTCGCCACCGCCAACAAGAACCCACGAATGGGAAGTTATTGACGGTGCCCGGGGCGCACCAGCCCAGCGGGTTGCTCTTCCCCCCGGACGTATCCGAAAGGGACCAGCAACCAACTAGGCCAACGTGGAGGTTACCTGACCCGCACCCCAGCGCCACCCAACCTAACCTAACCTAACCTAACCTAACCTTTTTTTTTTTTTTTTTTTTTTTTTTTTTTTTTTGATCACGCTGGGAAAAAATGCATTACGCATACCCGCCCATTGGGGGAATGGGCGGGCTATGTGGGACTCCCCGGGCAAGCCCGGTATACCCACTAAAATAACCCAGCGGCACTCCCGCATCGTCTGTGTGGAGGAGGGCTGGGAAACCGGCACAGCCTTTACGTCCAGCCCTCCGCCGACGACCGCCCGCCTTTATGGCAGGCCCTTCACGCCCCTCCCTTAGTGGAGGGGCCCGGGAACGACCGCGAGTGCTCGGCCGTTCCCGCCCGAGGGTGGTGACTGTGCAATGCAGACGAGAGGCGCCCCCGCGCCTGTCGTCCGCTAGTCACCACCAGGAGGAGGTGGGAGGAGACGGTCGTACAACCGCCTTCTCCCACCCCTTCTCCGCCTGCGGAGCGGCGCAGCGAGAGGGTCATCCTCCCGCGCCCGCTCCGCCGCCTCCTTTTGCGACATTACATCCTCGCAAAAGGAGGCGACCGCCGCCCAGGCCTCCTCGCTCCCCAGCATGGAGTTTATCACGCCGGGGAGCGAGAGGTCCTGCCCGACAACTCCTGTCAGGGCACGGCGCAGCTCAGCCCAGGCTGGGCACACCTCGAGGGTGTGCTGCGCCGTGTCCTCCACCGCGCCGCAGTCATGGCACGCCGGGGTTTCCTCCCTCCGGATCCGGTGCAGGTGCGTTCCGAAACATCCATGTCCGGACAACACCTGCACTAGACGGAACGAGAGGAAACCGTGTCTGCGCTCGAGCCAGCCCCGCAGGACTGGACCGAGCGCATCCAGCGTCCGGCGGCCAAAGGCGGCGGAGGCGAGGTCCTCCGTCCAATGGAGGACGATGGCGTCCCTCGCCTCCCGCCGCACGGCCTGCCGCTCCTCCGCGACGGGGCGCTCGCCTAGCGCCTTTCGCCGAGCCGTCCACTCGTACACTCTGGCGAGCACCCATGCCTCCAACTCCCAGGGAGGGGTGCCCGCCAGAGCGCACGCCGCCGCAAAGCCTACGGACCGGTAGGCCCTCGCCACCCGCTGTGCAATGGCCCTTTGGGGCCTGCGGATGGCGGTCGCGTTCTCCCTCCTGTGGAGGGAGTCCGCCCAGATTGGGGCTCCATACAGGGCCATACTCTTGAGGATGCCGGCATAGAGGCGCCGGCATCGCTCCTTGGGCCCCCCCAGATTCGGGAGGAGCCACGATAGGGCATCGGCGGCCTTCAGCAGGCGCGTCGACAGCCCGCTAAAGTGCGGGCCGAAGCGCCACCTGCTGTCCAGCACTAGGCCCAGATACTTCATCTGGGCCTTCACCTCTATCCTGACGCCCTCCACGACTATGTGGGCGTCAGGTGGGTAGCGCTGCCGAGGCCCGTGGAAGAAAACGGCCTCGGTCTTGTGCAGCGCCACCCTCAATCCCAGCCGGCGGATCCTACCTGCCACTAAGGATCCGCCAGCTGAGGCCAGACAGGCCGCCGCCCTAAAGTCCCTCCCCCGGGCAACGAGCAGAGTGTCATCCGCGTAACAGATGACGCTCGTCCCCCGGAGGAGGGTGCCCCGCAGGAGCCAGTCGAAACCGATGTTCCACAGGGGGGGGCCTAGAACCGACCCCTGTGGAACACCGCACTCCGCGCCGTACCTCCTGATCCTGGCCGTCTTGTCTACCAGGAGGACCTCTCGGTCCTCCAGGTAGCTGGCCAGGATCGCCCTCAGATATTGGGGCACTCCGTGGAATCGGAGTGCCTCCAATATGGTCGAGTGGGGGACGGAGTTGAAGGCGTTTGCAATGTCGAACGACACCGCCAACACTCCGTCCCCCGACTCGACCGCCTCCTGCACCTGGCCCTTCAGCAGGGCCAGGGCGTCGACCGTCGAACGCCCATTTCGAAAGCCGAACTGGGCGTCCGACAGGTCAGGTCCCACCCCCCGCAGGTGGCTGTTGAGCCGGTCGGCGACTATCCCCTCGAACATTTTACCGACCTCATCCAAAAGTACGATGGGCCGGTATGCCGAGGGGGAGTCCACCGGGCGTCCCTCTTTACGGAGGAGGCACAGCTGCCCCTCCCGCCACAGTTTCGGGAACCTCCCAGCCGCAAAGCACGCGCTGAAGAGGTCCCGAAACCTGTCCTGCATCTGAGAGGCAGCTATCGCCGCCACCCGTGCAGGGACGCCGTCCGGCCCGGGGGCCGTCTTCTTCGCGCGGAGGCGAAGTATCCCGTCGCGGATCTCGT
Source organism: Orthosia cruda (assembly GCA_964057195.1). Taxonomy (NCBI): domain Eukaryota; kingdom Metazoa; phylum Arthropoda; class Insecta; order Lepidoptera; family Noctuidae; genus Orthosia; species Orthosia cruda. The sequence continues at coordinate 66,877 of OZ059849.1, forward strand.
CCTCCGTCACCGGCGGGATCTCCGCCTCCGGCGGAGCCGCTTCCTGCGGGGGGTCCATTGCTGGTGGGGTGAAGTCGGTCCTGCGCGGAAACAGGGCCCGAACCACCCCATCCAGCAATGCCGGCTCGAGGGTCTCCGACAGGGGGGGACCGTAGGGCCGCAGCTGGCTCCGCGCCAGCTTGTACGGTCTCCCGTACGGATCCCTGTCGAGACCCTCCAACATCTCGGCCCGAGCCGAGTCTTTGGCGGCGCACATTGCCGTCTTGAGCACCGCCTTTGCCTCTAGGTAAGAGGCGTAGAGGCGGTCCTCCCCGGCCTGAGAGCGGCTCGTGCGCCGCCGGCTCCGCGTGTAGGCCCTCCTGGCCTCCACGCAGGCCGCCCGGAGTCCCGCTATCTCCTCCGTCCACCAGTAGACGGCGCGACGGGGAGGCGGCCGGCGAGACCGAGGCATGCTCGAGTTGCACACCTCGGTCAGGGACCCTCGGAGCTGGACCACCGCGGCGTCAACGTCCGGGCTGCCTGCACAGGGGGCGAGAGCCAGTCCTGGAGGAACGCCGCCTCCTGGGCTGCCTCTCGATCCAGGCGGGTGAGAGCCCACCGCGGGAAGGGAGATTGGCCCGAGCGGGCCGTTCCCCCCCGCGGGCCCTGGGTGGAGATGTCGAACCGCACGTAACGGTGGTCCGACATGGTCTCCACCATCTCCACCCGCCAGTTCACGACGCGGGCGGCTAGCACGGGGGTGGCGAACGATACGTCCACCACTGATCCTCCCCGCTGCCGCACACACGTGTGAACATCCCCCCTGTTCAGGAGGGACACACCGCACGAAGCCGCCCAAAATTCGGCGGCGCGTCCCCGGACGTTGCACGAGGCTGCCGGGTTGCCCCAAGCCGCTGACTTGGCGTTCAGGTCGCCCAACACGGCGACCTGGCGTGGCGCCGCCCTCCCGACGACTGCCGTTAGGACTTCGAGAAAATCCTCGAAGTCCCTTAGAGGGCGGTTTGGGGAGAAATAGACCCCGACCAGGGCTATTTCTCCCCACGCGGCGGCCACGTATCCCGGTCCCCTCTCTAAAAGCGAGAGGGGAGGGGGAGTCCGTGGCAGGCCGCGACACCAATGCCACCGAGCCGTCCCGATCGCCCAGCCAAACGGCCAGGTATCGAGTACGGCTCGGCGACCACCGCCAGGTCCACCAACCACTCGGCCATGGTCTGCATAAGCAGGTCCTGGGCCGCTCGGCAGTGGTTGGTGTTCGCCTGGAGGATGCGATGTTCGACTCTAGACATTATTTAGTCGGACATCGCACCCCCCACCTCAGCCAGGCCAGCGGCTGCCGTAGTCCCAGACTCTGGGACGGCGGCGGTGACAGCGGCAGGCCGGATCGTTGCCTGCTTTGCTTTGCCCCTCTTGGGGGGAGGACAACAATTCCTCCCCTTTGTGACGTGGCCTGCCGGGCGGCCACTGGCGGCACACACCGCGCAGTGCGGCGTGGCGGCCTTGCAGGAGGCGGCTTTATGGCCCTCCTTGCCGCAGCGGTAGCAAGTGTCTGTCCTGTCGACGCTGGACGGACACAGAGCCCGGGTGTGTCCGATGCCGAAGCACCGATAACAACGCAGAGGCTGGGCCTCAAGTGCCCGGACCACACCCGAGCTGAAGCCCACGGCCAGCCGTCCCTTGGCGAGACGGCTTTGGCAGCGGCGACTGGGCACTCCAGACGGATGCTGCCCATGCCGCCGCGGCCGGGCCTGATGCCCCGGCCTTGCACCGCTGCGACGCTGCAGCCCCCTATGGCCGCGACCGCCGCCACCACCTCCTCTTTGGTGACCGTATCGTCAAGATCGGTCACCTCCAAGGCCGCCGACTTTACCGGCCTCGCCACCTTGGCCGCGTCCGCGATCACCTCTTTCAATTTGGCGGCAAAGAGGTCCGCGTTCCTACCACCCTCCGCCCCTGGGAACTCAAAGATGCGAGCCCCAGCCTGCGTCCGGCGACAAGACACCTTGCCGATCCCCAGTTGGGCGGGATCGGCATTGGCACGCGCCCGCATCAATACGGACGCGTACGTCTCTCCCCTTTCCGCAGCCTCCGCGGTGAGCGTCACCACGACGGCTGCGGTCTTGGGAGGAACGAGCCTCTTCTTGGCGCCGGCTTGGGGGGAGCTTTTCCCCTTACCCTTCGCCCCGCCCTTGCCAGTCGATTGCGACTGGCTGGGAGGGGCGGTGGCGGCGGTGGCGGGGACGGCAGGGACGGGGGTGACAGGGACGGCCGTTGCCGCTTTTGTGGCCTTCCCCTTCCCCTTCCCCTTGCCTTTTCCTTTTGCGACCGTCGTCCAGCCCTGCTGGTTGGTCGGGGTGGTGGATGGCAGAAGAGCGTCCTCTGCGGATGCCTCTCTCTGCTCGGGCGCCTCACCCTGCCTGCTGTCCGCCGCAAGCGGTGGTCGGTGGCTCACCTCCGGCAAGAGCCGGTCCTCAATCCCCGCGAGGCAGGCTCTCACGAAGGCCCTTTCCTCCCTCACGACCCCGCGGATGATATCCTCGAGGCCGTGATGGAGGGCGGGGCCCTCTGCCGCAGGGATTGGCTCAGCCTGGGTTGGCCGGGCCGTGACCTCAGCCAGCTTTCGATGCAGCTGGCTGACTTCGGACTGCAGGCGATCAATTGTCGCCTGCATCTGCCTGGTCTCGTCGGTGGCCTGGCGCTGCACCAGCTCACCGACGATCCCGAGCATGCTCGCGGCCCGACACTTCAGGGACTTTTGAAAAGTGCCCTTGAGGTGGGAGGACTTGGAGGCGACCACCGCGATCCCCTCCTCATCCTCCTGAGCCATCCTCTCGAGCTCGGCCAAAGAGTGGTCGGCGTAGACGACGCGAGACGCACCGTATCCGGACTTGGCCCGGGCGACGCGCGTCCGCTGCTCCCTGGCAGCAACCTCCTCCTCCAGGTCCTGCTGGAGTTGCTCCCTCCGAGCCAAGTCCAGCTGACGTTGGGCGTCCGCAAGGCCCACGTCGTGGGTGATCGCCGCCGACTTTTTGGCCTTAGCCCGCTTTTTCGGCTCCTTCGCCGAACCGGAGGCTGAGGCCGAAGAGCCATCGGAGCCTGCCTTCAAGAAGGCCCGCTTGCGAGATCGGGTTTCGACCTCCATCGAACTGCTGGCGTCCGACTCGTACGCATTGGACTCATTCTCTGAGCCCGCCGTGTCAAAGAAGCTAGCCGCAGACGGCGCGCGGCTAGCCTCTGACGCTGAAGCGTCGGGGTGGCCCTGAGAAGGGCCTTTGGGTTGGCCTGAGAAGGGCCTTGGGGTTGGCCCTGACAAGGGCCTTTGGGTTGGCCCTCAGAAGGGCCCTTGGGTTGGCCCTGAGAAGGGCCTTTGGGTTGGCCCTGAGAAGGGCCTTTTTTGCTGAAGTGCCCGAAGGCATCCCGCAATGTTTCGGCATATTAGTTAAAAACAAAGCAATGATCGCAATTCCGCAAGAGAGATAGGATAGTCACGATCGCACAGCACACTTTAGCCGCACCCAGTCTGCCACTCCGTTACGGTGGTCAGAGCTGGGGCGTTGCCCGGGGGAAACGAACGAGGACGTATGCGCTGTGGGGGATCCCCCAACCTAACCTAACCTAACCTAACCTAACCTAACCTAACCTAACCTTTTTTTTTTTTTTTTTTTTTTTTTTTTTTTTTTTTTTTTTTTTTTTTTTTTTTTGATCACGCTGGGAAAAAATGCATTACGCATACCCACCCATTGGGGGAATGGGGGGCTATGTGGGACTCCCCGGGCAAGCCCGGTATACCCACTAAAATAACCCCAGCGGCACTCCCGCATCGTCTGTGTGGAGGAGGGCTGGGAAACCGGCACAGCCTTTACGTCCAGCCCTCCGCCGACGACCGCCCGCCTTTGTGGCAGGCCCTTCACGCCCCTCCCTTAGTGGAGGGGCCCGGGAACGACCGCGAGTGCTCGGCCGTTCCCGCCCGAGGGTGGTGACTGTGCAATGCAGACGAGAGGCGCCCCCGCGCCTGTCGTCCGCTAGTCACCACCAGGAGGAGGTGGGAGGAGACGGTCGTACAACCGCCTTCTCCCACCCCCTCTCCGCCTGCGGAGCGGCGCAGCGAGAGGGTCATCCTCCCGCGCCCGCTCCGCCGCCTCCTTTTGCGACATGACATCTTCGCAAAAGGAGGCGACCGCCGCCCAGGCCTCCTCACTCCCCAGCATGGAGTTTACCACGCCGGGGAGTGAGAGGTCCTGCCCGACAACTCCTGTCAGGGCACGGCGCAGCTCAGCCCAGGCCGGGCACACCTCGAGGGTGTGCTGCGCCGTGTCCTCCACCGCGCCGCAGTCGTGGCACGCCGGGGTTTCCTCCCTCCGGATCCGGTGCAGGTGCGTTCCGAAACATCCATGTCCGGACAACACCTGCACTAGACGGAACGAGAGGAAACCGTGTCTGCGGCTCGAGCCAGCCCCGCAGGACTGGACCGAGCGCATCCAGCGTCCGGCGGCCAAAGGCGGCGGAGGCGAGGTCCTCCGTCCAATGGAGGACGATGGCGTCCCTCGCCTCCCGACGCACGGCCTGCCGCTCCTCCGCGACGGGGCGCTCGCCTAGCGCCTTTCGCCGAGCCGTCCACTCGTACACTCTGGCGAGCACCCATGCCTCCAACTCCCAGGGAGGGGTGCCCGCCAGAGCGCACGCCGCCGCGAAGCCTACGGACCGATAGGCCCTCGCCACCCGCTGTGCAATGGCCCTTTGGGGCCTGCGGATGGCGGTCGCGTTCTCCCTCCTGTGGAGGGAGTCTGCCCAGATTGGGGCTCCATACAGGGCCATACTCTTGAGGATGCCGGCATAGAGGCGCCGGCATCGCTCCTTGGGCCCCCCCAGATTCGGGAGGAGCCACGATAGGGCATCGGCGGCCTTCAGCAGGCGCGTCGACAGCCCGCTAAAGTGCGGGCCGAAGCGCCACCTGCTGTCCAGCACTAGCCCAGATACTTCATCTGGGCCTTGACCTCTATCCTGACGCCCTCCACGACTATGTGGGCGTCAGGTGGGTAGCGCTGCCGAGGCCCGTGGAAGAACACGGCCTCTGTCTTGTGCAGCGCCACCTTCAATCCCAGCTGGCGGATCCTACCTGCCACCAAGGATCCGCCAGCTGAGGCCAGACAGGCCGCCGCCCTAAAGTCCCTCCCCCGGGCAACGAGCAGAGTGTCGTCTGCGTAACAGATGACGCTCGTTCCCCGGAGGAGGGTGCCCCGCAGGAGCCAGTCGAAACCGATGTTCCACAGGGGGGGGCCAAGAACCGACCCCTGTGGAACACCGCACTCCGCGCCGTACCTCCTGATCCTGGCCGTCTTGTCTACCAGGAGGACCTCTCGGTCCTCCAGGTAGCTGGCCAGGATCGCCCTCAGATATTGGGGCACTCCGTGGAATCGGAGTGCCTCCAAAATGGTCGAGTGGGGGACGGAGTTGAAGGCGTTTGCAATGTCGAACGACACCGCCAACACTCCGTCCCCCGACTCGACCGCCTCCTGTACCTGGCCCTTCAGCAGGGCCAAGGCGTCGACCGTCGAACGCCCATTTCGAAAGCCGAACTGGGCGTCCGACAGGTCAGGTCCCACCCCCCGCAGGTGGCTGTTCAGCCGGTCGGCGACTATCCCCTCGAACATTTTACCGACCTCATCCAAAAGTACGATGGGCCGGTATGCCGAGGGGGAGTCCACCGGGCGTCCCTCTTTACGGAGGAGGCACAGCTGCCCCTCCCGCCACAGTTTCGGGAACCTCCCAGCCGCAAAGCACGCGCTGAAGAGGTCCCGAAACCTGTCCTGCATCTGAGAGGCAGCTATCGCCGCCACCCGTGCAGGGACGCCGTCCGGCCCAGGGGCCGTTTTCTTCGCGCGGAGGCGAAGAATCCCGTCCCGGATCTCGTCCTCCGTCACCGGTGGGATCTCCGCCTCCGGCGGAGCCCCTTCCTGCGGGGGGTCCATTGCTGGTGGGGTGAAGTCGGTCCTGCGCGGAAACAGGGCCCGAACCACCCCATCCAGCAATGCCGGCTCGAGGGTCTCCGACAGGGGGGGACCGTAGGGCCGCAGCTGGCTCCGCGCCAGCTTGTACGGTCTCCCGTACGGATCCCTGTCGAGACCCTCCAACATCTCGGCCCGAGCCGAGTCTTTGGCGGCGCACATTGCCGTCTTGAGGACCGCCTTTGCCTCTAGGTAAGAGGCGTAGAGGCGGTCCTCCCCGGCCTGAGAGCGGCTCGTGCGCCGCCGGCTCCGCGTGTAGGCCCTCCTGGCCTCCACGCAGGCCGCCCGGAGTCCCGCTATCTCCTCCGTCCACCAGTAGACGGCGCGACGGGGAGGCGGCCGGCGAGACCGAGGCATGCTCGAGTTGCACACCTCGGTCAGGGACCCTCGGAGCTGGACCGCCGCGGCGTCAACGTCCGGGGCCGCCTGCACAGGGGGCGAGAGCCAGTCCTGGAGGAACGCCGCCTCCTGGGCTGCCTCTCGGTCCAGGCGGGTGAGAGCCCACCGCGGGAAGGGAGATTGGCCCGAGCGGGCCGTTCCCCCCCGCGGGCCCTGGGTGGAGATGTCGAACCGCACGTAGCGGTGGTCCGACATGGTCTCCACCATCTCCACCCGCCAGTTCACGACGCGGGCGGCTAGCACGGGGGTGGCGAACGATACGTCCACCACTGATCCTCCCCGCTGCCGCACACACGTGTGAACATCCCCCCTGTTCAGGAGGGACACACCGCACGAAGCCGCCCAAAATTCGGCGGCGCGTCCCCGGACGTTGCACGAGGCTGCCGGGTTGCCCCAAGCCGCTGACTTGGCGTTCAGGTCGCCCAACACGGCGACCTGGCGTGGCGCCGCCCTCCCGACGACTGCCGTTAGGACTTCGAGAAAATCCTCGAAGTCCCTTAGAGGGCGGTTTGGGGAGAAATAGACCCCGACCAGGGCTATTTCTCCCCACGCGGCGGCCACGTATCCCGGTCCCCTCTCTAAAAGCGAGAGGGGAGGGGAGTCCGTGGCAGGCCGCGACACCAATGCCACCGAGCCGTCCCGATCGCCCAGCCAACGGCCAGGTATCGAGTACGGCTCGGCGACCACCGCCAGGTCCACCAACCACTCGGCCATGGTCTGCATAAGCAGGTCCTGGGCCGCTCGGCAGTGGTTGGTGTTCGCCTGGAGGATGCGATGTTCGACTCTAGACATTATTTAGTCGGACATCGCACCCCCCACCTCAGCCAGGCCAGCGGCTGCCGTAGTCCCAGACTCTGGGACGGCGGCGGTGACAGCGGCAGGCCGGATCGTTGCCTGCTTTGCTTTTCCCCTCTTGGGGGGAGGACTACAATTCCTCCCCTTTGTGACGTGGCCTGCCGGGCGGCCACTGGCGGCACACACCGCGCAGTGCGGCGTGGCGGCCTTGCAGGAGGCGGCTTTATGGCCCTCCTTGCCGCAGCGGTAGCAAGTGTCCGTCCTGTCGACGCTGGACGGACACAGAGCCCGGGTGTGTCCGATGCCGAAGCACCGATAACAACGCAGAGGCTGGGCCTCAAGTGCCCGGACTACACCCGAGCTGAAGCCCACGGCCAGCCGTCCCTTGGCGAGGACGGCTTTGGCAGCGGCGACTGGGCACTCCAGGCGGATGCTGCCCATGCCGCCGCGGCCGGGCCTGATGCCCCGGCCTTGCACCGCTGCGACGCTGCAGCCCCCTATGGCCGCGACCGCCGCCACCACCTCCTCTTTGGTGACCGTATCGTCAAGATCGGTCACCTCCAAGGCCGCCGACTTTACTGGCCTCGCCACCTTGGCCACGTCCGCAATTACCTCTTTTAGTTTGGCCGCAAAGAGGTCCGCGTTTTTGCCACCCTCCGCCCCTGGGAACTCAAAAATCCGAGCCCCAGCCTGCGTCCGGCGACAAGACACCTTGCCGATCCCCAATTGAGCGGGATCGGCATTGGCACGCGCCCGCAACAATACGGACGCGTACGTCTCTCCCAGTTCCGCAGCCTCCGCGGTGAGCGTCACCACGACGGCTGCGGTCCTGGGAGGAACGAGCCTCTTCTTGGCGCCGGCTGGGGGGGAGCTTTTCCCCTTACCCTTCGCCCCGCCCTTGCCAGTCGATTGCGACTGGCTGGGAGGGGTGGTGGCAGGGACGGCAGGGACGGGGGTGGCAGGGACGGCCGTTGCCGCTTTTGTGGCCTTCCCCTTCCCCTTCCCCTTGCCTTTCCCTTTTGCGACCGTCGTCCAGCCCTGTTGGTTGGTCGGGGTGGTGGATGGCAGAAGAGCGTCCTCCGCGGATGCCTCGATCTGCTCGCGTGCCTCACCCTGCCTGCTGTCCGCCGCAAGCGGTGGTCGGTGGCTCACCTCTGGCAAGAGTCGGTCCTCGATCCCTGCGAGGCAGGCTCTCACGAAGGCCCTTTCCTCCCTCACGACCCCGCGGATGATATCCTCGAGGCCGTGATGGAGGGCGGGGCCCTCTGCCGCAGGGATTGGCTCAGCCTGGGTTGGCCGGGCCGTGACCTCAGCCAGCTTTCGATGCAGCTGGCTGACTTCGGACTGCAGGCGATCAATTGTCGCCTGCATCTGCCTGGTCTCGTCGGTGGCCTGGCGCTGCACCAGCTCACCGACGATCCCGAGCATGCTCGCGGCCCGACACTTCAGGGACTTTTGAAATGTCCCCTTGAGGTGAGAGGACTTGGAGGCGACCACCGCAATCCCCTCCTCATCCTCCTGAGCCATCCGCTCGAGCTCGGCCAAAGAGTGGTCGGCGTAGACGACGCGGGACGCACCGTATCCGGACTTGGCCCGGGCGACGCGCGTCCGCTGCTCCCTGGCAGCAACCTCCTCCTCCAGGTCCTGCTGGAGTTGCTCCCTCCGAGCCAAGTCCAGCTGACGTTGCGCGTCCGCAAGGCCCACATCATGGGTGTCCGCAGTCCGCTTTTTGGCCTTAGCCCCCTTTTTCGGCGCCTTCGCCGAACCGGAGGCTGAGGCCGAAGAGCCATCGGAGCCTGCCTTCATGAAGGCCCGCTTCCGAGATCGGGTTTCGACCTCCATCGAACTACTGGCGTCCGACTCGTACGCATTGGACTCATTTGCTGAGTCCGCCGTGTCAAAGAAGCTAGCTGCAGACGGCGCGCGGCTAGCCTCTGACGCTGAAGCGTCGGGGTGGCCCTGAGAAGGGCCTTTGGGTTGGCCCTGAGAAGGGCCTTGGGGTTGGCCCTGACAAGGGCCTTTGGGTTGGCCCTGAGAAGGGCCCTTGGGTTGGCCCTGAGAAGGGCCTTAACCTAACCTAACCTTTTTTTTTTTTTTTTTTTTTTTTTTTTTTTTTTGATCACGCTGGGAAAAAATGCATTACGCATACCCGCCCATTGGGGGAATGGGCGGGCTATGTGGGACTCCCCGGGCAAGCCCGGTATACCCACTAAAATAACCCAGCGGCACTCCCGCATCGTCTGTGTGGAGGAGGGCTGGGAAACCGGCACAGCCTTTACGTCCAGCCCTCCGCCGACGACCGCCCGCCTTTGTGGCAGGCCCTTCACGCCCCTCCCTTAGTGGAGGGGCCCGGGAACGACCGCGAGTGCTCGGCCGTTCCCGCCCGAGGGTGGTGACTGTGCAATGCAGACGAGAGGCGCCCCCGCGCCTGTCGTCCGCTAGTCACCACCAGGAGGTGGGAGGAGACGGTCGTACAACCGCCTTCTCCCACCCCTTCTCCGCCTGCGGAGCGGCGCAGCGAGAGGGTCATCCTCCCGCGCCCGCTCCGCCGCCTCCTTTTGCGACATGACATCCTCGCAAAAGGAGGCGACCGCCGCCCAGGCCTCCTCACTCCCCAGCATGGAGTTTACCACGCCGGGGAGTGAGAGGTCCTGCCCGACAACTCCTGTCAGGGCACGGCGCAGCTCAGCCCAGGCTGGGCACACCTCGAGGGTGTGCTGCGCCGTGTCCTCTACCGCGCCGCAGTCGTGGCACGCCGGGGTTTCCTCTCTCCGGATCCGGTGCAGGTGCGTTCCGAAACATCCATGTCCGGACAACACCTGCACTAGACGGAACGAGAGGAAACCGTGTCTGCGCTCGAGCCAGCCCCGCAGGACTGGACCGAGCGCATCCAGCGTCCGGCGGCCAAAGGCGGCGGAGGCGAGGTCCTCCGTCCAATGGAGGACGATGGCGTCCCTCGCCTCCCGCCGCACGGCCTGCCGCTCCTCCGCGACGGGGCGCTCGCCTAGCGCCTTTCGCCGAGCCGTCCACTCGTACACTCTGGCGAGCACCCATGCCTCCAACTCCCAGGGAGGGGTGCCCGCCAGAGCGCACGCCGCCGCGAAGCCCACCGAGCGGTAGGCCCTCGCCACCCGCTGTGCAATGGCCCTTTGGGGCCTGCGGATGGCGGTCGCGTTCTCCCTCCTGTGGAGGGAGTCCGCCCAAATGGGGGCTCCATACAGGGCCATACTCTTGAGGATGCCGGCATAGAGTCGCCGGCATCGCTCTTTGGGCCCCCCCAGATTCGGGAGGAGCCACGATAGGGCATCGGCGGCCTTCAGCAGGCGCGTCGACAGCCCGCTAAAGTGCGGGCCGAAGCGCCACCTGCTGTCCAGCACTAGGCCCAGATACTTCATCTGGGCCTTCACCTCTATCCTGACGCCCTCCACGACTATGTGGGCGTCAGGTGGGTAGCGCTGCCGAGGCCCGTGGAAGAAAACGGCCTCGGTCTTGTGCAGCGCCACCCTCAATCCCAGCCGGCGGATCCTACCTGCCACTAAGGATCCGCCAGCTGAGGCCAGACAGGCCGCCGCCCTAAAACCTAACCTAACCTAACCTAACCTAACCTAACCTAACCTAACCTTTTTTTTTTTTTTTTTTTTTTTTTTTTTTTTTTTTTTTTTTTTTTTTTTTTTTTTTTTTTTTTTTTTTGTTCTCCCAGGAAAATTCCTAACGAATACGCAGTGGTCCGGGGGAACCACTGCGTTATGTGGGGTTCGCACCCACTAAAAACCTGGAGTATACCGACTCTCGCCTACGGGGCTGCGGGACCCACGAGGCTAGCAACCGCGTGCCCCGCTGGCGTCGCTCCGTAACAGAGCCCTTCTCTTTGGGACGGGGCAGAGTCCCAGATTGTCTGAGACCCTGCCCCGTCACATTCCACCTCCAACTGTCTCCTCCTAGCACCGAGGCGCCCCGGTATACCTGGGCGTCTCAGTGCGCGGGACCTTTGTGTGGACGGCGGACCCCCCGGTCCTCCGCCCACGGTCCCCGGCCTTATGGCAGCATTCGGCCCGCGTAGGCCCGACGCCGTCTGCCGCGTCTGCGGCGGCGCATCGGGACCGAGTCGACGTCGTCTTCCCGATCCCGCTCCGCCTCCTCCTTCCTCGACATAACCTCTTCGCAAAATGTTGCGACCGCCTGCCAAGACCTGTCGCTGTCAACCATCTCCCTTAGGAGGGCCGGCAGCGACAGGTCATTTCCGACTGTCGCGGACAGGGCGGCACGAGGGACCGCCCAAGCTGGGCACTCCTCGCGCGTATGCTGCGCCGTGTCCGCGACTCCCGCCACGCAATGGTGGCATACGTCCGAGGGCTCCCTTCTTGCCACCTGGTGCAGGTATCTGCCAAAACAACCATGGCCGGTGATCATCTGCGTCAGGTGGAAGGAGAGAGCCCCGTGCCGCCGCTCGAGCCACTCGCGGAGAATGGGCCGAACGGCGGCCGCCACTTCTCGGCTCACGACCGACTCGTCAAGGCGGTCCGCCCACCTCCGCAGGAGAGTGTCGCGCGCCTCTTCCCTCCAGCGACGAATCTCCCGCGGATGGGGACGGCCGCCATCCGCAACCACCTCTTTTGTTCGCCAGTACGCCGCGGCGAGTACCTCGGCGTCGAGGTCCCACGGCGGCGCACTGGCGAGCACACACGCGCCGACGCACGACACGGTGCGGTACGCCCGGGCCACCCTGAGCGCCATGGCGCGCTGCGGTCGTAGCAGCGCTGCCTGGTTCCGGCTACTCATGGCTCTTGCCCATATTGGTGCCCCGTAGAGCGCCATGGAGCGCACCACACCGGTGTAGAGGCGTCGGCAAACCCCACCTGGCCCCCCAACATTTGGGAGGATCCGCCCCAAGGCCCCAGCGGTGGCCAACAACTTTGGAGCCAACCGCCGGAAGTGCTCCTCGAACTTCCATCGGCCGTCGAGCACGAGCCCCAGGTACTTCATGGAAGTACCGACGGCGATGGAAGTTCCTCCCACAATAATGGAGGCCTCCGGCGGAGGCCCGTTTCGAGGCCCGTGGAACAGGAGAGCCTCGGACTTTTCCAGGGCCACCTCGAGCCCAAGGGCACGGATCCTCCCCACGACCTGAGCCACACCCGCCGTGGCGAGAATGGATGCCTCCCTGACGACCCGCTGGAGGTACTGCGGCACCCCATGGTACCGCAGCGCCGCCCTAATCGTTTCCCAGGGTAGCGTGTTGAATGCATTGCGGATGTCTAATGACACCGCAAGCAACACGCCGCCCCGGGAGACCGCCTCCTCGGCGAGGTCCCTCACCCGCGCAACAGCATCCAGGGTCGACCGACCCCGGCGGAAACCGAACTGCGCGTCGTCCAGATCCGGATCCATGCACTCGGCCAGGCGAGCAGCGAGCACACGCTCGAAGAGTTTGCTCACCTCGTCGAGTAGCACGATCGGACGGTAGGACGACGGAAGTCCGGCCGGGCGCCCTGCCTTGGGCAGCAGCACAAGTTTGCCCGTCTTCCAGAGTCGGGGGAAACGACCCTGCGCCAAACACGCGGTGAAGAGGGACCTCACCCTCTCCTCAATCTCCTCCAGCGCGACCGCCAGGGCCGTCCCCGGAACGCCGTCCGGGCCCGGGGCGGTCCTCTTCCTCTTTAGTCTGAGGACGGCCGCCCCGAATTCGGCCTCCGATACCGGCGGTGCGGGGATATCGTCCCCTGCCGGTCGCGGGTCGTGTCGGGCCATCGCCGGAGGCACCCACTCGTCCCGCTGCGGGAACAGGGCGCCCACCACCTCTCCCAGAAAACCCTCGTCTACGCTGGAAGTGACGGGGGGAGCCCAGGGCCGCAGCTTTTTCCTGACCGCTTTGTACGGCCTTCCCCACGGGTCGCCGTCGAGGGTCCGCAGCCAGTCCTCCCACGCCGCCTCCTTGGCCCGCGCGATTGCCACTTGGAATGACTCGCGCAGAGCCCTGTAAGCGGCGTAGGAGGCGGCCTCCTCCTGGGCGTCCCGGGTCCGCCTCCGCCTACACCGAGTGTATCGGCGGCGAGCCCTTCCGCAATCGACACGCATGCGGCGGAGCTCGTCGCTCCACCAATACACCCGGTGCCGAGGAGGGAGGGGTCTCGCCCTGGGCATCGCCGCGTCGCAGATGCGACCCAGCGAGGCCCCGAGGCGCCCCGCCTCCTCGTCCACGTCCTGACCAGCGTCGGGCCCGGACACCCAGTCCTCGATAATGGCGGCCTCTCTGGCGACCTCCCTGTCCAGCCGCCCCAGCACCCACCGCGGACCGCCCCCAACAACGGGGAATCGGGCCGAGCCTTGCGGGCCGGCGGGGAGCGCGGAGACGTCGAACCGGATATACCGATGGTCCGACTTTACTGGCCTCGCCACCTTGGCCACGTCCGCAATGACCTCTTTGAGTTTGGCCGCAAAGAGGTCCGCGTTTTTGCCACCCTCCGCCCCTGGGAACTCAAAAATCCGAGCCCCAGCCTGCGTCCGGCGACAAGACACCTTGCCGATCCCCAATTGGGCGGGATCGGCATTGGCACGCGCCCGCAACAATACGGACGCGTACGTCTCTCCCAGTTCCGCAGCCTCCGCGGTGAGCGTCACCACGACGGCTGCGGTCTTGGGAGGAACGAGCCTCTTCTTAGCGCCGGCTTGGGGGGAGCTTTTCCCCTTACCCTTCGCCCCGCCCTTGCCAGTCGATTGCGACTGGCTGGGAGGGGCGGTGGCGGCGGTGGCGGGGACGGCAGGGACGGGGGTGACAGGGACGGCCGTTGCCGTTTTTGTGGCCTTCCCCTTCCCCTTCCCCTTGCCTTTTCCTTTTGCGACCGTCGTCCAGCCCTGCTGGTTGGTCGGGGTGGTGGATGGCAGAAGAGCGTCCTCTGCGGATGCCTCTCTCTGCTCGGGCGCCTCACCCTGCCTGCTGTCCGCCGCAAGCGGTGGTCGGTGGCTCACCTCCGGCAAGAGCCGGTCCTCAATCCCCGCGAGGCAGGCTCTCACGAAGGCCCTTTCCTCCCTCACGACCCCGCGGATGATATCCTCGAGGCCGTGATGGAGGGCGGGGCCCTCTGCCGCAGGGATTGGCTCAGCCTGGGTTGGCCGGGCCGTGACCTCAGCCAGCTTTCGATGCAGCTGGCTGACTTCGGACTGCAGGCGATCAATTGTCGCCTGCATCTGCCTGGTCTCGTCGGTGGCCTGGCGCTGCACCAGCTCACCGACGATCCCGAGCATGCTCGCGGCCCGACACTTCAGGGACTTTTGAAATGTCCCCTTCAGGTGAGAGGACTTGGAGGCGACCACCGCAATCCCCTCCTCATCCTCCTGAGCCATACGCTCGAGCTCGGCCAACGAGTGGTCGGCGTAGACGACCCGAGACGCACCGTATCCGGACTTGGCCCGGGCGACGCGCGTCCGCTGCTCCCTGGCAGCAACCTCCTCCTCCAGGTCCTGCTGGAGTTGCTCCCGCCGAGCCAAGTCCAGCTGACGTTGGGCGTCCGCAAGGCCCACGTCGTGGGTGACCGCCGCCGACTTTTTGGCCTTAGCCCGCTTTTTCGGCTCCTTCGCCGAACCGGAGGCTGAGGCCGAAGAGCCATCGGAGCCTGCCTTCAAGAAGGCCCGCTTGCGAGATCGGGTTTCGACCTCCATCGAACCGCTGGCGTCCGACTCGCACGCACTGGACTCATTCTCTGAGCCCGCCGTGTCAAAGAAGCTAGCCGCAGACGGCGCGCGGCTAGCCTCTGACGCTGAAGCGTCGGGGTGGCCCTGAGAAGGGCCTTTGGGTTGGCCCTGAGAAGGGCCTTGGGGTTGGCCCTGACAAGGGCCTTTGGGCTGGCCCTCAGAAGGGCCCTTGGGTTGGCCCTGAGAAGGGCCTTTGGGTTGGCCCTGAGAAGGGCCTTTTTTGCTGAAGTGCCCGAAGGCATCCCGCAATGGTTTCGGCATATTAGTTAAAAACAAAGCAATGATCGCAATTCCGCAAGAGAGATAGGATAGTCACGATCGCACAGCACACTTTAGCCGCACCCAGTCTGCCACTCCGTTACGGTGGTCAGAGCTGGGGCGTTGCCCGGGGGAAACGAACGAGGACGTATGCGCTGTGGGGGATCCCCCAACCTAACCTTTTTTTTTTTTTTTTTTTTGATCACGCTGGGAAAAAATGCATTACGCATACCCACCCATTGGGGGAATGGGGGGCTATGTGGGACTCCCCGGGCAAGCAAGCCCGGTATACCCACTAAAATAACCCAGCGGCACTCCCGCATCGTCTGAATGGAGGAGGACTGGGAAACCGGCACAGCCTTTACGTCCAGCCCTCCGCCGACGACCGCCCGCCTTTTAGGGCAGGCCCTTCACGCCCCTCCCTCAGTGGAGGGGCCCGGGAACGACAGCGAGTGCTCGGCCGTTCCCGCCCGACGGGGGTGGTGGCTAGTGCAATGCAGACGAGAGGCGCCCCCGCGCCTGTCGCCCGCTAGCCACCACCTGGAGGTGGGAGGAGACGGTCATACAATCGCCTTCTCCCACCCCTTCTTCGCCTGCGGAGCGGCGGCGCGAGAGGATCGTCCTCCCGCGCACGCTCCGCCGCCTCCTTTTGCGACATGACATCCTCGCAAAAGGAGGCAACCGCTGCCCAGGCCTCCCCACTCCCCAGCATGGAATTCACCACACTGGGAAGCGAGAGGTCCTGCCCGACCACATCGATCAGGGCACGGCGCAGCTCTGCCCAGGCTGGGCACACCTCTAGGGTGTGCTGCGCCGTGTCCTCCGCAGCGCCACAATCGTGGCACCCCGGGGTTTCCTCCCTCCGGATCCGGTGCAGGTGCGTTCCGAAACACCCATGTCCGGACAACACCTGCACTAGACGAAACGAGAGGAAACCGTGGGGCCGCTCGAGCCAGCCCTGTAAGACTGGACCGAGCGCGTCCAGCGTGCGACGGCCAAAGGTGGCGGTGGCGAGGTCCTCCGTCCAATGGAGGACTATTGCGTCCCTCGCCTCCCGCCGCACGGCCACCCGCTCCTCCGCGGCGGGGCGCTCCCCGAGCGCCTTCCGCCGCGCCGTCCATTCGTACACTCTGGCGAGCACCCACGCCTCCAATTCCCAAGGAGGCGTGCCCGCCAGAGCGCACGCCGCCGCAAAACCTACCGAGCGGTAGGCCCGCGCCACCCGCTGTGCAATGGCCCTTTGGGGCCTGCGGATGGCGGTCGCGTTCTCCCTCCTTTGAAGGGAGTCGGCCCAGATTGGGGCCCCGTAAAGGGCCATGCTCTTCAAAATGCCGGCGTACAACCGCCGGCATCGCGCCTTCGGCCCCCCCAGATTTGGCAGGAGCCACGACAGGGCATCGGCGGCCTTCAGCAGGCGCGTCGACAGCCCACTGAAATGTGGGCCGAAGCGCCACCTGCTGTCCAGCGTGAGGCCCAGATACTTCATCTGGGCCCCGACCTCGATCCTGACGCCCTCCACGAGTATGTGGGCGTCAGGAGGGCAGCGCTGCCGAGGCCCGTGAAAGAACACGGCCTCGGTCTTGTTCAGCGCTACCCGCAATCCTAGCTGGCGGATCCTACCTGCCACTAAGGATCCGCCAGCCGAGGCCAGACAGGCCGCCTCTCCAAAGTCCCTCCCCCGGGCAGTGAGGAGAGTGTCATCCGCATAGCAGATGACACTCGTGCCCGTGAGGAGGGTGCCCCGCAGGAGCCAATCAAAACCGATGTTCCACAGGGGGGGGCCTAGAACCGACCCCTGCGGAACACCGGACTCCGCGCCGTAGCGCCTGATCCTGGCCGTCTTGTCCACGAGGAGGACCTCTCTGCCCTCCAAGTAGCTGGCCAGGATCGCCCTCAGATATTGGGGCACTCCGTGATACCGGAGTGCCTCCAATATGGTCGAGTGGGGCACGGAGTTGAAGGCGTTGGCTATGTCAAATGACACCGCCAACACTCCGTCCCCAGCCTCGACCGCCTCCTTTACCTGGCCCCTGAGTAGGGCCAACGCGTCGACCGTCGAACGCCCCCGTCGGAAACCGAACTGGGCGTCCGACAGGTCTGGCCCTACCTCCCGCAGATGGCTATTTAGCCGGGTGGCGATGATCCCCTCGAACAATTTACCGACCTCATCGAGCAGAACGATGGGCCGGTATGCCGAGGGGGAGTCCACCGGGCGCCCCTCTTTTCGGAGGAGGCACAACTGCCCCTCCTTCCACTGCTTCGGGAACCTCCCAGCCGTAAAACACGCGCTGAAGAGGTCCCGAAACCTATCCTCCATGAGGGACGCCGCGATGGCCACCACCCGTGCGGGGACGCCGTCCGGTCCAGGGGCCGTCTTCTTCGCGCGGAGGCTCAGAACCCCCGCCGATAGTTCCTCCGCCGATACCGGAGGGACCTCCTCCTCCGGCGAAGCCACCACCCCCCCCAGTGGGGGGTTCATCGTTGGTGGGGTGAAATCGGTCCTGCGCGGTAACAGGGACCGGACCACCCCATCCAGCAACGCCGGTTCCAGGGTCTCCGTTATTGGGGGACCAAAGGGGCGCAGTTGGTTTCGCGCCGCCTTATATGGCCTCCCATACGGATCCCTGTCGAGGCCCTCCAGCATCTCGGCCCTCGCCGAGTCCTTGGCGGCGCACATAGCCGACTTGAGGACCGTCCTTGCCTCTAGGTAAGAAGCGTAGAGGCGGTCCTCCCCGGCCTGAGATCGGGTAGTGCGCCGCCGACTCCGCGTGTAGGCCCTCCTGGCCTCCACGCAGGTGGCCCGGAGCCCTGCCAGTTCCTCCGACCACCAATACACGGCGCGACGGGGAGGCGGACGGCGTGACCGAGGCATGCTGGAGTTGCACACCTCGGTCAGAGACCTTCGTAGCTGGACCGCTGCGGCGTCAACGTCCAGGGCCTCCACAGGGGGCGAGAGCCAGTCTTGGAGGAACGCCGCCTCCTGAGCTGCCTCCCGGTCCAGGCGGGTGAGAGCCCACCGCGGGAAGGGAGATTGGCCAGAGCGGGCCATTCCCCCCCGCGGGCCCTGGGTGGAGATGTCGAACCGCACGTAACGGTGGTCCGACATGGTCTCCACCATCTCAACCCGCCAGTTCACGACGCGGGCGGCTAGCACGGGGGTGGCAAACGAAACATCAACCACTGACCCACCCCGCTGCCGCACACACGTGTGAACATTCCCCCTGTTCAGGAGGGACACACCGCACGAAGCCGCCCAAAATTCGGCGGCGCGTCCCCGGACGTTGCAAGTCGCGGCCGGGTTGCCCCAGGCCGCCGACTTGGCATTCAGGTCGCCCAACACGGCGACCTGGCGTGGTGCCGCCCTCCCGACGACTGCCGTTAGGACTTCGAGAAAGTTCTCGAAGTCCCTTAGAGGGCGGTTTGGGGAGAAATAGACCCCGACCAGGGCTATGTCTCCCCACGCGGCGGCCACGTATCCCGGTCCCCTCTCTAAAAGCGAGAGGGGAGGGGAGTCCGTGGCGGGCCGCGACACCAACGCCACCTTGCCGTCTCGATCACCCAGCCAACGGCCAGGTATCGAGTACGGCTCGGCGACCACCGCCACGTCCACCAACCACTCAGCCACGGTCTGCATTAGCAGATCCTGGGCCGCTCTGCAGTGGTTGGTGTTCGCCTGGAGGATGCGATGTTCGACTCTATGCATTAATCGGACATCGCACCCCCCTCCTCAACAGCCGCCGTGGTCCCAGCCTCTGGAACGGCGGTGGCAGTGGCAGGCCGGGTCGGCGCCTGCACTTTGCCCCTCTTGAGGGGAGGACTGCAGTTCCTCCCCTTCATAATGTGGCCCGCAGGTCGGCCACTGGCAGCACATACCGCGCAGTGCGGCTTGGCGGCCTTGCAGGAGGCGGCTTTGTGCCCCTCCTTGCCGCAGCGGTAGCAGCTCTCTGTCCGGTCTATCTTGGACGGACAGAGGGCCCGGGTGTGTCCGGTGCCGAAGCACCTGAAACAGCGCAAAGGCTGGGCCTCAAGGGCCCGGACTGCACCCGAGCTGAAGCCGACGGCTAGCCGTCCCTTGTCAAGGACGGCTTTGGCAGCGGCAACTGGGCACTCCAGGCGGATGGTGCCCATGCCGCCGCGGCCGGGCCTAATGGCCCGGCCTTGCACCGCTGCGACATCGCAGCCCCCTACGGCTGCGACCGCCGCCACCACCTCCTCCTTGGTGACCGAATCATCTAGACCGGTCACCTCTATGGCTGCGCACTTAATAGGCCTGGCTACCTTCGCCGCGTCCGCAATGACCTCTTGCAGCTTTGCTGCGAAGAGGTCTGCGTTTTTAGCGCCCTCCGCCCCTGGGAACTCGAAAATTCGAGCCCCAGCCTGCGTCCGGCGACAGGAGACCTTGCCAATCCACAGTTGAGTGGGATCGGCATTAGCACGCGCCCGCAACAATACGGACGCGTACGTCTCCCCCCGCTCCTCAGCCTCCGCGGTGAGCGTCACCACGACGGCTGCGGTCTTGGGAGGAACCAGGTTTCTCCTGCCGGCTGGGGGCGAACTCTTCCCTTTTCCCTTACCAGTCGACTGCGACTGGCTGCTGGGAGGTGTGGCGGCGGGGACGGCTAGGGGAGAGTTTTTCCCCTTTCCCTTGCCAGTCGACTGCGAATGGCTGGGAGGGGGCGTGGTGGCGGGGATTGCAGGGACGGCCGCTGTCGCCCCTTTGCCCTTGCCCTTCCTCTGCCCCTTGCCGACGACCCTCCAACCAGCAGGGTTAGCTAGGGTGGCGGCAGGGAGAAGAGGATCCTCCTTTCTCTGTGAGGTCGGCCCCGGCTCTCCCTTCCTCTTGTCCGCGGCAAGCGGCAGCCGGTAGCTCTTCTCGGGCAAGAGCCTATCCTCGATTCCTGCTAGGCAGGCTCGGACGAAGTCCCGCTCCTCCATCATGACCTTGCGGATGGTGTCCTCAAGGTCGAAGGAGGCGGGGCCCTCTGCCGCAGGTCTGGACTCGGCTGTGGTTGGCCGGGCCGTGGCCTCTGCCAGCTTCTGGTGCAGTTGGCTGACCTCCGTCTGCAGGCGATCGACCCTCGCCTGCAGTTGCCGCGTCTCGTCGGTCTCCTGCCTCTGCACCAGCTCCGCAATGATTCCACGCATGCTCGCGGCCCGGCATTTGAGGGACTTTTGGAACGTCCCTTTCAGTTGGGAGGACTTCGTGGCGACCACCACTATCTCCTCCACGTCCTCCTCCGCCATCCGCTCCAGCTCCACCAAGGAGTGGTCGGAGTACAAAACGCGGGACGCGCCGTACCCGGACTTGGCCCGAGCGACGCGCGCCTGCTGCTCCTTGGCAGCAACCTGCTCCTCCAGGTCTTGTTGGAGCTTTTCCCGACGAGCCAGATTCAACTGGCGCTGGGCGTCCGCGAGACCCACGTCATGGGTGTCCGCTGCCGTTGCCGTCTTCTTGGCCTTCGCCTTCTTCTTCGACTCCTTCGCCGAACTTGAGGAGCCATCGGAGCCTGTCTTTAGGAAGGCCCGCTTCCGCGACTGCGAACGAGCGCCTTCATCTACCTCCATAGAGCTCGCCACCGACACAACGGACTCGTTGTCGGAGTCCGACTCTTCCGGCCTTCCTCCATAGAAGGTCCTACCTTCCTCAGCTGACGCTGAAGCGTCACGGTGGCCCTGAGAAGGGCCTTTGGGTGGGCCCTGAGAAGGGCCTTTTTTAACAAAATGCCCGAGGGCATCTCGCGCAGGTTTTACCATGATAAAAATTAAAATGATAAAATAATATGAAAAATTCTCCGCAAGTTCGTAGCACTCTAGGCAATAAAATTCGCTACGATGCACAGCACACTTTAGCCGCACCCAGTCTGCCACTCCGTTACGGTGGTCAGAACTGGGGCGTTACCGGGGGAAACGACGTGGACGTATGCGCTGTGAGGGGATCCCCCCCCCCAACCTAACCTAACCTAACCTAACCTAACCTTTTTTTTTTTTTTTTTTTTTTTTTTTTTTTTTTTTTTTTTTTTTTTTTTTTTTTTTTTTTTTTTTTCACCCAGGTAAAATTCCTCACGAATACGCAGTGGGCCGGGGGAACCACTGCGTTATGTGGGGTTTGCACCCACTAAAAACCTGGAGCATTCCTTCATTCGCCTACGGGGCTGCGGGACCCACAAGGCTTGCAACCGCATGCCCCGCTGGCGTCGCTCCGCAACGGAGCCCTTCTTTTCGGGACGGGGCAGAGTCCCAGAGTGTTTAGGACCCTGCCCCGTCACATTCCACCTCCAACTGTTTCTCTCCTCCTAGCACCGAGGCGCCCAGGAATGCCAGGGCGTCTCGGCGTCTGGTGCGCGGGACCTTTGTGTGGACGGAGGATCCCCCGATCCTCCGCCCACGGTCCCAGACCTTAGTGCAGCATTCGGCCTGCAAAGGCTTGACGCCGCCTTCCGCGTCTGCGGCGGCGCATCGGGGCCGAGTCGACGTCGTCTTCCCGGTCCCGCTCCGCCGCCTCCTTCTGCGACATCACCTCGTCGCTAAATGTCGCGACCGCCTGCCAAGACCTGTCGCTGTCGACCATCTCTCTGAGAAGGGCCGAGAGCGACAGGTCATTTCCGACTGTCGCGGACAGGGCGGCGCGAGGGACCTCCCAAGCTGGGCACTCCTCACGCGTATGCTGCGCCGTGTCCGCGACTCCCGCCACACAGTGGTGGCACACGTCCGAGGGCTCCCTTCCTGCCACCCGGTGCAGGTACCTTCCAAAGCAACCGTGCCCGGTGATCATTTGCGTCAGGTGGAAGGAGAGAGCCCCGTGCCGCCGCTCGAGCCACTCGCGGAGAATGGGCCGAACGGCGGCCGCCACATCTCGACTCACAACCGAATCCTCAAGGCGCAACGCCCACCTCCGCAGGAGAGTGTCACGCGCCTCCTCCCTCCAGCGACGAATCTCCCGCGGATGGGGACGATCACCACTCGCAATCGCCTCCTTCGTTCGCCAGTACGCCGCGGCGAGTACCTCGGCGTCGAGGTCCCACGGCGGCGTACCGGCGAGCACACACGCGCCGACGCACGACACGGTGCGGTACGCCCGGGCCACCCTGAGCGCCATGGCGCGCTGCGGTCTGCGCAGCACTGCCAGGTTCAGATTCGTCAAGGCGCATCCTGCCCATATTGGCGCCCCATAGAGCGCCATGGAGCGCACCACACCGGTGTAAAGTCGCCGGCAGGCTCCGCTTGGCCCTCCGACGTTGGGGAGGATCCGCCCCAAGGCCCCGGCGGTGGCCAACAACTTTGGGGCTAACCGCCGGAAGTGCTCTTCGAACTTCCATCGGCCGTCGAGCACGAGCCCCAGATACTTCATGGTAGTACCGACGGCGATGGAAGTTCCTCCGACAATAATCGAGGCTCCCGGCGGCGGCGCGTTTCGGGGCCCGTGAAAGAGTAGGGCCTCCGACTTTTCCAGGGCCACCTCGAGCCCCAGGGCGCGGATCCTCCCCACTACCTGTGCCACACCCGCAGTGGCGAGGCGGGCTGCCTCCCTGTAGGTGCTGCCGCGGGCCAGCACGAGGGTATCGTCGGCGTAACACAACACACCGATCCCCCGCAAGGTGGCCCCGCGCAGCACCCAGTCGTAACCGATGTTCCACAGGGGTGGTCCAAGGACAGACCCCTGTGGAACACCGCACGTCATTGCCCGCCTACCTTCGCCGGCCCTCGTCGGGAACACGACGGCTCTGCCGGCAAAGTACTCGGCGATGACCCGCTGGAGGTACTGCGGCACCCCATGGTACCGCAGCGCCGCCCTGACCGTGTCCCAGGGCAGCGTGTTGAACGCGTTGCGGATGTCCAATGACACCGCAAGCAACACGCCACCCCGGGAGACCTCCTCCTCGGCGAGATCCCTCACCCGCGCAACGGCATCCAGGGTCGACCGACCCCGGCGAAAACCGAACTGCGCGTCGTCCAGATCCGGATCCATGCACTCGGCCAGGCGAGCAGCGAGCACTCGCTCGAAAAGCTTGCTCACCTCGCCGAGCAGCACGATCGGACGGTAGGACGACGGCAGTCCGGCCGGGCGGCCGACTTTCGGCAGTAAAACAAGTTTGCCCGTCTTCCAGGGTCGGGGGAATCGACCCTGCGCCAAACAAGCGGTGAAGAGGGACCTCACCCTCTCTCCTAACTCCTCCAGCGCGACCGCCAGGGCCGCCCCCGGAACGCCGTCCGGGCCTGGGGCAGTCCTCTTCATTTTCAGCCTCGAGACGGCCGCCCCGAACTCCGCCTCCGATACCGGCGGTGCGGGGACGTCTTCCCGGGCAGGTCGCGCATCATTGGGTCGGGCCATCGCCGGAGGCACCCACTCGTCTCTCTGCGGGAAGAGGGCGTCCACCACCTCTCCCAGCATACCCTCGTCCACGCTGGACGTGACCGGGGGGGCCCAGGGCCGCAGCTTTTTGCGGACCGCCTTGTACGGCCTGCCCCACGGGTCGCCGTCAAGGGTCCGCAGCCACTCCTCCCACGCCGCCTCCTTGGCCCGCGCGATTGCCACTTGGAACGACTCGCGCAGAGCCCTGTAAGCGGCGTAAGAGGCGGCCTCCTCCTGGGCGTCCCGGGTCCGCCTACGCCTGCACCGAGTGTATTGGCGGCGAGCCCTACCGCACTCGATTCGCATACGGCGAAGCTCGTCGCTCCACCAATACACCCGATGCCGAGGAGGGAGGGGTCTCGCCCTGGGCATCGCCGCGTCGCAGATGCGGCCCAGCGAGGCCCCTAGGCGCCCCGCCTCCTCGTCCACGTCTTGGCCAATGTCGGAACCGGACACCCAGTCCTCTATCACTGCGGCCTCTCTTGCGACCTCTTTGTCGAGCCGCCCCAGCACCCAGCGCGGACCGCCCCCCCCAACAGGGGGCCGGGCCGGGCCCCGCGGGCCGGTGGGGAGCGCGGAGACATCGAATCGGATGTAACGGTGGTCCGACAGTGTCTCCACGCCCACCACCACCCTCCAGTCCCGGACACGGCGCGCCAGGGCGGTCGATGCCAGTGTTATGTCGACTATCGATCCGCCCTGTTGCCGCACGCACGTGTCCTCCGACCCCGTGTTGAGGACGGCCAGGCCCATGGCGACCGCCCACTCCTCCAGGCACTCACCCCGCGCATCCGTCACCGAGGATCCCCACGCCGCAGATTTGGCGTTGAAATCCCCGGCGACTAGCACGGGGCTAGGGGCGGACTGCCCAACCAAAGATCCCACCTCGACGAGCATCTGCTCAAAGTCGGCGAGACCCCGGTTGGGAGAACAGTACACCCCTATTACTATGACGTCGCCCACGGCCGCCAGTACGTGCCCCCCACCCCTCGACACACGTTCGATGGGCGGGGCGCCAGCGGCAGCCGGGGCGGCGATGGCCACCAAGCCGTCCCGGTCCCCGACCCAGTCATCCCGGGCGGGAACAAAGTAGGGCTCGGCGACCACCGCTATTTGTATTCCCCACTCTGCCAGGCTCTGGGACAATAGATCCTGGGCCCTGGCAGAGTGGTTAATATTTGCCTGCATGATAGCTAAACTAGGCATTTATGGGGCGGTCTCCATGGGCCCCTCCTCTATAGTTGCCGGGATAGGGGCGGACTCGCCGCTGCCCCCCTCAGCCCTGGTCGCTTTCCTTTTTGTGGTTTTTGGGGCTTTGCCCACGCAGCCCACGCCGCCGAGAGGGTGCCCCGCCGGCTTGCCCGCTGCCGCACAGGTGGCGCAGTTGGGCTCGGCCCGGCACTCTCGCGCCCGGTGGCCCGGCTTTCCGCAGCGAAAGCAGAGGCCGCTGCGGTCCACCTCCGAAACACACCTGCTGGCGACGTGGCCCAGGTTGAGGCACCTGAAGCACCGAAGGGGCCTCGCCTCCAGCAGGGTGACCCTGGCCGTTATCCATCCAACTTTAAGCCTTTTTGCGCCGACCACCGTCTTGGCGGCGGCCACCGGGCAGCCGAGCCACATCGTTGCACGTTCGCCGATCACCCCGGGTCTTATGTCGTCGGCGTGACACCCTCCCTGTGCTGCAAAAGCCGCCACCACCTCTGCGGCGGTGACGGAATCGTCCAAGCCTGATACAAGGACGTCCACCCTTTTTGTGGGGCGGGAGACCCTGACCGCGTCTGCACTGAGGACCTCCCTTAGCTTTGTAGCCAGGGAGTCGGCCTTCTCAGCGCCCCCATCCCCGAAGATTTCCAGGATGCGGGCGCCGGTGACCGTGGTCCTACAGCGCATTTCGTCGATGCCCAGACTCGCCATATCGACGCGAGTCCGGGCCTCCCGCAAGACAGTGGCGTAGCTGGCGCCACGCTCCGCCGCGCCCGGCAGCAGTGTGAGGGTAACTGCTGCCGTTTTTGGCTCCCGTAACTTTGTCACCGCCGCTGCCTTTTGCGTGCTCTGGGTGCCCGTCTTCTTCCCGGAGCTTTTCGCACCCCGAGCAGCGACCACGCTCCACTGTTCCGTCAGAGGGGGCGGTGGGGGGGCGTCCTGAACCGGGCTAGGGTCCCTTACAGGGGCCGGCGCCGTCTTCTTCCCCTTTCCTTTGCCCTTGCCCTTTCCCTTAGTGGATTGGGGCTGAGCTGCGGGCGCAGACAGAGGCGCCGGGGGTGCTGTAACCTTCGCTAAGGCAGGGGCCTTTGCCCCCGCACCTGACTGCCGCGGCTGTGACACTGCCACTGCCACTGCCGCGGCCTCATCTTCCGCCACTTTTCTGTCAGCCGCCAGCGGCGGCCGCAACTTCGGGTCCGGCAGGAGGCGACTCTCGAGCCCCTCGAGTCGCGCATTCAGCATATTGCTGAACTGCACGACACTGGCCCGAGACATCGCCTCCACCATCTCACGGATCGCGTCTGAGTCCACCGCCGCTGCCGCCGGCCGGCTGTTGGCCTCCGCCAGCTGCTCCGACAGCCGCCTATTTTCGGCCACCAATTGCGTCATTTCTTCGGATACAGTTCGGGCCCTTATCCCCACCGCGGCCTCCTTAATGATAGAGGCCGCATCCTTCAATGTCTTTACACTGGTGCCTTTTAACTTCCTTGACGTGGTGGCCACCTTTTCAACGAGTTTTGCAGCCTCTAGCAGCAAAAGATTTAGTGCCGCTAGAGACTGCGCCGTGTCCTCCTCCTGTGTTGGCTGGCTGAGGCCGCTGAGGCAGGCGTGCCGGGATTCCCGCAACGTTTTGGCCATGCCCTCTATGCCCATTTCAGCTTCGAGCTGGAGCTCCTCCTCCTTGGCCTTCGTGAGGCGTTCTTTGGCCGCAGCAAGGCCCACATATTCGCCCGTGGTGGGCGGGCGGCCTCTCCCCCTCTTGGATTTGTGTGCCGCTCCTTTGGGTGGTGACATCGATATCTCTTCGTCTTCTTCGCCAGCTGGCCTTTTGAGCCAACGGCGGCGAGCCTCTTCGCTTTCGCTTAGCTGGCCAGCTTCCTCCTTTTCGCTTCCTGACGCGCATGTCAGCAAGCTGGTGTCCGAGTCTCCGGATGTGTCGGAGAGACGCACCACGGCGACTTGAAGATCTTCTTCCAAAGTCGCCGTCTCCTTCTTTTTTTCCGCCTTCTTTTTTTCAACTTTTTGTTTGGTTTGTTTTGTATCCATTTTTGTTCCCACGAGTAAGAGACGAATTAGGGAAGCACTGTCGGGTGACGCTCATTCCGTGCCAGTGCAGCTAGATACTGTAGAGGTCGCCAGGTATCTACAGGTTTTTACGACTTCGCTGTCGGATTTTAAAGAGTTTTCCTTCTCGCGGGCCGGCCAATTAAGGCAAGCCCTCCGGTCCACGACACATCCCGTACCCCATACCACCAACGATGGGGGTCTTTGGGAGTATGCCGTGGGCTCCGGGATTCAAGGGGAGCTGGTGTGAACTCCCCTTTTGGAGGCTACCTGTTTTCAGGCAACCCCCAACTCCACTCCACGTCCGCCTAGCCTACCTACCCAACCTAACTAAACTACCTACCCAAACAAACCTACCCAACCTAACTTATCCCCACCCACCCAGTCCCCAATGTCGCATCTGGTGTGTCCTCTGCTAATCAGAGGAACACCCAGAGCGACATCCCCCCCTTGTCAGGTATTCGCCACCGCCAACAAGAACCCACGAATGGGAAGTTATTGACGGTGCCCGGGGCGCACCAGCCCAGCGGGTTGCTCTTCCCCCCGGACGTATCCGAAAGGGACCAGCAACCAACTAGGCCAACGTGGAGGTTACCTGACCCGCACCCCAACCTAACCTAACCTTTTTTTTTTTTTTTTTTTTTTTTTTGATCACCCAGGTAAAATTCCTCACGAATACGCAGTGGGCCGGGGGAACCACTGCGTTATGTGGGGTTTGCACCCACTAAAAACCTGGAGCATTCCTTCATTCGCCTACGGGGCTGCGGGACCCACAAGGCTTGCAACCGCATGCCCCGCTGGCGTCGCTCCGCAACGGAGCCCTTCTTTTCGGGACGGGGCAGAGTCCCAGAGTGTTTAGGACCCTGCCCCGTCACATTCCACCTCCAACTGTTTCTCTCCTCCTAGCACCGAGGCGCCCAGGAATGCCAGGGCGTCTCGGCGTCTGGTGCGCGGGACCTTTGTGTGGACGGAGGATCCCCCGATCCTCCGCCCACGGTCCCTGGCCTTACGGCGGCATCTGGCCCGCGAAGGCCCGACGCCGCCTTCCACGTCTGCGGCGGCGCATCGGGGCCGAGTCGACGTCGTCTTCCCGGTCCCGCTCCGCCGCCTCCTTCTGCGACATCACCTCGTCGCTGAATGTCGCGACCGCCTGCCAAGACCTGTCGCTGTCGACCATCTCTCTGAGAAGGGCCGAGAGCGACAGGTCATTTCCGACTGTCGCGGACAGGGCGGCGCGAGGGACCTCCCAAGCTGGGCACTCCTCACGCGTATGCTGCGCCGTGTCCGCGACTCCCGCCACACAGTGGTGGCACACGTCCGAGGGCTCCCTTCCTGCCACCCGGTGCAGGTACCTTCCAAAGCAACCGTGCCCGGTGATCATTTGCGTCAGGTGGAAGGAGAGAGCCCCGTGCCGCCGCTCGAGCCACTCGCGGAGAATGGGCCGAACGGCGGCCGCCACATCTCGACTCACAACCGAATCCTCAAGGCGCAACGCCCACCTCCGCAGGAGAGTGTCACGCGCCTCCTCCCTCCAGCGACGAATCTCCCGCGGATGGGGACGATCACCACTCGCAATCGCCTCCTTCGTTCGCCAGTACGCCGCAGCGAGTACCTCGGCGTCGAGGTCCCACGGCGGCGTACCGGCGAGCACACACGCGCCGACGCACGACACGGTGCGGTACGCCCGGGCCACCCTGAGCGCCATGGCACGCTGCGGTCTGCGCAGCACTGCCAGGTTCAGATTTGTCATGGCACCTGCCCATATTGGCGCCCCGTAGAGCGCCATGGAGCGCACCACACCGGTGTAGAGACGTCGGCAGGCTCCACTTGGCCCCCCAACGTTGGGGAGGATCCGCCCCAAGGCCCCGGCGGTGGCCAACAACTTTGGGGCCAACCGCCGGAAGTGCTCTTCGAACTTCCATCGGCCGTCGAGCACGAGCCCAAGGTACTTCATTGTAGTACCGACGGCGATGGAAGTTCCTCCGACAATAATCGAGGCTCCCGGCGGCGGCGCGTTTCGGGGCCCGTGAAAGAGTAGGGCCTCCGACTTTTCCAGGGCCACCTCGAGCCCCAGGGCGCGGATCCTCCCCACTACCTGTGCCACACCCGCAGTGGCGAGGCGGGCTGCCTCCCTGTAGGTGCTGCCGCGGGCCAGCACGAGGGTATCGTCGGCGTAACACAACACACCGATCCCCCGCAAGGTGGCCCCGCGCAGCACCCAGTCGTAACCGATGTTCCACAGGGGTGGTCCAAGGACAGACCCCTGTGGAACACCGCACGTCATTGCCCGCCTACCTTCGCCGGCCCTCGTCGGGAACACGACGGCTCTGCCGGCAAAGTACTCGGCGATGACCCGCTGGAGGTACTGCGGCACCCCATGGTACCGCAGCGCCGCCCTGACCGTGTCCCAGGGCAGCGTGTTAAACGCGTTGCGGATGTCCAATGACACCGCAAGCAACACGCCACCCCGGGAGACCTCCTCTTCGGCGAGATCCCTCACCCGCGCAACGGCATCCAGGGTCGACCGACCCCGGCGAAAACCGAACTGCGCGTCGTCCAGATCCGGATCCATGCACTCGGCCAGGCGAGCAGCGAGCACTCGCTCGAAAAGCTTGCTCACCTCGCCGAGCAGCACGATCGGACGGTAGGACGACGGCAGTCCGGCCGGGCGGCCGACTTTCGGCAGTAAAACAAGTTTGCCCGTCTTCCAGGGTCGGGGGAATCGACCCTGCGCCAAACAAGCGGTGAAGAGGGACCTCACCCTCTCTCCTATCTCCTCCAGCGCGACCGCCAGGGCCGTCCCCGGAACGCCGTCCGGGCCTGGGGCGGTCCTCTTCATTTTAAGCCTCGAGACGGCCGCCCCGAACTCCGCCTCCGATACCGGCGGTGCGGGGACGTCTTCCCGGGCAGGTCGCGCATCATTGGGTCGGGCCATCGCCGGAGGCACCCACTCGTCTCTCTGCGGGAAGAGGGCGTCCACCACCTCTCCCAGCAGACCCTCGTCCACGCTGGACGTGACTGGGGGGGCCCAGGGCCGCAGCTTTTTGCGGACCGCCTTGTACGGCCTGCCCCACGGGTCGCCGTCAAGGGTCCGCAGCCACTCCTCCCACGCCGCCTCCTTGGCCCGCGCGATTGCCACTTGGAACGACTCGCGCAGAGCCCTGTAAGCGGCGTAGGAGGCGGCCTCCTCCTGGGCGTCCCGGGTCCGCCTACGCCTGCACCGAGTGTATTGGCGGCGAGCCCTACCGCACTCGATTCGCATACGGCGAAGCTCGTCGCTCCACCAATACACCCGATGCCGAGGAGGGAGGGGTCTCGCCCGGGGCATCGCCGCGTCGCAGATGCGGCCCAGCGAGGCCCCTAGGCGCCCCGCCTCCTCGTCCACGTCCTGGCTTATGTCGGACCCGGACACCCAGTCCTCGATAACTGCGGCCTCTCTAGCGACCTCTTTGTCGAGCCGCCCCAGCACCCAGCGCGGACCGCCCCCCCCAACAGGGGGTCGGGTCGGGCCCCGCGGGCCGGTGGGGAGCGCGGAGACATCGAATCGGATGTAACGGTGGTCCGACAGTGTCTCCACGCCCACCACCACCCTCCAATCCCGGACACGGCGCGCCAGGGCGGTCGATGCCAGTGTAATGTCGACTATCGACCCGCCCTGTTGCCGCACGCACGTGTCCTCCGACCCCGTGTTGAGGACGGCCAGGCCCATGGCGACCGCCCACTCCTCCAGGCACTCACCCCGCGCATCCGTCACCGGGGATCCCCACGCCGCAGATTTGGCGTTGAAATCCCCGGCGACTAGCACGGGGCTAGGGGCGGACTGCCCAACCAAAGACCCCACCTCGACGAGCATCTGCTCAAAGTCGGCGAGGCCCCGGTTGGGAGAACAGTACACCCCTATTACTATGACGTCGCCCACGGCTGCCAGTACGTGCCCCCCACCCCTCGACACACGTTCGATGGGCGGGGCGCCAGCGGCAGCCGGGGCGGCGATGGCCACCAAGCCGTCCCGGTCCCCGACCCAGTCATCCCGGGCGGGGACAAAGTAGGGCTCGGCGACCACCGCTATTTGTATTCCCCACTCTGCCAGGCTCTGGGACAATAGATCCTGGGCCCTGGCAGAGTGGTTAATATTTGCCTGCAATATTGCTAACCTAGACATTTATGGGGCGGTTTCCATGGGCCCCTCCTCTATAGTTGCCGGGATAGGGGCGGACTCGCCGCTGCCCCCCTCAGCACTGGTCGCTTTCCTTTTTGTGGTTTTTGGGGCTTTGCCCACGCAGCCCACTCCGCCGAGAGGGTGCCCCGCCGGCTTGCCCGCTGCCGCACAGGTGGCGCAGTTGGGCTCGGCCCGGCACTCTCGCGCCCGGTGGCCCGGCTTTCCGCAGCGAAAGCAGAGGCCACTGCGGTCCACCTCCGAAACACACCTGCTGGCGACGTGGCCCAGGTTGAGGCACCTGAAGCACCGAAGGGGCCTCGCCTCCAGCAGGGTGACCCTGGCCGTTATCCATCCAACTTTAAGCCTTTTTGCGCCGACCACCGTCTTGGCGGCGGCCACCGGGCAGCCGAGCCACATCGTTGCACGTTCGCCGATCACCCCGGGTCTTATGTCATCGGCGTGGCACCCTCCCTGTGCTGCAAAAGCCGCCACCACCTCTGCGGCGGTGACGGAATCGTCCAAGCCTGATACAAGGACGTCCACCCTTTTTGTGGGGCGGGAGACCCTGACCGCGTCTGCACTGAGGACCTCCCTTAGCTTTGTAGCCAGGGAGTCGGCCTTCTCAGCGCCCCCATCCCCGAAGATTTCCAGGATGCGGGCGCCGGTGACCGTGGTCCTACAGCGCATTTCGTCGATGCCCAGACTCGCCATATCGACGCGAGTCCGGGCCTCCCGCAAGACAGTGGCGTAGCTGGCGCCACGCTCCGCCGCGCCCGGCAGCAGTGTGAGGGTAACTGCTGCCGTTTTTGGCTCCCGTAACTTTGTCACCGCCGCTGCCTTTTGCGTGCTCTGGGTGCCCGTCTTCTTCCCGGAGCTTTTCGCACCCCGAGCAGCGACCACGCTCCACTGTTCCGTCAGAGGGGGCGGTGGGGGGGCGTCCTGAACCGGGCTAGGGTCCCTTACAGGGGCCGGCGCCGTCTTCTTCCCCTTTCCTTTGCCCTTGCCCTTTCCCTTAGTGGATTGGGGCTGAGCTGCGGGCGCAGACAGAGGCGCCGGGGGTGCTGTAACCTTCGCTAAGGCAGGGGCCTTTGCCCCCGCACCTGACTGCCGCGGCTGTGACACTGCCACTGCCACTGCCGCGGCCTCATCTTCCGCCACTTTTCTGTCAGCCGCCAGCGGCGGCCGCAACTTCGGGTCCGGCAGGAGGCGACTCTCGAGCCCCTCGAGTCGCGCATTCAGCATATTGCTGAACTGCACGACACTGGCCCGAGACATCGCCTCCACCATCTCACGGATCGCGTCTGAGTCCACCGCCGCTGCCGCCGGCCGGCTGTTGGCCTCCGCCAGCTGCTCCGACAGCCGCCTATTTTCGGCCACCAATTGCGTCATTTCCTCAGATACAGTTCGGGCCCTTATTCCCACCGCGGCTTCCTTAATGATACAGGCCGCATCCTTCAGTGTCTTAATACTGGTTCCTTTTAGCTTCTTTGACGTCGTGGCCACCTTTTCAACGAGCTTTGCAGCCTCTAGCAGCAAAAGGTTTAGTGCCGCTAGAGACTGCGCCGTGTCCTCCTCCTGTGTTGGCTGGCTGAGGCCGCTGAGGCAGGCGTGCCGGGACTCCCGCAACGTTTTGGCCATGCCCTCTATGCCCATTTCAGCTTCGAGCTGGAGCTCCTCCTCCTTGGCTTTCGCGAGGCGTTCTTTGGCCGCAGCAAGGCCCACATATTCGCCCGTGGTGGGCGGGCGGCCTCTCCCCCTCTTCGATTTGTGTGCCGCTCCTTTGGGTGGTGACGTCGACTGCTCTTCGTCTTCTTCGCCAGCTGGCCTTTTGAGCCAACGGCGGCGAGCCTCTTCGGTTTCACTTAGCTGGCTAGCTTCCTCTTTTTCGCTTCCTGACGCGCATGTCAGCAAGCTGGTGTCCGAGTCTCCGGATGTGTCGGAGAGACGCACCTCGGCGACTTGAAGATCTTCTTCCAAAGTCACCGTCTCCTTCTTTTTTTCCACCTTCTTTTTTTCAACTTTTTTGGTTGTTTTTTTAAGTTCAATATCCATTTTTGTTCCCACGATTATGAGACGAAATAGGGAAGCACTGTCGGGTGACGCTCATTCCGTGCCAGTGCAGCTAGATACTGTAGAGGTCGCCAGGTATCTACAGGTTTTTACGACTTCGCTGTCGGATTTTAAAGAGTTTTCCTTCTCGCGGGCCGGCCAATTAAGGCAAGCCCTCCGGTCCACGGCACATCCCGTACCCCATACCACCAACGATGGGGGTCTTTGGGAGTATGCCGTGGGCTCCGGGATTCGAGGGGAGCTGGTGTGAACTCCCCTTTTGGAGGCTACCTGTTTTCAGGCAACCCCCAACTCCTCTCCACGTCCGCCTAGCCTACCTACCCAACCTAACTAAACTACCTACCCAAACAAACCTACCCAACCTAACTTATCGCCACCCACCCAGTCCCCAATGTCGCATCTGGTGTGTCCTCTGCTAATCAGAGGAACACCCAGAGCAACATCCCCCCCCTGTCAGGTATTCGCCACCGCCAACAAGAACCCACGAATGGGAAGTTATTGACGGTGCCCGGGGCGCACCAGCCCAGCGGGTTGCTCTTCCCCCCGGACGTATCCGAAAGGGACCAGCAACCAACTAGGCCAACGTGGAGGTTACCTGACCCGCACCCCAACCTAACCTAACCTTTTTTTTTTTTTTTTTTTTTTTTTTTTTTTTTTTTGATCACCCAGGTAAAATTCCTCACGAATACGCAGTGGACCGGGGGAACCACTGCGTTATGTGGGGTTTGCACCCACTAAAAACCTGGAGTATACCGACTTCTCGCCTACGGGGCTGCGGGACCCACATGGCTTGCAACCGCATGCCCCGCTGGCGTCGCTCCGCAACGGAGCCCTTCTCTTTGGGACGGGGCAGAGTCCCAGAGTGTCTGAGACCCTGCCCCGTCACATTCCACCTCTAATTCTCCTCCTATCACCGAGGCGCCCCGGTATACCTGGGCGTCTCGGTGCGCGCGGGACCTTTGTGTGGACGGAGGATCCCCCGATCCTCCGCCCACGGTCCCAGACCTTAGTGCAGCATTCGGCCTGCAAAGGCTTGACGCCGCCTTCCGCGTCTGCGGCGGCGCATCGGGGCCGAGTCGACGTCGTCTTCCCGGTCCCGCTCCGCCGCCTCCTTCTGCGACATAATTTCGACACTGAATGTCGCGACCGCCTGCCATGATTCATCGCTGTCGACCATCTCTCTGAGCAGGGCCGACAGCGACAAGTCATTCCCGACAGTCGCGGACAGGGCGGCGCGAGGGACCGCCCACGCAGGGCACTCCTCGCGCGTGTGTTGCGCCGTGTCCGCGACGCCCGCCGCACAATGATGACACACCTCGTACGGCTCCCTTCCTGCCACCCGACACAGGTATCTGCCAAAGCAACCGTGCCCGGTGATCATCTGTGTCAGGTGGAAGGAGAGAGCTCCGTGCCGCCGCTCTAGCCACTCGCGAAGAAAGGGTCGAATGGCGGCCACGAAATCTCGGCTCGCCTCCGACCCCTCCAATCGGGCCGCCCACCTCCGCAGGAGAGTGTCGCGCGCCTCCTCCTTCCAGTGACGAATCTCCCGCGGATGGGGACGGTCGCCACCCGCAATAGCCTCTTTCAGTCGCCAGTACGCCGCGGCGAGTACCTCGGCATCGAGGTCCCACGGCGGCGTACCGGCGAGCACACACGCGCCGACGCACGACACGGTGCGGTACGCCCGGGCCACCCTGAGCGCCATGGCGCGCTGCGGTCTGCGCAGCACTGCCAGGTTTAGGTTCGTCATGGCTCCTGCCCATATTGGCGCCCCGTAG
This sequence comes from Orthosia cruda, assembly GCA_964057195.1. Lineage (NCBI taxonomy): Eukaryota > Metazoa > Arthropoda > Insecta > Lepidoptera > Noctuidae > Orthosia > Orthosia cruda. The sequence continues at coordinate 101,644 of OZ059849.1, forward strand.
AGCGCCATGGAGCGCACCACACCGGTGTAGAGACGTCGGCAGGCTCCACTTGGCCCCCCAACGTTGGGGAGGATCCGCCCCAAGGCCCCGGCGGTGGCCAACAACTTTGGGGCTAACCGCCGGAAGTGCTCTTCGAACTTCCATCGGCCGTCGAGCACGAGCCCCAGATACTTCATGGTAGTACCGACGGCGATGGAAGTTCCTCCGACAATAATCGAGGCTCCCGGCGGCGGCGCGTTTCGGGGCCCGTGAAAGAGTAGGGCCTCCGACTTTTCCAGGGCCACCTCGAGCCCCAGGGCGCGGATCCTCCCCACTACCTGTGCCACACCCGCAGTGGCGAGGCGGGCTGCCTCCCTGTAGGTGCTGCCGCGGGCCAGCACGAGGGTATCGTCGGCGTAACACAACACACCGATCCCCCGCAAGGTGGCCCCGCGCAGCACCCAGTCGTAACCGATGTTCCACAGGGGTGGTCCAAGGACAGACCCCTGTGGAACACCGCACGTCATTGCCCGCCTACCTTCGCCGGCCCTCGTCGGGAACACGACGGCTCTGCCGGCAAAGTACTCGGCGATGACCCGCTGGAGGTACTGCGGCACCCCATGGTACCGCAGCGCCGCCCTGACCGTGTCCCAGGGCAGCGTGTTGAATGCGTTGCGGATGTCCAATGACACCGCAAGCAACACGCCCCCCCGGGAGACCGCCTCCTCGGCGAGGTCCCTCACCCGCGCAACGGCATCCAGGGTCGACCGACCCCGGCGAAAACCGAACTGCGCGTCGTCCAGATCCGGATCCATGCACTCGGCCAGGCGAGCAGCGAGCACTCGCTCGAAAAGCTTGCTCACCTCGCCGAGCAGCACGATCGGACGGTAGGACGAAGGCAGTCCGGCCGGGCGGCCGACTTTCGGCAGTAAAACAAGTTTGCCCGTCTTCCAGGGTCGGGGGAATCGACCCTGCGCCAAACAAGCGGTGAAGAGGGACCTCACCCTCTCTCCTATCTCCTCCAGCGCGACCGCCAGGGCCGTCCCCGGAACGCCGTCCGGGCCTGGGGCAGTCCTCTTCATTTTCAGCCTCGAGACGGCCGCCCCGAACTCCGCCTCCGATACCGGCGGTGCGGGGACGTCTTCCCGGGCAGGTCGCGCATCATTGGGTCGGGCCATCGCCGGAGGCACCCACTCGTCTCTCTGCGGGAAGAGGGCGTCCACCACCTCTCCCAGCAGACCCTCGTCCACGCTGGACGTGACTGGGGGGGCCCAGGGCCGCAGCTTTTTGCGGACCGCCTTGTACGGCCTGCCCCACGGGTCTCCGTCAAGGGTCCGCAGCCACTCCTCCCACGCCGCCTCCTTGGCCCGCGCGATTGCCACTTGGAACGACTCGCGCAGAGCCCTGTAAGCGGCGTAGGAGGCGGCCTCCTCCTGGGCGTCCCGGGTCCGCCTACGCCTGCACCGAGTGTATTGGCGGCGAGCCCTACCGCACTCGATTCGCATACGGCGAAGCTCGTCGCTCCACCAATACACCCGATGCCGAGGAGGGAGGGGTCTCGCCCTGGGCATCGCCGCGTCGCAGATGCGGCCCAGCGAGGCCCCTAGGCGCCCCGCCTCCTCGTCCACGTCCTGGCTTATGTCGGACCCGGACACCCAGTCCTCGATAACTGCGGCCTCTCTAGCGACCTCTTTGTCGAGCCGCCCCAGCACCCAGCGCGGACCGCCCCCCCCAACAGGGGGTCGGGTCGGGCCCCGCGGGCCGGTGGGGAGCGCGGAGACATCGAATCGGATGTAACGGTGGTCCGACAGTGTCTCCACGCCCACCACCACCCTCCAATCCCGGACACGGCGCGCCAGGGCGGTCGATGCCAGTGTAATGTCGACTATCGACCCGCCCTGTTGCCGCACGCACGTGTCCTCCGACCCCGTGTTGAGGACGGCCAGGCCCATGGCGACCGCCCACTCCTCCAGGCACTCACCCCGCGCATCCGTCACCGGGGATCCCCACGCCGCAGATTTGGCGTTGAAATCCCCGGCGACTAGCACGGGGCTAGGGGCGGACTGCCCAACCAAAGACCCCACCTCGACGAGCATCTGCTCAAAGTCGGCGAGGCCCCGGTTGGGAGAACAGTACACCCCTATTACTATGACGTCGCCCACGGCTGCCAGTACGTGCCCCCCACCCCTCGACACACGTTCGATGGGCGGGGCGCCAGCGGCAGCCGGGGCGGCGATGGCCACCAAGCCGTCCCGGTCCCCGACCCAGTCGTCCCGGGCGGGGACAAAGTAGGGCTCGGCGACCACCGCTATTTGTATTCCCCACTCTGCCAGGCTCTGGGACAATAGATCCTGGGCCCTGGCAGAGTGGTTAATATTTGCCTGCATGATAGCTAAACTAGGCATTTATGGGGCGGTCTCCATGGGCCCCTCCTCTATAGTTGCCGGGATAGGGGCGGACTCGCCGCTGCCCCCCTCAGCCCTGGTCGCTTTCCTTTTTGTGGTTTTTGGGGCTTTGCCCACGCAGCCCACGCCGCCGAGAGGGTGCCCCGCCGGCTTGCCCGCTGCCGCACAGGTGGCGCAGTTGGGCTCGGCCCGGCACTCTCGCGCCCGGTGGCCCGGCTTTCCGCAGCGAAAGCAGAGGCCGCTGCGGTCCACCTCCGAAACACACCTGCTGGCGACGTGGCCCAGGTTGAGGCACCTGAAGCACCGAAGGGGCCTCGCCTCCAGCAGGGTGACCCTGGCCGTTATCCATCCAACTTTAAGCCTTTTTGCGCCGACCACCGTCTTGGCGGCGGCCACCGGGCAGCCGAGCCACATCGTTGCACGTTCGCCGATCACCCCGGGTCTTATGTCGTCGGCGTGGCACCCTCCCTGTGCTGCAAAAGCCGCCACCACCTCTGCGGCGGTGACGGAATCGTCCAAGCCTGATACAAGGACGTCCACCCTTTTTGTGGGGCGGGAGACCCTGACCGCGTCTGCACTGAGGACCTCCCTTAGCTTTGTAGCCAGGGAGTCGGCCTTCTCAGCGCCCCCATCCCCGAAGATTTCCAGGATGCGGGCGCCGGTGACCGTGGTCCTACAGCGCATTTCGTCGATGCCCAGACTCGCCATATCGACGCGAGTCCGGGCCTCCCGCAAGACAGTGGCGTAGCTGGCGCCACGCTCCGCCGCGCCCGGCAGCAGTGTGAGGGTAACTGCTGCCGTTTTTGGCTCCCGTAACTTTGTCACCGCCGCTGCCTTTTGCGTGCTCTGGGTGCCCGTCTTCTTCCCGGAGCTTTTCGCACCCCGAGCAGCGACCACGCTCCACTGTTCCGTGGCGAGCAGTCGAGTCGCGCATTCAGCATATTGCTGAACTGCACGACACTGGCCCGAGACATCGCCTCCACCATCTCACGGATCGCGTCTGAGTCCACCGCCGCTGCCGCCGGCCGGCTGTTGGCCTCCGCCAGCTGCTCCGACAGCCGCCTATTTTCGGCCACCAATTGCGTCATTTCTTCGGATACAGTTCGGGCCCTTATCCCCACCGCGGCTTCCTTAATGATACAGGCCGCATCCTTCAGTGTCTTAATACTGGTTCCTTTTAGCTTCTTTGACGTCGTGGCCACCTTTTCAACGAGCTTTGCAGCCTCTAGCAGCAAAAGGTTTAGTGCCGCTAGAGACTGCGCCGTGTCCTCTTCCTGTGTTGGTTGGCTGAGGCCGCTGAGGCAGGCGTGCCGGGACTCCCGCAACGTTTTGGCCATGCCCTCTATATCCATTTCAGCTTCGAGCTGGAGCTCCTCCTCCTTGGCTTTCGTGAGGCGTTCTTTGGCCGCAGCAAGGCCCACATATTCGCCCGTGGTGGGCGGGCGGCCTCTCCCCCTCTTCGATTTATGTGCCGCTCCTTTGGGTGGTGACATCGACTGCTCTTCGTCTTCTTCGCCAGCTGGCCTTTTGAGCCAACGGCGGCGAGCCTCTTCGGTTTCACTTAGCTGGCTAGCTTCCTCCTTTTCGCTTCCTGACGCGCATGTCAGCAAGCTGGTGTCCGAGTCTCCGGATGTGTCGGAGAGACGCACCACGGCGACTTGAAGATCTTCTTCCAAAGTTGCCGTCTCCTTCTTTTTTTCCACCTTCTTTTTTTCCTCTTTTGTTTGGTTTTTCAGTTTTGTTGCCATTTTTGTTCCCACGAGTATGAGACGAATTAGGGAAGCACTGTCGGGTGACGCTCATTCCGTGCCAGTGCAGCTAGATACTGTAGAGGTCGCCAGGTATCTACAGGTTTTTACGACTTCGCTGTCGGATTTTAAAGAGTTTTCCTTCTCGCGGGCCGGCCAATTAAGGCAAGCCCTCCGGTCCACGGCACATCCCGTACCCCATACCACCAACGATGGGGGTCTTTGGGAGTATGCCGTGGGCTCCGGGATTCAAGGGGAGCTGGTGTGAACTCCCCTTTTGGAGGCTACCTGTTTTCAGGCAACCCCCAACTCCTCTCCACGTCCGCCTAGCCTACCTACCCAACCTAACTAAACTACCTACCCAAACAAACCTACCCAACCTAATTTATCCCCACCCACCCAGTCCCCAATGTCGCATCTGGTGTGTCCTCTGCTAATCAGAGGAACACCCAGAGCGACATCCCCCCCCTGTCAGGTATTCGCCACCGCCAACAAGAACCCACGAATGGGAAGTTATTGACGGTGCCCGGGGCGCACCAGCCCAGCGGGTTGCTCTTCCCCCCGGACGTATCCGAAAGGGACCAGCAACCAACTTGGCCAACGTGGAGGTTACCTGACCCGCACCCCAACCTTTTTTTTTTTTTTTTTTTTTTTTTTTTTTTTTTTTTTTTTTTTTTTTTTTTTGATCACGCTGGGAAAAAATGCATTACGCATACCCGCCCATTGGGGGAATGGGCGGGCTATGTGGGACTCCCCGGGCAAGCCCGGTATACCCACTAAAATAACCCAGCGGCACTCCCGCATCGTCTGTGTGGAGGAGGGCTGGGAAACCGGCACAGCCTTTACGTCCAGCCCTCCGCCGACGACCGCCCGCCTTGACGGCAGGCCCTTCACGCCCCTCCCTTAGTGGAGGGGCCCGGGAACGACCGCGAGTGCTCGGCCGTTCCCGCCCGAGGGTGGTGACTGTGCAATGCAGACGAGAGGCGCCCCCGCGCCTGTCGTCCGCTAGTCACCACCAGGAGGTGGGAGGAGACGGTCGTACAACCGCCTTCTCCCACCCCTTCTCCGCCTGCGGAGCGGCGCAGCGAGAGGGTCATCCTCCCGCGCCCGCTCCGCCGCCTCCTTTTGCGACATGACATCCTCGCAAAAGGAGGCGACCGCCGCCCAGGCCTCCTCACTCCCCAGCATGGAGTTTACCACGCCGGGGAGTGAGAGGTCCTGCCCGACAACTCCTGTCAGGGCACGGCGCAACTCAGCCCAGGCTGGGCACACCTCGAGGGTGTGCTGCGCCGTGTCCTCCACCGCGCCGCAGTCGTGGCACGCCGGGGTTTCCTCCCTCCGGATCCGGTGCAGGTGCGTTCCGAAACATCCATGTCCGGACAACACCTGCACTAGACGGAACGAGAGGAAACCATGTCTGCGCTCGAGCCAGCCCCGCAGGACTGGACCGAGCGCATCCAGCGTCCGGCGGCCAAAGGTGGCGGAGGCGAGGTCCTCCGTCCAATGGAGGACGATGGCGTCCCTCGCCTCCCGCCGCACGGCCTGCCGCTCCTCCGCGACGGGGCGCTCGCCTAGCGCCTTTCGCCGAGCCGTCCACTCGTACACTCTGGCGAGCACCCATGCCTCCAACTCCCAGGGAGGGGTGCCCGCCAGAGCGCACGCCGCCGCAAAGCCTACGGACCGGTAGGCCCTCGCCACCCGCTGTGCAATGGCCCTTTGGGGCCTGCGGATGGCGGTCGCGTTCTCCCTCCTGTGGAGGGAGTCCGCCCAGATTGGGGCTCCATACAGGGCCATACTCTTGAGGATGCCGGCATAGAGTCGCCGGCATCGCTCTTTGGGCCCCCCCAGATTCGGGAGGAGCCACGATAGGGCATCGGCGGCCTTCAGCAGGCGCGTCGACAGCCCGCTAAAGTGCGGGCCGAAGCGCCACCTGCTGTCCAGCACTAGGCCCAGATACTTCATCTGGGCCTTCACCTCTATCCTGACGCCCTCCACGACTATGTGGGCGTCAGGTGGGTAGCGCTGCCGAGGCCCGTGGAAGAAAACGGCCTCGGTCTTGTGCAGCGCCACCCTCAATCCCAGCCGGCGGATCCTACCTGCCACTAAGGATCCGCCAGCTGAGGCCAGACAGGCCGCCGCCCTAAAGTCCCTCCCCCGGGCAACGAGCAGAGTGTCATCCGCGTAACAGATGACGCTCGTCCCCCGGAGGAGGGTGCCCCGCAGGAGCCAGTCGAAACCGATGTTCCACAGGGGGGGGCCTAGAACCGACCCCTGTGGAACACCGCACTCCGCGCCGTACCTCCTGATCCTGGCCATCTTGTCTACCAGGAGGACCTCTCGGTCCTCCAGGTAGCTGGCCAGGATCGCCCTCAGATATTGGGGCACTCCGTGGAATCGGAGTGCCTCCAATATGGTCGAGTGGGGGACGGAGTTGAAGGCGTTTGCAATGTCGAACGACACCGCCAACACTCCGTCCCCCGACTCGACCGCCTCCTGCACCTGGCCCTTCAGCAGGGCCAGGGCGTCGACCGTCGAACGCCCATTTCGAAAGCCGAACTGGGCGTCCGACAGGTCAGGTCCCACCCCCCGCAGGTGGCTGTTGAGCCGGTCGGCGACTATCCCCTCGAACATTTTACCGACCTCATCCAAAAGTACGATGGGCCGGTATGCCGAGGGGGAGTCCACCGGGCGTCCCTCTTTACGGAGGAGGCACAGCTGCCCCTCCCGCCACAGTTTCGGGAACCTCCCAGCCGCAAAGCACGCGCTGAAGAGGTCCCGAAACCTGTCCTGCATCTGAGAGGCAGCTATCGCCGCCACCCGTGCAGGGACGCCGTCCGGCCCGGGGGCCGTCTTCTTCGCGCGGAGGCGAAGTATCCCGTCGCGGATCTCGTCCTCCGTCACCGGCAGGATCTCCGCCTCCGGCGGAGCCGCTTCCTGCGGGGGGTCCATTGCTGGTGGGGTGAAGTCGGTCCTGCGCGGAAACAGGGCCCGAACCACCCCATCCAGCAATGCCGGCTCGAGGGTCTCCGACAGGGGGGGACCGTAGGGCCGCAGCTGGCTCCGCGCCAGCTTGTACGGTCTCCCGTACGGATCCCTGTCGAGACCCTCCAACATCTCGGCCCGAGCCGAGTCTTTGGCGGCGCACATTGCCGTCTTGAGGACCGCCTTTGCCTCTAGGTAAGAGGCGTAGAGGCGGTCCTCCCCGGCCTGAGAGCGGCTCGTGCGCCGCCGGCTCCGCGTGTAGGCCCTCCTGGCCTCCACGCAGGCCGCCCGGAGTCCCGCTATCTCCTCCGTCCACCAGTAGACGGCGCGACGGGGAGGCGGCCGGCGAGACCGAGGCATGCTCGAGTTGCACACCTCGGTCAGGGACCCTCGGAGCTGGACCGCCGCGGCGTCAACGTCCGGGGCTGCCTGCACAGGGGGCGAGAGCCAGTCCTGGAGGAACGCCGCCTCCTGGGCTGCCTCTCGATCCAGGCGGGTGAGAGCCCACCGCGGGAAGGGAGATTGGCCCGAGCGGGCCGTTCCCCCCCGCGGGCCCTGGGTGGAGATGTCGAACCGCACGTAGCGGTGGTCCGACATGGTCTCCACCATCTCCACCCGCCAGTTCACGACGCGGGCGGCTAGCACGGGGGTGGCGAACGATACGTCCACCACTGATCCTCCCCGCTGCCGCACACACGTGTGAACATCCCCCCTGTTCAGGAGGGACACACCGCACGAAGCCGCCCAAAATTCGGCGGCGCGTCCCCGGACGTTGCACGAGGCTGCCGGGTTGCCCCAAGCCGCTGACTTGGCGTTCAGGTCGCCCAACACGGCGACCTGGCGTGGCGCCGCCCTCCCGACGACTGCCGTTAGGACTTCGAGAAAATCCTCGAAGTCCCTTAGAGGGCGGTTTGGGGAGAAATAGACCCCGACCAGGGCTATTTCTCCCCACGCGGCGGCCACGTATCCCGGTCCCCTCTCTAAAAGCGAGAGGGGAGGGGAGTCCGTAGCAGGCCGCGACACCAATGCCACCGAGCCGTCCCGATCGCCCAGCCAACGGCCAGGTATCGAGTACGGCTCGGCGACCACCGCCAGGTCCACCAACCACTCGGCCATGGTCTGCATAAGCAGGTCCTGGGCCGCTCGGCAGTGGTTGGTGTTCGCCTGGAGGATGCGATGTTCGACTCTAGACATTATTTAGTCGGACATCGCACCCTCCACCTCGGCCAGGCCAGCGGCTGCCGTAGTCCCAGACTCTGGGACGGCGGCGGTGACAGCGGCAGGCCGGATCGTTGCCTGCTTAGCTTTGCCCCTCTTGGGGGGAGGACTACAATTCCTCCCCTTTGTGACGTGGCCTGCCGGGCGGCCACTGGCGGCACACACCGCACAGTGCGGCGTGGCGGCCTTGCAGGAGGCGGCTTTATGGCCCTCCTTGCCGCAGCGGTAGCAAGTGTCCGTCCTGTCGACGCTGGACGGACACAGAGCCCGGGTGTGTCCGATGCCGAAGCACCGATAACAACGCAGAGGCTGGGCCTCCAGTGCCCGGACCACACCCGAGCTGAAGCCCACGGCCAGCCGTCCCTTGGCGAGGACGGCTTTGGCAGCGGCGACTGGGCACTCCAGACGGATGCTGCCCAAGCCGCCGCGGCCGGGCCTGATGCCCCGGCCTTGCACCGCTGCGACGCTGCAGCCCCCTATGGCCGCGACCGCCGCCACCACCTCCTCTTTGGTGACCGTATCGTCAAGATCGGTCACCTCCAAGGCCGCCGACTTTACTGGCCTCGCCACCTTGGCCACGTCCGCAATGACCTCTTTTAGTTTGGCCGCAAAGAGGTCCGCGTTTTTGCCACCCTCCGCCCCTGGGAACTCAAAAATCCGAGCCCCAGCCTGCGTCCGGCGACAAGACACCTTGCCGATCCCCAATTGAGCGGGATCGGCATTGGCACGCGCCCGCAACAATACGGACGCGTACGTCTCTCCCAGTTCCGCAGCCTCCGCGGTGAGCGTCACCACGACGGCTGCGGTCTTGGGAGGAACGAGCCTCTTCTTGGCGCCGGCTGGGGGGGAGCTTTTCCCCTTACCCTTCGCCCCGCCCTTGCCAGTCGATTGCGACTGGCTGGGAGGGGTGGTGGCAGGGACGGCAGGGACGGGGGTGGCAGGGACGGCCGTTGCCGCTTTTGTGGCCTTCCCCTTCCCCTTCCCCTTGCCTTTCCCTTTTGCGACCGTCGTCCAGCCCTGTTGGTTGGTCGGGGTGGTGGATGGCAGAAGAGCGTCCTCCGCGGATGCCTCGATCTGCTCGCGTGCCTCACCCTGCCTGCTGTCCGCCGCAAGCGGTGGTCGGTGGCTCACCTCTGGCAAGAGTCGGTCCTCGATCCCTGCGAGGCAGGCTTTCACGAAGGCCCTTTCCTCCCTCACGACCCCGCGGATGATATCCTCGAGGCCGTGATGGAGGGCGGGGCCCTCTGCCGCAGGGATAGGCTCAGCCTGGGTTGGCCGGGCCGTGACCTCAGCCAGCTTTTGATGCAGCTGGCTGACTTCGGACTGCAGGCGATCGATTGTCGCCTGCATCTGCCTGGTCTCGTCGGTGGCCTGGCGCTGCACCAGCTCACCGACGATCCCGAGCATGCTCGCGGCCCGACACTTCAGGGACTTTTGAAATGTCCCCTTCAGGTGAGAGGACTTGGAGGCGACCACCGCAATCCCCTCCTCATCCTCCTGAGCCATCCGCTCGAGCTCGGCCAAAGTGTGGTCGGCGTAGACGACGCGAGACGCACCGTATCCGGACTTGGCCCGGGCGACGCGCGTCCGCTGCTCCCTGGCAGCAACCTCCTCCTCCAGGTCCTGCTGGAGTTGCTCCCTCCGAGCCAAGTCCAGCTGACGTTGGGCGTCCGCAAGGCCCACATCATGGGTGTCCGCAGTCCGCTTTTTGGCCTTAGCCCCCTTTTTCGGCGCCTTCGCCGAACCGGAGGCTGAGGCCGAAGAGCCATCGGAGCCTGCCTTCATGAAGGCCCGCTTCCGAGATCGGGTTTCGACCTCCATCGAACTACTGGCGTCCGACTCGTACGCATTGGACTCATTTGCTGAGTCCGCCGTGTCAAAGAAGCTAGCTGCAGACGGCGCGCGGCTAGCCTCTGACGCTGAAGCGTCCGGGTGGCCCTGAGAAGGGCCTTTGGGTTGGCCCTGAGAAGGGCCTTGGGGTTGGCCCTGACAAGGGCCTTTGGGCTGGCCCTCAGAAGGGCCCTTGGGTTGGCCCTGAGAAGGGCCTTTGGGTTGGCCCTGAGAAGGGCCTTTTTTGCTGAAGTGCCCGAAGGCATCCCGCAATGGTTTCGGCATATTAAAATAATCAAAGCAACGATCGCAAATTCCGCAAGAGAGATAAGATAGTCACGATCGCACAGCACACTTTAGCCGCACCCAGTCTGCCACTCCGTTACGGTGGTCAGAGCTGGGGCGTTGCCCGGGGGAAACGAACGAGGACGTATGCGCTGTGGGGGATCCCCCACCCGCACCCCAACCTAACCTAACCTAACCTAACCTTTTTTTTTTTTTTTTTTTTGATCACGCTGGGAAAAAATGCTTTACGCATACCCACCCATTGGGGGGGAATGGGGGGGCTATGTGGGACTCCCCGGGCAAGCCCGGTATACCCACTAAAATAACCCAGCGGCACTCCCGCATCGTCTGAATGGAGGAGGACTGGGAAACCGGCACAGCCTTTACCTCCAGTCCTCCGCCGACGACCGCCCGCTTTAAGGGCAGGCCCTTCACGCCCCTCCCTCAGTGGAGGGGCCCGGGAACGACCGCGAGTGCTCGGCCGTTCCCGCCCGAGGGTGGTGACTGTGCAATGCAGACGAGAGGCGCCCCCGCGCCTGTCGCCTGCTAGCCACCACCTGGAGGTGGGAGGAGACGGTCGTACAACCGCCTTCTCCCACCCCTTCTCCGCCTGCGGAGCTGCGGCGCGAGAGGATCATCCTCCCGCGCACGCTCCGCCGCCTCCTTTTGCGACATAACTTGCTCGCAAAAGGAGGCAACCGCAGCCCAGGCCTCCTCACTCCCCAGCATGGAGTTGACCACGCCGGGAAGTGAGAGGTCCTGCCCAACAACTAAAACTAGGACACGGCGCAACTCAGCCCAGGCTGGGCACACCTCGAGGGTGTGCTGCGCCGTGTCCTCTGCCGCGCCGCAATCGTGGCACGCCGGGGTTTCCTCCCTCCGGATCCGGTGCAGGTGCGTTCCGAAACACCCATGTCCGGACAACACCTGCACCAAACGGAACGAAAGGAAACCGTGGGGCCGCTCGAGCCAGCCCTGCAAGACTGGACCGAGCGCGTCCAACGTCCGGCGTCCAAAAGTGGCGGTGGCGAGGTCCGCCGCCCAATGAAGGACGATGGCGTCCCTCGCCTCTCGCCGCACGGCCTCCCGCTCCTCCGCGGCGGGGCGCTCCCCGAGCGCCCTCCGCCGTGCCGCCCACTCGTACACTCTGGCGAGCACCCATGCCTCCAACTCCCAGGGAGGGGTGCCGGCCAGAGCGCACGCCGCCGAATAGCCCACCGAGCGGTAGGCCCTCGCCACCCGCTGTGCAATGGCCCTTTGGGGCCTGCGGATGGCGGTTGCATTCTCCCTCCTGTGGAGGGAGTCCGCCCAGATAGGTGCCCCGTAGAGGGCCATGCTCCGCAGGATGCCGGCATACAATCGCCGGCACCGTGCACTGGGCCCCCCCAGATTCGGCATGAGCCATGAGAGGGCGTCCGCGGCCTTCAGCAGGCGCGTCGACAGCCCGCTGAAGTGCGGGCCGAAGCGCCACCTGCTGTCCAGCACTAGGCCCAGATATTTCATCTGGGCCTTCACACCTATTTGGACGCCCTCCACGACGATGTGGGCGGCAGGAGGGCAGCGCTGCCGAGGCCCGTGAAAGAACACGGCCTCGGTCTTGTTCAGCGCCACCCTCAAACCTAGCCGGCGGATCCTCCCCGCGACCAACGATCCGCCAGCCGAGGCCAAACAGGCCGCCTCCCCGAAATTCCTCCCCCGGGCAACGAGGAGAGTGTCATCCGCGTAACAGATGACACTCGTCCCCCGGAGGAGGGCTCCCCGCAAGAGCCAATCGAACCCGATGTTCCACAAGGGTGGCCCTAGCACCGACCCCTGTGGAACACCGGACTCCGCGCCGTAACGCCTGATCCTGGCCGTCTTGTCCACCAGGAGGACCTCTCTGTCCTCCAGGTAGCTGGCCAGGATCGCCCGCAGATATTGGGGCACTCCGTATCCCGTCGCGGATCTCGTCCTCCGTCACCGGCGGGATCTCCGCCTCCGGCGGAGCCGCTTCCTGCGGGGGGTCCATTGCTGGTGGGGTGAAGTCGGTCCTGCGCGGAAACAGGGCCCGAACCACCCCGTCCAGCAATGCCGGCTCGAGGGTCTCCGACAGGGGGGGACCGTAGGGCCGCAGCTGGCTCCGCGCCAGCTTGTACGGTCTCCCATACGGATCCCTGTCGAGACCCTCCAACATCTCGGCCCGAGCCGAGTCTTTGGCGGCGCACATTGCCGTCTTGAGGACCGCCTTTGCCTCTAGGTAAGAGGCGTAGAGGCGGTCCTCCCCGGCCTGAGAGCGGCTCGTGCGCCGCCGGCTCCGAGTGAAGGCCCTCCTGGCCTCCACGCAGGCCGCCCGGAGTCCCGCTATCTCCTCCGTCCACCAGTAGACGGCGCGACGGGGAGGCGGCCGGCGGGACCGAGGCATGCTCGAGTTGCACACCTCGGTCAGGGACCCTCGGAGCTGGACCGCCGCGGCGTCAACGTCCGGGGCCGCCTGCACAGGGGGCGAGAGCCAGTCCTGGAGGAACGCCGCCTCCTGGGCTGCCTCTCGGTCCAGGCGGGTGAGAGCCCACCGCGGGAAGGGAGATTGGCCCGAGCGGGCCGTTCCCCCCCGCGGGCCCTGGGTGGAGATGTCGAACCGCACGTAACGGTGGTCCGACATGGTCTCCACCATCTCCACCCGCCAGTTCACGACGCGGGCGGCTAGCACGGGGGTGGCGAACGATACGTCCACCACTGATCCTCCCCGCTGCCGCACACACGTGTGAACATCCCCCCTGTTCAGGAGGGACACACCGCACGAAGCCGCCCAAAATTCGGCGGCGCGTCCCCGGACGTTGCACGAGGCTGCCGGGTTGCCCCAAGCCGCTGACTTGGCGTTCAGGTCGCCCAACACGGCGACCTGGCGTGGCGCCGCCCTCCCGACGACTGCCGTTAGGACTTCGAGAAAATCCTCGAAGTCCCTTAGAGGGCGGTTTGGGGAGAAATAGACCCCGACCAGGGCTATTTCTCCCCACGCGGCGGCCACGTATCCCGGTCCCCTCTCTAAAAGCGAGAGGGGAGGGGAGTCCGTAGCAGGCCGCGACACCAATGCCACCGAGCCGTCCCGATCGCCCAGCCAACGGCCAGGTATCGAGTACGGCTCGGCGACCACCGCCAGGTCCACCAACCACTCGGCCATGGTCTGCATAAGCAGGTCCTGGGCCGCTCGGCAGTGGTTGGTGTTCGCCTGGAGGATGCGATGTTCGACTCTAGGCATTTAGTCGGACATCGCACCCCCGTCCTCAGCCAGGCCAGCGGCTGCCGTAGTCCCAGTCTCTGGAACGGCGGCGGTGGCAGCGGCAGGCCGGATCAATGCCTGCTTCGCTTTGCCCCTCTTAGGGGGAGGACTGCAATTCCTCCCCTTTGTGACGTGGCCTGCCGGGCGGCCACTGGCGGCACACACCGCACAGTGCGGCGTGGCGGCCTTGCAGGAGGCGGCTTTATGGCCCTCCTTGCCGCAGCGGTAGCATGTGTCCGTCCTGTCGACGCTGGACGGACACAGAGCCCGGGTGTGCCCGATGCCGAAGCACCGGTAACAACGCAAAGGCTGGGCCTCAAGTGCCCGGACCACACCCGAGCTGAAGCCCACGGCCAGCCGTCCCTTGGCGAGGACGGCTTTGGCAGCGGCGACTGGGCACTCCAGGCGGATGCTGCCCATGCCGCCGCGGCCGGGCCTGATGCCCCGGCCTTGCACCGCTGCGACGCTACAGCCCCCCAGGGCCGCGACCGCCGCCACCACCTCCTCTTTGGTGACCGTGTCGTCTAGACCGGTCACCTCCAAGGCCGCCGACTTTACGGGCCTAGCCACCTTGGCCACGTCCGCGATGACCTCTCTCAACTTTGTTGCAAAGAGGTCTGCATTTGCAACGCCCTCCGCACCCGGGAACTCAAAGATGCGAGCCCCGGCTTGCGTCCTGCGGCATGAGACTTTGCCGATCCCTAACGTGGTGGGATCGGCGTTGGTACGCGCCCGCGAAACCTAACCTAACCTAACCTAACCTAACCTAACCTAACCTTTTTTTTTTTTTTTTTTTTTTTTGATCACGCTGGGAAAAAATGCATTACGCATACCCGCCCATTGGGGGAATGGGCGGGCTATGTGGGACTCCCCGGGCAAGCCCGGTATACCCACTAAAATAACCCAGCGGCACTCCCGCATCGTCTGTGTGGAGGAGGGCTGGGAAACCGGCACAGCCTTTACGTCCAGCCCTCCGCCGACGACCGCCCGCCTTTATGGCAGGCCCTTCACGCCCCTCCCTTAGTGGAGGGGCCCGGGAACGACCGCGAGTGCTCGGCCGTTCCCGCCCGAGGGTGGTGACTGTGCAATGCAGACGAGAGGCGCCCCCGCGCCTGTCGTCCGCTAGTCACCACCAGGAGGAGGTGGGAGGAGACGGTCGTACAACCGCCTTCTCCCACCCCTTCTCCGCCTGCGGAGCGGCGCAGCGAGAGGGTCATCCTCCCGCGCCCGCTCCGCCGCCTCCTTTTGCGACATGACATCCTCGCAAAAGGAGGCGACCGCCGCCCAGGCCTCCTCACTCCCCAGCATGGAGTTTACCACGCCGGGGAGTGAGAGGTCCCGCCCGATCACTCCTATTAGGGCACGGCGCAGCTCAGCCCAGGCTGGGCACACCTCGAGGGTGTGCTGCGCCGTGTCCTCCACCGCGCCGCAGTCGTGGCACGCCGGGGTTTCCTCCCTCCGGATCCGGTGCAGGTGCGTTCCGAAACATCCATGTCCGGACAACACCTGCACTAGACGGAACGAGAGGAAACCGTGTCTGCGCTCGAGCCAGCCCCGCAGGACTGGACCGAGCGCATCCAGCGTCCGGCGGCCAAAGGCGGCGGAGGCGAGGTCCTCCGTCCAATGGAGGACGATGGCGTCCCTCGCCTCCCGCCGCACGGCCTGCCGCTCCTCCGCGACGGGGCGCTCGCCTAGCGCCTTTCGCCGAGCCGTCCACTCGTACACTCTGGCGAGCACCCATGCCTCCAACTCCCAGGGAGGGGTGCCCGCCAGAGCGCACGCCGCCGCGAAGCCTACGGACCGATAGGCCCTCGCCACCCGCTGTGCAATGGCCCTTTGGGGCCTGCGGATGGCGGTCGCGTTCTCCCTCCTGTGGAGGGAGTCTGCCCAGATTGGGGCTCCATACAGGGCCATACTCTTGAGGATGCCGGCATAGAGGCGCCGGCATCGCTCCTTGGGCCCCCCCAGATTCGGGAGGAGCCACGATAGGGCATCGGCGGCCTTCAGCAGGCGCGTCGACAGCCCGCTAAAGTGCGGGCCGAAGCGCCACCTGCTGTCCAGCACTAGGCCCAGATACTTCATCTGGGCCTTCACCTCTATCCTGACGCCCTCCACGACTATGTGGGCGTCAGGTGGGTAGCGCTGCCGAGGCCCGTGGAAGAAAACGGCCTCGGTCTTGTGCAACGCCACCCTCAATCCCAGCCGGCGGATCCTACCTGCCACTAAGGATCCGCCAGCTGAGGCCAGACAGGCCGCCGCCCTAAAGTCCCTCCCCCGGGCAACGAGCAGAGTGTCATCCGCGTAACAGATGACGCTCGTCCCCCGGAGGAGGGTGCCCCGCAGGAGCCAGTCGAAACCGATGTTCCACAGGGGGGGGCCTAGAACCGACCCCTGCGGAACACCGCACTCCGCGCCGTACCTCCTGATCCTGGCCGTCTTGTCTACCAGGAGGACCTCTCGGTCCTCCAGGTAGCTGGCCAGGATCGCCCTCAGATATTGGGGCACTCCGTGGAATCGGAGTGCCTCCAATATGGTCGAGTGGGGGACGGAGTTGAAGGCGTTTGCAATGTCGAACGACACCGCCAACACTCCGTCCCCCGACTCGACCGCCTCCTGCACCTGGCCCTTCAGCAGGGCCAGGGCGTCGACCGTCGAACGCCCATTTCGAAAGCCGAACTGGGCGTCCGACAGGTCAGGTCCCACCCCCCGCAGGTGGCTGTTCAGCCGGTCGGCGACTATCCCCTCGAACATTTTACCGACCTCATCCAAAAGTACGATGGGCCGGTATGCCGAGGGGGAGTCCACCGGGCGTCCCTCTTTACGGAGGAGGCACAGCTGCCCCTCCCGCCACAGTTTCGGGAACCTCCCAGCCGCAAAGCACGCGCTGAAGAGGTCCCGAAACCTGTCCTGCATCTGAGAGGCAGCTATCGCCGCCACCCGTGCAGGGACGCCGTCCGGCCCGGGGGCCGTCTTCTTCGCGCGGAGGCGAAGTATCCCGTCGCGGATCTCGTCCTCCGTCACCGGCGGGATCTCCGCCTCCGGCGGAGCCGCTTCCTGCGGGGGGTCCATTGCTGGTGGGGTGAAGTCGGTCCTGCGCGGAAACAGGGCCCGAACCACCCCATCCAGCAATGCCGGCTCGAGGGTCTCCGACAGGGGGGGACCGTAGGGCCGCAGCTGGCTCCGCGCCAGCTTGTACGGTCTCCCGTATGGATCCCTGTCGAGACCCTCCAACATCTCGGCCCGAGCCGAGTCTTTGGCGGCGCACATTGCCGTCTTGAGGACCGCCTTTGCCTCTAGGTAAGAGGCGTAGAGGCGGTCCTCCCCGGCCTGAGATCGGCTGGTGCGCCGCCGGCTCCGCGTGTAGGCCCTCCTGGCCTCCACGCAGGCCGCCCGGAGTCCCGCTATCTCCTCCGTCCACCAGTAAACGGCGCGACGGGGAGGCGGCCGGCGAGACCGAGGCATGCTCGAGTTGCACACCTCGGTCAGGGACCCGCGGAGCTGGACCGCTGCGGCGTCAACGTCCGTGGCCTCCACAGGGGGCGAGAGCCAGTCCTGGAGGAACGCCGCCTCCTGGGCTGCCTCCCGGTCCAGGCGGGTGAGAGCCCACCGCGGGAAGGGAGATTGGCCCGAGCGGGCCGTTCCCCCCCGCGGGCCCTGGGTGGAGATGTCGAACCGCACGTAACGGTGGTCCGACATGGTCTCCACCATCTCCACCCGCCAGTTCACGACGCGGGCGGCTAGCACGGGGGTGGCGAACGATACGTCCACCACTGATCCTCCCCGCTGCCGCACACACGTGTGAACATCCCCCCTGTTCAGGAGGGACACACCGCACGAAGCCGCCCAAAATTCGGCGGCGCGTCCCCGGACGTTGCACGAGGCCGCCGGGTTGCCCCAAGCCGCTGCCTTGGCGTTCAGGTCGCCCAACACGGCGACCTGGCGTGGCGCCGCCCTCCCGACGACTGCCGTTAGGACTTCGAGAAGTTAGGCTCGTCCCTTTGAGGTTTTTGGACTTGGCGGCCACCGACTCCACGACCCTCGCTGCCTCCACCACCAGGTGGTTCAGCGCCGCCAGGGACTGCGCCGTATCCTCACCCGGCGTTGGCGGATTGAGGCCGCTGCGGCAGGCGTGCCGTGACTCCCTCAGGGTCTTGGCCAAGCCCTCCACATACTCCTCGGCCTCAAGCCGGAGCTCCTCCTCTTTAGCCGCATTTAGGCGTTCCCGGGCTGCGGCTAGGCCCACATACTGGCCCGTGGTGGGCGGTCGGCCTCGCCCGCACTTGGACTTGTGCGCCACCCCCTTGGGCGGCGACAACAGCGGGTCCTCTGCCTCCTCTTGCCCAGCCGGCCTTTTTCTCCAGCGGCGAGTCTCCTCCTTCTCACTTCCGGACTCGACCGTCATCAGGCTGTCCTGACTGACGTCCGAGTCTCCAGAGGACTCTGAAAGCGAGAGACGCACGACGTTAACGCGAAGTTCCCGTCGAGGATCTATCGCTTGCACCTTCTCACTCTCCACTAGTTTCTTCTCCTCCTCCTTTCCTTCCTTCTGTTTGTTGTTTGTTGTTGTAGTTAGTTGTTCCATATTTAATCCCACGAGTATGGGCCGATCTAAAAAACACTGTCGGGTGACGCCCATTCCGGCCAGTGCTAGCTGAATACTGCAGAGGTCGCCTGGTATCTGCAGGTTTTTACGACTTCGCTGTCGGGTTTATTGTAGGGTTTTCCATCCCGCGGGCCGGCCAATTAAGGCAAGCCCTCCGCTCCGCCGCGCCGCCTACCCCAAACGCCAAGATGGGGGTCGTTGGCTGGTCGCGTGGGCTTCGGAATTCCAGAAGCTGGCGAGACTCCCTTCCTGGTGGCTACCTGTTTTCAGGCAACCACCCTCCCTCTCCACATCCACCTAGCCTACCTACCCAACCTATCTTAAACTACCTACCCAAACAAACCTATAACCCAACCTAACGTATCCCCGTCGCATCTGGATCGTCCTCTGCTAATCAGAGGAACACCCAGAGCGACATCCCCCCCCCTGTCAGGTATTCGCCACCGCCAACAAGAACCCACGAATGGGAAGTTATTGACGGTGCCCGGGGCGCACCAGCCCAGCGGGTTGCCCTTCCCCCCGGACGTATCCGAAAGGGACCAGCAACCAACAAGGCCAACGTGGAGGTTACCTGACCCGCACCCCAACCTAACCTTTTTTGAAATTCCTAACGAATACGCAGTGGTCTCGGGGGAACCACTGCGTTATGTGGGGTTTGCATCCACTAAAACCCTGGAGTGTTCCTCCTCTCGCCCACGGGGCTGCGGGACCCACAAGGCTTACAACCGCGTGCCCCGCTAGCGTTGCTCCACGACGGAGCCCTCCTCTGGGGGCGGAGCTAAGTCCCTTAAGACTCTCTGGCCCGCCCCAATACACCTACTTCTCTACCTCCTCTCTGCTCTGGGGCGCCCCAAAACACCTGGGCGTCCCAGTGCGCGGGACCTTTATGTGGACGTTGGACACCCCGATCCTCCGCCCACGGTCCCCAACGGTGCGGCATTTGGCAAGCGATGGCCAAACGCCGCTTTCCACTCTTCGGCCGCAGGGGATAGGGCGAGCGGCGCACCTTATCACCGACACTCCTCCTCCCCTGCGGCCCCACCGCGTCCGCCATCAAACGGTGGCGACCCCGTCAAGGCCGCGGAAGGTAGGGTGAGCGGCGCACCTTATCACCGACACACCTCTCCCGCCGCGGCCCCTTACCTTCGGCCGCGATGCCTCCCATACGACATCGCGGTCCGCCTCAGTTGCGATGGCGCCCATACACCACCGCAACCTACCTCTCTATTGGCCGACTAGCGGCCCCTCCTTCTTTTAAGCCACCTCTCTCTAAGAAGATTTCCCCCCCAAACCCCACCCAACGGAGAAAGGGCGAAATCCTCTTCCACGCCTGCGCGGTGCATCGGGCCGGCCAATTAAGGCAAGCCCTCTGCTCCACGTACCATCGTACCCCATCCGGCTACACTCTTCCTACAGATTTCCCTCTGGAGATTCCTCTGTCGCTTTTCAGAGGAACACCCAGAGCGAAATCTACCTACCTACCCTGCCCGCCCCCGCGCCCCCCGGCGGGGCCACCCCCACCCGCAGGAGAGCCGTCGCTTTGCGGGGGAACTCGCGACAGCCCCCCGCAGAGCAGGCGGCCCGCCAAGAGGCGCGGAAGCGAGTTCCTATGTCGCATCCGGAGTGTCCTCTGCTAGCCAGAGGAACACCCAGAGCAACCGAACCTACCCTCCCTCCCCACTGATTTCGCTCTGGAAAT
Source organism: Orthosia cruda (assembly GCA_964057195.1). Classification (NCBI taxonomy): domain Eukaryota; kingdom Metazoa; phylum Arthropoda; class Insecta; order Lepidoptera; family Noctuidae; genus Orthosia; species Orthosia cruda. Next base: position 121,649 of record OZ059849.1, read on the forward strand.
TCCTCCGCGTGTATACCGAGGACCCGGAGGAACACCCAGAGCGAAACCCGGTCCCCCCCTGTCAGGTATTCGCCACCGCCAACAAGAACCCACGAATGGGAAGTTATTGACGGTGCCCGGGGCGCACCAGCCCAGCGGGTTGCTCTTCCCCCCGGACGTATCCGAAAGGGACCAGCAACCAACTAGGCCAACGTGGAGGTTACCTGACCCGCACCCCACCCGCACCCCAACCTAACCTTTTTTTTTTTTTTTTTTTTTTTTTTTTTTTTTTGATCACGCTGGGAAAAAATGCATTACGCATACCCACCCATTGGGGGAATGGGGGGCTATGTGGGACTCCCCGGGCAAGCCCGGTATACCCACTAAAATAACCCAGCGGCACTCCCGCATCGTCTGTGTGGAGGAGGACTGGGAAACCGGCACAGCCTTTACGTCCAGCCCTCCGCCGACGACCGCCCGCCTTTTAGGGCAGGCCCTTCACGCCCCTCCCTCAGTGGAGGGGCCCGGGAACGACAGCGAGTGCTCGGCCGTTCCCGCCCATCGAGGGTGGTGACTCGTGCAATGCGAGCGAGAGGCGCCCCCGCGCCTGTCGCCCGCTAGTCACCACCAGGAGGTGGGAGGAGACGATTGTACAACCGCCTTCTCCCACCCCTTCTCCGCCTGCGGAGCGGCGGCGCGAGAGGATCGTCCTCCCGCGCACGCTCCGCCGCCTCCTTTTGCGACATTACGACCTCGCAAAAGGAGGCAACCGCCGCCCAGGCCTCCTCACTCCCCAGCATGGAGTTGACCACGCCGGGAAGTGAGAGGTCCTGCCCGATAACACTATTCAGGGCACGGCGCAGCTCTGCCCAGGCTGGGCACACCTCGAGGGTGTGCTGCGCCGTGTCCTCCTCCGCACCGCAGTCGTGGCACGCTGGGGTTTCCTCCCTCCGGATCCGGTGCAGGTGCGTTCCGAAACAACCATGTCCGGACAACACCTGCACTAGACGGAACGAGAGGAAACCATGTGGGCGCTCGAGCCAGCCCTGCAGGACTGGACCGAGCGCATCCAGCGTCCGGCGGCCAAAGGCGGCGGAGGCGAGGTCCTCCGTCCAATGGACGACGATAGCGTCCCTCGCCTCCCGCCGCACGGCCTCCCGCTCTTCCGTGGCGGGGCGCTCCCCGAGCGCCTTCCGCCGTGCCGTCCACTCGTACACTCTGGCAAGCACCCATGCCTCCAACTCCCAGGGAGGGGTGCCGGCCAGAGCGCACGCCGCCGAGAAACCCACTGAGCGGTAGGCCCTCGCCACCCGCTGTGCAATGGCCCTTTGTGGCCTGCGGATGGCGGTTGCATTCTCCCTCCTGTGGAGGGAGTCCGCCCAGATGGGTGCCCCATAGAGCGCCATGCTCTTAATGATGCCGGCATAGAGGCGCCGGCATCGATCCTTCGGCCCCCCCAGGTTTGGGAGGAGCCATGAGAGGGCGTCCGCGGCTTTCGCGGCTTGCCCCTCTTTGGGGGAGGACAGCAGTTCCTCCCCTTGGTGACGTGGCCCGCCGGGCGGCCACTGGCGGCACACACCGCGCAGTGCGGCTTGGCGGCCTTGCAGGAGGCGGCCTTATGGCCCTCCTTGCCGCAGCGGTAGCATGTGTCCGTCCTGTCGACGCTGGACGGACACAGAGCCCGGGTGTGTCCGATGCCGAAGCACCGATAACATCGCCGAGGCTGGGCCTCAAGTGCCCGGACCACACCCGAGCTGAATCCCACGGCCAGCCGTCCCTTGGCGAGGACGGCTTTGGCAGCGGCGACTGGGCACTCCAGGCGGACGCTGCCCATGCCGCCGCGGCCGGGCCTGATGCCCCGGCCTTGCACCGCTGCGACACTGCAGCCCCCTATGGCCGCGACCGCTGCCACCACCTCCTCTTTGGTGACCGTATCGTCTAGACCGGTCACCTCCAAGGCCGCCGACTTTACGGGCCTAGCCACCTTGGCCGCATCTGCGATGACCTCTTGCAGCTTCGCTGCGAAGAGGTCCGCGTTCTTGCCACCTTCAGCCCCCGGGAACTCAAATATACGAGCCCCAGCCTGCGTCCGGCGACAGGAGACCTTGCCGATCCCCAGTTTTGCGGGATCGGCATTGGCACGCGCCCGCATCATGACGGACGCGTACGTCTCCCCCCGCTCCGCAGCCTCCGCGGTGAGCGTCACCACGACGGCTGCGGTCTTGGGAGGATTTAGGTTCCTCCTGCCGGCTGGGGGCGCGCTCTTCCCCTTTCCCTTGCAATTCGACTGTGACTGGCTGCTGGGAGGGATGGCGGCCGGGGCCGCTGGGGGGGAGCTTTTCCCCTTTCCCTTTCCCTTGCCCTTGCCCTTGCCTGGCAGGCTGGGAGGCGCGGCGGTGGTGGGGATGGCTGGTACGACCGCTGATGCACTCTTGCCCTTACCCTTGCCCTTCCCCTTGCCGACGACCCTCGTCCAACCAGCTGGGTTGGCTGGGGTGGTGGCAGGCAGAAGAGAGTCCTCCTCCCTTTGTGAGGTCGGCCCCGGCTCTCCCTTCCTTTTGTCCGCAGCAAGCGGCAGCCGGTAGCTCCTCTCGGGCAAGAGCCTATCCTCAATGCCTGCTATGCAGGCTCGGACGAAGCCCCGCTCCTCCATCATGACCTTGCGGATGGTTTCCTCAAGGTCGAAGGAGGCGGGGCACTCTGCCGCAGGACTGGGCTCGGCTGTGGTTGGCCGGGCCGTGGCTTCAGCCAGCTTCTGATGTAGCTGGCTGACCTCCTTCTGCAGGCGATCGACTCTCGCCTGCAGTTGCCGCGTCTCGTCGGTCGCCTGGCGCTGCACTAGCTCCCCGACGATACCGCGCATGCTCACGGCCCGGCATTTGAGGGCCTTCTGAAAGGTCCCCTTCAGATGTGAGGACTTGGAGGCGACCTCGACGATCCCCTCTTCGTCCTCTTCGGCCATCCGCTGCAGCTCGACCAGTGAGTGGTCCGCGTACAGGACGTGGGACGCGCCGTATCCTGACTTGGCCCGGGCGACGCGCGTCTGCTGCTCCCTTGCAGCCACCCGCTCCTCCAACTCCTGCTGGAGCTGCTCCCGCCGGGTCAGGTCCACCTGGCGCTGGGCGTCTGCCAGACCCACATCGTGGGTATCCGCTGCCGTCTTCTTGGCCTTTGCCTTCTTCTTCGACTTAGACTCCATCGCCGAACCGGAAGAGCCGTCGGACACCTCCTTTAGGAAGGCCCGCTTCCGCGACTGCGAACGACTGCCCTCCTCGACCTCCATCGAGCTGGCCACCGACACAACGGACTCGTTGTCAGACTCCGACTCCAACTCGTCCGACCTTCCTCCGTAGAAGGTCCGCCCTTCCTCCGCTGACGCTGAAGCGTCACGTTGGCCCTGAGAAGGGCCTTTGGGTTGGCCCTGAGAAGGGCCTTTTTTGACAAAATGCCCTAGGGCATCCCGCCTTGGTTTTACCATATTAAAACAAATTAAAATGATAAAATATAATTAAAACAAATTCTCAGGCGGGTGAGAGCCCACCGCGGGAAGGGAGATTGGCCCGAGCGGGCCGTTCCCCCCCGCGGGCCCTGGGTGGAGATGTCGAACCGCACGTAGCGGTGGTCCGACATGGTCTCCACCATCTCCACCCGCCAGTTCACGACGCGGGCGGCTAGCACGGGGGTGGCGAACGATACGTCCACCACTGATCCTCCCCGCTGCCGCACACACGTGTGAACATCCCCCCTGTTCAGGAGGGACACTCCGCACGAAGCCGCCCAAAATTCGGCGGCGCGTCCCCGGACGTTGCACGAGGCTGCCGGGTTGCCCCAAGCCGCTGACTTGGCGTTCAGGTCGCCCAACACGGCGACCTGGCGTGGCGCCGCCCTCCCGACGACTGCCGTTAGGACTTCGAGAAAATCCTCGAAGTCCCTTAGAGGGCGGTTTGGGGAGAAATAGACCCCGACCAGGGCTATTTCTCCCCACGCGGCGGCCACGTATCCCGGTCCCCTCTCTAAAAGCGAGAGGGGAGGGGAGTCCGTGGCAGGCCGCGACACCAATGCCACCGAGCCGTCCCGATCGCCCAGCCAACGGCCAGGTATCGAATACGGCTCGGCGACCACCGCCAGGTCCACCAACCACTCGGCCATGGTCTGCATAAGCAGGTCCTGGGCCGCTCGGCAGTGGTTGGTGTTCGCCTGGAGGATGCGATGTTCGACTCTAGACATTATTTAGTCGGACATCGCACCCCCCACCTCGGCCAGGCCAGCGGCTGCCGTAGTCCCAGACTCTGGGACGGCGGCGGTGACAGCGGCAGGCCGGATCGTTGCCTGCTTTGCTTTGCCCCTCTTGGGGGGAGGACTACAATTCCTCCCCTTTGTGACGTGGCCTGCCGGGCGGCCACTGGCGGCACACACCGCGCAGTGCGGCGTGGCGGCCTTGCAGGAGGCGGCTTTATGGCCCTCCTTGCCGCAGCGGTAGCATGTGTCCGTCCTGTCTACGCTGGACGGACACAGAGCCCGGGTGTGTCCGATGCCGAAGCACCTGAAGCACCGTAATGGCTGAGCCTCAAGTGCCCGGACTACACCCGAGCTGAAGCCCACGGCCAGCCGTCCCTTGGCGAGGACGGCTTTGGCAGCGGCGACTGGGCACTCCAGGCGGATGCTGCCCATGCCGCCGCGGCCGGGCCTGATGCCCCGGCCTTGCACCGCTGCGACGCTGCAGCCCCCTATGGCCGCGACCGCCGCCACCACCTCCTCTTTGGTGACCGTATCGTCAAGATCGGTCACCTCCAAGGCCGCCGACTTTACTGGCCTCGCCACCTTGGCCACGTCCGCAATGACCTCTTTAAGTTTGGCCGCAAAGAGGTCCGCGTTTTTGCCACCCTCCGCCCCTGGGAACTCAAAAATCCGAGCCCCAGCCTGCGTCCGGCGACAAGACACCTTGCCGATCCCCAATTGGGCGGGATCGGCATTGGCACGCGCCCGCAACAATACGGACGCGTACGTCTCTCCCAGTTCCGCAGCCTCCGCGGTGAGCGTCACCACGACGGCCGCGGTCTTGGGAGGAACGAGCCTCTTCTTGGCGCCGGCTGGGGGGGAGCTTTTCCCCTTACCCTTCGCCCCGCCCTTGCCAGTCGATTGCGACTGGCTGGGAGGGGTGGTGGCAGGGACGGCAGGGACGGGGGTGGCAGGGACGGCCGTTGCCGCTTTTGTGGCCTTCCCCTTCCCCTTCCCCTTGCCTTTCCCTTTTGCGACCGTCGTCCAGCCCTGTTGGTTGGTCGGGGTGGTGGATGGCAGAAGAGCGTCCTCTGCGGATGCCTCGATCTGCTCGCGCGCCTCACCCTGCCTGCTGTCCGCCGCAAGCGGTGGTCGGTGGCTCACCTCTGGCAAGAGTCTGTCCTCGATCCCTGCGAGGCAGGCTCTCACGAAGGCCCTTTCCTCCCTCACGACCCCGCGGATAATATCCTCGAGGCCGTGATGGAGGGCGGGGCCCTCTGCCGCAGGGATAGGCTCAGCCTGAGTTGGCCGGGCCGTGACCTCAGCCAGCTTTTGATGCAGCTGGCTGACCTCGGACTGCAGGCGATCAATTGTCGCCTGCATCTGCCGCGTCTCGTCGGTGGCCTGGCGCTGCACCAGCTCACCGACGATCCCGAGCATGCTCGCGGCCCGACACTTCAGGGACTTTTGAAAAGTGCCCTTGAGGTGGGAGGACTTGGAGGCGACTACCGCGATCCCCTCCTCATCCTCCTGAGCCATCCTCTCGAGCTCGGCCAAAGAGTGGTCGGCGTAGACGACGCGAGACGCACCGTATCCGGACTTGGCCCGGGCGACGCGCGTCCGCTGCTCCCTGGCAGCAACCTCCTCCTCCAGGTCCTGCTGGAGTTGCTCCCGCCGAGCCAAGTCCAGCTGACGTTGGGCGTCCGCAAGGCCCACGTCGTGGGTGACCGCCGCCGACTTTTTGGCCTTAGCCCGCTTTTTCGGCTCCTTCGCCGAACCGGAGGCTGAGGCCGAAGAGCCATCGGAGCCTGCCTTCAAGAAGGCCCGCTTGCGAGATCGGGTTTCGACCTCCATCGAACCGCTGGCGTCCGACTCGCACGCACTGGACTCATTCTCTGAGCCCGCCGTGTCAAAGAAGCTAGCCGCAGACGGCGCGCGGCTAGCCTCTGACGCTGAAGCGTCGGGGTGGCCCTGAGAAGGGCCTTTGGGTTGGCCCTGAGAAGGGCCTTGGGGTTGGCCCTGACAAGGGCCTTTGGGCTGGCCCTCAGAAGGGCCCTTGGGTTGGCCCTGAGAAGGGCCTTTGGGTGGCCCTGAGAAGGGCCTTTTTTGCTGAAGTGCCCGAAGGCATCCCGCAATGGTTTCGGCATAATAAAATATTCAAGACAACGATCGCAAATTCCGCAAGAGAGATAAGATAGTCACGATCGCACAGCGCACTTTAGCCGCACCCAGTCTGCCACTCCGTTACGGTGGTCAGAGCTGGGGCGTTGCCCGGGGGAAACGAACGAGGACGTATGCGCTGTGGGGGATCCCCCCTGTGGGGGATCCCCCAAAAGGTTTGTCCAACCCCAACCTAACCTAACCTAACCTTTTTTTTTTTTTTTTTTTTTTTTTGATCTCGCTGGGAAAAAATGCATTACGCATACCCGCCCACTGGGGGAATGGGCGGGCTATGTGGGACTCCCCGGGCAAGCCCGGTATACCCACTAAAATAACCCAGCGGCACTCCCGCATCGTCTGTGTGGAGGAGGGCTGGGAAACCGGCACAGCCTTTACGTCCAGCCCTCCCCCCAACCTAACCTAACCTTTTTTTTTTTTTTTTTTTTTTTTTTTTTTTTTGATCACGCTGGGAAAAAATGCATTACGCATACCCACCCATTGGGGGAATGGGGGGCTATGTGGGACTCCCCGGGCAAGCAAGCCCGGTATACCCACTAAAATAACCCAGCGGCACTCCCGCATCGTCTGTGTGGAGGAGGACTGGGGAACCGGCACAGCCTTGACAACCAGTCCTCCGCCGACGACCGCCCGCCTTTACGGCAGGCCCTTCACGCCCCTCCCTTAGTGGAGGGGCCCGGGAACGAACGCGAGTGCTCGGCCGTTCCCGCCCGAGGGTGGTGACTGTGCAATGCAGACGAGAGGCGCCCCCGCGCCTGTCGCCCGCTAGCCACCACCTGGAGGTGGGAGGAGACGGTCGTACAACCGCCTTCTCCCACCCCTTCTCCGCCTGCGGAGCGGCGGCGCGAGAGGATCATCCTCCCGCGCACGCTCCGCCGCCTCCTTTTGCGACATAACTTGCTCGCAAAAGGAGGCAACCGCAGCCCAGGCCTCCTCACTCCCCAGCATGGAGTTGACCACGCCGGGAAGTGAGAGGTCCTGCCCAACAACTAAAACCAGGGCACGGCGCAACTCAGCCCAGGCCGGGCACACCTCGAGGGTGTGCTGCGCCGTGTCCTCTGCCGCGCCGCAATCGTGGCACGCCGGGGTTTCCTCCCTCCGGATCCGGTGCAGGTGCGTTCCGAAACACCCATGTCCGGACAACACCTGCACCAAACGGAACGAAAGGAAACCGTGGGGCCGCTCGAGCCAGCCCTGCAAGACTGGACCGAGCGCGTCCAACGTCCGGCGTCCAAAAGTGGCGGTGGCGAGGTCCGCCGCCCAATGAAGGACGATGGCGTCCCTCGCCTCTCGCCGCACGGCCTCCCGCTCCTCCGCGGCGGGGCGCTCCCCGAGCGCCTTCCGCCGTGCCGCCCACTCGTACACTCTGGCGAGCACCCATGCCTCCAACTCCCAGGGAGGGGTGCCGGCCAGAGCGCACGCCGCCGAATAGCCCACCGAGCGGTAGGCCCTCGCCACCCGCTGTGCAATGGCCCTTTGGGGCCTGCGGATGGCGGTTGCATTCTCCCTCCTGTGGAGGGAGTCCGCCCAGATGGGTGCCCCGTAGAGGGCCATGCTCCGCAGGATGCCGGCATACAATCGCCGGCACCGTGCACTGGTGCACTGCCCCCCCAGATTCGGCATGAGCCATGAGAGGGCGTCCGCGGCCTTCAGCAGGCGCGTCGACAGCCCGCTGAAGTGCGGGCCGAAGCGCCACCTGCTGTCCAGCACTAGGCCCAGATATTTCATCTGGGCCTTCACACCTATTTGGACGCCCTCCACGACGATGTGGGCGGCAGGAGGGCAGCGCTGCCGAGGCCCGTGAAAGAACACGGCCTCGGTCTTGTTCAGCGCCACCCTCAAACCTAGCCGGCGGATCCTCCCTGCGACCAACGATCCGCCAGCCGAGGCCAAACAGGCCGCATCCCCGAAATTCCTCCCCCGGGCAACGAGGAGAGTGTCATCCGCGTAACAGATGACACTCGTCCCCCGGAGGAGGGCTCCCCGCAAGAGCCAATCGAACCCGATGTTCCACAAGGGTGGCCCTAGCACCGACCCCTGTGGAACACCGGACTCCGCGCCGTAACGCCTGATCCTGGCCGTCTTGTCCACCAGGAGGACCTCTCTGTCCTCCAGGTAGCTGGCCAGGATCGCCCGCAGATATTGGGGCACTCCGTGGTACCGGAGTGCCTCCAATATCGTCGAGTGGGGGACGGAGTTGAAGGCGTTGGCTATGTCAAACGACACCGCCAACACTCCGCCCCCCGACTCTACCGCCTCCTGCACCTGGCCCCTGAGTAGGGCCAACGCGTCGACCGTCGAACGCCCCCGTCTGAAACCAAACTGGGCGTCCGACAGGTCCGGCCCTACCTCCCGCAAATGGCTATTTAGCCGGGTGGCGATGATCCCCTCGAACAATTTACCGACCTCATCGAGCAGAACGATGGGTCGGGATGCCGAGGGGGAGTCCACCGGACGTCCCTCCTTCCGGAGGAGGCACAAATGCCCCTCCTTCCACGGTTTCGGGAACCTCCCAGCTGTTAGGCACGCGCTGAAGAGGTCCCGAAACCTATCCTCCATGAGGGACGCCGCGATGGCCACCACCCGTGCGGGGACACCGTCCGGTCCAGGGGCCGTCTTCTTCGCGCGGAGGGCCAGAACCCCCGCGCGAAGTTCCTCCACCGATACTGGAGGGACCTCCTCCACCGGCGAAGCCACCACCCCCCCAAGCGGGGGGTTCATCGTTGGTGGGGTGAAGTCGGTCCTGCACGGAAACAGGGACCGGACCACCCCATCCAGCAACGCCGGCTCCAGGGTCTCCGTTACTGGGGGACCAAAGGGGCGCAGTTGTTTCCGCACCGCCTTATATGGCCGCCCAAACGGATCCCTGTCGAGGCCCTCCAGCATCTCGGCCCTCGCCGAGTCCTTGGCGGCGCACATAGCCGACTTGAGGACCGTCTTTGCCTCTACGTAAGAGGCGTAGAGGCGGTCCTCCCCGGCCTGAGATCGGGTAGTGCGCCGCCGACTCCGCGTATAAGCCCTCCTCGCCGCCACGCAGGCGGCCCGGAGCCCCGCCAGCTCCTCCGACCACCAATAGACGGCGCGACGGGGAGGCGGACGGCGTGACCGAGGCATGCTTGCGTTGCAGACCTCGGTCAGGGACCCCCTGAGCTGGACCGCCGCGCGGTCCACGTCCAGGACAGGCTCGACAGGGGGCAAGAGCCAGTCCTGGAGAAAGGCTGCCTCCTTGGCTGCCTCCCGGTCCAGGCGGGTGAGAGCCCACCGCGGGAAGGGAGATTGGCCCGAGCGGGCCCCCCCCCCCGAGGGCCAGTGGAGATGTCGAACCGCACGTATCGGTGGTCCGACAAAGTCTCCACCGTCTCCACCCGCCAGTTCACAACGCGGGCGGCTAGGGCGGGGGTGGCAAACGAGACGTCTACCACCGACCCTCCCCGTTGCCGCACACACGTGTGGACCGCCCCCCTGTTGAGGAGGGACACGCCGCACGAGGCCGCCCAGAATTCGACGGCGCGTCCCCGGACGTTGCAGGAGGCAGCCGGGTTGCCCCAAGCCTCCGACTTGGCGTTCAGGTCGCCCAGCACGGCGACCTGGCGTGGTGCCGCCCTCCCGGCGACTGCCGTAAGGATTTCGAGGAAATCCTCGAAATCCCTTAGAGGGCGGTTTGGGGAGAAATAGACCCCCACCAGGGCCATGTCTCTCCCCCATGCGGCGGCCACGTATCCCGGTCCCCTCTCTAAAAGTGAGAGGGGAGGGGAGTCCGTGGAAGGCCGCGCCACCAACGCCACCAAGCCGTCCCGATCGCCCAGCCAGGTACTGGGGACCGAGTAAGGCTCGGCAACCACCGCCACGTCCACCAACCACTCGGCCATGATCTGCATCAGCAGATCCTGGGCCGGCCCGCAGTGGTTGGTGTTCGCCTGGAGGATGCGATGTTCGACTCTATGCATTAATCGGACATCGCACCCCCCTCCTCCTCAGCCAGGCCTGCAGCAGCCGAAAGCACAACCTCGGGCACAGCGGCGGTAGCGGCAGGCTTGCTCGGCGCCTTTGCTTTTCCCTTCTTTGGGGGAGGATTACACATCCTCCCCGTCGTTATGTGGCCTGCGGGGCGGCCACTGGCGGCGCAAACGGCGCAGTGTGGCACGGCAGCCTCGCACTCGGCGGATTTGTGGCCCTCTTTGCCGCAGCGGTAACAGCTCTCTGTCCGGTCCACCGTGGACGGACAGAGGGCCCGGGTGTGCCCGATACCGAGGCACCTGTAGCACCTCAATGGCTGTGCCGCAAGTGCCCGGACTGCACCCGAGCTAAAGCCTACGTTAAGCCGTCCTTTGTCAAGGACGGCTTTAGCAGCGGCGACTGGGCACTCCAGGCGAATAGTACCCATGCCGCCGCGGCCGGGCCTTATGTCCCGGCTTTTCACCGCTGCGGCAACGCAGCCCCCAATTGCTGCGACCGCCGCCACCACCTCCTCCTTGGTGACCGTGTCATCTAGACCGGTCACCTCGATGGCCGCCGTCTTCACAGGCCTGGCCACCTTAGCCGCGTCCGCGATGACCTCCTGCAACTTTGTTGCAAAGAGGTCCGCCTGAGCACTGCCCTCCACCCCCGGGAACTCGAAGATTCGAGCCCCGGCTTGGGTCCGCCGGCAAGAGATTTTGCCGATCCCCAGTTGGGTGGGATCGGCATTGGCACGCGCCCTTAATAAAATTGACGCGTACGTCTCCCCCCGCTCCGCAGCCTCCGCGGTGAGCGTCACCACGACGGCTGCGGTCTTGGGAGGAACGAGTTTCCTGCTGGTGCCGGCGGTTTTGGCTGTGGAAGCAGCGCTGGCGGCCTTGGGTGGCCCTTTCCCCTTCCCTTTCCCCTTCCCTTTGCCAGTCGTCTGTGACTGGCTGGGAGGGGTGGTGGTGGTGCGGGCGGCAGGGGCGGTGGTGGTGCGGGCGGCAGGGGCGGTGGCGGCAGGGACCGCTGCCGACTTTTTGCCCTTGCCCTTCCCCTTGCCGGCGACCTTTGTCCAGCCCTGCTGGTTGGTCGGAGTTGTGGCAGGCAGGAGAGGGTCCTCCTCCCTCTGTGAAGTCGGACCCGGCTCACCCCTCCTTTTGTCCGCCGCAAGAGGCAGCCGGTAGCTTTTCTCCGGCAGGAGCCGGTCCTCAATGCCTGCCAGGCAGGCTCTTGTGAAGGCCCTCTCCTCCATCACAACCTTGCGGATGATATCCTCAAGGTTGGAGGCGGAGGGACCCTCTGCCGCTGGTCTCGGCTCAGCTACACTTGGCCGTGCCGTGGCATCAGCCAGCTTCTGGTGTAGCTGGCTGACTTCCGCCTGCAGGCGATCGATCCTCGCCTGCAGCTGCCGCGTCTCCTCATTGTCTTTGCGCTGGACCAGTTCGGCGACAATGCCACGCATGCTTGCGGCCCGGCATTTTAGGCACTTCTGGAACGTGCCCTTCAGGTGCGAGGACTTGGAGGCGACCTCCACGATCCCCTCTTCGTCCTCCAGGGCCATCCGTTCCAGTTCGGCCAATGAGTGGTCCGCGTACAGGACGCGGGACGCACCGTAGCCGGACTTGGCACGGGTGACGCGTGCCCGTTCCTCCTTGGCCGCAACACGCTCCTCCAGCTCTTGCTGGATCTGCTCCTTCCGAGCCAGGTCCAAATGGCGCTGGGCGTCCGCTAGACCCACATCGTGGGTGTCCGCTGCCGTTGCCGTCTTCTTGGCCTTTGCCTTCTTTTTTGTCTCCTGGCTGTTCCCCCCCGCGGGCCCTGGGTGGAGATGTCGAACCGCACGTAACGGTGGTCCGACATGGTCTCCACCATCTCCACCCGCCAGTTCACGACGCGGGCGGCTAGCACGGGGGTGGCGAACGATACGTCCACCACTGATCCTCCCCGCTGCCGCACACACGTGTGAACATCCCCCCTGTTCAGGAGGGACACACCGCACGAAGCCGCCCAAAATTCGGCGGCGCGTCCCCGGACGTTGCACGAGGCTGCCGGGTTGCCCCAAGCCGCTGACTTCGCGTTCAGGTCGCCCAACACGGCGACCTGGCGTGGCGCCGCCCTCCCGACGACTGCCGTTAGGACTTCGAGAAAATCCTCGAAGTCCCTTAGAGGGCGGTTTGGGGAGAAATAGACCCCGACCAGGGCTATGTCTCCCCACGCGGCGGCCACGTATCCCGGTCCCCTCTCTAAAAGCGAGAGGGGAGGGGAGTCCGTGGCAGGCCGCGACACCAATGCCACCGAGCCGTCCCGATCGCCCAGCCAACGGCCAGGTATCGAGTACGGCTCGGCGACCACCGCCAGGTCCACCAACCACTCGGCCATGGTCTGCATCAGCAGATCCTGGGCCGCTCTGCAGTGGTTGGTGTTCGCCTGGAGGATGCGATGTTCTGTAATGTGTAATTTTCCAACAAGAATGATGTAACCAAATACTTGTAATTGAAACTTATTGATGGAAAAGAGTGTCCGTGGCGTTTCCTGTACATTCTTTTCCATAGATACCTTCTGACGCTTGCGAATGTACAACTAGTTTCAACTTTTCTTTTTGTTTGACTATTTAAAAGTACCAAGGTTAATTTGAAATAAACAAATTGTTTTTGCTTTTTTTGTTAACTCATATCAAAATTATGGTATGGAAATTTAATCAGGAAGTTCTTCTCTATTGAAATACTACAAGCTACCACTCAGGGATTGGTACCCGCCAGTAAGGTCCACCAGTAAGGTGCTACCAGCCAGCTCTGACTATCAGAATTACTACCTAGGACAGTCAACAGTGAGGCAATAGTACTTAGTAGTTTTGCCATAAGTTCCAGATTGTTGCATCTTATTGTTATCTTACATTGGTAAGTTAGTAATAACATCCAAAATATTATATGTTGTTTGTAATATTTACCTTATATTTAATATACTATACTCTGTTTTAATCCTTCGTGTAGTAAAAGCACGATGTTTGGCAGCTTTAAACTTAAAACATTTTATTCTTAAAAACGGAACAGAAAAAATTCTTATTCATTTTTCACAATCCAATACGCTCCAATAAAGTACCATTTACCCATCGTGGAACGATAACGCTACGCTTTTCTCGAAAGCGATAAACTATTTCAATGTCACGTCTACCGAGAATTATTTCTGAGAAATAACTACGCAAACTTGTTAGTGAAATGTACGGCATTTTTAGGTACTAGTAGTAAGAGATCCCACTGCAAAAATGTGCAGGTTATTGATAAAACTTGATTTTATGAATGGTTCTTGAAAATAGAGTAGATTGGGTTGCCTGGTAACATTAAGCCGCAAACAGATTTTCTTAGAATTTAAATAAAAAAAACCTACTTTAGGAATTTCTTCTGTATCCTGGGTATAAAACATTATCTTACCCTCAGTTAGCTTCTCAGTCTCACCAGGGACGTGCCCTAATAGGCGCTGCACAGGGGGCTCCGGAGTGGGCTTTTAGAGGTAACGGGGCCCCGTCAAGTGCCGATGGAGATCACCGGGGTGGTTTTAGTGAGGTCAAAATCCTACATTTCCTGGTCTTTTCTTTTCTGGTTTTTTTGTGCCTTATGAAGGTTTCACCCCGTCAGCAAAAAAAAAAGGTTTAGTAGGTAAACTGACATGAACAGAATCCGGCTAACTGAAATCCTACTTTCTACACCTTGAAACCTTGTAAATTGGGGTTAACAACTATCAAACATAAATTTCAATTTATTTATTTAAGGTAATTGCGTAAGGTATCTGCATCAAGAGACATCGCACCCTCCTCCTCAGCCAGGCCCGCAGCCACTGTAATTCCAGTCTCTGGAACGGTAGCGGTGGTAGCGGCAGGCCGGATCAGCGCCTGCGCTTTGCCCCTCTTTGGGGGAGGACTGCAGTTCCTCCCCATGGTGACGTGGCCCGCCGGGCGGCCACTGGCAGCACACACCGCGCAGTGCGGGGTGGCGGCCTTGCAGGAGGCGGCCTTATGGCCCTCCTTGCCGCAGCGGTAACAACTCTCCGTCCTGTCGACTCTTGACGGACAGAGGGGCCGGGTGTGTCCGATGCCGAAGCACCTGTAACACCGCAGTGGCTGTGCCACAAGTGCCCGGACTACACCCGAGCTAAATCCAACGGCAAGCCGTCCCTTAGCGAGGACGGCTTTGGCAGCGGCTACTGGGCACTCCACGCGGATGGTGCCCATGCCGCCGCGGCCGTGCCTGATGCCCCGGCCTTGTACCGCTGCGACGCTACAACCACCGATCTCTGCGATCGCCGCGACCACCTCCTCTTTGGTGACCGAATCATCCAGATCGGTCACCTCTAAGGCCGCCGACTTGACAGGCCTGGCCACCTTTGCCGCGTCCGCAATGACCTCTTGCAGCTTTGCTGCGAAGAGGTCTGCGTTCTTACCGCCTTCCGTCCCCGGGAACTCGAATATACGAGCCCCAGCCTGCGTCCGGCGGCATGAGACCTTGCCGATCCCCAACTTGGTGGGATCGGCATTGGTACGCGCCCGCATCATGACGGACGCGTAGGTCTCGCCTCGCTCCGCGGCCTCCGCGGTGAGAGTCACCACAACGGCCGCGGTCTTCGGAACAACGAGTTTTCGAGAGCCGGCTGGGGGGGGTCCTTTCCCCTTCCCTTTTCCCTTTCCCTTGCCAGTCGAATGCGACTGGCTGGGAGGGGTGGTGGCGGGGACGGCAGGAACGGCCGGGACGGCAGGTACGGCCGCTGCCGTCTTTTTGCCTTTCCCCTTCCCCTTGACGACCTTCGTCCAGCCCTGCTGGTTGGTCGGGGTGGTGGAGGGGAGAAGAACGTCCTCCCCCTGCGATGGCGGCCCCGGCTCGACTCGCCTCTTGTCCGCCGCAAGCGGCGGTCGGAGGCTTTTCTCCGGCAGGAGCCGGTCCTCGATGCCTGCTAGGCAGGCTCTCACGAAGGCCCTTTCCTCCTGCATAACCTTTCGGAGTGTGTCCTCAAGGTCGAAGGAGGCAGGGCCCTCTGCCGCAGGTCTCGGCTCAGCTGGTGATGGCCGTGCCGTGGCATCAGCCAGCTTCTGGTGCAGCTGGCTGACCTCCGACTGCAGGCGATCTATCCTCGCCTGCAGCTGCCGCGTCTCATCATTTGCCTTCCGCTGCACCAGCTCTGCGATGATGCCACGCATGCTCGCGGCCCGGCACTTGAGGCACTTCTGAAAAGTGCCCTTCAGGTGCGAGGACTTGGAGGCGACCTCCACGATCCTGTACGGATGAGTGATATTAGGAGTAAGTGATACAACGAATGCTGTTGCTATACTGCCCTTTATTATAAAAGAACACAAGTTTATATGGTTACATTGACATCTCCCTCTCATCTCCTCCCTAAAACTAAAATAAAATAAAAGTTTACTTTTATTTTATTGCATGGATACAATATAAGCACAAATTAAACATTGATACTCTTAGGCTAACACGTATAAAATATAGTTATAACATAATCGTAGTACATATGTTCGTTATGTTTGGTATACAAAGTTATACAATAATAAGTAGTTACATACTTATAATAACAATCAATCCCTGAGTACCTATGAGCGCACAGCTGGCGCTTATTATTCGTCTCCGTTTTCTGCTGACCTGTATAATAGCTATTGTTAAGTGCTTATAGCATTGGTAATTAATTGTCTTATTGTTTTTATCTTAAACATGATACGGTTTCGTTCTGTTTTTGTGAATAATGTCGGGTTTTCCCTTATAATTGACCTCAACATTTGGTGACAAATCTCTAATCACCTTGTAAGGTCCAGAATATAATTGTTGAAGTTTATTGCCAGTTTCATTTTTAATTAAAACTTGATCGTTTGGCTTGTAGCGTATTGGATTTACATGCTGGTCGTATCTACTTTTTCTGCCTATTTTATTGGCTATCAAATTTTCCCGCGCTTCGGTTTGAGAAACCTGTAGGCGGTACTTAAGTTCAAGCGGGTAACTGTCGTAATTATATAGAGGCTCTACACACTTTTCCAAATTATTGGGCAAGTTACACTTTCTACCGTATACGAGTTCGAATGGTGTAAATTTTGTTGACGAGTGAACTGTCGTATTATAAGCAAAGCACCAGAATGGTAACCAAGTACTCCATAATTCGGGTTTTCCTTCTGCTTGGATTCGCAAAAATGCACCTAGATTTTTATGCGAGTTCTCTTGCGCTCCGATGCTTTGGTGATGATACGCAGTTGAGTTTAACTTTTTAATATGTAGTAATTCACAAACCTGTGTCACGGTCTCGGACATGAACTCTGTGCCTCTGTCGGTAGCTATGTCCCTCGGGATGCCATGTTGAAGTATGAAGTTATCCACGAAGGTGCGTGCTACTTCTGTAGAGGTTTTAGTGACGAGGGGATACGCACATACATACTTGGACAGCTCGCATTGCAATGTCAATATATAAGAAAAATTGTTGCTGTCTTTGTCTAATGGTCCTACCAAGTCTAAGAAGATTTTATCGAAAGCCGAATGAGCAGTTGTGGTGATTGCCATTGGCTCTTTCACCTGAACTGTATACTTATGCTTCTGACATTGAACACATTTTTTGACATAATTTTTGACATCACTTTCTAAGCCTGGCCAAAAATAGTATTTTTTTATATTAGTCAGCATTCTTCTCATGCCCGCGTGCCCACTAGTGGGCAAAAGATGAAAGTCGTTGAGTATCACTTTCCTATCATCTTTGTCCTCTATTCTTTCGACATCTTTTAATATACATAATCTGGGCCCTTTCCAGTTGCTTTGTTTTCTTATCTCACTAGTTAATTTCTCTACAAAAATTTTATTATTCGAATTTTTAATGAAGTATACTTCTTCTATATTTAGCTTGTTACATAGATCACTCAGCTCTCTCGCAAACTCGGCTCGCGTAGTTTGTGATTGAGATGCCGAGTTTATGAATATAGTTTTCATTTGGGCATTATACAATAATATTATGTGTGTTTGTAACACTACTGAGCTATCGCTCTTTAACTTCTTAAGACTGCTACTGGGTGCAAATCTTAACTCTACTGCGCCTCTTGGTTTGATATGAGTTTCCACTACATGTGGTTGAACTGGCAAGTTGTCGGTGGGCAACTCATCTGCCGGGGCGACAGCATCTAATTTTCGTTTTTGAGCGCGAGTCATTACTGCACACAGACACTCATTCATTTCTTTAAGTTCTTTTGACGTAATTTTTATTCTAGATAATGCGTCTGCAACGCAGTTCTCACTCCCTTTTACGTATTCTATTTCGTAATTGTATTCTTCTAGAGCTAGTCTAAATTTAAAGAGCCTGCTAGATGGGTCTTTTAAATTAAATAAGTATACAAGGGGTTTGTGGTCGGTTAGTATTTTAAATGTACGACCGTATAAATAGGGTCTGAAATATTTGACAGCCCAAACTACAGCTAAGAGTTCTTTCTCTATAGTGGGATAGTTCTTTTCCGCTTTGTTAAGGCTCCTACTAGCGTAAGCTATTGGTCTGCCATTTGAATTTGATAGTACTGCCCCAATTGCGTACCCAGATGCATCGGTTTGTACTATGAATTGATTTAGTTCTGAGAAATCTGGGTACTGTAGGATTGGCGGTGACATCATACTCTGTTTTAGAGTTTCAAATGACGTTTGACAGTTGCTATCCCAGTTGAATTTAGTGTTTTTCTTACTTAAAAGGTTTAAATGATAGGCTTTGTCGGCAAAGTGGTCTATAAATTTTCTATAGTAGTTTGCAAAAGCAACGAAGCGTTTCACTTCGTCCGTACTTTTAGGAACTGGATACTCTTTAATTATTTTAATCTTATCTGGGTCCGGCAATATACCATTGCCTGTCACCACGTGGCCTAAATAAAGCATCTCTTTCTTAAGGAAATCGCATTTAGTGGGATTTAATTTTAAGTTGGCACTGCGCAACTTTTCGAATACTTCTATTAAATTTTTGTTATGGTCAGTTAAGTTCCGTCCCATACAAATAAGATCGTCTAGGTACACTAAGCACTTGTCGTAGGATAGCCCGGTCATTGCCATGGTCATCATACGCGAAAATGAGCTGGGACTAGTTTTGAGTCCCATAGGCATTCTTGTCATTTGATACTGACCACCGTCTGCACTAAATGAAGTATATTTCCTACTGTGTTTGTTTAACGCTACGTTAAAAAATCCTTGGTTTAAATCTAAATGTGTGAAATAAATACATCCACACAAGGAATCTAGTATATCCGTGATGTTTGGCAGTGGAAACTTATCATCCTGAATACAAGTGTTGAGCTTACGGTAATCTATAACTAACCGCCATTTTTTTTCCCCGTTTGCGTCTGATTTTTTAGGCACTAGGAGTACTGGGCTGGACCACTCACTGGAACAAGGTTCAATAATTTCTTGTTCCAATAAGTTGTCCACTTGTTTTTTTAATTCGGCTTTCTGTGAATGCGGCATTCTGTAGGGCTTAACGTACACTGGTGCCACGTTTGGTTTCAATGTTATTGAGTGTTCATATAATTTAGTTGTTCCTAATTTATCACCCGGTAGGAAGAAAATATCTGCATATTTTGCGCAAATGGACTCTATGGACAATTGCTCCTCTTTATTTAAATGTTTCAGCGATAGCGAAGCGAATACCTTTCTGACACGATCAGCATTATTATTGGTTTCTTGAAATGAACATACATCATACTCGCTTGCTTTGTAAAGTGTTGGACTAATTGTTGTCAAGACTAAATCTGTCTCCGTGGTGTTTAAAATCCTAATTGGTATTTTCCCATTCGTGGGCTTAACTAAAGTATTTGCAACAAAGATCCCCTTTCGCAGTTCTGTTCCATTAACTACACATTCTTCTATCTCACATGTTCGAATAAAGTGAATAGACTCTGATCTTGCCGGTATATTAAAATGATTGTTTGTCATTATTAATGGTAATGATACCTTTGAGTTGTTATTCCATAGTAACAAAGTTTGGTTACCGTAATTTAATACTGATTTATACTTGCTTAAAAAGTCTTGTCCCAGTATGCCACTACCTTTACAAGGCAATGTTTTAAAAACATAGAACTTATGTTGTAGGGTCTGATTTCCAATAACTAGGCGCAAATAAGCATATCCTATAGCCTGTACTTTGCCCCCGATGCCGTTTACAAGTGTCTTCTCGATATGGATTGGAATGTTTTGGTCGAGAATTTGTTTATACTTTATGACAGATATGGATGCACCGGTGTCTACTAATAATTGGTATGAATAATGGTTATGCGATTTTATATTTACGTAGCCTACGTTATTGCATGATAAAATTATATTTTTAGTCCCGAAAAAACTGGTCCTCATTCCGCTGTTCTGTTTCTGTATTTTCCTGCGTTTCTGAGTCATCCAATGTATGTATGTGTTGATCCCTGGAGGTGCTATAATTGGACCTACCTCTGTTTCCATGAAATGGTCGGGTGGACCGGCGCCAGCTTGCCTGCGATCCTCTCCGAACCTGATCCTGCTGTTCGTCTTGGTTTTGGATAACCTGTTGATTGCCACGTGCGCGTCCTCTACCTGCGTATGAGAAGCGGCCTCTCCGCTGTGACCAGTTATAAGACGATCTCCCTCTATAATTCATCGTTAAAATATCGGAAGATGTTGATGGACTTGTTATATCTTCATCGATGGCCGCCTGTACTGCATCTTTCAATGATGTAAAATTTCTGGCTGAAATTATTGTACTAAGTCGTCGATTTCTCAATCCATCTGAGAAACATTTGATAGCTTGCTTCTCATTAATTGGCTTTAAAACTTTCAAACTGGCCTCGTTGGCCCCCGATTGAGAGATCGTCAAATCAACAAACAATTCCGTAATTTTTTTGCCGAAATCATCGATTGATAAATCGTTTTGCCTAAGACTTTGCAGCTTTCGTTGAATTGCTGTAGCCGATTTTTTAGGCAATAACTGAATCTTCAAGTCAGCTATAAAGTCGTCAATATTGACATATGAAGTCGCTAATTTCAATTTTGCGGTCTGTGAGAGTCTATTTTTTAATACGAAATTTAACAGTTTTCCTTGTGAATTTTCGTCTAACTCTGTTTTGTAATACTCTATGCCATCTATAAGTTGCTTTACGCTAGCCTCATCGTCTGTACAAACTGGTAATAAACTTAAAGCAACTTTTAAATCAAATTTACAAGTAGTTGCCATTTTATCTGCCGTACTAGGTTTCTGTGAGCACAATTCTAATATTTGTTCATATAAATGATCAAAATTTGCGCAAAGCTCGTGAATATGCGAACATTCACTCTCACATACGGTGCTTTTCGATTTTGAATAATATTCTAAAAATAAGTTGTACTCTTTTACTAAGTTGTCTGCCTCTGCTAATTTTACGACTATAATGTTACCTTTTCTTCTATCTGGACCTATCTTTATCAAATATTTTCTGATTTCAATTAACTTGTCGTACAATGTTTTTAAGTTTTCTGCCATTTAACATAAATACTTATTTCTATTTTCTTAGTAGGTACTGAATTACATACCATTATTTTATACTGCATACACTCCAGCGTTCATTTTTTTTTCATTTGTCACTTATTTTAGTCCACTAAAATAATGTCATGTATATTTTATGCTATTACACGTTTACTACTAATAGAGAATAGACAACACCTTATATATAACCACGCACTGACACATAACGAATACAACTTTCGCGCACTTTTCTTCGTAAACCCTGGGTTTTTAACTCTTCAGATGACGTCCTCAGTGTCCTTCTTGTAGCCTCTGGCATTCGTCCGCATTTCCTCTGCGTCAGCTCTACGTCTCCATATAGAACATCGTAATCTGTCCTTCCTGATCTCATTACCCATCCATTTCTGATGGCAATTCTTGTAGATTCTGAAGATACCATACAAAAACGCCAACGATGCTATAAGAAGTAACACGATTAAAATGATGTTTGTTGTGCTGGCATGTATCGTCAGCTGCGTGATGTCAGCGCTGTTACTTCCACCTGCTGCGTTTTGTGGAACTATAACTTCTTCCTTCGTATTAGTTGTACCCATTTTGTGATTGTCGTGGTAAATATTCACAAAATAGAATAGTGACCACGCTAAGTCCCAGTACGAGATTGGTCTCGTTACAATACATTGCGACACCCGTTTTGGTCAAAGAAATGTAAACATACGCTGCTAGCGTTTACGCTGTCACGGTCGCCATGTACGGATGAGTGATATTAGGAGTAAGTGATACAACGAATGCTGTTGCTATACTGCCCTTTATTATAAAAGAACACAAGTTTATATGGTTACATTGACATCTCCCTCTCAATCCCTTCCTCGTCCTCCAGAGCCATCCTTTCCAGTTCGGCCAAGGAGTGGTCCGCGTACAGGACGCGGGACGCACCGTAGCCGGATTTGGCACGGGTGATGCGCGCCCGTTCCTCCTTGGCCGCAACCCGCTCCTCCAGCTCTTGCTGGAGCTGCTCCTTCCGAGCCAGGTTCAGCTGGTGCTGGGCCTCCGCTAGCCCCACATCGTGGGTGTCCGCCGACTTTTTGGCCTTGGCCTTCTTTGTCGGCTCCTTCGCCGAACCAGAAGCCGAAGAGCCATCGGACCCGTCCTTCAGGAAGGCCCGCTTCCGCGATTGAGATCGACCTTGCTCAACCTCCATCGAACTCGCTCTCGACACTACGGACTCGTTGTCGGAATCCGACTCGTCCGCCCTTCCACCGTAGAAGGTCCGCCCTTCCTCCGCTGACGCTGAAGCGTCACGTTGGCCCTGAGAAGGGCCTTTTTTGACAAAATGCCCGAGGGCATCACGCCTAGGTTTGACCATTATTAAAAATGATAAAACAATAAAATAAAATAAAATTCAAGGCAAGATCGCAGTTTCCGCAAGTGATAAAATGATAGCTACGATCGCACAGCGCACTTTAGCCGCACCCAGTCTGCCACTCCGTTACGGTGGTCAGAACTGGGGCGTTGCCCGGGGGAAACGAACGAGGACGTATGCACTGTGAGGGGATCCCCCACCCCCAACCTAACCTAACCTTTTTTTTTTTTTTTTTTTGATCTCGCTGGGAAAAAATGCATTACGCATACCCACCCATTGGGGGAATGGGGGGCTATGTGGGACTCCCCGGGCAAGCCCGGTATACCCACTAAAATAACCCAGCGGCACTCCCGCATCGTCTGTGCGGAGGAGGACTGGGGAACCGGCAGAGCCTTGACTACCAGCCCTCCCCCGACGACTGCCCACCTTTATGGCGGGCCCTTCACGCCCCTCCCTTAGTGGAGGGGCCCGGGAACGACCGCGAGTGCTCGGCCGTTCCCGCCCGAGGGTGGTGACTGTGCAATGCAGACGAGAGGCGCCCCCGCGCCTGTCGTCCGCTAGTCACCACCAGGAGGTGGGAGGAGACGATCGTACAACCGCCTTCTCCCACCCCTTCTCCGCCTGCGGAGCGGCGGCGCGAGAGGATCATCCTCCCGCGCACGCTCCGCCGCCTCCTTTTGCGACATAACTTGCTCGCAAAAGGAGGCAACCGCAGCCCAGGCCTCCTCACTCCCCAGCATGGAGTTGACCACGCCGGGAAGTGAGAGGTCCTGCCCGACAACATCGGTCAAGGGACGGCGCAGCTCTGCCCAGGCTGGACACACCTCGAGGGTGTGCTGCGCCGTGTCCTCCGCCGCGCCGCAGTCGTGGCACGCCGGGGTTTCCTCCCTCCGGATCCGGTGCAGGTGCGTTCCGAAACAACCATGTCCGGACAACACCTGCACCAAACGGAAAGAGAGGAAACCGTGGGGGCGCCCGAGCCAGCCCTGTATGACTGGACCGAGCGCGTCCAACGTCCGGCGCCCAAAGGTGGCGGAGGCGAGGTCCTCCGTCCAATGGAGGACGATGGCGTCCCTCGCCTCGCGCCGCACGGCCTCGCGCTCCTCCGCGGCGGGGCGCTCCCCGAGCGCCTTCCGCCGCACCGTCCACTCGTACACTCTGGCGAGCACCCATGCCTCCAACTCCCAGGGAGGGGTGCCGGCCAGAGCGCACGCCGCCGAAAAACCCACTGAGCGGTAGGCCCTCGCCACCCGCTGTGCAATGGCCCGTTGGGGCCTGCGGATGGCGGTCGCAATCTCCCTCCTGCGGAGGGAGTCCGCCCAGATGGGTGCCCCATAGAGGGCCATACTCTTCAAGATGCCGGCATAGAGGCGCCGGCATCGATCCTTCGGCCCTCCCAAGTTTGGGAGGAGCCATGAGAGGGCGTCCGCGGCTTTCAGCAGGCGCGTCGACAGCCCGCTGAAGTGCGGGCCGAAGCGCCACCTGCTGTCTAGCACGAGGCCCAGATACTTCATCTGGGCCCCGACCCCTATCCGGACGCCCTCCACGACGATATGGGCGTCGGGAGGGCAGCGCTGCCGAGGCCCGTGAAAGAACACGGCCTCGGTCTTGTTCAGCGCTACCCTCAATCCTAGCTGGCGGATCCTACCTGCCACTAAGGATCCGCCAGCCGAGGCCAAACAGGCCGCCTCCCCGAAATTCCTCCCCCGGGCAACGAGAAGAGTGTCATCCGCGTAACAGATGACACTCGTCCCCCGGAGGAGGGCTCCCCGCAAGAGCCAATCGAACCCGATGTTCCACAAGGGGGGCCCTAGCACCGACCCCTGTGGAACACCGGACTCCGCGCCGTAACGCCTGATCCTGGCCGTCTTGTCCACCAGGAGGACCTCTCTGTCCTCCAGGTAGCTGGCCAGGATCACCCGCAGATATTGGGGCACTCCGTGGTACCGGAGTGCCTCCAATATCGTCGAGTGGGGAATGGAGTTGAAGGCGTTGGCTATGTCAAACGACACCGCCAACACTCCACCCCCCGACTCGATTGCCTCCTGCACCTGACCCCTGAGTAGGGCCAATGCGTCGACCGTCGAACGCCCCCGTCGGAAACCGAACTGGGCGTCCGACAGGTCCGGCCCTACCTCCCGCAACTGGCTATTTAGCCGGGTGGCGATGATCCCCTCGAACAGTTTACCGACCTCATCGAGCAGAACGATGGGCCGGTATGCCGAGGGGGAGTCCACCGGACGTCCCTCCTTCCGGAGGAGGCACAACTGCCCCTCCTTCCACGGTTTCGGGAACCTCCCAGCCGTAAGGCACGCGCTGAAGAGGTCCCGAAACCTATCCTCCATGAGGGACGCCGCGATGGCCACCACCCGTGCGGGGACACCGTCCGGTCCAGGGGCCGTCTTCTTCGCGCGGAGGGCCAGAACCCCCGCGCGAAGTTCCTCCGCCGATACTGGAGGGACCTCCTCCACCGGCGAAGCCACCACCCCCCCAAGCGGGGGGTTCATCGTTGGTGGGGTGAAGTCGGTCCTGCACGGAAACAGGGACCGGACCACCCCATCCAGCAACGCCGGCTCCAGGGTCTCCGTTACTGGGGGACCAAAGGGGCGCAGTTGTTTCCGCGCCGCCTTATATGGCCGCCCAAACGGATCCCTGTCGAGGCCCTCCAGCATCTCGGCCCTCGCCGAGTCCTTGGCGGCGCACATAGCCAACTTGAGGACCGTCTTTGCCTCTAGGTAAGAGGCGTAGAGGCGGTCCTCCCCGGCCTGAGATCGGGTAGTGCGCCGCCGACTCCGCGTATAGGCCCTCCTGGCCGCCACGCAGGCGGCCCGGAGCCCCGCCAGCTCCTCCGACCACCAATAGACGGCGCGACGGGGAGGTGGACGGCGTGACCGAGGCATGCTTGCGTTGCAGACCTCGGTCAGGGACCCCCTGAGCTGGACCGCCACACGGTCCACGTCCAGGACAGGCTCGACACGGGGCGAGAGCCAGTCCTGGAGAAAGGCTGCCTCCTTTGCTGCCTCCCGGTCCAGGCGGGTGAGAGCCCACCGCGGGAAGGGAGACTGGCCCGAGCGGGCCATCCCCCCCCGGGGGCCGGTGGAGATGTCGAACCGCACGTATCGGTGGTCCGACAAAGTCTCCACCGTCTCCACCCGCCAGTTCACAACGCGGGCGGCTAGGGCGGGGGTGGCAAACGAGACGTCTACCACCGACCCTCCGCGTTGCCGCACACACGTGTGGACCGCCCCACTGTTGAGGAGGGACACGCCGCACGAGGCCGCCCAGAATTCGACGGCGCGTCCCCGGACGTTGCAGGAGGCAGCCGGGTTGCCCCAAGCCACCGACTTGGCATTCAGGTCGCCTATCACGGCGACCTGGCGTGGTGCCGCCCTCCTGGCGACTGCCGTAAGGATTTCGAGGAAGTCCTCGAAATCCCTTAGAGGGCGGTTTGGGGAGAAATAGACCCCCACCAGGGCCATATCCCTCCCCCACGCGGCGGCCACGTATCCCGGTCCCCTCTCTAAAAGTGAGAGGGGAGGGGAGTCCGTGGAAGACCGCGCCACCAACGCCACCAAGCCGTCCCGATCACCCAGCCAGGTACTGGGGACCGAGTAAGGCTCGGCAACCACCGCCACGTCCACCAACCACTCGGCCATGATCTGCATCAGCAGATCCTGGGCCGGCCCGCAGTGGTTGGTGTTCGCCTGGAGGATGCGATGTTCGACTCTATGCATTAATCGGACATCGCACCCCCCTCCTCCTCAGCCAGGCCTGCAGCAGCCGAAAGCACAACCTCGGGCACAGCGGCGGTAGCGGCAGGCTTGCTCGGCGCCTTTGCTTTTCCCTTCTTTGGGGGAGGATTACACATCCTCCCCGTCGTTATGTGGCCTGCGGGGCGGCCACTGGCGGCGCAAACGGCGCAGTGTGGCACGGCAGCCTCGCACTCGGCGGATTTGTGGCCCTCTTTGCCGCAGCGGTAACAGCTCTCTGTCCGGTCCACCGTGGACGGACAGAGGGCCCGGGTGTGCCCGATACCGAGGCACCTGTAGCACCTCAATGGCTGTGCCGCAAGTGCCCGGACTGCACCCGAGCTAAAGCCTACGTTAAGCCGTCCTTTGTCAAGGACGGCTTTAGCAGCGGCGACTGGGCACCCCAGGCGAATAGTACCCATGCCGCCGCGGCCGGGCCTTATGTCCCGGCTTTTCACCGCTGCGGCAACGCAGCCCCCAATTGCTGCGACCGCCGCCACCACCTCCTCCTTGGTGACCGTGTCATCTAGACCGGTCACCTCGATGGCCGCCGTCTTCACAGGCCTGGCCACCTTAGCCGCGTCCGCGATGACCTCCTGCAACTTTGTTGCAAAGAGGTCCGCGTGAGCACTGCCCTCCACCCCCGGGAACTCGAAGATTCGAGCCCCGGCTTGGGTCCGCCGGCAAGAGATTTTGCCGATCCCCAGTTGGGTGGGATCGGCATTGGCACGCGCCCTTAATAAAATTGACGCGTACGTCTCCCCCCGCTCCGCAGCCTCCGCGGTGAGCGTCACCACGACGGCTGCGGTCTTGGGAGGAACGAGTTTCCTGCTGGTGCCGGCGGTTTTGGCTGTGGAAGCAGCGCTGGCGGCCTTGGGTGGCCCTTTCCCCTTCCCTTTCCCCTTCCCTTTGCCAGTCGTCTGTGACTGGCTGGGAGGGGTGGTGGTGGTGCGGGCGGCAGGGGCGGTGGTGGTGCGGGCGGCAGGGGCGGTGGCGGCAGGGACCGCTGCCGACTTTTTGCCCTTGCCCTTCCCCTTGCCGGCGACCTTTGTCCAGCCCTGCTGGTTGGTCGGAGTTGTGGCAGGCAGGAGAGGGTCCTCCTCCCTCTGTGAAGTCGGACCCGGCTCACCCCTCCTTTTGTCCGCCGCAAGAGGCAGCCGGTAGCTTTTCTCCGGCAGGAGCCGGTCCTCAATGCCTGCCAGGCAGGCTCTTGTGAAGGCCCTCTCCTCCATCACAACCTTGCGGATGATATCCTCAAGGTTGGAGGCGGAGGGACCCTCTGCCGCTGGTCTCGGCTCAGCTACACTTGGCCGTGCCGTGGCATCAGCCAGCTTCTGGTGTAGCTGGCTGACTTCCGCCTGCAGGCGATCGATCCTCGCCTGCAGCTGCCGCGTCTCCTCATTGTCTTTGCGCTGGACCAGTTCGGCGACAATGCCACGCATGCTTGCGGCCCGGCATTTTAGGCACTTCTGGAACGTGCCCTTCAGGTGCGAGGACTTGGAGGCGACCTCCACGATCCCCTCTTCGTCCTCCAGGGCCATCCGTTCCAGTTCGGCCAATGAGTGGTCCGCGTACAGGACGCGGGACGCACCGTAGCCGGACTTGGCACGGGTGACGCGTGCCCGTTCCTCCTTGGCCGCAACACGCTCCTCCAGCTCTTGCTGGATCTGCTCCTTCCGAGCCAGGTCCAAATGGCGCTGGGCGTCCGCTAGACCCACATCGTGGGTGTCCGCTGCCGTTGCCGTCTTCTTGGCCTTTGCCTTCTTTTTTGTCTCCTTCGCCGAACCAGAGGAGCCATCAGACGCGTCCTTCAGGAAGGCCCGCTTCCGCGACTGCGAACGAGTTCCTTCCTCGACCTCCATTGAGCTGGCTACTGAAACAACGGACTCGTTGTCAGAGTCAGACTCTGCCGACCTTCCTCCATAGAAGGTCCTGCCTTCCTCCGCTGACGCTGAAGCGTCACGGTGGCCCTGAGAAGGGCCTTTTGGTTGGCCCTGAGAAGGGCCTTTTTTAACAAAATGCCCGAGGGCGTCTCGCACTGGTTTCACCATTTTAAAATAAAATAAAATGATAAAATAAAATAAAATCTCTTCACCGCAATATCGTACGCGTCAAGGCAATTAAAATTCGCTACGATCGCACAGCACACTTTAGCCGCACCCAGTCTGCCACTCCGTTACGGTGGTCAGAACTGGGGCGTTACCGGGGGAAACGACGTGGACGTATGCGCTGTGAGGGGAACCCCCACCCCAACCTAACCTTTTTTTTTTTTTTTTTTGATCACGCTGGGAAAAAATGCATTACGCATACCCACCCATTAGGGGAATGGGGGGCTATGTGGGACTCCCCGGGCCCCCCAGCCCGGTATACCCACTAAAATAACCCAGCGGCACTCCCGCATCGTCTGAATGGAGGAGGACTGGGAATCCGGCACAGCCTTTACGTCCAGTCCTCCGCCGACGACCGCCCGCCTTTTAGGGCAGGCCCTTCACGCCCCTCGCTCACTGGAGGGGCCCGGAAACGACCGCGAGTGCTCGGCCGTTCCCGCCCGCAAGGGTGGTGACTAGTGCAATGCGAGCTAAGGCGGCCCCCACGCCATCGCCCGCTAGTCACCACCAGGAGGTGGGAGGAAACGATCGTACGACCGCCCCCTCCCACCCCCTCTCCGCCACCCCCTCTTGCGACATGGCGTCCTCGCAAAAGGGGGACATCCGCCGCCCAGGACCCCCCACCCCCCAGCATGGAGTTCACCACACCGGGAAGCGAGAGGTCCCGCCCGACATCTCCTCAGGGCACGGCGCAGCTACGCCCCCGCTGGGCACACCTAGACGGTGTGCTGCGCCGTACCCCCCACCGCGCTTGACCCTACGGTCCCCTCCATTGCGGCATCTGGCCCGCAAAGGACAGATGCCGCAACCGCCGCCCAGGACCCCCCACCCCCCTGCATGGAATTCACCACACCGGGAAGTGAGAGGTCCCGCCCGACAACTCCTCAGGGCATGGCGCAGCTACGCCCCCGCTGGGCACACCTAGACGGTGTGCTGCGCCGTGCCCTCCACCGCTCCTGGGCCGATGCCGCCCTCCGCGTGTGCGGCGGCGCGTCGAGACCGACGCTCCGCCGCCCCCTCCTTCCATTGACTTGTCCCTGCCGACCATCCCACGCCAAAGGAGGGCCGGCAACGACAAGTCATCACCACCTACCTACCTACCCAACCTAATTTAACCTACCTACCCAAACTAGCCTACCCAACCTAGCCCCCCTATATCGCGTCTGGAGTGTCCCCTGCTAATCAGGGGAACACCCAGAGCGACATCCCCCCCTGTCAGGTATTCGCCACCGCCAACAAGAACCCACGAATGGGAAGTTATTGACGGTGCCCGGGGTGCACCAGCCCAGCGGGTTGCTATTCTCCCTGGACGTATCCGAAAGAGACCAGCAACCAACTAGGCCAACGTGGAGGTTACCTGACCCGCACCCCACCCCAACCTAACCTTTTTTTTTTTTTTTTTTTGATCACGCTGGGAAAAAATGCATTACGCATACCCGCCCATTGGGGGAATGGGCGGGCTATGTGGGACTCCCCGGGCAAGCCCGGTATACCCACTAAAATAACCCAGCGGCACTCCCGCATCGTCTGTGTGGAGGAGGACTGGGAAACCGGCACAGCCTTAACTACCAGTCCTCCGCCGACGACCGCCCGCCTTTACGGCAGGCCCTTCACGCCCCTCCCTTAGTGGAGGGGCCCGGGAACGACAGCGAGTGCTCGGCCGTTCCCGCCCATCGAGGGTGGTGACTCGTGCAATGCGAGCGAGAGGCGCCCCCGCGCCTGTCGCCCGCTAGTCACCACCAGGAGGTGGGAGGAGACGATTGTACAACCGCCTTCTCCCACCCCTTCTCCGCCTGCGGAGCGGCGGCGCGAGAGGATCGTCCTCCCGCGCACGCTCCGCCGCCTCCTTTTGCGACATCACGACCTCGCAAAAGGAGGCAACCGCCGCCCAGGCCTCCTCACTCCCCGAGGACGAGTGCGGGCCTCTGTGTCCTCTGCAACACCGACCTGACCATGTACGTGTTCACGCGCCCCCACCAGCATCCCGCCGCGTAAGTTACAATTGGTACATATATGCCCTTGTACAGGACCTTAAGGGCCCTGTACCGAACGCCCCAGGATGAGGTAGAAACGCGCGACATCTTGCCCAGCCCCGCTGCAGCACGCTCGCCGATGGACTGAGCGTGTTCTCCGAACGACATATTTGCATCGATCACCACACCCAGTACCTTTGTGGAACGTACGCTCTTGACTGATGTCCCATCGAGCCGCACCGTGGGAGGGCGCTTGGACAGTCCACCCCTCAGAGTCATAGAATACGACTTTGAGGGGGAGAAACCAAGCCTGTTACGGCCCCCCCACTCGCTAATAAGTGCCATGGCGCACGAGGCCGAAGCCTCTATCGAGAGTGAGAGTCCGACTCGATGAGGACCGTTACATCATCGGCATACGCAACCACTTTTACGCCGTCCGGGTATGGCAAGCGGAGCAAGTCGTCCAAGAGAAGGTTCCATAGTGGTGGTCCCAATACAGAACCCTGCGGGCACCCCATGGTCGAGGCCTTCCACACAACCCTGCTCCCGGCGAAGAGGCCGACTCGGCGGTTGCAGAAGTACGCCGCCAGCATCCGATAGATGTTTGGCGGGCAACCCCCCCTCTTCGCCTTGAGCAGGATCATGGGCCACCACGCATGGTCGAAAGCCCCAGATATGTCCAGGAAGATGGCCTGGACATACTTGGAGCGGCTGTCTTTGACGGTGTCGACTATCTCGTTAAGTGCCGTCAGCGTTGACTTACCCCGAGAGAACCCGTGCTGGCATGAGGACACTTCGCGCGTAACTTGCGGTGCAGAAAGGAGTAATACTCGCTCTAAGATTTTGCCCAAGACAGGGAGTAGGGTGATGGGCCGGTACGCTTTGGGATCGGTTAGGGGTTTGTCGTTGCCTTTCGGCAGCACGATCAAACGACCGTCCTTCCACGTATCGGGGAAAACGCCCTCAGAGACGCACATGCCAAACATGTGTGTCAGCTCGGCACCCGCCGCCAGCCACACACGCCTGACAATGCCCGCCGTAATCCCATCGATACCCGGGGCCGTGTTAGGGAGATCCTTGACTATTTTCTCGAGGTCCTGCCGCGAAGGAGGAGGCGCATCCCGACCCGACGGGATGCAAGCAGCCGCCAGTCGCACCTGCCGATGATATGCGGTATCCCGCGACGGGTCGTCATCGGGACAAAGTGCCCCCACGAGCCCACGCATGGCGGTGCCCGCATCCGCGGCGTATCCCTCCGCAAGCCTCGTGCCATTCACCACGTTGGGTGGCGGTCTGAATCTACCGCTGGCCACTCTGTACGCCATTCCCCACGGGTCCTGGTTCCCCGACTCAGCCTGCTTGCGGAAGAAGTCGAGCTGCGCCTTTTCCATCGAAACCCTATACCTACTGCGGCACTCATGAAATTCATATCTCGCATTCAGTTCCACTTCACCACCCCGCTTCCTTACATCCTGCCATGCTTTCCTCGCCTTATTATGTCTCCTACGCAAGGCCTCCAACGAGGGAGACCACCACTCATATCCTTTATCTTTCTTTCTATCCCCACATGTGCCCAGACACTCACTTGCCGTCCACGCGATTAACCGCGTGAACTCCTTGCATACCTCAGAAGCAGGCTTCGCCCAGTCTATCCCGCCCACTCGCTCTTGGATCCTTACCTGGAATCGATCCCAGTCCACGCCGCGCTCCCGGAACCTCATCGGTACAACCGACGGCTCCACAGCAGCAGGCGGGGCCTGAGCCCGCTCCCGATGATAGCCCAGCCTGAAAGTGATGAGCCGGTGGTCGCTGCAGCTCGCATCGACGTGGACTCGCCACTCATCAACACCAACTCCGCGCGTCGAAAAGGTGACGTCGATGGAGGACTCTCCGTTCGCCGTTGAAAATGTTGGCGGCTGGCCTTCCACGTTGTGGACGACCAGACCGTGCGCCAACAGAAAGTCCTCCATTTCTTCTTTCCGGCGGGCCACTTCACGGCCGCGTCCAGTATAATGGCGTGGCTCCGAATGCCACAGGGGTGAGTGGGCGTTGACATCCGCTCCCACAAGTATGCGACGCCCGCCCGCGCCCTCCAGCACTCTGGTGAGATGCTCCAGATGAGGTGATATGTCCTCAGAGTACTGGAAGTATGCGCTGACGACCGTCACTGATGTACTCCCCCAGGCCACGTGACATACAATGCAGTGCGAGTTTGTCAAATTCCGCAGCACGGTGCACACGACGTCAAGGCGCGGCAAGTAGACGCCCACCTTCGGGCAAGCGCCCTCTGGCAACACCAGCTGCCCCAGGGCTGCCACCGATGGTCGCACCGCAACATATGGCTCCTGCACCAGGACCACATCCAGCTTCCTCTCCGCCGCTATAGCCGGAAGCTCCGCCGTCGCCACCGCTGAGCCTTGCAGGTTCAGTTGCCCCACCCGAAGACTATCCATGATAGTTGGTGGAGCTCACTGACCGCTGTTCCGCGTTTGCCCTTGCGGGGCAGTCACGCGATGCCGTGCGGTGCGTTTGCGCACCCTTCCTTCCAAACTTCTTGCAGGTCGCGCATGTCGGGGACGCAGCCTGACACTCGGCACTCTTGTGCCCATCCTCACCGCAGTTGCCGCAGGTCATTGATTTGGCACGGCAATATTTTTCAGGGTGCCCGTAGAGCTGGCACCTGTTGCAGCAGGTGACAGAAACGTGATCCGTCACCTCTACTACGTCCCAACCTATGTAGAGGCGTCCCCTCTCCACGAGCCTTCGCCGCAGCTCCTGGGTGACCTGGCACACCCACCGGGTCCGGCCACCGTGTCGGTTCCTTTTGTAGAGGAGACGGAGCTCTTTCCCCATTCTTTCGCTCGTCCAGTTCTCCTCGTCCTGTAGGTTCTGGTCCTTGATTTCGGCCAGAACCTCCTCCAGCGTCGCATCCTTACCTATGCCCGTGAGCGCCAGCAGCGGCTGTCGCTCAGTCGGCGCCACTGTGCGGAGCGTGGTGGGGACCGCCTTTCTCAGGGCGTCTGCCGCGGCCGCGGACGTAGTCTGTACGACGACCCCCGCGTTCCCCACCTTTCTTACACCGGCGATTTGCAACCCCAACTGCCCGGGCCGGACTGACCCCAGTAGAACACGCCGCGTGTCGTCAGCCGTCTTCATTTCACCCTTCTGGTCCTCAGCCGGGTAGATGACCACTGAGGGACCCAGTGATCGCGGAATCGGGACCGGTTCTTGGTCCCTACCCAAACGCAGGGCGTGCGCGAAGCTCCGCTTTGGGGGTGGCCCTTCACTCCGAGCCTCTTCACCTTCCCGCTGCTGTCCAAGCTCGGCACGGACAGCACGTGTCTCGGCCGCCATCAGGCGCAGCGTGAGATGCGTGACTACAGCACTAAGTCGTTCCGTGTGCGCACCGATCACCGCGATCTCTTCCTTATTCAGCTTACTCGTCTTGCTGCGCACCATCTCCATGATCCCCTTGGTGCTGCAGGTAGCCAGGCCAGCAAGCTGCGTAACCGGGGCTGTCGCCAGGGGGTCCATACCATCAGTGCCATTTTCATCCAACGACATTACTGCTGGTTCCTCGTCCACAATTGCAACGGGCGCAGCAGCAGTCACCTAAGGGAGGTGACTGCTGCTGCGCCCGTGATCCTGCGCCGCACTGCCTCCTGCACTTCCTCCGGAGACGAGAGCAGTCTCTTCTCACCTGCTTGCGGCTAACTCTGGCCCTTTTCCGCACTGCCCTTTCGAGAGGGCGGCGACACAACGAACATTGCCGACGTCGGCGTGGAGAACAGAGTCGGGGGTGTGCGCGGCGGCGCCCGGCGCGCCATGCTCTCCAGTCTGAGTTCTTCTAGAGCCTGCAGCTCTTGCTGCTTCTCCCAAATTGATGCCTCCACCAGCTCCTGCTGGTGGCGCTCGCCATCATCCTCGTCCATCACGTAACGTCACTTTAAAAGTCTATGTCTAACGCGGTTGTTCGTGTATTAATATTTTAATAAATAAATACAAGACACAAACGGTCCAGACCACCAACCACACGTCTAAGTGTCACTGTCACAAGCGTCTCTGTCGCAAATTAAAATAAACCAAAAAAAATAAAATAAAATAAAAAACAAAACACAAATATATGATAATAACTAAACGTTATTTATCGTCTAAGCGCAGAGCTGGTCAGTGCAGGGTGCAGAGCTGGTCAGTGCACTCGGGGAGCTCAAACCGCACGAGCGCCGAGTGCAAAGCCAGGTGCAGAGCGGGCAAAGCCAGGTGCAGAGCGGGCAGAGCCCGGTTGCAGAGCCGGGCAGAGCAGGGTGCAGAGCTGGTCAATGCACCCGGGAGACCCCCCCGCAGGAGTGGGCGGCCCGCCCAGAGGCCCGGAAGTGAGCTCCACCGCAAACCTACCTAACCTACCCAAAACCTACCTACCCAACCTAGCCCCACCCCTATGTCGCGTCTGGAGTGTCCCCTGCTAATCAGGGGAACACCCAGAGCGACATCCCCCCCTGTCAGGTATTCGCCACCGCCAACAAGAACCCACGAATGGGAAGTTATTGACGGTGCCCGGGGTGCACCAGCCCAGCGGGTTGCTCTTCCCCCCGGACGTATCCGAAAGAGACCAGCAACCAACTAGACCAACGTGGAGGTTACCTGACCCGCACCCCACCCCCCCCCCCCCAACCTAAACTTTTTTTTTTTTTTTTTTTTGATCACGCTGGGAAAAAATGCATTACGCATACCCACCCATTGGGGGAAAGGGGGGCTATGTGGGACTCCCCGGGCAAGCCCGGTATACCCACTAAAATAACCCAGCGGCACTCCCGCATCGTCTGTGTGGAGGAGGACTGGGAAACTGGCACAGCCTTTACGTCCAGTCCTCCGCCGACGACCGCCCGCCTGTACGGCAGGCCCTTCACGCCCCTCCCTTAGTGGAGGGGCCCGGGAACGACCGCGAGTGCTCGGCCGTTCCCGCCCGCGGGTGGTGACTGTGCAATGCAGACGAGAGGCGCCCCCGCGCCTGTCGTCCGCTAGTCACCACCAGGAGGTGGAAGGAGACGGTCGTACAACCGCCTTCTCCCACCCCTTCTCCGCCTGCGGAGCGGCGGCGCGAGAGGGTCATCCTCCCGCGCGCGCTCCGCCGCCTCCTTTTGCGACATCACGACCTCGCAAAAGGAGGCAACCGCCGCCCAGGCCTCCTCACTCCCCAGCATGGAGTTGACCACACTGGGAAGTGAGAGGTCCTGCCCGATCTCGCTGTTCAGGGCACGGCGCAGCTCTGCCCAGGCTGGGCACACCTCGAGGGTGTGCTGCGCCGTGTCCTCTGCCGCGCCGCAGTCGTGGCACGCCGGGGTTTCCTCCCTCCGGATCCGGTGCAGGTGCGTTCCGAAACAACCATGTCCGGACAACACCTGCACTAGACGGAACGAAAGGAAACCATGTCTGCGCTCGAGCCAGCCCTGCAGGACTGGACCGAGCGCATCCAGCGTCCGGCGGCCAAAGGTGGCGGAGGCGAGGTCCTCCGTCCAATGGAGGACGATGGCGTCCCTCGCCTCCCGCCGCACTGCCTCCCGCTCTTCCGCGGCGGGGCGCTCCCCGAGCGCCTTCCGCCGCGCTGTCCACTCGTACATACAGGCTATGATTCCCCACGCGGCGGCCACGTATCCCGGTCCCCTCTCTAAAAGCGAGAGGGGAGGGGAGTCCGTGGCAGGCCGCGACACCAATGCCACCGAGCCGTCCCGATCGCCCAGCCAACGGCCAGGTATCGAGTACGGCTCGGCGACCACCGCCAGGTCCACCAACCACTCGGCCATGGTCTGCATCAGCAGATCCTGCGCCGCTCGGCAGTGGTTGGTGTTCGCCTGGGGGATGCGATGTTCGACTCTATGCATCAAGAGACATCGCACCCTCCTCCTCAGCCAGGCCGGCAGCCACTGTAGTCCCAGCCTCTGGAACGGTAGCGGTGGTAGCGGCAGGCCGGATCAGCGCCTGCGCTTTGCCCCTCTTTGGGGGAGGACAGCAGTTCCTCCCCTTGGAGACGTGGCCCGCCGGGCGGCCACTGGCGGCACACACCGCGCAGTGCGGCTTGGCGGCCTTGCAGGAGGCGGCCTTATGGCCCTCCTTGCCGCAGCGGTAGCATGTGTCCGTCCTGTCGACGCTGGACGGACACAGAGCCCGGGTGTGTCCGATGCCGAAGCACCGATAACAACGCAGAGGCTGGGCCTCAAGTGCCCGGACCACACCCGAGCTGAAGCCCACGGCCGGCCGTCCCTTGGCGAGGACGGCTTTGGCAGCGGCGACTGGGCACTCCAGGCGGACGCTGCCCATGCCGCCGCGGCCGGGCCTGATGACCCGGCCTTGCACCGCTGCGAAGAGGTCCGCGATCTTGCCACCTTCAGCCCCCGGGAACTCAAATATACGAGCCCCAGCCTGCGTCCGGCGACAGGAGACCTTGCCGATCCCCAGTTTTGTGGGATCGGCATTGGCACGCGCCCGCATCATGACGGACGCGTACGTCTCCCCCCGCTCCGCAGCCTCCGCGGTGAGCGTCACCACGACGGCTGCGGTTTTGGGAGGATTCAGGTTCCTCCTGCCGGCTGGGGGCGCGCTCTTCCCGTTTCCCTTGCCAGCCAACTGCGACTGGCTGCTGGGAGGGATGGCGGCGGGGGCCGCTGGGGGGGGAGCTTTTCCCCTTTCCCTTCCCTTTTCCCTTGCCAGTCGACTGCGAGTGGCTGGTAGGGGTGGTGGCGGGGATTGCAGGGACGGCCGCTGTCGCCCCTTTGCCCTTGCCCTTCCTCTTCCCCTTGCCGACGACCTTCGTCCAACCAGCAGGGTTGGCTGGGGTGGCGGCAGGCAGAAGAGAGTCTTCCTCCCTTTGTGAGGTCGGCCCCGGCTCTCCCTTCCTTTTGTCCGCGGCAAGCGGCAGCCTGTAGCTCCTCTCGGGCAAGAGCCTATCCTCAATGCCTGCTATGCAGGCTCGGACAAAGCCCCGCTCCTCCATCATGACCTTGCGGATGGTGTCCTCAAGGTCGAAGGAGGCGGGGCACTCTGCCGCAGGACTGGGCTCGGCTGTGGTTGGCCGGGCCGTGGCTTCAGCCAGCTTCTGATGTAGCTGGCTGACCTCCTTCTGCAGGCGATCGACTCTCGCCTGCAGTTGCCGCGTCTCGTCGGTCGCCTGGCGCTGCACCAGCTCCCCGACGATACCGCGCATGCTCACGGCCCGGCATTTAAGGGCCTTCTGAAAGGTCCCCTTCAGGTGTGAGGACTTAGAGGCGACCTCGACGATCCCCTCTTCGTCCTCTTCGGCCATCCGCTGCAGCTCGACCAGTGAGTGGTCTGCGTACAGGACGTGGGACGCGCCGTATCCTGACTTGGCCCGGGCGACGCGCGTCTGCTGCTCCCTGGCAGCTACCCGCTCCTCCAACTCCTGCTGGAGCTGCTCCCGCCGGGTCAAGTCCACCTGGCGCTGGGCGTCTGCCAGACCCACATCATGGGTATCCGCCGCCGTCTTGGTCGACTTTTTGGCCTTAGCCCTTCTCGCCGTCTCCTTCGCGGAACCCGAGGAGCCGTCGGAGCCATCCTTCAGGAAGGCCCGCTTTCGCGAACGCGATCGTGATCGAGAATCCTCGATCACCATCGGTCCGGCACCCGACATAACGGACTCATTGTCGGAGTCTGATTCGTCCACCTTTCCGCTGTAGAAGGCACTGCCCTCTTTCGACACAGACGTGTCGCGTTGGCCCTGACAAGGGCCTTTTGGTTGGCCCTGAGAAGGGCCTTTTTTAACAAAATGCCCGTGGGCATCCCGTGCTGGTTTTACCATTTTAAAATGATAAAAATAAAATTAAAAACAAATTCTCCGCAAGATCGCAATATCCGCAAGTGACAATATGATAGCTACGATCGCACAGCGCACTTTAGCCGCACCCAGTCTGCCACTCCGTTACGGTGGTCAGAACTGGGGCGTTGCCCGGGGGAAACGAACGAGGACGTATGCACTGTGAGGGGATCCCCCCCCCCCCCAACCTAACCTTTTTTTTTTTTTTTGTTCACGCTGGGAAAAAATGCATTACGCATACCCACCCATTGGGGGAATGGGGGGCTATGTGGGACTCCCCGGGCCCCCCAGCCAGTCAACACCACCTCGTGGGCCCACTTCCCGCCCCCGGGCGTCGGCCGCCCCCACCCGCAAGAGAGAGAGCCGGGCGCAGAGCCAGGTGCAGAGCGGGCTAAGCCGGATGCAGGTCCGGGCAAAGCAGGGTGCAGAGCTGGTCAGTGCAGGGTGCAGAGCTGGTCAGTGCACTCGGGGAGCTCAAACCGCACGAGCGCCGAGTGCAAAGCCAGGTGCAGAGCGGGCAAAGCCAGGTGCAGAGCGGGCAGAGCCCGGTTGCAGAGCCGGGCAGAGCAGGGTGCAGAGCTGGTCAATGCACCCGGGAGACCCCCCCGCAGGAGTGGGCGGCCCGCCCAGAGGCCCGGAAGTGAGCCCCACCGCAAACCTACCTAACCTACCCAAAACCTACCTACCCAACCTAGCCCCACCCCTATGTCGCGTCTGGAGTGTCCCCTGCTAATCAGGGGAACACCCAGAGCGACATCCCCCCCTGTCAGGTATTCGCCACCGCCAACAAGAACCCACAAATGGGAAGTTATTGACGGTGCCCGGGGTGCACCAGCCCAGCGGGTTGCTCTTCCCCCCGGACGTATCCGAAAGAGACCAGCAACCAACTAGGCCAACGCGGAGGTTACCTGACCCGCACCCCCCCCCAACCTAACCTTTTTTTTTTTTTTTTTTGATCACGCTGGGAAAAAATGCATTACGCATACCCACCCATTGGGGGAATGGGGGGCTATGTGGGACTCCCCGGGCAAGCCCGGTATACCCACTAAAATAACCCAGCGGCACTCCCGCATCGTCTGTGTGGAGGAGGACTGGGAAACCGGCACAGCCTTTACGTCCAGTCCTCCGCCGACGACCGCCCGCCTTTTAGGGCAGGCTCTTCACGCCCCTCCCTCAGTGGAGGGGCCCGGGAACGACAGCGAGTGCTCGGCCGTTCCCGCCCATCGAGGGTGGTGACTCGTGCAATGCGAGCGAGAGGCGCCCCCGCGCCTGTCGCCCGCTAGTCACCACCAGGAGGTGGGAGGAGACGATTGTACAACCGCCTTCTCCCACCCCTTCTCCGCCTGCGGAGCGGCGGCGCGAGAGGATCGTCCTCCCGCGCACGCTCCGCCGCCTCCTTTTGCGACATCACGACCTCGCAAAAGGAGGCAACCGCCGCCCAGGCCTCCTCACTCCCCAGCATGGAGTTGATCACGCCGGGAAGTGAGAGGTCCTGCCCGATAACACTATTCAGGGCACGGCGCAGCTCTGCCCAGGCTGGGCACACCTCGAGGGTGTGCTGCGCCGTGTCCTCCTCCGCACCGCAGTCGTGGCACGCTGGGGTTTCCTCCCTCCGGATCCGGTGCAGGTGCGTTCCGAAACAACCATGTCCGGACAACACCTGCACCAGACGGAACGAGAGGAAACCATGTGGGCGCTCGAGCCAGCCCTGCAGGACTGGACCGAGCGCATCCAGCGTCCGGCGGCCAAAGGCGGCGGAGGCGAGGTCCTCCGTCCAATGGACGACGATAGCGTCCCTCGCCTCCCGCCGCACGGCCTCCCGCTCTTCCGTGGCGGGGCGCTCCCCGAGCGCCTTCCGCCATGCCGTCCACTCGTACACTCTGGCAAGCACCCATGCCTCCAACTCCCAGGGAGGGGTGCCGGCCAGAGCGCACGCCGCCGAGAAACCCACTGAGCGGTAGGCCCTCGCCACCCGCTGTGCAATGGCCCTTTGTGGCCTGCGGATGGCGGTTGCATTCTCCCTCCTGTGGAGGGAGTCCGCCCAGATGGGTGCACCGTAGAGCGCCATGCTCTTGAGGATGCCGGCATAGAGGCGCCGGCATCGCTCCTTCGGCCCTCCCAAATTCGGGAGCAGCCATGATAGGGCGTCCGCGGCTTTCAGCAGGCGCGTCGACAGCCCGCTGAAGTGCAGTCCAGGGGCCGTCTTCTTCGCGCGGAGGGACAGAACCCCCGCGCGAAATTCCTCCTCAGATACCGGAGGGACCTCTGCCTCCGGCGAAGCCACCACCCCCCCCAGTGGGGGGTTCATCGTTGGTGGGGTGAAGTCGGTCCTGCGCGGAAACAGGGACCGGACCACCCCATCCAGCAACGCCGGCTCCAGGGTCTCCGTAAGTGGGGGACCAAAGGGGCGCAGTTGGTTTCGCGCCGCCTTATATGGCCTCCCATACGGATCCCTGTCGAGGCCCTCCAGCATCTCGGCCCTCGCCGAGTCCTTGGCGGCGCACATAGCCGACTTGAGGACCGCCTTTGCCTCTAGGTAAGAGGCGTAGAGGCGGTCCCCCCCGGCCTGAGATCGGGTAGTGCGCCGCCGACTCCGCGTGTAGGCCCTCCTCGCCTCCACGCAGGTGGCTCGGAGGCCTGCCAGCTCCTCCGACCACCAATATACGGCGCGACGGGGAGGCGGACGGCGTGACCGAGGCATACTTGCGTTGCACACCTCGGTCAGAGACCCGCGGAGCTGGACCGCTGCAGCGTCAACGTCCGAGGCCTCCACAGGGGGCGAGAGCCAGTCCTGGAGGAACGCCGCCTCCTGAGCTGCCTCCCGGTTTAGGCGGGTGAGAGCCCACCGCGGGAAGGGAGATTGGCCCGAGCGGGCCATTCCTCCCCGCGGGCCTTGGGTGGAGATGTCGAACCGCACGTAACGGTGGTCCGACATGGTCTCCACCATCTCAACCCGCCAGTTCACGACGCGGGCGGCTAGCACGGGGGTGGCAAACGAAACGTCAACCACTGACCCACCCCGTTGCCGCACACACGTGTGAACATTCCCCCTGTTTAGGAGGGACACACCGCACGAAGCCGCCCAAAATTCGGCGGCGCGTCCCCGGACGTTGGATGTTGCGGCCGGGTTACCCCAGGCCGCCGATTTGGCATTCAGGTCGCCCAACACGGCGACCTGGCGTGGTGCCGCCCTCCCGACGACTGCCGTTAGGACTTCGAGAAAGTTCTCGAAGTCCCTTAGAGGGCGGTTTGGGGAGAAATAGACCCTAACCAGGGCTATATCTCCCCACGCGGCGGCCACGTATCCCGGCCCCCTCTCTAAGAGTGAGAGGGGAGGGGAGTCCGTGGTGGGCCGCGACACCAACGCCACCAAGCCGTCCCGATCACCCAGCCAACGGCCAGGTATCGAGTACGGCTCGGCGACCACCGCCACGTCCACCAACCACTCAGCCACGGTCTGCATCAGCAGATCCTGGGCCGCTCTGCAGTGGTTGGTGTTCGCCTGGAGGATGCGATGTTCGACTCTATGCATTAATCGGACATCGCACCCCCCTCCTCAACAGCCGCCGTGGTCCCAGCCTCTGGAACGGCGGTGGCGGTGACAGGCCGGGTCGGCGCCTGCACTTTGCCCCTCTTGAGGGGAGGACTGCAGTTCCTCCCCTTCATAATGTGGCCCGCAGGGCGGCCACTGGCGGCACATACCGCGCAGTGCGGCTTGGCGGCCTTGCAGGAGGCGGCTTTGTGCCCCTCCTTGCCGCAGCGGTAGCAGCTCTCTGTCCGGTCTATCGTGGATGGACAGAGGGCCCGGGTGTGTCCGGTGCCGAAGCACCTGTAACAGCGCAAAGGCTGGGCCTCAAGGGCCCGGACTGCACCCGAGCTGAAGCCGACGGCTAGCCGTCCCTTGTCAAGGACGGCTTTGGCAGCGGCAACTGGGCACTCCAGGCGGATGGTGCCCATGCCGCCGCGGCCGGGCCTAATGGCCCGGCCCTGCACCGCTGCGACATCGCAGCCCCCCATGGCTGCGACCGCCGCCACCACCTCCTCCTTGGTGACCGAATCATCTAGATCGGTCACCTCTATGGCCGCGCACTTGATAGGCCTGGCCACCTTCGCCGCGTCCGCAATGATCTCTTGCAGCTTTGCTGCGAAGAGGTCTGCGTTCTTAGCGCCCTCCGCCCCTGGGAACTCGAAAATTCGAGCCCCAGCCTGCGTCCGGCGACAGGAGACCTTGCCGATCCCCAGTTGAGTGGGATCGGCATTGGCACGCGCCCGCAACAATACGGACGCGTACGTCTCCCCCCGCTCCGCAGCCTCCGCGGTGAGCGTCACCACGACGGCTGCGGTCTTGGGAGGATTCAGGTTCCTCCTGCCGGCTGGGGGCGAACTCTTCCCCTTTCCCTTTCCTTTACCAGTCGACTGCGACATGGCTGCTGGGTCGGGTGGCGGCGGGGACGGCTGGGGGAGAGTTTTTCCCCTTTCCCTTCCCCTTTCCCTGTGCAGTCGACTGCGACTGGCTGGGAGGGGTGGTGGTGGGGACCGCAGGGACGACCGCTGCCGCCTTTGTGGCCTTCCCCTTGCTGACCACCTTCGTCCAGCCTTGCTGGTTGGTCGGGGTGGTGGACGGCAGAAGGGCGTCCTCCTTCTGGCAGGTCGGCCTCGGCTCGCCTTGCCTATTGTCTGCCGCAAGCGGCGGTCGGAGGCTCTTCTCCGGCAGGAGCCGGTCCTCGATGCCTGCTAGGCAGGCTCGCACGAAGGCCCTTTCCTCCTGCATAACCTTTCGGAGTGTGTCCTCAAGGTCGAAGGAGGCAGGGCCCTCTGCCGCAGGTCTGGGCTCGGTTGTGGTTGGCCGGGCCGTGGCTTCAGCCAGCTTCTGATGAAGCTGGCTGACCTCCTTCTGCAGGCGATTAATTCTCGTCTGCAGTTGCCGCATCTCGTCGGTCGCCTGGCGCTGCACCAGCTCCCCGACGATGCCGCGCATGCTCGCGGCCCGGCATTTGAGGGCCTTTTGGAAGGTCCCCTTCAGTCGAGAGGACTTGGAGGCGACCTCCACGATCCCCTCCTCGTCCTCCTCAGCCATCCGCTCCAGCTCCAGCAAGGAGTGGTCCGCGTACAGAACGACAGACGCTCCGTACCCGGACTTGGCACGAGCAACGCGCGCCCGTTCCTCCTTGGCCGCAACACTCTCCTCCAACTCCTGCTGGAGCTGCGTCCGCCGAGCCAGGTCCAACTGACCTTGAGCGTCTGCCAGACCCACGTCGTGGGTATCCGGTGCCGTCTTCTTGGCCGTTGCCTTCTTCTTCGACTTCGACTCCTTCGCCGAACTCGAGGAGCCGTCGGACACTTCCTTTAAGAAGGCCCGCTTCCGCGATTGCGAACGACTGCCCTCCTCGACCTCCATCGAGCTGGCTACCGACACAACGGACTCGTTGTCGGACTCCGACTCCAGACCTTCCGACCTTCCTCCGTAGAAGGTCCGCCCTTCCTCCGCCAGCTGAGGCCAGACAGGCCGCCGCCCTAAAGTCCCTCCCCCGGGCAACGAGCAGAGTGTCATCCGCGTAACAGATGACGCTCGTCCCCCGGAGGAGGGTGCCCCGCAGGAGCCAGTCGAAACCGATGTTCCACAGGGGGGGGCCTAGAACCGACCCCTGTGGAACACCGCACTCCGCGCCGTACCTCCTGATCCTGGCCGTCTTGTCTACCAGGAGGACCTCTCGGTCCTCCAGGTAGCTGGCCAGGATCGCCCTCAGATATTGGGGCACTCCGTGGAATCGGAGTGCCTCCAATATGGTCGAGTGGGGGACGGAGTTGAAGGCGTTTGCAATGTCGAACGACACCGCCAACACTCCGTCCCCCGACTCGACCGCCTCCTGTACCTGGCCCTTCAGCAGGGCCAAGGCGTCGACCGTCGAACGCCCATTTCGAAAGCCTAACTGGGCGTCCGACAGGTCAGGTCCCACCCCCCGCAGGTGGCTGTTCAGCCGGTCGGCGACTATCCCCTCGAACATTTTACCGACCTCATCCAAAAGTACGAT
This sequence comes from Orthosia cruda, assembly GCA_964057195.1. Classification (NCBI taxonomy): domain Eukaryota; kingdom Metazoa; phylum Arthropoda; class Insecta; order Lepidoptera; family Noctuidae; genus Orthosia; species Orthosia cruda. Next base: position 165,474 of record OZ059849.1, read on the forward strand.
GGGCCGGTATGCCGAGGGGGAGTCCACCGGGCGTCCCTCTTTACGGAGGAGGCACAGATGCCCCTCCCGCCACAGTTTCAGTGTCCTACAGTGTAGGCCCTCCTGTTAATGCGAAAGAGGGAGGGGTCACAGTAGACAGTATTAGAAAGGCGAGGGATAGGAAGGTGGTTTTGGGATGCAGAACGGAACAGGAAAGAGACAAAATCAAGGAAAGACTGGCAAGTGTGGGGGAAGTACTAAAGGTTGAGGATATCATGAATAAGGATCCTCTTGTGATCCTGAGAGGCGTCTTTACATACAATACCGACGAAGACATCCTCACGGCTCTTCGTAACCAAAATAAGGATGTATTCGAGGAGTTAAAGAAAGAGGAAAAACGGGTAGAAATATTATTCAAAAAGAAAGCCCGAAACCCCCACACACAACACCTGGTCCTCAGGGTCTCCCCGAAGCTGTGGAATAGGCTGCAAGACAGACAAACTGTGCATATCGACATGCAGAGAGTAAGAGTGCTTGACCAAACTCCACTGGTCCAGTGCTCCCTATGCCTCGGCTTCGGGCATGGACGGCGGATCTGTAAAGAGCAAGTGGAGAAGTGCAGCCACTGCGGGGGACCCCATATGAGGACGCAATGCGCCGACTGGATGGCCGGAGTGACCCCTACTTGCTGTAACTGTGTCCGAGCAAAGCTGGATAACACAGAGCACAACGCATTTAGCAGCGAGTGCCCAGTAAGAAGGAGGTGTGAAGACCTGGCCAGAGCAAAGGTGGCGTATTGCTAAGGTGGATACTGGCGAACGGGCAGGCAACCCCATCAGAGGATATGGAGTAGCTCAGGCCAACCTACAAAGGAAGGAGCTGGCAACCACCGAACTCTTCATAGAGGCCAGCAAGCGTAACATCGCGTGGGCACTGATCCAGGAACCCTATGTGGGGGGAGCACGAAGTATGAAGAGCTACCGTGGCGCGAGACTCTACCAGTGCGAGGTTGAAGGAAGTGGGAGGGTAAAGGCGGCAATAGCCGTCTTTGATAATGACCTTGATGTCATTCCCTACCCGAAACTCACCACGAATAACATCGTCGTGGTGGGGATCCGGACCAAAGCCTGGGAAATCGTAGTAGTCTCTTATTACTTCGAGCCAGACCAACCCATAGGGCCATACCTGGATCAGTTGGCCAAGATCAAGTTGGACCTGGGCACTGGAAAACTCCTAATAGGAGGGGATGCGAACGCAAAGAGTACCTGGTGGGGTAGCACCACGGAGGACCCCCGGGGGGAAGAGATGTCCGGGACCCTCGAGGAGCTGGAGCTTCAGATACTCAACACGGGCGATACACCGACCTTCTACACAGTGAGAGGCGGCGTAGTGTACAAGAGTCACGTGGACGTGACGGCCTGTTCGCTTAGGCTCTTTGACCTGGTGGACGGCTGGCGGGTTGACACGGGAGTAACAAGTTCAGACCATAATACCATCCGAGGTGAGGACACAAAGGGAAAAAGGGACTAGTATAATTCGTACAACTAGGAGATATAACACTAAGAAAGCTAATTGGGACAAATTTAACGTAAAATTGGGGACACTTAAAATTGATAGCAGTATAAATTTAAATAATATTAATCAAGTAGACAGTCGAGATAAATTAGAAGAAATGGTAGTGAAGTATAAAAACGTAATTGAGAAAGCATGTGACGAGTCTATCCCCAAAATTTGCAAAAAAGGAAAAATTTCAATCCCTTGGTGGTCAGAGGAACTTAATACTAAAAAGAGGGAGGTCATGACCAAAAAGAACCGTGTCCGCAACGCCGCACCGGTCCGCCGAGCGATGGTCATAAATGAGTATCTGAAGGCGAAAGAAGAATATGAGTGCCAAGCCAAGGAAGCCCAAGTAGCCAGCTGGAAGAGATTTTGTGAGAAGCAGGATGGGGAAAACGTATGGGAGGGTATCTACAGAGTGATTAGAGGGACCGCCAGGAGACAGGAGGATTTGACCTTGATGAACGATGGTGCATTCCTTAACCCAAAGGAATCGGCAGCCTTACTCGCCGACACGTTTTATCCAAAGGACACAGCTGAAGAGGACAATGCAGAACACAGGCTCACTAGAGAAGCGGCCAGACGGGTAAATGAGTGGAGTGATGATGAAAATCATGACCCACCCTTTACACCGCTGGAGCTGAAGACAGCCGTGGGACGCTTCAACCCGAAGAAAGCTCCCGGAGCGGATGGATTTACGTCGGATATCTGCTGTCGAGCGATCCTCCAGGACCTGGACGCTTTCCTTGCCCTGTATAACAAATGCCTGGAACTGGCACATTTCCCGAATATATGGAAAGAGGCAACGGTGGTAGTCCTCCGAAAACCGGGCAAGGAAAATTACACGAACCCCAAGTCCTACAGACCGATAGGTCTCCTACCGGTCTTGGGGAAGGTCCTGGAGAGGATGGTAGTAGCGAGAGTCAAGTGGCATCTGGTGCCACGGTTCAGTACTCGCCAGTTTGGCTTTATGCCACAGAGAAGCACCGAGGACGCCCTCTGTACTCTAGTAAAACACGTACAGGACAAGTTGAGGCTGAAGAAGCTAATTGTCCTGGTGTCACTGGATATAGAGGGCGCCTTCGACAGCGCATGGTGGCCGGCAATAAAAGTCAGGCTGGCTGAGGAAAAGTGTCCCGTAAACACCAGAAGGCTAATCGACAGCTACCTCGACAGCAGAAAAGTTCGAGTGAGGTATGCCGGGGAGGAATGCACAAGAGAGACAAACAAGGGCTGTGTCCAGGGGTCAATTGGCGGTCCCGTACTGTGGAACCTTCTACTTGATCCGTTGCTCAAGGACCTGGAAGAAATGGGATACTTCGTGCAAGCCTTTGCAGACGATATCGTACTGGTTGTGGACGGCGATTCAGCGGCTGAAATCTCCCGAAGTACCAATGCAGCCCTCGCCCATGTTCAGAGTTGGGGTGTCAGAAATAAGCTGCGGTTTGCACCGCATAAAACTTGTGCGATGCTTATAACCAACAGACTTAAGTACGACACTCCAATCCTGAGCATGGCCGGGGTCGACATTGGGATGGTAAGGAGCATGAAACTGCTAGGCCTAACAATAGACGACAAATTAACTTTCAATGAGCACACCAAAAACGTTTGCAGGAAGGCAACGGAAGTGTATAAGCAGCTTGCACGGGCAGCAAAGGTTAGCTGGGGTCTCAATAGGGAAGTAATTGAAATAATTTATAATGCAACCATAGAACCAATAGTCACGTACGCGACTGGAGCCTGGGCTCCCGCTACAAAAAAGCTGGGGATACGTAGGCAGCTAGGCTCTGTCCAACGGGGATTCGTCCAGAAGCTCTGCAAATCCTACCGTACCGTCTCACTCAACTCGGCACTGGTGCTGGCTGGGATACTGCCTCTAGACCTCCGCATACAGGAGGCAGCTGCCCTGTATGAGGCAAGGAGAGGGTCATCCCGGTTCGTGCCAGGAGACCGGGAGATTGAGAGTATGGTGAGGTTTGCAGAGACGTCTCACCCTGCCAAACAAATGGCTTTGGAGTTCATGTGCCTGGTAGACCAACAGCTTGTGGACAGTCAGAATGTGCAGCCAGTGCGAATCTTCACTGACGGCAGCAAGATTGAGGGGAAGGTCGGAGCCGCATTATCCTTATGGGATAATGATGGTGAAATCCAGAACCTCAAGCTTAGCCTCGCCGCGTACTGCACTGTCTACCAGGCTGAACTGCTTGCCATTTGTAAAGCAACGGACGTAATCCTCAAGCGCAAAGAGACGAGCTATGGCCTGTACAGTGACTCAATGGCAGCATTGCAGACACTGACAGGCCAAGGCTCTCTCCATCCTCTGGCGGTCCGCGCAAGAGCGAATATCGCTCTGGCATTGACCCAAGAAAAAGCTGTGTCTCTTTACTGGGTCAAAGCCCACGCGGGCTTGCCAGGGAACGAGCGTGCGGACGAGCTGGCAAAGAAGGCAGCATTGTCGTCACGGAGGAAGCCGGACTATGACCAGTGTCCGGTTTCATTCATCAAGCGTCAAATCCGTTTGGATTCGCTTGAGGAATGGAACCGGAGATATGTGTCGGGCGAGACGGCCTCGGTGACGAAAATGTTCCTTCCCGACGCCGTGGCTGCCTACCGTATTGTACGAAAGATGGTGAACCCAGCGGCACTCCCGCATCGTCTGAATGGAGGAGGACTGGGAATCCGGCACAGCCTTTCCGTCCAGCCCTCCGCCGACGACCGCCCGCCTTTTAGGGCAGGCCCTTCACGCCCCTCCAATGGTGGGGCCCGGGAACGACCGCGAGTGCTCGGCCATTCCCGCCCGCAAGGGTGGTGACTAGTGCAATGTAGGCTAAGGCGGCCCCCACGCCCGTCGCCCGCTAGTCACCACAACCTAACCTAACCTAACCTTTTTTTTTTTTTTTTTTTTTTGATCACGCTGGGAAAAAATGCATTACGCATACCCGCCCATTGGGGGAATGGGCGGGCTATGTGGGACTCCCCGGGCAAGCCCGGTATACCCACTAAAATAACCCAGCGGCACTCCCGCATCGTCTGTGTGGAGGAGGGCTGGGAAACCGACACAGCCTTTACGTCCAGCCCTCCGCCGACGACCGCCCGCCTTTATGGCAGGCCCTTCACGCCCCTCCCTTAGTGGAGGGGCCCGGGAACGACCGCAAGTGCTCGGCCGTTCCCGCCCGAGGGTGGTGACTGTGCAATGCAGACGAGAGGCGCCCCCGCGCCTGCCCTCGAGCCAGTCCCGCAGGACTGGACCGAGCGCATCCAGCGTCCGGCGGCCAAAGGCGGCGGAGGCGAGGTCCTCCGTCCAATGGAGGACGATGGCGTCCCTCGCCTCCCGCCGCACGGCCTGCCGCTCCTCCGCGACGGGGCGCTCGCCTAGCGCCTTTCGCCGAGCCGTCCACTACACTCTGGCAAGCACCCATGCCTCCAACTCCCAGGGAGGGGTGCCGGCCAGAGCGCACGCCGCCGAGAAACCCACTGAGCGGTAGGCCCTCGCCACCCGCTGTGCAATGGCCCTTTGCGGCCTGCGGATGGCGGTTGCATTCTCCCTCCTGTGGAGGGAGTCCGCCCAGATGGGTGCCCCATAGAGCGCCATGCTCTTAATGATGCCGGCATAGAGGCGCCGGCATCGATCCTTCGGCCCCCCCAGGTTTGGGAGGAGCCATGAGAGGGCGTCCGCGGCTTTCAGCAGGCGCGTCGACAGCCCGCTGAAGTGCGGGCCGAAGCGCCACCTGCTGTCTAGCACGAGGCCCAGATACTTAATCTGGGCCCCGACCCCTATCCGGACGCCCTCCACGACGATGTGGGCGTCGGGAGGGCAGCGCTGCCGAGGCCCGTGAAAGAACACGGCCTCGGTCTTGTGCAGCGCCACCCTCAATCCCAGCCGGCGGATCCTACCTGCCACTAAGGATCCGCCGGCCGAGGCCAGACAGGCCGCCGCCCTAAAGTCCCTCCCCCGGGCAACGAGCAGAGTGTCGTCTGCGTAACAGATGACGCTCGTCCCCCGGAGGAGGGTGCCCCGCAGGAGCCAGTCGAAACCGATGTTCCACAGGGGGGGGCCTAGAACCGACCCCTGTGGAACACCGCACTCCGCGCCGTACCTCCTGATCCTGGCCGTCTTGTCCACCAGGAGGACCTCTCGGTCCTCCAGGTAGCTGGCCAGGATCGCCCTCAGATATTGGGGCACTCCGTGGAATCGGAGTGCCTCCAATATGGTCGAGTGGGGGACGGAGTTGAAGGCGTTTGCAATGTCGAACGACACCGCCAACACTCCGTCCCCCGACTCGACCGCCTCCTGCACCTGGCCCTTCAGCAGGGCCAGGGCGTCGACCGTCGAACGCCCATTTCGAAAGCCGAACTGGGCGTCCGACTGGTCAGGTCCCACCCCCCGCAGGTGGCTGTTCAGCCGGTCGGCGACTATCCCCTCGAACATTTTACCGACCTCATCCAAAAGTACGATGGGCCGGTATGCCGAGGGGCAGTCCACCGGGCGTCCCTCTTTACGGAGGAGGCACAGCTGCCCCTCCCGCCACAGTTTCGGGAACCTCCCAGCCGCAAAGCACGCGCTGAAGAGGTCCCGAAACCTGTCCTGCATCTGAGAGGCAGCTATCGCCGCCACCCGTGCTGGGACGCCGTCCGGCCCGGGGGCCGTTTTCTTCGCGCGGAGGCGAAGAATCCCGTCCCGGATCTCGTCCTCCGTCACCGGCGGGATCTCCGCCTCTGGCGGAGCCGCATCCTGCGGGGGGTCCATTGCTGGTGGGGCGAAGTCGGTCCTGCGCGGAAACAGGGACCGGACCACCCCATCCAGCAATGCCGGCTCGAGGGTCTCCGACAGGGGGGGACCATAGGGCCGCAGCTGGCTCCGCGCCAGCTTGTACGGTCTCCCGTATGGATCCCTGTCGAGACCCTCCAACATCTCGGCCCGAGCCGAGTCTTTGGCGGCGCACATTGCCGTCTTGAGGACCGCTTTTGCCTCTAGGTAAGAGGCGTAGAGGCGGTCCTCCCCGGCCTGAGATCGGCTGGTGCGCCGCCGGCTCCGAGTGAAGGCCTTCCTGGCCTCCACGCAGGCCGCCCGGAGTCCCGCTATCTCCTCCGTCCACCAGTAGACGGCGCGACGGGGAGGCGGCCGGCGAGACCGAGGCATGCTCGAGTTGCACACCTCGGTCAGGGACCCTCGGAGCTGGACCGCCGCGGCGTCAACGTCCGGGGCTGCCCGCACAGGGGGCGAGAGCCAGTCCTGGAGGAACGCCGCCTCCTGGGCTGCCCCTCGATCCAGGCGGGTGAGAGCCCACCGCGGGAAGGGAGATTGGCCCGAGCGGGCCGTTCCCCCCCGCGGGCCCTGGGTGGAGATGTCGAACCGCACGTAACGGTGGTCCGACATGGTCTCCACCATCTCCACCCGCCAGTTCACGACGCGGGCGGCTAGCACGGGGGTGGCGAACGATACGTCCACCACTGATCCTCCCCGCTGCGGCACACACGTGTGAACATCCCCCCTGTTCAGGAGGGACACACCGCACGAAGCCGCCCAAAATTCGGCGGCGCGTCCCCGGACGTTGCACGAGGCTGCCGGGTTGCCCCAAGCCGCTGACTTGGCGTTCAGGTCGCCCAACACGGCGACCTGGCGTGGCGCCGCCCTCCCGACGACTGCCGTTAGGACTTCGAGAAAATCCTCGAAGTCCCTTAGAGGGCGGTTTGAATAAATCGGCGTTCACGGCGGCCACGTATCCCGGTCCCCTCTCTAAAAGCGAGAGGGGAGGGGAGTCTGTGGCAGGCCGCGACACCAATGCCACCGAGCCGTCCCGATCGCCCAGCCAACGGCCAGGTATCGAGTACGGCTCGGCGACCACCGCCAGGTCCACCAACCACTCGGCCATGGTCTGCATGAGCAGATCCTGGGCCGCTCGGCAGTGGTTGGTGTTCGCCTGGAGGATGCGATGTTCGGCTCTAGGCATTTAGTCGGACATCGCACCCCCAACCTCAGCCAGGCCAGCGGCTGCCGTAGTCCCAGTTTCTGGAACGGCGGCGGTGGCAGCGGCAGGCCGGATCAATGCCTGCTTCGCTTTGCCCCTCTTAGGGGGAGGACTGCAATTCCTCCCCTTTGTGACGTGGCCTGCCGGGCGGCCACTGGCGGCACACACCGCACAGTGCGGCGTGGCGGCCTTGCAGGAGGCGGCTTTATGGCCCTCCTTGCCGCAGCGGTAGCATGTGTCCGTCCTGTCGACGCTGGACGGACACAGAGCCCGGGTGTGTCCGATGCCGAAGCACCGATAACAACGCAGAGGCTGGGCCTCAAGTGCCCGGACCACACCCGAGCTGAAGCCCACGGCCAGCCGTCCCTTGGCGAGGACGGCTTTGGCAGCGGCGACTGGGCACTCCAGGCGGATGCTGCCCATGCCGCCGCGGCCGGGCCTGATGCCCCGGCCTTGCACCGCTGCGACGCTACAGCCCCCCATGGCCGCGACCGCCGCCACCACCTCCTCTTTGGTGACCGTGTCGTCTAGACCGGTCACCTCCAAGGCCGCCGACTTTACGGGCCTAGCCACCTTGGCCACGTCCGCGATGACCTCTCTCAACTTTGACTGGCTGGTAGGGATGGTGGCGGGGACGGCAGGGACGGGGACGGCAGGGACGGCCGCCGCCGCTTTTGTGGCCTTCCCCTTCCCTTTGCCTTTTGCGACAACCTTAGTCCAGCCCTGCTGGTTGGTCGGGGTGGTGGATGGCAGGAGAGCGTCCTCTGCGGATGCCTCACCCTCACCATCACGTCTCGTCGGTGGCCTGGCGCTGCACCAGCTCACCGATGATGCCGAGCATGCTCGCGGCCCGACACGTGAGGGACTTTTGGAATGTCCCCTTTAGGTGAGAGGACTTGCAGGCGACCACCGCGATCCCCTCCTCATCCTCCTGAGCCATCCGCTCGAGCTCAGCCAACGAATGGTCGGCGTATACGACGCGGGACGCACCGTATCCGGACTTGGCCCGGGCGACGCGCGTCCGCTGCTCCCTAGCAGCAACCTCCTCCTCCAGGTCTTGCTGGAGCTGCTCGTTCCGTGCCAAGTCCAACTGACGTTGGGCGTCCGCAAGACCCACATCGTGGGTGCCCGCCGACTTTTTGGCCTTGGCCTTCTTTTTCGGCTCTTTCGCCGAACCCGAGGCCGAGGCCGAAGAGCCATCGGACCCTGCCTTCAGGAAGGCCCGCTTTCTGGATCGAGTTTCGACCTCCATTGCACTGGCGTCCGACTCGAAGACAATGGACTCATTGTCCGAGTCCGCCGTATCGAAGAAGCTAGCCGCAGACGGCGCGCGGCTAGCTTCAGACGCTGAAGCGTCGGGGTGGCCCTGAGAAGGGCCTTTGGGTTGGCCCTGAGAAGGGCCTTTTTTAACGAAATGCCCGAGGGCATCACGCGCAGGCTTTACCATTATTAAAATGATAAAAACAATAAAACAATAAAATTCAACGCAAGATCGCAGTTACCGCAAGTGATAAAATGATAGCTCCGATCGCACAGCGCACTTTAGCCGCACCCAGTCTGCCACTCCGTTACGGTGGTCAGAACTGGGGCGTTGCCCGGGGGAAACGAACGAGGACGTATGCACTGTGGGGGATCCCCCAACCTAACCTAACCTTTTTTTTTTTATTTTTTTTATTTTTTTTTTTTTTTCGCGCTGGGAAAAAATTCATTACGCATACCCACCCATTGGGGGAATGGGGGGGCTATGTGGGACTCCCCGGGCAAGCCCGGTATACCCACTAAAATAACCCAGCGGCACTCCCGCATCGTCTGAATGGAGGAGGACTGGGAATCCGGCACAGCCTTTACGTCCAGTCCCCCGCCGACGACCGCCCGCCTTTTAGGGCAGGCCCTTCACGCCCCTCCAATGGAGGGGCCCGGGAATGACCGCGAGTGCTCGGCCATTCCCGCCCGCAAGGGTGGTGACTAGTGCAATGCAGGCTAAGGCGGCCCCCACGCCCGTCGCCCGCTAGTCACCACCAGGAGGTGGGAGGAAACGATCGTACGACCGCCCTCTTCCACCCCCTCTCCGCCACCCCCTTTTGCGACTTGGCGTCCTCGCAAAAGGGGGACATCCGCCGCCCAGGACCCCCCACCCCCCGGCATGGAATTCACCACACCGGGAAGCGAGAGGTCCCTCCTCAGGGCACGGCGCAACTACGCCCCCGCTGGGCACACCTAGACGGTGTGCTGCGCCGTACCCTCCACCGCGCTGGACCTTACGGTCCCCACCGTTGCGGCATCTGGCCCGCGAAGGTCAGACGCCGCCCTCCGCGTCTGCGGCGGCGCGTCGAGACCGACGCTCCGCCGCCTCCTCCTTCCATCGACTTGTCCCTGCCGACCATCCCACGCCAAAGGAGGGCCGGCAACGACAAGTCAACACCACCTCGTGGGCCCACTTCCCGCCCCCGGGCGTCGGCCGCCCCCACCCGCAAGAGAGAGAGCCGGGCGCAGAGCCAGGTGCAGAGCGGGCTAAGCCGGATGCAGGTCCGGGCAAAGCAGGGTGCAGAGCTGGTCAGTGCAGGGTGCAGAGCTGGTCAGTGCACTCGGGGAGCTCAAACCGCACGAGCGCCGAGTGCAAAGCCAGGTGCAGAGCGGGCAAAGCCAGGTGCAGAGCGGGCAGAGCCCGGTTGCAGAGCCGGGCAGAGCAGGGTGCAGAGCTGGTCAATGCACCCGGGAGACCCCCCCGCAGGAGCGGGCGGCCCGCCCAGAGGCCCGGAAGTGAGCCCCACGGCAAACCTACCTAACCTACCCAAAACCTACCTACCCAACCTAGCCCCACCCCTATGTCGCGTCTGGAGTGTCCCCTGCTAATCAGGGTGTACGATTCGTACACTTGCAGAGTTGTTGTTGTTGAGGTTGAAGCACGAAGAGAAAAGATCACTCAGTTTTCGTTAGATTTATTACGTATTTTTGTGTTTACAAGTAATACTGTTGACGATTCCTTTCTCTAATGTTAGTCACCGCGTAGCAGTTATCGTACTCATTGATTTAAAGTGTTTCATGTGTATTTATAATATTATTGGAATGACGCACGTGTGGTGCACGGCACCGCGTCAGCAAAATATGTACAGTTTTAGACTGTACATCTTGGCAACCCAAAAAGAAGAAACCAACGAGAAGAGAAAGGAAAAGTCATCACAAAGTTAGTTAAGTAATTAATCAATCAAATAGAAAGGCGATGTTCCTGTTCCCAGGTTGAGGCTCCCGCCGCAAGTCCTTTGTTGTTTGTGCTGCGACGGTTTCATGCTGCTGGCACTCTGTTTTGCGGAAAACTTGAAGTTCAATATCTTCAGGTTGACTCGAAGTTTTGTTCTTAGCGTTGTGTGTGCAATAGTGTGGACAACGATTTCTCCCAACCACGACAAGTACGACTATGATGGCGATCGCCAGCAAAGAGTAACTTATGGCATATTGATGAATGTCGTGACTTGTTAGTGTTGGTAGTGAAGCTTCATTTTGCCGTTGAGTTGCAATTTTCTGATCAATTGTTACAATTTCCTGATCCGTAGCCTTTGACTGAAGGATATTTGGAGCATAGCGATATGTTAAGTTCACTATCTTGTTAATAGATGTATCAAATGTTGGAGCTGTAAACTCATAATCCATCTTCATATGACTGCTGTATCGGCGTTGAGCGTAGATGGTTAAGTCGTTGGATTGCAGTACGCATCCCTGAGATAATGTCACTATGTTCGATAATGCAATGGTTTGTGATGTGACGTCGTTGCTACATATGATTCGTAATGCACACGTTTCGCAGCAAATCGCCAGCCAGCTGTTTTGAGTTTGTAACTCTATCCAAGTGTCTTTGCATGACGCGCGTTCGACGTCACAAGGTTCATTGTTTTGATGCGATAGCAGTTTTGCCTCACAAGGAGCGTTTTTGCTGTGTAGGTCGAATGATGGCAGGTTTTTCTTGCATAAGAAATTCTGCGATTTTTGTTGCATGCAGTGTTTCAAGTCATCTTTGGACATAGACACGTAAATGTTCTTCTTGAAGTTGACAGCGATGTACTCGTTTGATAACTGCACATATGTAGTTTCCTTAGCATTGTTAACCGGTAAAGGTATCGCTTGGTATATTACGAAATCTTCGTTAGCTACAAGTGGAATATGTGCTTCGAAAAGAAAGTAATTTTCAGTAACTCGTGCTTTCACATTGATCAGCTTGTAGATATCTTTAATGTTTTCTTTGTAGTTCTCAACTGGTAGCGATAAAGATTTCGGAAGGCTTCCGGATATTTCCGTTAATTTTTGAATCAGACGCACCGGACTTATCAGATGGACATCTACATGACCTTGGTAGACGTTAGTTAGAGTATTAAACAGCATCTCCTGGAACGTCCTCAAGCTGTTGATCAATAGGTACGTCGTTAACGAAGCAGAGTTGAGGTAGGTAGTAGCCGAAAGTATTTCCATTTCCGTTTCGATGGATGCTATATTTTTATTGGTCTGATTGATAAAGTTATCAATGGAGTTGAATTGACGCTGAATATTGTCTTCAGTTTGTTTCAATACTTGATTCTCAAGCTCCACAATCGTTGTTTGATTTTTTAATAACTCAAGTAAGTAGTTCTCATTGGTTTGCAGAGATTGAATATCGTTTTGATATTTCTTAGCGAATTGTTGGTCCAATATCCCAAACAGACTGTTAGCTATGTAGCCGACTCCGTCGACTAGACCCCGTTTCTTCCTGTTGCTCAGGTGTTTGTGGGGATTTATAAGTATAGAGTTGTAGTAGTTTAGAAGTTCTAGTTCATGATTTAATTGTTCCATGGTTGATCTGCAGTGTTGTAGATTCGTTTTTTGGCATAAGTTGTGAATATTCTCGAAGTAAGTTTGAGTACGACGAGTCCCATCCCAATAGTTTGTTAGGTTGTAGTACATCATTAGTATCCATTCATCGTGCACTACTTGCATTTTGCCGACGGTGTCATAGTATATGGGCCGCTCGCGTTCCAGACTTGTAATCTGAGCGGTCGCCGCCGGCGCTCCGCGCGTGCCATCGGTGGCGGTATAAGATCCCGTTACAAATGTAAACAATGATAACATTGTTATTAGTAACGTTGAGATAAGATTCTTTGACTTCTTCCGCCGTTCGTTTTTCGATTTCTGTGGAGGCTTATTTTTCATTTCGTTTTCTTTGGTTTCCTCAGTTTCAGAATTGAACTGCAATCGCTGCGCTTGAATAATGATACTAATGCGCGCTGCGCTTAGTTCACTTGTTGTTAGGTACGTAGTTTCCGATTTCGTCCTATTGCGCACATTTGTAATGAAGCGTAATATCCATGCGATGACCCTGTTTGCTTGTGTCAATGAGCTGCATTTGCTCAATAAATTGATAATTATATTATGATCGATATTTTCTTGCGTGATTTTAGCGTGGTTTAAGCCGCCAAAATTCGTTTGGAAAGTGCAAGGCATATCTGCCGGCGGATCTTGTTTTGTTAAGAACTCTGGGCCTTGCCACCACAGGTTGAAGTTTACTAGTTTGCTTGGCAAAAGACCTCTTGAGGCGCAGTCTGCTGGATTTTGCTCTGATTTGACATAATGCCACTGAGCTGCAGGAATGACGTTTTTGATCTTTGTAACTCTGTTGGCTACGTAAGTTTCCCATCTTGATGTTTCGCCTTGAATCCACGCGAGGACCACTTGAGAATCCGACCAAGCCCGTGTTGATATGTTATATCCACAGAATGTTTCCTTGGTTTTCTCCATCAAGTCAGCTAGTAGCTGAGCACCACACAGTTCCAGTCTTGGTAGTGTTGTTTTCTGAGTCAGTGGAGCCACCCTTGTTCGAGCAGCAAGTAGAGTTACGATGGGTTGGCCATGTTCGTTGAACACCTTGCTGTAAATAACGCAAGCGTACGCCTTTACACTTGCGTCGCAGAAGCCTAGCAATTCGACACATTGTTGTGTGTCGCCAATCCATCTATTTATCGTTATTTTATTAACGAACGGCAGTTCTGTTTTTAGGTTCAGCCACTCAGATTCAATGTTGCTGGGCACTATGTCATCCCAGCTAAGTTTACTCATCCAGACTTTCTGGAATAGTAGTTTGGCCTTGACCGTTACTGGGGAGAGCCAACCCAATGGGTCGTAAAATCTTGATATGGCTGAGAGTAAAGATCTCTTTGTTAGTTGTTTGGAGTTTTCCACAGGCCAGTTAAAGTGGAAGTTGTCGCTGTTTGGATTCCAACCGAGGCCTAACGTTTTGCTTGATTCTTCCCCTTTAAAATCAAACATGGTTTGAGTTGAAATTTGATCCTTGCGTAAGTCTTCCAGTATAGCGCGGTCATTGGCTGTCCACTTCCGTAAATTCATGCCTCCTCCTTTTAACAGTTGGATCAAGGAGTTTTGCAGTTTTTTCGCTTCTGTGAGGTTGTTATGGCCGCTAATGACGTCATCTACGTAGCATTCTTCTATGAGTGTCTTGGCAGCTGCCGGATGTTTGTGACCGTCGTCAATGGCTAGTTGCTTCAATGTTCGCATAGCTAGCCATGGTGCGCATTTGGTCCCGTAGGTTACTGTGCAGAGCTGGTAATCGCGAAGATGTTGATCTCGTGAGTCCCGCCATACAATTCTCTGTAGATGTTGTTGTTCTTTTGAAATCCAAATGCAGCGGTACATCTTTTCAATGTCAGCCGTAAATGCGTATTTATACGTTCGCCATTTCAGTATAAGGGCCTGAATGTCCTTTTGTAAGTTGGCGCCTTTTTCCATGACGTTGTTCAGGCTGACGCCAGTCGTAGTTTTTTGAGAGGCGTTAAATACGACCCTCAACTTTGTTGTTGTCGAGTTTTCTCTCAAGACCCCGTGGTGCGGTAAGAAGTAGACGTCAGTAGGTATCTGAGGTGCTAATTTCATGTGACCCAGATCCGCGTACTCTTCCATGAATTTTTTGTACATGGAGGAAAGCTTTTCGTTCTTCTCTAGCCGTTTTTCCAACTGTAGAAACTGCGAAACCGCAATTGTTCTAGACTTGCCTAGTTTCTCTTTGTAGTCTGGAACTAGAGGCATTTTGACGATGTACTTTCCGTCAAATGATCTTCTTTAGTTTTATATTCTTCTTTTTAGTTTTTCAAGTGACTCCATGCACCTTTCTCGAACGTTTTCATAGGCAGGTTGTTTGTTAGCTTCGTCATAATAAGTGCTTGAGTTTCAAAGTTATAATCGGAGTGAATCGATTGACAGGTAAGTTTCAGTTTTCCCCTGCATTCTCTGGAAACAGAGCCGATTCCCGATACTGATGCGTTGATCCCGCGCCGAGGAAGACGTAATATTTGTGCAGCGTTTTCTGTTATCAAGTTCACCTGTGAGCCTTGATCGAGCAACGCACGTAGTGTTACATAAATCCCATCTGCAGATTTTATTCTCAGCTGGACCGTAGTCAGTAGAACCTCCATGTTGTCTTTAGACAAATGGTTAGATGTTGGTTGTTGAGATGAAGGGCGTTTTTCAACATTGTTTTTTCTAGTCGCTGACGTTATGGTTTGGTTGTCCGGATTGTGCAATAGTGTGTTGTGTTTCAAGTTACATTCTTTGCACATTTTCGTGGATTTGCACTCGTCATTTCCGTGGCTGAATAAACAGTTTTTGCACAGCTGCAGTTTCGACACGGTGTCATTTCGCTTGCCAAAGTCCATTTGTAGGAATTTGTCACATTGGCGCAGAACGTGACTTCCGTTGCAGAATGGGCATTTTCCGTAAATAGCATGATAGTTGTTTGTTTTATTTTGATTGAAGTTATAGTTATGTTTCTTCATCTGGGTTTGCTTGTTGAATGTTTTCCAGTTGGATGATTTTTCTGTGGCTGTAGGGTTCGCCCTTTTAGCTGATTTCATCGTTTCGTATGCCATGAACTGTGTTTCGAGGAAATACAGGAAGTCGTGGAGGTTCTGTAGTTCTCTGTGATCTTGAAGTTCTTTCATGTAGTCACTCAAAGTACTGGAGTCCAGTTTTTGTGACATGATGTGCACAATGATCGGGTCCCAAGTTGAAGTATCAATACCGATGTTAGAGATGCCGTTCAGGCATTCGGTAATGACGTCATGCATCTTCTTCAAATTGTATGAGTCTGCATGTTGTATGATCGGCAGATTTAGCATGTTGTTCATAAATGAAGTAAACTGGAGGCGACGATTGTCGTAGCGCTGAATTAATATATCCCAGCATGAGTTATAGTTTTCAGTGCTAATGGTCAGATGCTGCACTAAGCGTTCAGCTTCTCCTCGCAGCTTGGTCTTTAAGTGTTGCATTTTCTGCGCGTTGTTGATCATAGGGTTTTTGTGAATAGCTTCCAGAAATAGGTCTTTGAAGGAGATCCACTGACTGTAGTTGCCGGAGAACTCAGGGATTTCGATCTTAGGTGTCGATTTCTGGTAGTGGACGGTGGACCAGATTTTGGCATGGATTTTCCTCTTTAGCTCATCATATTGTTGTTCAATGTCCGTGAACATTTTGTAGTAATGTTCGTTGGATCCTTTCAGTTGAAAGTCTATTTCCCAATGAAGTTTATCGATGGGTTCCCATTTCGATTTCAAGGTTGCGAAGTGGTCTTCCAGTTCCCATCTTTCCGATATAGTGATTAAGTCAATCTTGGAGATGACACGGTGAATCGCGTTGAAATTGCATTCTTGCTTGTTAAGCAAGAGTTGTATGTTGCTGTCGTCATCTTCTGAAGTCCCACCTAGGTCGAACTTCACGTTTTGTTTGCTCAAAGTCGTCAGTTTGCTAGTTATGTCTGTTTTAGTTGATAAGAACATTTCTTTAGTTTTTTCGTAGATGTCGTCCTTGAAATATGCTATGTTCTTATCTTCTAGTTCGAGCAACAGTTGGGCATGCCTGCCTTCGAAGTCTTGCCATTGGTTTTCTAGCGACGACAAGCGTTTCTTCAGGTATTCCACAGATTTTCGTGATGATGAATCCTTGCGATAGTTGACACATAATGCTTTGATGTTATCGAAGCACGTTGACTGCAATTCTAGCATATCCATGTTGATGCTTGCTGACACGTCGTTGACTGTGGCAGGAGAGCGTTGCGTTGTATTGCGAAGGCTACTGCGTTGCTTGTAGTCTTCTCCGTTTCAAATCTTGAAATCGTTGACTTACTTGATTTGAAATGGTCAGTGGAACTCAGCACCCTTGCACCTCTGTCACGATATTATGCGACTTCTCAATCTAGCTGGGGCGACCCGCTTCTGGGAGACCAGCTAAACCGATTCGCTACCGTAAAGAGACACAGTGGCACCAAATATCCGGCTCGAAGGACCAAAAAATGTACGATTCGTACACTTGCAGAGTTGTTGAGGTTGAAGCACGAAGAGAAAAGATCACTCAGTTTTCGTTAGATTTATTACGTATTTTTGTGTTTACAAGTAATACTGTTGACGATTCCTTTCTCTAATGTTAGTCACCGCGTAGCAGTTATCGTACTCATTGATTTAAAGTGTTTCATGTGTATTTATAATATTATTGGAATGACGCACGTGTGGTGCACGGCACCGCGTCAGCAAAATATGTACAGTTTTAGACTGTACACAGGGGAACACCCAGTCCGACATCCCCCCCCCTGTCAGGTATTCGCCACCGCCAACAAGAACCCACGAATGGGAAGTTATTAACGGTGCCCGGGGTGCACCAGCCCAGCGGGTTGCTCTTTCCCCCGGACGTATCCGAAAGAGACCAGCAACCAACTAGGCCAACGTGGAGGTTACCTGACCCGCACCCCACCCCAACCTAACCTTCTTTTTTTTTTTTTTTTTTTTTTTTTTTTTTTTTTTTTTTTTTTTTTTTTTTTTTTTTTTGTTCGTCCTCCCGCGCACCCTCCGCCGCCTCCTTTTGCGACATCACGACCTCGCAAAAGGAGGCAACCGCCGCCCAGGCCTCCTCACTCCCCAGCATGGAGTTGATCACGCCGGGAAGTGAGAGGTCCTGCCCGATAACACTATTCAGGGCACGGCGCAGCTCTGCCCAGGCTGGGCACACCTCGAGGGTGTGCTGCGCCGTGTCCTCCTCCGCACCGCAGTCGTGGCACGCTGGGGTTTCCTCCCTCCGGATCCGGTGCAGGTGCGTTCCGAAACAACCATGTCCGGACAACACCTGCACTAGACGGAACGAGAGGAAACCATTTGGGCGCTCGAGCCAGCCCTGCAGGACTGGACCGAGCGCATCCAGCGTCCGGCGGCCAAAGGCGGCGGAGGCGAGGTCCTCCGTCCAATGGACGACGATAGCGTCCCTCGCCTCCCGCCGCACGGCCTCCCGCTCTTCCGTGGCGGGGCGCTCCCCGAGCGCCTTCCGCCGTGCCGTCCACTCGTACACTCTGGCAAGCACCCATGCCTCCAACTCCCAGGGAGGGGTGCCGGCCAGAGCGCACGCCGCCGAGAAACCCACTGAGCGGTAGGCCCTCGCCACCCGCTGTGCAATGGCCCTTTGTGGCCTGCGGATGGCGGTTGCATTCTCCCTCCTGTGGAGGGAGTCCGCCCAGTTGGGTGCACCGTAGAGCGCCATGCTCTTGAGGATGCCGGCATAGAGGCGCCGGCATCGCTCCTTCGGCCCTCCCAAATTCGGGAGCAGCCATGATAGGGCGTCCGCGGCTTTCAGCAGGCGCGTCGACAGCCCGCTGAAGTGCGGGCCGAAGCGCCACCTGCTGTCTAGCACGAGGCCCAGATACTTCATCTGGGCCCCGACCCCTATCCGGACGCCCTCCACGACGATGTGGGCGTCGGGAGGGCAGCGCTGCCGAGGCCCGTGAAAGAACACGGCCTCGGTCTTGTTCAGCGCTACCCTCAATCCTAGCTGGCGGATCCTACCTGCCACTAAGGATCCGCCAGCCGAGGCCAGACAGGCCGCCTCTCCAAAGTCCCTCCCCCGGGCAGTTAGGAGAGTGTCATCCGCATAGCAGATGACACTCGTGCCCGTGAGGAGGGTGCCCCGCAGGAGCCAATCATAACCGATGTTCCACAGGGGAGGGCCTAGAACCGACCCCTGCGGAACACCGGACTCTGCGCCGTAGCGCCTGATCCTGGCCGTCTTGTCTACAAGGAGGACCTCTCGGTCCTCCAAGTAGCTGGCCAGGATCGCCCGCAGATATTGGGGCACTCCGTGGTACCGGAGTGCCTCCAATATGGTCGAGTGGGGCACGGAGTTGAAGGCGTTGGCGATGTCAAACGACACCGCCAACACTCCGTCCCCAGCCTCGACCGCCTCCTTCACCTGGCCCCTGAGTAGGGCCAACGCGTCGACCGTCGAACGCCCCCGTCGGAAACCGAACTGGGCGTCCGACAGGTCTGGCCCTACCTCCCGCAAATGGCTATTTAGCCGGGTGGCGATGATCCCCTCGAACAATTTACCGACCTCATCGAGCAGAACGATGGGCCGGTATGCCGAGGGGGAGTCCACCGGGCGTCCCTCCTTCCGAAGGAGGCACAATTGGCCTTCCTTCCACTGTTTCGGGAACCTCCCAGCCGTAAGACACGCGCTGAAGAGGTCCCGAAACCTACCCTCCATGAGGGACGCCGCGATGGCCACCACCCGTGCGGGGACGCCGTCCGGTCCAGGGGCCGTCTTCTTCGCGCGGAGGGACAGAACCCCCGCGCGAAATTCCTCCTCAGATACCGGAGGGACCTCTTCCTCCGGCGAAGCCACCACCCCCCCCAGTGGGGGGTTCATCGTTGGTGGGGTGAAGTCGGTCCTGCGCGGAAACAGGGACCGGACCACCCCATCCAGCAACGCCGGCTCCAGGGTCTCCGTAAGTGGGGGACCAAAGGGGCGCAGTTGGTTTCGCGCCGCTTTATATGGCCTCCCATACGGATCCCTGTCGAGGCCCTCCAGCATCTCGGCCCTCGCCGAGTCCTTGGCGGCGCACATAGCCGACTTGAGGACCGCCTTTGCCTCTAGGTAAGAGGCGTAGAGGCGGTCCCCCCCGGCCTGAGATCGGGTAGTGCGCCGCCGACTCCGCGTGTAGGCCCTCCTCGCCTCCACGCAGGTGGCTCGGAGGCCTGCCAGCTCCTCCGACCACCAATATACGGCGCGACGGGGAGGCGGACGGCGTGACCGAGGCATACTTGCGTTGCACACCTCGGTCAGAGACCCGCGGATCTGGACCGTTGCAGCGTCAACGTCCGAGGCCTCCACAGGGGGCGAGAGCCAGTCCTGGAGGAACGCCGCCTCCTGAGCTGCCTCCCGGTTTAGGCGGGTGAGAGCCCACCGCGGGAAGGGAGATTGGCCCGAGCGGGCCATTCCTCCCCGCGAGCCTTGGGTGGAGATGTCGAACCGCACGTAACGGTGGTCCGACATGGTCTCCAACATCTCAACCCGCCAGTTCACGACGCGGGCGGCTAGCACGGGGGTGGCAAACGAAACGTCAACCACTGACCCACCCCGTTGCCGCACACACGTGTGAACATTCCCCCTGTTTAGGAGGGACACACCGCACGAAGCCGCCCAAAATTCGGCGGCGCGTCCCCGGACGTTGGATGTTGCGGCCGGGTTACCCCAGGCCGCCGATTTGGCATTCAGGTCGCCCAACACGGCGACCTGGCGTGGTGCCGCCCTCCCGACGACTGCCTTTAGGACTTCGAGAAAGTTCTCGAAGTCCCTTAGAGGGCGGTTTGGGGAGAAATAGACCCCGACCAGGGCTATATCTCAGAGTTTTTCCCCTTTCCCTTCCCCTTTCCCTGTGCAGTCGACTGCGACTGGCTGGGAGGGGTGGTGGTGGGGACCGCAGGGACGACCGCTGCCGCCTTTGTGGCCTTCCCCTTTCCCTTCCCCTTGCTGACCACCTTCGTCCAGCCTTGCTGGTTGGTCGGGGTGGTGGACGGCAGAAGGGCGTCCTCCTTCTGGCAGGTCGGCCTCGGCTCGCCTTGCCTCTTGTCTGCCGCAAGCGGCGGTCGGAGGCTCTTCTCCGGCAGGAGCCGGTCCTCGATGCCTGCTAGGCAGGCTCGCACGAAGGCCCTTTCCTCCTGCATAACCTTTCGGAGTGTGTCCTCAAGGTCGAAGGAGGCAGGGCCCTCTGCCGCAGGTCTGGGCTCGGTTGTGGTTGGCCGGGCCGTGGCTTCAGCCAGCTTCTGATGAAGCTGGCTGACCTCCTTCTGCAGGCGATTAATTCTCGTCTGCAGTTGCCGCATCTCGTCGGTCGCCTGGCGCTGCACCAGCTCCCCGACGATGCCGCGCATGCTCGCGGCCCGGCATTTGAGGGCCTTTTGGAAGGTCCCCTTCAGTCGAGAGGACTTGGAGGCGACCTCCACGATCCCCTCCTCGTCCTCCTCAGCCATCCGCTCCAGCTCCAGCAAGGAGTGGTCCGCGTACAGAACGACAGACGCTCCGTACCCGGACTTAGCACGAGCAACGCGCGCCCGTTCCTCCTTGGCCGCAACACTCTCCTCCAACTCCTGCTGGAGCTGCGTCCGCCGAGCCAGGTCCAACTGACCTTGAGCGTCTGCCAGACCCACGTCTACGGCACCGGATACGTCCACGTCGTGGGTATCCGGTGCCGTCTTCTTGGCCGTTGCCTTCTTCTTCGACTTCGACTCCTTCGCCGAACCCGAGGAGCCGTCGGACACTTCCTTTAAGAAGTCCCGCTTCCGCGATTGCGAACGACTGCCCTCCTCGACCTCCATCGAGCTGGCTACCGACACAACGGACTCGTTGTCGGACTCCGACTCCAACTCTTCCGACCTTCCTCCGTAGAAGGTCCGCCCTTCCTCCGCTGACGCTGAAGCGTCACGGTGGCCCTGAGAAGGGCCTTTTGGTTGGCCCTGAGAAGGGCCTTTTTTGACAAAATGCCCGAGGGCATCACGCCTTGGCTTTACCATTTTAAAAATTAAAAAGATAAAATATAATTAAAAACAAATTCTCCGCAAGATCGCACTTTCCGCTCAAGATAAAATGATAGCAACGATCGCACAGCGCACTTTAGCCGCACCCAGTCTGCCACTCCGTTACGGTGGTCAGAACTGGGGCGTTGCCCGGGGGAAACGAACGAGGACGTATGCACTGTGAGGGGATCCCCCACCCCAACCTAACCTAACCTAACCTTTTTTTTTTTTTTTTTGATCACGCTGGGAAAAAATGCATTACGCATACCCACCCATTGGGGGAATGGGGGGCTATGTGGGACTCCCCGGGCCCCCCAGCCCGGTATACCCACTAAAATAACCCAGCGGCACTCCCGCATCGTCTGAATGGAGGAGGACTGGGAAACCGGCACAGCCTTTACGTCCAGTCCTCCGCCGACGACCGCCCGCCTTTTAGGGCAGGCCCTTCACGCCCCTCCCTCAGTGGAGGGGCCCGGGAACGACCGCGAGTGCTCGGCCATTCCCGCCCGCAAGGGTGGTGACTAGTGCAATGCAGGCTAAGGCGGCCCCCACGCCCGTCGCCCGCTAGTCACCACCAGGAGGTGGGAGGAAACGATCGTACGACCGCCCCCTTCCACCCCCTCTCCGCCACCCCCTTTTGCGACATGGCGTCCTCGCAAAAGGGGGACAACCGCCGCCCAGGACCCCCCACCCCCCAGCATGGAATTCACCACACCGGGAAGCGAGAGGTCCCGCCCGACATCTCCTCAGGGCACAGCGCAGCTACGCCCCCGCTGGGCACACCTAGACGGTGTGCTGCGCCGTACCCTCCACCACGCTGGACCTTACGGTCCCCTCCGGTGCGGCATCTGGCCCGTGAAGGACAGATGCCGTCCTCCGCGTGTGCGGCGGCGCGTCGAGACCGACGCTCCGCCGATCACGCTGGGAAAAAATGCATTACGCATACCCACCCATTGGGGGAATGGGGGACTATGTGGGACTCCCCGGGCAAGCCCGGTATACCCACTAAAATAACCCAGCGGCACTCCCGCTTCGTCTGTGTGGAGGAGGACTGGGGAACCGGCAGAGCCTTTATGCCTTTATGTCTTTATGCCTTTACTTCATGTCAGAGTACGAAAGCTTAGGTCATATGACAGAAAATTATTTTAGTTTGACGCCAGCAGGTGAGGTCAAATATTTTTTGCCTCACCATGGGGTCATGCGCGAGTCTAGTGCTACTACTAAATTACGCACCGTGTTTGATGCATCTGCAAAAACAACTACAGGTATATCTCTCAATGACTTGCAGTTTGTGGGCCCAACTGTTCAGGTCACTACAACAGATCATTTTTCGTAAAAATCCTACAGAACCACTAAAAACTTACACATTAAACACGGTGACGTACGGTACAGCGTCAGCTCCATATTTGGCCACTAAGTGTTTAGTGAGCTTGGCTGATAAAGCATCGAATCCTTTAGTCAAGCGTTCTATTCAGCATGATTTTTATGTAGACGATTATCTTAGCGGTTCAGACACAATTTCAGGTGCACTAGATTTGTGTAAGAACACGCGGGCTATTCTGGCGTCCGCTAAATTTAATTTAAGAAAGTGGCAGTCGAATAGCCCAAAAATTTTAAAAGAATTAGGTAGTACATATAACTCAACTAGTTTAATACTAGACCTTTCAGACAACAATACTCCTTCTAAAACGTTAGGAGTACATTGGTTATGAGATTCTGATAAATTAGGGTTCTCAATTCATATCGAATCCAATAGCAAAATAACAAAACGATACACTTTATCAATAATTAGTCAGATATTCGACCCACTAGGATTAGTAAGTCCCTGCATTGTCGAAGCAAAAATATTAATGCAGAGACTCTGGATGGACAAATGTGAGTGGGATGACGCAGTGTCGCAGGAGGTTGCAGATTCATGGCTACTATTCGCGAGTACCTTGCCTTGTTTAAATCACATAAAAATTCCGCGATGGATTTCTTGTAATAATTCCATAACCCATGAAATTCACGTATTCACAGACGCATCTGAAAGGGCTTATGGCGCATGTCTATACATTCGTTCTGTAACCAATTCAGGTACAGTCACTGTTCACCTGTTAACTTCCAAAAGCCGTGTGGCACCAATCAAGCCTACTACTACTCCACGGTTAGAACTGTGTGGGGCTCTGTTGGGTTCCAGGTTGTGCACAAAGGTAAGAGAGTCTCTCACGTTACCTATCCACCGATGTCACTATTGGTGTGATTCCACAATAGTGCTGGGATGGTTGTCTACACCTGCCCAGCAACCAAAGCCTTTCGTTAGAAATCGTGTCAACGAAATACAAGAAAGTAGCTCGGGTACTAAGTGGAGATACGTGCCGTCTAAGTACAATCCGGCGGATCTTGTCTCTCGTGGGCTGAAGGCTGATCTCATCAGCGATTCTGCACTTTGGTGGTCAGGCCCTCGGTTTTTATTAAATAATGAAAATGCTTGGCCACAACAGCCCAATAAATACGTGAAACAGGATCTACCTGAAGTAATTTCTAACTTAGTATATAGTCATAATAATAGTAATTCTAGTTCAAACCTAACATGTAGTCCAGTCATACAACAGTTAACTCACAAATATTCTAACTTCAATTATTTACAACGCGTCGTAGCTTACATTCTAAGATTTATTTACAATTTAGAAAATATTAACTCTAAAATAATAGGTTCCCTTTCTGCTGATGAACTTAGAAAGGCCTTGTTACTTATATTACGTGTAGCTCAATCTGAAATGTTTCCAAATGAGTACGTTGTCCTTAAATCCGGGAAGACATTGTCAATGAAAAACAGGTTGACTTCTTTGACTCCCTTTTTAGACGGTGACAATATTATTCGTGTAGGGGGCAGACTAGATAACTCCCCGTATGAATACGACGTAAAACATCCAATTTTACTCTGTAGTAAGCATCATTTAACGAAATTATTATTTCAAATGCAACATCAAAAATTACTACATGCAGGTCCACAATTGCTTTTATCAACTATTCGCCAAACTTATTGGCCTCTGGGGGGCAGAAATCTTGCTAAGTTTACTGTAAACAAATGCCTAAAATGTTTTAGATTTAAAGCTCAAAATGTGCAGCCAATCATGGGAAAATTACCCAACACTAGAAGCACTTTAGAGTTTCCTTTTCTTAATAGTAGCGTCGACTATGCTGGGCCCATACTGATATCTGACCGGAAAGGTCGTGGATCTAGATTGATAAAGTCCTACCTGTGCATTTTTATATGTATGGCAACCAAAGCTGTGCATCTAGAGCTTGTCACGGACCTATCTAAAGAAGCCTACAGAGCTGCTTTAAATCGATTTGTCGCGCGTCGCGGCAGGCCACGTACTATCTTGTCCGATAATGGTACAAACTTTGTCGGAGCATGTAATGAACTATATAATTTTTTGCAGGGTTCTGATGTTGCACATGAAATAGCTCAGGAAGGCATAGAATTCAGGTTTGCACCGGCGTATTCTCCACACTTTAACGGCCTCGCTGAGGCCGCGGTTCGTTCAACTAAAAACCATTTAAAAAGAATTTTGCAGCTTACTCATTTCACTTATGAGGAAATGGCTACGTGCCTAACTCAAATAGAGGCAATTCTAAATTCAAGGCCCCTTACTCCTCTTTCCACTAATCCTCTTGACTTCTCTGCCCTCACTCCTTCTCAATTCCTTATTGGACGGTCACTAATGTCGGTTCCAAATCCACAAATCACCGACGCCAACATCAATCGTTTGGAGCGCTACCAACGTGTGGAATGCATCAAGCAACACTTTTGGAAGAGGTTTAATCTCGAATATGTCTCAAATCTACAGCAGAAAACGAGATGGCCTGCTTCTACCAACGGCGACATAGCGTTAGGATCGCTTGTTCTTGTGAAGGACAAGGCGCTTCCGCCGCTCTGCTGGTTGCTGGGGCGCGTCGTGCAGGTGTACCCCGGCATCGATGGCGTCACGAGGGTCGCGGATCTGAAGACGAAGAGAGGGACGATTCGGCGCGGCTTCAACAACATCTGTCCACTTCCTCTTTGAAGTCCACTTCAACCCGGGGAGCATGTCTATGCATGGCATGCCTGCGATTGGTTGGAGGCGCGCGGAGAAGGAGAGGGCGCGCGGGCGGCGCGGGCGGCGCTAGCACGTCTCCCGCTCCAAGCTCCGCGTCACTCAAAATCTTACCACGACGGAGACATTACATTTTATTTAAATATTGTATTCATGTAATTACACCAGATTGTTATAGTCCACGCATTTTATTTATTCGCTCCTTTAATTAAACAGTCGACGTAGCATCGTCAACAGTCATGTTATAACTGAGGATGGCCTTAAGCCTAACGATGATAAGATTAAAGCAGTTCTTAACTACCCACTGCCAAAAACCGTGACAGAAATTAAAAGGTTTTTGGGCTTGATAGGCTATTACAGACGATTTATTAAGGATTTTGCGAAAGTAACACAACCATTAACTAATTGCTTAAAGAAAAAGAACAAAATTATTATAAATCAAGCGTACTTAGATTCTTTCCAAAAATGTAAAGAGCTTCTTACTAACGCACCTTTACTTCAATACCCCGATCCAGATAAGCCTTATATCCTAACTACAGATACATCGTCAAATGCCTTAGGGGCAGTACTATCGCAAGGCGTCGTGGGGTCTGATAAACCAATAACTTACGCCAGTAGAACCTTAAGTGATACAGATACCAGATACAGTACTATAGAACGTGAACTTTTAGCGATCATTTGGGCGGTAAAACACTTTCGGCCCTACCTTTACGGTAATAAATTCATTATTTATACAGACCATATGCCCTTAGCCTGGCTCTATTCGCTTAAAGAGCCGAATAGCAAGCTCACTCGTTGGCGACTTCGTCTTCAAGAATATGATTTTGAAATTAAATATAAAGATGGCAAACAGAATACAAACGCTGATGCCCTGTCTCGTATTAAATTAAATGCATTAGGTTCCGATAAGGACGCATTATCTATGAAAGTTAATGTAGATGAAAAAGAACAAAAACCAAAAGAAAAACAATCTAAACACAAAATAAAAAAAATAGTTGATTACGATAGTGATGACTCTAGAACAATTTCCATCTCTGATTTGTCTGCTACTCTAACAGCCAGTTCTGAATGTGATACAAATGAACCAATTCCACTTGACCCTATGATAGATAAAACATTTACAGTACATTCAGCTGAAGACATGGAATCAATTGGTATTCCAATATTACAAGAAGCAATAGACACTAAACCCAACCAGATATTAGTTTTTACATGGCACAAAAACAATATCCAAGTTAAAGATCTTTCCCGTGAAAAACAGAAAATTCTTGAAGTATTTTACCAATAAATCATGAGGAATTAATTAAACAGTTTTTAAAAGAATATGTTAAATATAAAATTAAATACTTTATATATTTTGAAAACATAGAGCATAGGAAACTGTTTAACAAAGTTATTATACAGTTATTTAAAAAGGGAATGGTGGAATTCGTGGAATGTTCAGAGCGTGTAGTTTTTGTTGAAGATGAAAACGAACAAAAAGAAATCATCTTACAACACCATGAAGGAAAAACGTGTCATAGAGGTATAAAAGAAACCATGTCCAGGATAAGAACAAATTATTTTTGGAATAACATGCAAGAGATGATATCAGCCGTAATAAATAATTGTGAAGCATGCCGTAAAACTAAGTATGACAGAAAACCCATAAAGCCTTTTCTACAATTAACACAAACACAAAATGCACCGTTTCAAGAAATTTTCATAGATATTTTTGCTATAGAATCTGTATTAGTACATTGTGTATTAAGGGCGGTAGGTAAGGAATTACGATCGAGGCTCTAGTAAATGATAAATGATAAATGATTTTATTTCTGTAAGTTGGTTTATACAAACACTTTTACATGTCGAACATATTTTTTTAAAACTAGATGAGGTCGGCGTTTCCTATCTGACTACTCTGAGAAGAAAGGCCGAAACAAACTCAGAGGTCACAGTCTCTTTTAAAGTCCAGACAAAATATTGGTTAGATCATGTGAAGACCATGTAGACTGATGTCTGAAATGGTCTTTTGAGGAAAGAACCAGCCAGATTGAGTGGACCTGTCCAGTCAGTGCACGCATTAGTCAATAACCGAGCAGCTCAACTCAGAATTTAAGGAGCTCAACGATTCGACGAACAATACCAAAGAAAGGACATTCGGGTAGGCCGCATAAACTACTCAAACTGCCAGACCATGATTAAAAACTAAGATAAATTTAAATTAAAATAAAAAAGAATGATCCACATAGTCTTCACACTCACAATAATTAATATAAAATAATATAATACTTTAAAAAGTAAATATTCTTGTCATTGCAAGAAAACCAAAAAAAAAGAAATGATATTATAATAACAAAATGCATGGTGCAAAATATAATAAAAAAAAAAAACAAAATTAATTGGAGCAGCTCAATCCCAAGCCTTTTTGTCCTCAATGTAATCTTTAGTTGTATAAAACGCTTTCTGGCACAACTTACGTTTAATGAAAGATTTGAATTTATTAAGACTTAGATGTTGTACGTGGCTTGGCAGCTTATTATAAAAGCGTACACATTGACATCTAAATGAGCCACCTATTTTCTTGAGCCTTGTTGTAGGTACTACAAATTTTTGTTTATTCCTAGTATTTATGTTATGGATATCACTGTATTTTTTAAACAATTTTATATTTTTATGGGCATATAAAAGATTTTCATAAATATACTGAGAAGGCACAGTCATTACATTAATCTCCTTAAATTTCTCTCTGAGAGAGTGTCTTGGGCTTAATTTATAAATTGACCGAACAGCTCTTTTCTGCAAAACAAAGATAGTCTGGATGTCGGCGGCATTTCCCCACAACAGAATACCGTACGACATTACACTATGAAAATAGCTAAAGTATACTAAACGGGCTGTCTCTATGTCAGTTAAATTACGATTTTTTCTAACAGCATATGCTGCGGAGCTTAGCTTCTTTGACAATTTATCTATATGTGGGCCCCACTGAAGCTTAGCATCCAAAGTTAAGCCTAAGAATACTGTGCTATTTTCAGGATTCAATTCTTCGCCCTTTATCAACACATCGGTTTTCACCTGCCTAACGTGAGGTAGGGTAAACTTAATGCATTTGGTTTTTATTTCATTAAGAAGTAAATTATTAACATTGAACCAGTGAACTACTTTTGAGATCGCGCTATTTACATCGTCAGTAACCAGCTGCTGACGTTTAAGTTTAAACAAAAGTGAAGTATCATCCGCAAACAACACTATATCATGGTTATCCTTTATGAGGTAAGGCAAGTCATTAATATAAATAAGAAACAAGAAAGGACCAAGAATCGAGCCCTGTGGGACTCCCATTGTTACCATAGATCCAGGAGATCTTTTTCCATTAACGTCAACGGTCTGAATCCTATTACTCAAATATGAAGTAAGAAGATCCAGAGCGCTGTTCCGGATCCCGTAGTGGCGGAGTTTCCTGATTAGCGTTTCATGAAAAACACAATCAAATGCCTTGGACAAATCACAAAAGATTCCCAAGGCATCGCACTTATCTTCCCATGCATTATAAATATGTCCTAAAAGTTCAACAGTAGTTGAACGACCCCTTGTAAAACCGAACTGTTTGGTATGTAATAATTTATGTTTATTAAAAAATCTTTGCAATTGCTCTAAAATTAATTTCTCAAATATTTTGCTAAACGTAGGTAGTACTGAAATAGGTCTATAATTTGTAGGGTCTGATGTACTACCTGATTTAAACAAAGGTATTATTTTACTATTTTTCATAAGGTCAGGAAACTCCCCACAGTCGATACAATTATTAAAGATAATAGCTAAACTAGGTGCGACAATGTCAATAATATACTTAGCAACTTCTACAGAATGACCCCACAGATCTGCTGTCTTTTTAACATTTAAAGTGTGAAAGGTTTTAATTATGTCTTTACAAGTAATATGTTCAAAAAGAAATTCCGAATCGCAAACGTTAACATTTTCTTTTAGCAAAGACTCAGCAACAGAAGGTGATGAGTTTAAGGATTTAGTCGTTGAAACGGGAATATCTGAAAATAAATTTTCAAAGGCCACTGCGACTTGTGAGTCTGATTTTATGATGTTGCCATTAATAGACAGGCCGTAGTCAATATTTCGGTTACCAGATCTTCCCGTTTCACTATTAATAATATTCCAAGTCGTTTTAATAACATTACTACTGTTTTTTATCTTTGAGCTCAAATAACGCGACTTGGCCAAACAACAAACTTTTTAAATAATTTTGAATAATTTCTAACATATAAATTAAATTCAGCAGTGTTTACATAAGTCCTTTCACTGTACAGCTCATAAAGCCGTGTTCTACTCTTATGAATACCAATGGTAGCCCAATCACTGAATGATGCGTTACTATTAACGGAGATAGTCTTGGGAATAAAGGTGGAATTAAATTGTTTACAGTATATACTAAAAAAAACATCATATAGATGATTAAGATCGGCATCAATTGACAAAATTGGTAATTTATTAATGAGTTTAACTTTAAAAGCTGCCAAGCGACTTGCAGTTTTGGGGTTAACAGTGATATCCTTTTTAGCCACTTTGTTGCTTTGGTTTGGTATAGTAATCCTCTGCCCGCAATGATCAGAATCTAGTAAATTTATAATTTCTTTGTGGACTGGTATAACATTAGTATAAATATTATCTAAGCATGTAGCACTAGAAGGGGTTATTCTTGTGGGCTCCAAAAATAGGTTTACAAGATTGTAGGACTGAAACAGACTTATTATTTTACTACAAGAACCTGAGTTTTCTAATAAATTAACATTAAAATCACCACAAGTGATAATGGATTTATTCGAGTTACCAAGCTTGTGTAACACTTCATCCATAACCTTTTCGAAGCAGTCATACAATCCTGAAGGGGGTCTGTATACGCTTAATACAATAAACTGCTCCAATTCTATACAAGCTATTTCAACTGTCCGCTCAACAGATAGGCTCACAATGTCCTTACGGTCTTTAAATTTAAGCTGGTTACTTACTAAAATCAATGAGCTACCATGTATAGCTTTAATTCTGCTGAATGAACTACCAACCTGGTGATTATTAAAATTGAACAATAACTGGTGGCTTTTAAGCCAATGTTCTGTTATACAAAGAATATCAATACTGTTAAAGTTCATAAATAATTCTACTTCTAAATCTTTGTTCATAAATCCTTGAATATTTTGATGCACCAGGTTAATACTATTTACCGAATTTAAACTTTTATTTGATTTTACTTTGCAATTTTTATGCTGTATGCTTTTGCAAGAGGTTGTCCCTATTGTCCTAATTTCTAATTTAAATTACTATTAATATCAATTTCTGATACCAAATTATTGGCTGAATTAAATAACATTCCTTGGCATTGCTCAATAGAAGCAAGTTGTTTAGCCAAATTCTTGGCTGTAGTAGAAAAATAATATGATAGCGACACAGCTATCTGTCTTTTATAATACTTTGAAAGAAAGTACCTATCCATGAAAAATTTATCTTTTGTCAAATAAAAGTGATTACCAACATAATTGTTAGTGTCAATTAAATGGAATAAATTACTACTATATGTTAAATTATGTAATGTCCTATTCAATTCATACCTAAGTATGTTTTCTTCCTGTGGCAAACTTTGGCTGTATGGGAATGTGAACATCACAATTTTTTTTAAACTAAGGTTGCACAAAGAGTTATAATATTGGAGTAATTCTCCTTTGTTCACATTGCCCCTATTACCAATAAATATTAATAATGTTGTATCCTGGTTAAAATTGCATTTTATAACTTTTTTAATTATGTCAAATAAAGAACAACCAGGCATACAGTAGTTCATTATTGAGTGTCCTGGATATCTATTTGTCAACAAGTGGCCTAGATCCTTTCCAATTTCATCACAAAATAATACTATTTCTGTATTTACATTATTTTTAGGCAAACGGTTAGTAGTTTCTACTGGCAAACTTGCACTAGACTGCGGTATGGTGACATCACCTATTGTCAATGAATGGTCCGGTGTGGGCTCAACAGATGGTGGTTGACAATGATCACATTTGTTAGTTTTTGAGCTTACCAGCTCATTCATTGCCAATACATATTCCCTCATTTGGTTTTCAGAGGCTGTATATTTGATGGTCATAGAAGTAAGTTTCTCCTGTAGATGGTCAAGTTCATACCGCAAGTCTTCTGTGTCAGTTTGGTATTTCCTAGTACTTTTTTCTAAATTAAATGAATACATATCTAATTGTTTAAGTAGATTCAACCTTTCTCTATTAAGTTTTACATTTTTGATGAAAAACCTTTGTTTTTTGATCATTTTCTTAGTTTTAACTATGTATTTGTTAATTTTAATGTACTTTTTTATTTTATTTTTACTAGTGACTACCCTCAATGATTTAATTGATTTTGAATCATCATGACCTGTTAAATCTATTGTGTAAGAGGGATTTATTGCAGTAACCATTGACGGGGCAACAGGCACCAATTCATTGAATAGACTTTGATTCAACGAGGCAGTGATGTTATGATTTGTAGTTTCAAGATATTCAATCTGACGTACTGAGTAGTCTTTCTGAGTCGAGGTTCGTAATTCCCGTACCGCCCGTGATACACACAATGTTTTTCATCACATTTGCGAGTAATAATTATGAATTATAGCTTTAATACACAAGTCAGCACAGCTGTTATTACGAAATACGAAATACGTGAACTTTTTTTTAAGCGGTTGGCGAATTTTTGCCCACACCACAGATTATACAGTGTTTCGTTCAGAAACTTTAAGGGCAAATACTTACGTAGGTATACAGCCATGACGGAGTGTAAAAAGAATTAAATAAGTTAGCCCTGAAGTTGGTTTACCGGATGCTCGACGCACGAAACGGTGCTGTTTTTCTATGAGATTTACTACTGCGCAGCCATTGTAGCCAACTTCAGGGCGGCCAAGAAGTTTGGCGAGAACTATACCAAACGCGATGTGTCCCCCAGCGCCAAGCAATACATTTATAGTATAACGAATATATAGTAAAAAGTAGTGACGAGGGTATTATCGATAAATGTTACGTAAATGTTTTTTTTTTATAAATTTACCAGAAAAATAGAATTAATGACGTATTTCGATAACTCAATAAATAAAATATTGACAAATTTCGATATCTTGTTTTATTAACAATAGTTGTGATAAGAAAAAGCAGGATACACTACAGAAAATGACCAAACAGATACATAACTCAATTCAGCCATAAGAAGTTGGCTACATCCCTATTTTCTTTTGGCGTCATCTAGTTGTCTTCTTACCAAGACCGTGGCGCCCGTAGCACGTAAAATTTCATTTGTTATAAGGGATGGGTATGTAAATTTTTTTTTGTTTGTGTTTATGCTAAACACATTAATATTATTATTATAGATTTTGCTTCGTCACGTTACGCGCTTCTTTTCTGGATACGGCGTATCCCATTCAAAGTAGGAACGCAATTTTTGGTATATTCTGTATTCTAAGATATCATACTAATTTCGAATGTAGGTACCTACTTACGCCAATCTAATTAGGTTATTGAACGAAAATATATTATTAAAGTAAATTAATATACCTAATAATAAAGGAATAAAAAATATATATATATATGTCGGGTTTAGTCAATAGTACGGACGTCAAAACAAATCGCAAGCACGCCATCTGGCGGCAAAGCAAGAACAACTACGCATTGGCGCGCTTTTACTAAGCGCTTGCGCGGTGGGGACAGTGGAATAGAGTAGGTTTAGTACTGACCGCCTCAGAGCTTAGACGTCGTAGAATCAGTGTCGATCCGTAATATTAGTGAGCAAGATTGTAAGTTCTCTGAATATTTGAATAAACCCAGTGTATCGAATAATTTCTGTGGTTTCATTTGCACGATTGTACCCAACGACCTGCCCACACACGATGTCTTAACCTAAGGGAATACATCCTGACTTCCCGATGGTTTGCATCTATCGGCCAGCCTTGATGCGACATCAGAATTGGGATTCGGTCGTGCTAATGAGATCACACGTAAAAACAATGTTAGTGAAAATGGCGGTTACATTCTTGCAAAAATATTGCGGTCTCAGTTGAAGTGAAATTTGTTGGGGTTCGTTTCTGCGACTACCCTCTGTCTTGAATAATGAAAATCCAGTCTGGAACGGAGCAGTAAGAAGGCTAGCAACAACCAAGGAGCTGGACAGGTCAAGGCAGCGCGTGTGGACGTGTGGACATATCCATACACACGGATCTTTATGCCAATCTGGTGAGTCGTTTTCATTTTGTTTTGACTATGGCCAAGAGTGTTCATTATTCAAAATTCTGGTTTTGTGTACGGTATGGCGGTTAATGGATAGTCTGGATGGCCCGTGTCAGGTCATAATTTAATGTTAGTTATCGATGGTCAAGTTTTGGTGTTGTTGAAGAGTTATAATTCTGCTATCATTGGCAATCCCTCCGTGGAACACTGGTGCTCGGCTGAATCCAGTAGGACTGGAAGTCTACCCCAATGTAGTTGGGAAAAGGCAAGCCAGATTGATTGGTTTAGGTTACCACACCGGTGCACCGGTTAAATTCCATCAAATCTGTGTATGGTTAAGATAACTGTGTGAACATTCACTCTCGTAGTATTTTTCATGTTTCAGATACCATATTGTGTCGCAGTGGAGCCCCTGCTGTAGACTGTATGCGAAGGCTGACGTGTCAACATCTGAGATGTTAAGAGGAACGGCAGGCTAGCAGTGATGCACAGAGGGTAGCTGAACATTTTGACAACAGCTGTGAGGTCATGCGCGCGCAAGTTTGGAATGGAAAACTCTGTGAGTCGCTTCCATGTTATTTCGACAGTTAGGTCGAAGGTTCTCTAGTGAAGAGATGCTAGTTCGAGTTTTAAGTGTTCATGTTTGACCACTGAATTGGTAGTGATTATACCTAGCACTATCACTAGCTAATTAAGACACACTTACTAAAAGGCAAGTAGTTAGTGAGTTGCCTATTGGCGGTTCAGTTGCAATATTTGGTTCAGTACGAACTTTAGGATGCGATATCTCATAAGAAGGAGATGAGATATTCAACATGACTGAATAACTGGTCGTTTTCAGTGGCAAAGCAAGTTAGTAATTTCGTTGGGCTATCGCAATTGTATCTAGATAGTATCGGTACTGATCATTTACGTGTATTCAGAACAGATCTTGTTGCGTAACGATTTACAACCACCGTCTTCAGATTTGAATTCACTTGCTTACTTTCAAAGTAATATTATGATAGCTGTCTATGCATGGCATGCCTGCGATTGGTTGGAGGCGCGCGGAGGGTGAGAGGGCGCGCGGGCGGCGCGGGTGGCGCTGGCACGTCTCCCGCTCCGGGCTCCGCGTCACTCAAAATCTTACCACGACGGAGACACTACATTTTATTTAAATATTGTATTCATGTAATTACACCAGATTGTTATAGTCCACGCATTTTATTTATTCGCTCCTTTAATTGAACAGTCGACGTAGCATCGTCAACATATGGTCCTTCGCAAGTAGAACATTACAGCAAGAAGATTTGGCGTTTGCAAGAATACAAGACCGAGACGTTGGTGGACATTGAACCCGCGTCGCTACGATCGAATAAAGCAGAGTCATCGTCGCCTACGGTTGGAGATTTGAAGTCGCAAAGAAGATTGTGGATAAGGATTCGGATAACCGTGAGATCGTTCCAATTATTCCTTTTATCTGTCTATTTCCTAATCCATATTTTCAGTTTGTTTTTATTACGCTATTTTTCTATTAGTTACCCATTCATTGCCCTATTGAGTTGGTTAATAGCGAATTTCACTCAATAAGTCGTTTTTAATTACGTCTTTCATCTTCGTATGCAAAATATTTGCTCGCTTATAAGTATAACTGCTTTTCTATAACGGTTGTGCGAGTTGGTGCAACGCATAGCGTGACCTTGACGTGTTTACAAGGCAACAGCTGTTCATTTTTGCGTTGCTTAGTGCGCTGTATTCTATATAGTTATCTACGAGCTTATTTCATTGCATTTTTTTAACCGTTATTTTAAATTTGAATTTTCTTTATTTGCCGAGTCATATTTGTCTTACGAAAAAATGGCCGACAAACTTGTGAAAAAACGCAGTTCTATGAAGGCCAAGCTTACAAACTTTTCGGCTTATTTAAATGTGCTTAAAAGCTGTGAACATCTTTCCAAGCTGCAAATAATCGAGCTGGAAACCCGCTTAGAAAAATTTCAAGCTATGTACACCGAATTTGACGAATTGCAGACAGAAATCGAGGTGTCGTCGGACAAGCCGGACGAGGGCTACGTGGCGAGAGGCCAGTTTGAGCAGCAGTATTTCGTGCTGGCAGCGTTGGGGCGTAGTTTGCTATCCGGACCGGATGGCAAGCATCACCGTAGTAACTCCGAAGGTACCGTGGCAGGGTCTGAGGAAATGTCGGGTGGGACTAAACATAATTTTGTTAGATTACCTAAAATAGATTTACCACGCTTTGATGGCAGTTATCAGTGTTGGCTAGAGTTTAGGGACACTTTTATTTCTTTAATTCACGATAGCCCTTGTATCGACAGCATAAATAAGTTCCATTATTTACGTGCTTCTTTAAAAGGCCAGGCAGCCGAAGTTATTAAAAATATTGATTTTAAGGCGGCTCATTATCAATTAGCATGGGACTTATTGTGTGAAAGATACAATAACAGCCGTCTACTCATAGACAAACACATGCAGGCTTTATTTGATGTCGAACCAGTCGCTACTGAATCTAGTGTTGCTTTGCGTCGTCTTATAAATGAAACTAACAAAAATATAAGAGCACTCAAGTCAATGAATGAGCCTACTCAGCATTGGAATACCATCATCATATACATGTCAACTAAATTAGATTCAAATACTAGTAGATATTGGGAAGAGTATCGAAATACATTATCTGGTGCTCCAACACTAGCTCAATTTACTACATTTATTAACAATAAAGCTGATTTATTGGAAACATTGGAAGATAATAAAAAGCATAGTAATAAAACAAACAATAATAATAATAAATCTAAAAGTTTTGCAATAGTTTCACAGAATTTAACAAATAAAGGTAATAATAACAGTAATTCAAGTTTAGATAAAAAGAAGTTCAAATGTCCTATGTGTTCTGGCGATCATTTTCTTTATATTTGTGAGTCTTTTAAAAGGTTAACAATAGAAGAACGTAGTCAAAAGGCCAAGGACCTCAAGGTTTGTCTAAACTGCCTAAGACTTGGTCATAATGAAAAAAGGTGCAGAATGGCCCACTGCAGGTACTGTGCAGCTAAGCATAACACGCTATTGCACATGGAATGCACAGAAACCCCTCCCTTACAGAACCCAAGTATTGCTCTTTCTGCTAACAATTTAATCAATATGCAACCAGATACTCGCTCGTATGTTTTGCTTTCCACAGCGATGGTGAAGGCGGTGAGCGCCAACGGTGAAAGGTGCGACGCAAGAATTTTACTGGATTGCGGAAGTACTGCCAATTTTATTACCGAGAACTTATGCGATAAGCTGTGTTTGTCCCGAAACGGCA
Organism: Orthosia cruda; assembly: GCA_964057195.1. Lineage (NCBI taxonomy): Eukaryota > Metazoa > Arthropoda > Insecta > Lepidoptera > Noctuidae > Orthosia > Orthosia cruda. The sequence continues at coordinate 202,470 of OZ059849.1, forward strand.
CGGGCTCCACGATAACAGGTATCGGCAACCAAACTAGTACCAGTGCACAATCTTGCAGTCTAACAATCGAGTCTAATTGCGGTGACAATTCGGTTAACATTGACTGTCTAATTTTACCAAAAATTACACATTTTTTACCGTCAACTCCAATTAGTTTAAAGCGGATAACCATACCGGTGGGTCTACAGCTGGCGGATCCAACGTTTAATACTCCATCAGCTATAGATATATTGGTCGGTGTAGATGTTTTTTGGAGCATCATATCAGCCAACCACATAAAGCTTGGCAAGAACCAACCGAGGTTATGTGAGAGTAAACTGGGATGGTTAGTTTCAGGCTCGGTAAGCTGTCACTCACGAAAGTCCCATTCACATTTCTGTAATCTAGCTAAAACTAAGCCCAGTACTGATTTGTCAAAATTTTGGGAACTGGACACAGTATCTGAAATACACTCCCTTTCTTTGGAAGAAAGGGCTTGCGAAGACAGTTTTTATAAAAATACAAAACATAAGGCCGACGGTCGTTTTGTGGTCACAATACCTTTTAAGTCTGATCCTTCTGCACTAGGAGATTCATACGGTATCGCAAAACGCCGTTTTTTATCGTTAGAGAAACGATTTGAACGTGAGCCTAAGTTCAAGTCAATGTATTTAGACTTCATGTCAGAGTACGAAAGCTTAGGTCATATGACAGAAAATTATTTTAGTTTGACGCCAGCAGGTGAGGTCAAATATTTTTTGCCTCACCATGGGGTCATGCGCGAGTCTAGTGCTACTACTAAATTACGCACCGTGTTTGATGCATCTGCAAAAACAACTACAGGTATATCTCTCAATGACTTGCAGTTTGTGGGTCCAACTGTTCAGGATGATCTACTCTCTATTTTGTTGCGGTTTCGACAGCATAAATTTGTGATCTCGGCAGATATCGAAAAAATGTATCGGGCTATTGAAGTGAATCCTATCCAAAGGTCACTACAACAGATCATTTTTCGTAAAAATCCTACAGAACCGCTAAAAACTTACACATTAAACACGGTGACGTACGGTACAGCCTCAGCACCATATTTGGCCACTAAGTGTTTAGTGAGCTTGGCTGATAAAGCATCGAATCCTTTAGTCAAGCGTTCTATTCAGCATGATTTTATGTAGACGATTATCTTAGCGGTTCAGACACAATTTCAGGTGCACTAGATTTGTGTAAGAACACGCGGGCTATTCTGGCGTCCGCTAAATTTAATTTAAGAAAGTGGCAGTCGAATAGCCCAAAAATTTTAAAAGAATTAGGTAGTACATATAACTCAACTAGTTTAATACTAGACCTTTCAGACAACAATACTCCTTCTAAAACGTTAGGAGTACATTGGTTATGCGATTCTGATAAATTAGGGTTCTCAATTCATATCGAATCCAATAGCAAAATAACAAAACGATACATTTTATCAGTAATTAGTCAGATATTCGACCCACTAGGATTAGTAAGTACCTGCATTGTCGAAGCAAAAATATTAATGCAGAGACTCTGGATGGACAAGTGTGAGTGGGATGACGCAGTGTCGCAGGAGGTTGCAGATTCATGGCTACTATTCGCGAGTACCTTGCCTTGTTTAAACCACATAAAAATTCCGCGATGGATTTCATGTAATAATTCCATAACCCATGAAATTCACGTATTCCCAGACGCATCTGAAAGGGCTTATGGCGCATGTCTATACATTCGTTCTGTAACCAATTCAGGTACAGTCACTGTTCACCTGTTTACTTCCAAAAGTCGTGTGGCACCAATCAAGCCTACTACTACTCCACGGTTAGAACTGTGTGGGGCTCTGTTGGGTTCCAGGTTGTGCACAAAGGTAAGAGAGTCTCTCACGTTACCTATCCACCGATGTCACTATTGGTGTGATTCCACAATAGTGCTGGGATGGTTGTCTGCACCTGCCCAGCAACTAAAGCCTTTCGTTAGAAATCGTGTCAACGAAATACAAGAAAGTAACTCGGGTACTAAGTGGAGATACGTGCCGTCTAAGGACAATCCGGCGGATCTTGTCTCTCGTGGGCTGAAGGCTGATCTCATCAGCGATTCTGCACTTTGGTGGTCAGGCCCTCGGTTTTTATTAAATAATGAAAATGCTTGGCCACAACAGCCCAATAAATACGTGAAACAGGATCTACCTGAAGTAATTTCTAACTTAGTAGATAGTCATAATAGTAGTAATTCTAGTTCAAACCTAACATGTAGTCCAGTCATACAACAGTTAACTCACAAACATTCTAACTTCAATTATTTACAACGCGTAGCTTACATTCTAAGATTTATTTACAATTTAGAAAATATTAACTCTAAAATAATAGGTTCCCTTTCTGCTGATGAACTTAGAAAGGCCTTGTTACTTATATTACGTGTAGCTCAATCTGAAATGTTTCCAAATGAGTACGTTGTCCTTAAATCCGGGAAGACAAATGAAAAACAGGTTGACTTCTTTGACTCCCTTTTTAGACGGTGACAATATTATTCGTGTAGGGGGCAGACTAGATAACTCCCCGTATGAATACGACGTAAAACATCTAATTTTACTCTGTAGTAAGCATCATTTAACGAAATTATTATTTCAAATGCAACATCAAAAATTACTACATGCAGGTCCACAATTGCTTGTATCAACTATTCGCCAAACTTATTGGCCTCTGGGGGGCAGAAATCTTGCTAAGTTTACTGTAAACAAATGCCTAAAATGTTTTAGATTTAAAGCTCAAAATGTGCAGCCAATCATGGGACTAGTACCCAACACTAGAAGCACTTTAGAGTTTCCTTTTCTTAATAGTAGCGTCGACTATGCTGGGCCCATACTGATATCTGACCGGAAAGGTCGTGGATCTAAATTGATAAAGTCCTACCTGTGCATTTTTATATGCATGGCAACCAAAGCTGTGCATCTAGAGCTTGTCACGGACCTATCTAAAGAAGCCTACTGAGCTGCTTTAAATCGATTTGTCGCGCGTCGCGGCAGGCCACGTACTATCTTGTCCGATAATGGTACAAACTTTGTCGGAGCATGTAATGAACTATATAAATTTTTGCAGGGTCAGAACCCTCAAAAACAGCATGTCATGTGCAACATCAGAATGTTGCACATGAAATAGCTCAGGAAGCCATAGAATTCAGGTTTGCACCGGCGTATTCTCCACACTTTAACGGCCTCGCTGAGGCCGCGGTTCGTTCAACTAAAAACCATTTAAAAAGAATTTTGCAGCTTACTCATTTCACTTATGAGGAAATGGCTACGTGCCTAACTCAAATAGAGGCAATTCTAAATTTAAGGCCCCTTACTCCTCTTTCCACTAATCCTCTTGACTTCTCTGCCCTCACTCCTTCTCATTTCCTTATTGGACGGTCACTAATGTCGGTTCCAAATCCACAAATCACCGACGCCAACATCAATCGTTTGGAGCGCTACCAACGTGTGGAATGCATCAAGCAACACTTTTGGAAGGGGTTTAATCTCGAATATGTTTCAAATCTACAGCAGAAAACGAGATGGCCTGCTTCTACCAACGGCGACATAGCGTTAGGATCGCTTGTTCTTGTGAAGGACAAGGCGCTTCCGCCGCTCTGCTGGTTGCTGGGGCGCGTCGTGCAGGTGTACCCCGGCAGCGATGGCGTCACGAGGGTCGCGGATCTGAAGACGAAGAGAGGGACGATTCGGCGCGGCTTCAACAACATCTTTCCACTTCTCTCTTCTCTTTGAAGTCCACTTCAACCCGGGGAGCATGTCTATGCATGGCATGCCTGCGATTGGTTGGAGGCGCGCGGAGGGTGAGAGGGCGCGCGGGCGGCGCGGGTGGCGCTGGCACGTCTCCCGCTCCGGGCTCCGCGTCACTCAAAATCTTACCACGACGGAGACACTACATTTTATTTAAATATTGTATTCATGTAAATACACCAGATTGTTATAGTCCACGCATTTTATTTATTCGCTCCTTTAATTAAACAGTCGACGTAGCATCGTCAACAATAGCAGTAAATCTCGCGATCGTTTTCCGTACATAAAGACTGAGTTAGTGAGCGATAGTAAAGAGTTACTGTTGATAATCTGATTTTAATGATATTTAGCCGAGTTATTCGTGAAGCTCCTTCACGCGAGCAATAGAACCAAATATTATCAGGCTTAATTGTTCACCTCGTATTAACAGTCGGTATGTTCCAAGTTCTTTGAGTAAAAAGTGCAAATCTTGTGAGAAGGATACCCGATCACCAATTTCCTTGAGAATTAGATATCTTAGTTGATGACAGTGGCAGTGAAACCAAATCTGATTAACATGTCTACTCATAAGACAGATTCTGGACCGCACCTCATGCGTAACATGTGGCGATGGGTCTTTGAAGAGGTTTCATGAGTTGAGTATGCATTGCCTTTGGATATTATGGTAAAGAGTAACAGAATTGTTACAATTACTTTGTTTAGTATTTGAACTTGTTGATCGTCTGACCTTTTTTTTTCTAATGTATAGTGTTGTGTGGGAAACTTTGGTACGAAAACTAAATAGGCCCTTTATTGAGTCTGCGATAGGTTATCGTGACATGATGGTGATCGTTATACACCAAAAGCTTTAAATAGTTACGCTTAGAACCTACAAGTATGCACACTGTAGGTTAATGAAGATGCCAGCGGGTCATGTACCAGTCGATGTTGATGTTAAAAGGATTTTAATGATGATGAGCTAGCTTAAGATGTCGAGTAATTGAGTCTATCAGCCGTATTATGTTGGACCGTACCAGTGGATTCTGGTGGAGGTCGGGTTCCAGAGAGACCGTTGTGTGAGAGCAATATAATTGCTGGTCGGCTATAGAGTCGTGGCGTTAGAGGTTTTACTCGAGAGTATCTGTGAGCTTGGCAGTTTTTGCCGTAGAATAAGTTTTAAAGTTTGTTTGGAATGACTGTGGTACATGGCCAGGGTAATGATTTAGTTAAAGAGTAGAGTTTTCAAATTGCCCTATATTCACGAACCCAAGAAACTAGTTTGGTCAGGACTAGTTGAGCGTTGTGTGTTGGCCTGTGTGGCTATGGTTGGCCTTTATGGCAACTGTAGGCCAGTGTGGCAACTGCATGCCTTTATGGCAACTGTACGTCAGTGTGGCAACTGGAGATTTTTGAAGCAACTGTGGGCCTGTAGGGCACCTGTAAGTTGGTGTATAAAAAAACATGTTTGTGTAAGGAACCTTACAGAAAATTTCTATTGAGTCAAGAGTAAAAAGAAAATAAACTCACATAGTCACGCGAGTGGTGTGGTCACCATTTTAATGTTGTTGATTAAGTTCGAATCGTCATGCCCTCATTACGAATATTGAAATAACGTGGATTTCTAATTTTGATTATTATGCGTAGATCGTGTTAGTAAGACACACAAAGCTCAAGTACCAATTGAGATAGTAGATGAAGTAGATAATGGATTGCCGTGAACAGGTTTTGAGTTTAGTGTTGAGTTGACTCGAAATCGTGGGGATGTGCCAATAGAGCACAGTTGTGATTACTAAGAAAGCTAGGAGATAGCTAAGATAGCTGTGAGATAGCTAGGAGAGCTATGCGATGGCTTAAGATCGTGAATAAGATACCTGGTGTCTTGTTTCTTTTGTTTTATTTAATGTGACATTAATGACTATCAGTGGTACTTGGACTTTGGAATCACGAATATTAGGTGCTTTTAGGTACTAAATCGATGATTACGTTGCTATTTTCTTTAAATTGGAAATAGAATAACTCGTTCCTTGCAATAGTGAACAGAGATTTAACGTGTATTCCCGTTCGTCCCCTAGACTTCGTCCCCCGAGGGGGACGAACGGGAATTCGTTATTTATTTTCCCGATGGTCCCTCAAAATTTTTAATTCTGAGAGCAACTTGGAAGTAGCGCTCGCCGGCCGCTACCGCGGCACCGCTCGCTTCGCTCGCTCGGCTCACGCGCAGTTGGTCACAGTTCTAACCTAACCTAACCTATTTCACCCGATCAAAATAACGGATCATACCTACAATCTGCCTACGACTAGATAATTAGACAATGGTGAAAACATATCTGCGGCAGATTTCAGGTGAATGATTCGTCATTTTGAACTGGGTTAAATAGGTTAGGTTAGATTAGAACTGTACGAAGGGCACTAATCGAAGAACATATTCCCATTCGTCCTCTCTTGAATTAGGATTGGGACGATCGGGAACAAATTAAATATTATTTTTGTAAATTCCCGTTCGTCCCCCTCGGGGGACGAAGTCGAGGGGACGAACGGGAATACACTAGATTTAAATGATCATGTTTGATTGATTCAAAATGTTTCCTCACTCACCTAAAGTATGAGTCAGGATTGGACGAGCGAATACTGTTTGGAAATTTTGTGTTTCAGAGAAATATCCCTTGTATGATGGGAGATTGCCAGGATGGAGTGGACTAAGACAACGTGTGGTGCAACACGAGGTGACCATGAGATGACATGGAGCAAGGACAAGAAGATGAAGCCTGCGGGTGATAGATTTGGGGATCTGTCACCTGAGAGAGGCCTGAGAAGGCGACGTGATGTGTTCCACGCTCGCCTCTCAAGAGGAATTACGGCCTAGAGAACACCATGTGGTTTTAGTCAGTAGGAGTCTGACGGACCCCTCAGCTTTCCCCAAGGGCTGAGGACATCCATGAGGATTTCCACATGATTCGATACACTGTTAAACCCTGACAATGAGGAACAGACGAGGACGCCTGTCTCGCAGGATGGCCGTGTCGGGTTTAGTCAATAGTACGGACGTCAAAACAAATCGCAAGCACGCCATCTGGCGGCAAAGCAAGAACAACTACGCATTGGCGCGCTTTTACTAAGCGCTTGCGCGGTGGGGACAGTGGAATAGAGTAGGTTTAGTACTGACCGCCTCAGAGCTTAGACGTCGTAGAATCAGTGTCGATCCGTAATATTAGTGAGCAAGATTGTAACTCTGAATATTTGAATAAACCCAGTGTATCGAATAATTTCTGTGGTTTCATTTGCACGATTGTACCCAACGACCTGCCCACACACGATGTCTTAACCTAAGGGAATACATCCTGACTTCCCGATGGTTTGCATCTATCGGCCAGCCTTGATGCGACATATATAATTAGTATATTTTACCAATTTCAAGTTTGAATAAAGATTATTCAAGTAATTTACACTAACTCAAAATCTTCGTCTGATGTACTTTCGTATTTATCGGATTCAGCTTCCTAGTCCACACCTTGTAGGATTTTTAAGTTCTTTCTTCAGGACGTAATTCATATCAATCCATAACAGCGCTGCACTATCTCACACTGACCTTGATTCACTTACGTCTATGACGTCACAGGTTGTCAATTGATGTCCATGGCGCACGAGGCACCGATATCTATTAGTTTCGTAGTGACGGGATCATTCAATATCGATATCAGTATAAACCAGGGTCCGGCTTTGTGTGTATTAAAAGATTTGAGTAAATATATGTGTAAGGGCTAGCAAAATTACGTACATTCTCCATAAGGATCGCATTTATTTCAAAACTCAACATTTTGATTCGAAATAAAAGTGGTTTTTTAAACTTTAGTGTTTATCGACACTTTAGAAACTTAATCAAGTAACCACAGCACTAGGCGTCTTCCTATAAAGACTACGGCGCCTGGGACACGGCAAAATAATTGGCCGGTATAATTTTTCTGTTTTGTATATAAACAAAGACCTGTACAACGTCCCAAAAATATCTCGCATATAAATAAAACAAGGGCCAGAGTAAGACAATTTATTACCAAAAGTACAGCGGAGGTCATGCAATACAGAAAAATCTTAACACCGCGATCTACAAAATGGGTCGTCACGGAACAACGCCATCTGTCTTTCAATAGCGGTACTAAGCTTATGACAAATGTTGACCTTTGTTTATGTTTTGTAAGTAATCGTAATTTAAACAGATTAGACATGCCGCCCACCATGGACGGCTCTGTCCATCAACCATAACATGACAATATAAACTTAAATTAATAATTTATTGTTTGACAATCCACTATATGATAAAACTAGGATCTTATTTCTATGATACAAATTCATGCCTTATGTAAATAAAAAAAAACCAAACAACGGTATAACGGTAAACACAAGTTCATTCAAGTAAATTCACAAACAGTGTATATGGTGTAAATAAAACAGTATATAAAATTCATGAATAAGCTGGTAAATAACTAAGTGTTCACAGGTAAAATAATTAGTTTAGATACAGGTCTTTTAATTTCATTATTTTTACACCATATGGTTACAACGCGAGTAATATTGTCCAAACCTGGATGTTTACCTGCAATAACCCCGTATAACCATCTAGCGGGTGGAAGACCATCCTCTTTCACCAGAACCACATCTCCAATCTCAGGTTCAGGCTTACAATCTGTCCACTTATATCGATGCTGCAATTGAGTTAAGTACTCTAACGACCATCTACGCCAGAAATTTTGAAGCATTTTTTGCGTAAGATGCCACCGTTTCAGATTACTGATGGATGCATTTTCATAATTTGCATCAGGTACAGTTATCAGAGGTTCACCTACGAGAAAGTGCCCAGGCGTCAAAGGACACAAATCCTCTGGGTTGTTAGAAAGCTGGGAGATAGGCCTCGAGTTAAGGCAGGCCTCAATTTGAGCCAGCACAGTTGTCATTTCTTCAAATGTCAATGTGCTGGTGCCTATTATTCTTTTTAAATGGTGCTTCGTGGACTTGACACCAGCCTCCCACAATCCTCCAAAATTTGGAGCATGGGGAGGTATGAAATGCCACGTCGTACCATTTATAGATAGGAAGTCAGCTATTTCCGAAGCTACCATAGACGTTTCAGCGTTGAATAGCCGTCGCAATTCCTTTGCACTACCAACAAATGTGGTCAAATCACTCCACAGGTCCAATACTCGGCCACGTCTGGCTACAAAGCGCTTAAAAGACGCAAGAAAACTCTGAGAAGTCATGTCACATGAGAACACATGTGACAACCTAAAGATGAATAGCCCGTGTAGACATACAAACAAACAAGCATATGTACCCCTTGGTGGAGTGATGACCACGACCTTTAGAGGTTCGGATGCTGATTGGACCTGCGTAATCTACGCCACTGCATTGGAAGGGCTTCTGAGCAGACACCCTGGCCTTCGGTAATTGGCCCATCATTTGTTGGTGTGTTTGTGTTGAATGTCGAATACAAGTTACACACTTATGAACATATAGCCTAACGAGAGTCCTTGCATTGAGTATCCAGTATTTTGACTTTAAATATTTAAGCATCAGTTGCGGCCCGCCATGCAATGTCCTCTCGTGAGCCTCCGCAATTAAAAGATTAGTGAAGTGTGATTTATGAGGGATTAAGATGGGGTGCTTCATATTTTCGTCAATAGAAGCCCGATGCAACCGACCGCCAACTCTTAAGATCCCGTCATCGTCAAGAAAGGGACTCAACGAGGTAAGTCTACTACTCTTATTTAATTTCCGGCCTTTTTTTACAGATTCTATTTCATTACTAAAGAACTGGAGTTGGCAGAGTTTGATGCAGGTAAGTACAGCTTCATTTAATTCCTTTGTAGTCAACCAAGTAGTTATTTTATTTTTATTATGTTTAAATTCCTTTATTCGTAGAAATCTTCTAAAGTATGCTATTACTCTTATTAACCTACCGAACTTAGAAAATCTAGCAAATAGACGATCATCACATTCTACCGCAGTTGCATGACATTTTGTTTTTATCTTTCTTTCTTCTAGCGTAGTTACTTGTATATTATTATTTTCTCTATTATATTCTATTTTTTCATTCTGTAACCATACTGGGCCTCTTTTCCAGAGTTGCATATCGCTTAACTCAGAAGGGCTTACTCCCCGAGATGCGCAATCCGCTGGATTTTCCGACGACGACACATGTGACCACTGACTTCTATCCATAATAGTAAGTATTTCGGAAACACGATTAGCGATAAACGTTTTCCACCGACTAGGGTGGCTGCTTAACCACGCCAATACGACGGATGAGCCTGTCCACGCATATAAGTGCTGTTTGGGAACTTCTAGAGTTGAAGCGACTTCTTGAAGAAGCTTTGCTACTAAGACAGCTCCACAAAGCTCTAATCGCGGGATTGATACCTGCTTAACAGGAGCGACCTTGGTTTTTGAAGTCCCCAAGTTTGTGTGAATATGTCCATCTCTATCAATAATGCGGACGTATACCACCGCGGCGTATACTACATTGGACGCATCTGAAAAGCCGTGTAATTCTAGATTCCTATTCTCCTTGCTACAGTTGATCCAACGAGGCAGACGAAACTTAATAAGGTTACAAAGGTTCTTCCGGAAGTCAAGCCACTCTGTCAGCAATGGTGCAGATAATTCTGCGTCCCATTCGATCCCAGTCATCCATATTCGTTGAATAAACACCTTTGCAGTGATGATTGTCGGTGCTAACCATCCAAGGGGATCAAATAGTCGCGCTATGTCCGAAATAACCTTACGCTTTGTCACAGGTAAATCTAAATCATTCAGCTGAATAGTGTAAACGAACTCGTCATTGTCTCTGTCCCACGTTAAACCCAATATTTTTGATATTGCATCTGTTTTTAGTTGCATGTTCCCTTGTGTTTGTGATATTTGTTCACCGTCTTCAATCAATCTTAACAATTCTCTGTTGTTACTAGCCCACTTTTGGAGCTGGAAACCTCCACGTTTAAGCAACTCCGATGTCTGCTTATATACTTCTACTCCTTCCTCTATGGTTTGACATCCCGTCATTAGATCGTCCATATAGAACTCGGAAACAACACGGTTCTTTGCTAAAGGAAATGCAGCGCCTTCGTCCTGAGCTAACTGCTGCAATGATCTGACTGCTAAGTAAGGGGCTGATGATGTTCCAAACGTTACTCGCAAATGACGTAACACCTGAATTTCATCATTTGGATTCTCACGCCATAATATACGCTGAAAATCTGTGTGATCATCGCATACCTTAATCTGTCTGTACATCTTGACGATGTCGGCTACCAGACAGATAGGATCACAACGCCAACGCATGATAATATGACGAAGTTCAAGTTGTAGAGGAGGACCCACCATTAAATCTTGATTAAGAGAAACCCCGTTACTACCTATACATGATGCATCAAAAACGATGCGCAACTTTGTTGTACTTTTTTCGTTACGGATGACGGCATGATGAGGTAAGTACACAGAACCTTCTTTGTCCCTATCCTGTACTATATCCATATGATTAAGAGCTATATACTCATTTAGAACTGCTGAATACTGAGCCTTGAACTCGGGATTCTTTAGAAATCTCCTTTCTAAGGATAAAAATCGTTTAAGAGCGATGTCTTTCGATTCACCATGTTTGCAAGCAGGATCGCTTGACCTAAAGGGCATATGCACAATATAGCGACCAAATTCGTCTCGTTTAGTTGTGGCCTTAAATATATCTTCGCACCTTTGTTCTTCTGGGGTCAAGTAAACCTTATCGTAATCGCCCTTGGGCTCAGATTCTAGTTCCCAAAATTGTTTAAGGAGTGTATTTGTATTCTCATCTGAATGAGTAGAATGCAACGTGACTACGGTATTGTGGCATGTCTCGCTTTGGTTGATTTTACCTATTTGACCAGACAAGATCCATCCTAGTCTAGTATTTTGTGCAATGAGTTGACCAGGTGAACCTCTGATTAAACCTTCTAACAAAATCTGGCCATAAACTTCGGCACCTAAAAGCAGATCAATCTTGTTCGGAGTATCGAATGAAGGATCTGCTAAAGCCAAAGACGAGATTGTGTTCAAAACGTTTGCCACAACCTTCCTTTCCGGTAAGATAGTCGTTAGTTTCCTTAAAACATAAGCCTTAACAGTTATAATAAAACTAGGATCGACGCGTGATTTAACCTTAATGAGAACCATCGAATTTAATGAAATCATTGATGGGCCTTGATCACAACCTATACCTGAAATCGAACCTTTAGTTGGTAGTCTTTTGAGACCTAAGAGCTGGACTGCGGACTCCGTTACAAAGGAAGGGTCTAACAAGGATCTTAATACTATAGCAGTACCGCTCTTTGATTCTGCTGCTATTAGCGCGGTAGCCAATAATATTTGGCTATGACTATTAGCAAAACAACTTACAACATTAGTGGAATTACTCTGGGTTGAAGTAGTGCCAGCAGAAACGCTGCTTTCTGTACCCTGATCAGTTTTGTTACTGTCACCAACTGATTTGGAGAAATTTTTGAGATGAAGAAGACTATGATGCTTCTTTTTACAAATATGACATCTGGTGGACTGGCGGCATGCATATACGGAGTGATTGGCACCTAGACAGTTATAGCATAAACCATTTGTTTGGACAAAATTACGACGCTTATCTATATCGAGACTTGCGAACTTTTTACAATTAGCAAGCTTGTGATTATCTTGACAACAAATACACAATGTAGTTGACACATGAAGCGATTTGACTGGCACATTTCGATTGAACTGATTACGTTGACCTTTATTGTCTAAAAATTCTAATGACCGAAATCTTTGCTCAAGGAAAGATTTGAACTGATACATTGTGGGCAAGTCATCTGAACAATCACTTTTTTTCATTTCCCATTGTTTACGTGACTCAGTGTCTAGCTTTAAACACAATACTGTTAGCTGCGTCTCCAACCTACACCCCTCCAGAAAGCCCGGAGCATGTGATCGAGCCTATATAAGCCAACGCTTACCGTGGCCAGGGGCTCATTCCCGCATCCGGCGGCGCGCACTTTGTTAATTGTTCCCCTTGATTCTGTTCACTTGATTTTGTAACGTAAATACTAAATTTGTTAGTTAATTTTGTGTTAGTGTTTTATTAGATTATTTTTGTAAAACTCTGGATGGTTATTTCATTTCATTCCTAAAATCAGAAGTGGGATGTCTCTCGTTTGCCCACTTAACTAAAATAAAAATAAAAAAATGTCGAATAATACTGGCCCCAGAAAAAGACGTAAACGTGAGTGCACGCCACCGCCGCCCAACCTAAATCATCTTAGTATCACCTTAGACGCAATACTTAATAGGGTCTCAGCCTTGGAGCGAAGTTCAATTTCAGGACCACGATCGAGTGTGGAGCAGCAGCCGCGCCCTATCATCACCGACATGGCCAGCCTTCCTGCTATTACGCAACCTGTCCCGACGCCACTGGCACCGGCGCTGTCGCTGTCGCCTTCGCCTTCAACGTCGGCTACAGGGGACGTCGCAGACCTGTCCCGACGCCACTGGCACCGTCGCTGTCACCGTCGCCTTCAACGTCGGCTACAGGGGACGTCGCAGAGCGTCTCATCAATGCGCTAAGTAGCTTAAACCCGGTGAGATCAAACCATTATTACGTCTTTGACTTCGACCCTAATGTTTATAACGTCATGACACGTCACGTCACGTCACGCATGGTGTGAGGAAATTGACCGTGCTAAGACACAAAATAGGTGGAACGACAAAGAATGTCTGGCCCGTATCGGTTTGTGTCTGAAGGGTGAATCTCACTCTTAGTTACGCGATTGGACCGAAACAGATCGTATTTGGTCTACTTTTAAATTAAAGTTAAAATCACTTTGCCCACGACAAGTCGATGTCGCTATGTCGCTAATATCCTGTATGACGTCATGTGCACTGAGTCAGATAAATATTCCACATACGCGCGCAAATCCTTGTTGCGTTTGCGTATAGTTATAGGACTTAGTAATGACCCTTTGTGTGCAATCATTGCGCGCGGTTTTAAGGACTCCCAGATCCGTGCTGAAGCTTTGAATGCAAAACTAAATACCGAAACCATTGCGGATTTTTTATCAATTTATATCATGCTAAGTAAAACCACCGCATTTATGAACAAAAAAAATGTTGATGCCCATTCTCAGTCTAATCGAACCACTCGAGTCGTCGCGCGTCGTCGCGATAACGGTTACCGTAGCAGCCAGCCGTAGTGCTAAAGCGTCTGTTAAAAAAAAACTGTGAAGTGTTTTTCGTGGGACGCTCACGGCCATACATTAAGAGTAACGCTTGTCTCAAAAGATCTAAAAATAGATATAGCAGTTCAAATTCCAAAACCAGAATGAATAGTCAGAACACTGATTTCAATTCAAATTCTCCGAACATGAAAAATTCTAAGTGTAACTTTTGTAAAAAAAAAAAGGTCATACGGAAGAAAATGTTTTGCAAAACAGCGATCGGAGTCGCGCAACAAATTCAATGTAATTTTTGTCCTGAAATTAAGGGTGATACGGAAAACCGTGACGACTCGCAGTGCTGTGTGGTGTACCTTGGTAGAACCATAAGCAATGGTCAGGTTAGACCGAGCGCTCATAAAAATAGAATCCTTAACTAAATCGCCTACGCCGGAAACAATTAAACAAGTGCGTCAATTAATCAGCCTTGCCGGGTATTTTAGACGGTACATATTCGCAGTATGCCACTTTGACTGACTACAACTTTCACTGCCGTAAAACGTAAAGAGGATAAGTTTATTTGAGGTATCGAACAGGAAAAAGCTAGACAGTGATAGATATGCGGGGACCGTACCGTATCACTAAAGTCCTACTAAATGGTCGGTACGAGCTCCAGTTGCTGCATTATATGCTGAATGTAAGTTTTAGTGTTCTAAATGTGTTGTATGTGTGTTCATTGTGTTGCTCATTTCATCCACTTTTGTCGTAGGTACGTTTAGCCTCTTTGTTGACATTCATTTAAGTTGACATAAATATTCACTGATTGAATAGTTATGTGAGTGACACAGCTTAAAGCGTAATACGATAACGCACGAGCGCACAGCACTTATCGCTATGTGGCTAAGTGTCACAGTGAACTTGAGTCTTAAGTATGCTGTTCATAAATTCATAACTAATTAACTAAACAAACCTCTCAAGTGTAAAACTTTTGTTAAATTTATGAACCAAACTGTTGTTATTGGTAATTATTGATCTAAGATTACGTTTCAAGAACTTTGCTTGAGTGTAAGATCTTTGTTTTGTTTCTGAGACGTGAACCACTTAAACAGCGGGTTCTCATGGTAACTGCACTTTAACCTACGCCTTCAGCTTTGCTCCTACCTAATGGTATCAGTCGTGACCCAGAAAGTACCCGTGTCCATCTACGACATTCGGGGCGTGACTGGCAAAGTACTGTGTAAATCCTGAGGACAAGCTTAGTTCCTACCAGTTGGTAACGGTCGTGACCCAGAAAGTACCCGTGTCCACCTATGACATTCGGGGCGTGACTGGCAAAGTACTGTGTAAATCCCGAGGACAAGACTTGCCATTTATACCATGTAAGCCCGGTGCAGCTGCATAAGGTTTTGGTTGGTATTATGGCAAGTGAGCTCATTGTTGGCCTTTATGAGGTTTTGAGTTCGAAAGGCTATGTGTTTCGTGCAGCTGCTAGGTAATCGTTGTCATAGTGGATTTTATTATTAAAAAGTAATTCGCGTCTCATTAGCATTTGATCGTATAATCACTTTCATCCAGGAAATAGCTCAAGAAAGAAAGAAAAAAAAAAGAAGGTTGTCTGCTGTCACACCTAACATTTACATGCTCACACTTGGTTTATGATGTGCAGGTTCTGATGATGAGGAGAATGAAGTAGATGAACAGCCGAGCACCTCGTCGGCTACACCCAGTAATGCCGAGTCGGAGTTTGCTCCCGCTGAAGACGCTCCGGTGGTTGCCGAGGCCTGCGAGGACGCTGGCACGTCAGGAGAGGCCGTGTTAGCTGCGTCTCCAACCTACACCCCTCCAGAAAGCCCGGAGCATGTGATCGAGCCTATATAAGCCAACGCTTACCGTGGCCAGGGGCTCATTCCCGCATCCGGCGGCGCGCACTTTGTTAATTGTTCCCCTTGATTCTGTTCACTTGATTTTGTAACGTAAATACTAAATTTGTTAGTTAATTTTGTGTTAGTGTTTTATTAGATTATTTTTGTAAAACTCTGGATGGTTATTTCATTTAATTCCTAAAAATACATAAATAACTATAATATCCCAATACTCAACCATTATGTCTAAATTTTCCAAAGCATGTAAACATTCGTTAGAAGTATCCAACAATTCCTTAACTGCGCTGGAGGATTCAGATATAATATTTTTTTGACTCATAAAGCGTTTAATTATACAATTCGCCAAATATTTTTTATTATTATATCGATTCCCTAATTTTGTCCAACATGTTGTATAATTACTACTAGTAATAGGAATGTGCCGTAAAAGACCTTCAGCTTCTCCTGACAAATATGATTTCAAATAATGCAGTTTCTGAACATCGTCGAGTAGGTCATTACTGTGTATTAAGGATTTAAACAAATCTCTAAAACTAATCCACTCAGAATAACTGCCGGTAAACATAGGCAATTCAATCCTTGGCAATTTTACAGAACATATATCTTTAGAACTCTTCGCAGAAGATTCAGACACTTTACCTAAACTATCCGAACAAACAATTATCTTCAATGCTTCCCTCAACTCAGTTTTATAATCAGTAAATAATTCTTCCGTGGTCTCATATACATCTTTTATGTTATAATCCGATTTTTCGAATTCAATGGACTTAACTGACGATACGATTTTCATATGAGTTTCAGAAAACGCTGACCAGTTAGCTTCTAAATTTTCTAATCTAGTTTCTATGTATGAACTGGTTATTCGCTCCTTAGGTGATTTCTTAAAGTTAGACCTTGCTTTACTGATAGTAGAATGTAAATTAAACTGTAAATTACTCAAAGCTTCCATATTGAATTATAGATAAAGTTCTTTGAATAAACTGTTCTGGAACTTCTGGATCGCTATGCTAAGTTCGTAGACAACACGTAAAAAATCACAAGTCTTTGAACTTAATACACTTCGCTGCAAAATCGGGCATAGGTTTCCCGTAGTTCACTTTTTATTGAAATTATTCTAAGTCCATGCACACGGTAAAGTTTCTAAGTCCAAATTGTTAATTAAATTTTCTAAGTTAATAAGGTCTAAATTTGCTTGTTAAGTCTCAATGTATTAATTTAGTCACTGATATTTAAAGTACTCACAGATTATCTTCGTATCACATCACTGTCACTCACATTTACGTAGCTCGTCGCAATGATATGCGGGGTACTCCCCCCTGCACCGCAGCTGCTGCTCACGTCAACTCGAACTGTTGTGTATTAGCACCAGCGCTGACCGTTGTGTACTATTTGTACATATACGCTTAAGGGCCACCTTGTACGGTCCGCTGATGCTGCTCGCCACTGGCTGCGCTGACGTTACACTTGCAGCTGAATGCAGATTGACCATTCAACCTGACTCCAACTCAACAATGACAATGCACACCAATCCTTCATCCGGCTCGAAGGACCAATTTTGTACAACGTCCCAAAAATATCTCGCATATAAATAAAACAAGGGCCAGAGTAAGACAATTTATTACCAAAAGTATAGCGGAGGTCATGCAATACAGAAAAATCTTAACACCGCGATCTACAAAATGGGTCGTCACGGAACAACGCCATCTGTCTTTCAATAGCGGTACTAAGCTTATGACAAATGTTGACCTTTGTTTATGTTTTGTAAGTAATCGTAATTTAAACAGATTAGACAGACCACTATTGAAATAAAACATTTAGTTTAGGGTTTTAGGCAATAGTAGCAATACGCTCAAAGCATTTGTTCATGTATTTTAATGTAATAAACGATAAGTTTATTGTCTTCTAATAAAGACGTTGCGTGGGGGCACGGAAACGGTTGTCTTCTATAGAAGACCGTGGCGCTCAAAAGGTTAATGCGGTTCACAGAATACATCTACTTACAAAGTTTCAACAGCGTAGTTCTTAGTTTCGGAAAAAAGTGGCTGTGACATACGGACGGACAGACATGACGAATCCATAAGAGTTCTGTTTTTTACCCGACTGCCGAAGGAGGGTAATGTGTTTATTGCCATTTGGCTACGGAAACCTAAAAAGCGTGTTAAAAAGGAATTCAATTTTGAATAAAAAAACGGGATTGTAGATTTTGGTTGTTTATTTCTCAGGAAGCAAATGATTCACAGCATTGGTGGGATACAGAGGTCTGAAAATACCGGGCCGAAACATTAAATTTCCTGAAGTTTGATTTTACTAGCAACAGGTACAACAGCTTAGAATATAACGTACCCAAATATAAAAACGTGGGAAAACAACGTTATATAAAGCTGTAGAATAGTATAATTTATTTAGTAGAGCGAGTTTTTTTCATATTTTTTTTATAAACTACACACCTTACTAAATCACAATTTCTAATTATGTCAAAAATTATGTATCACATTTATAACGTTCTGTACAAAGTAAAAAAATATTTTCATACTCCACTAGTACAAAGTAAAGCTGCATAGACATTTCCGACATCATAATATTATTGTTGCCTATGTAGAAAACCAACTTTTACTTACAAATTTACAGATTTCACTGAAAATGTACTTTGTTGAAAACAATTGAGCAGATGCAAACGGTAAGATTTATCCAGTTCAATATCACACTCAATGAACATCTAACATGATATGCAGTAGGTAATGCTGTCATCTTATTGCATCAACGGTACCACACTGGGGCTAGGCTACAGGCATACTTATAAACTTACAAATATTAAGTTACTTTTTCTATGTTTAATCTAGACTTCAACTTGTTTTAAATATCATAATAAAATTGTTAAGATATAAATAACACAAAAGTTACGTTATGTGGACTTACAACCTTCATAAGGAGTGACATATCATGTATCTTACAAAATAATAGTCCCTCACGGTCTGTTGACAGTTACACTATTCTATTAATCACTTATAGCACACAAATATTTTCTCTTTGCATATTATCGGCTGTGCGTTGAAGGCACGAAACTCGGCAAACATTGATGTGTGAACGAGTGACAAGAGAACAGTCGTCCGAGTGATGAATGAACAACATCAACTAACGTGTCGCAAGCTGTCTCTAGCTGTCTCTCGGCCACTCGACGACACCCAGCACCCACCCATGCGTGTCACTCATCTGACTTGATTAAAAAACATTACTTTTTCTATAATTATTCAAAAACAATTATACAACCCTTCTAATTTGAACATTTCTTCAAAAATCTGGAACTTCAAAAATGCAAATTGTGATTTGTGACAGTGATCATAGAGAAACAATCGAATATACTCTATAGGGACACTCAAGTTATTACAACGTAATTTACAAATATAGTCAATCTCTAAATATTAACTAATTTATATAAAGTGAATTATTTACAAAATATGAACACATCGGATGCGACGTGCCACCTCTCTTACACATGTGTAACTATTTACAATGACTATTATTATAAACATTCATTAAGAGCATTGCATTTTCGTGAGCTTGATCAAAATAATCCCTTGTAAGGGTTTAACATTACTAGGTTCATTCACAGCAACGTGTCACAGTCGCCAGTCACAATATTACTTCAGCTGCTTCTCAACCATTGAACAAACAGTCCTGTATTCTGAAAGTGGCCGACGCTCGACTTACAGCGAACGTCGAATTTGTGTTAGCTTTTAGAAGCCCAATAATTTGCTAGTATTAGAGATCAGTCTTGGGACAAGGAAACAAATTCAGTACTTTTGTATATAATTCGTCACATTTCGACTTTGAACTGTATATTGAATAGTTTAGAAGTAAGCATCATATTTACAAGTTCTGATGATTTGGTCAAAAGAAAATTATTACATAAAATACAATTGTAGGAGAAATTCAAGGCAGAGTAAAGAATTTTAGGGAATTCCATAGCATCTCAAGTAGATGTATGAGATGCAAAAAGCAGCACAGCAATAATGTTATGAATGATTGAAGATAGATTTGGTGTATCCTAACATTACACACTCGCTTTTGATTATATTATTAACAATTAAAACAAACACTACAGTACCTCTACTATTATGTTATTATACTAGCTTATAAACCATGCCACTTAATGAAATCTCTTAACTAATCGACTTAATCCAATTTTCAACCAAATTTCAATTTGTACTAATGTAGATGTACTAAATTGTCATGTGCATTATTGTAGAACTTAAAAAGTCAGTTTCATGCTGATCACCTACAAAATTTTTTTTTCTTTGCTTCTGATCACAATTCCATATATTTGGAATCATAATAAAGCTTTTTTTTGCGTTTTTCGTATTGGTATCATTCATGTTGAATTATACTAAGTATGTATTTGAAAAGTTGCTTCAAGGTACCAAATACTTTGCTGATACCGAATAGAGACTCTTGGGCAACTGGTTTAGAAAAAAACTATAGATGGCATTGCTGGGATTAATTCACTGTTCTACCACCTAAATAAATTTAAAAACTTCATACTGACTAAAAATGAAAATCATATTATACACCAATATATGGCACTCATTTTGAAATGACGTGTTAATTAACTATTTGTAAGTAAAAAGTTGATCAAGTGAAAATGTTTGTACCAATTTTTTATTTGATTTTAAATTTACGATATAAAGCACTAATTTAAAGTTTTGTGAAGCTGCCAATTAAAACTATGATATAGACGCTGCTGTTTCAGGTGGAATTCCCTTAAAATTCTACCCAAGAACTGTATGCATATTTGTTTACAAATAATTGCACTTTCAATTATTATTGATTCAGATTCGAAAATTTTAAATGTGATTCAAATAATTTTATCTTTTTCATTTAACGATTTTAGACAATTCTGTCTAAAATAGTAGAACGAATTAGTTCTAAATAAATAATTATAATTATGATATAGTACAATAAAATCAAATATTAAATTGATATTACAAAACCTTTTTTTGCTATAAAATAACAATGTATATTATTGTTTGAAGCATTAAATTCAAACAATAATGTAATCCAAAAAAACATTAACCTTGCAATAAAATAATAACAAACCACATAAATCAGCATAATATTCTCCATAAGATGAACCATCTTGCGTCTATGGCGTGTAGCACATTACTACTCAACATTTGACTGCATATTGCGCTGATCCGCTAAACCTATTTAAATCATCGCTCTATCTCTCAATCATTTGAAGACGACTATACAATGATGTTTCAAAATAATTCTAGCACTAAACGATTTTATTATAATTATGTGGCCTAAGGGGCATTAATGCATTAGAGCGATCGGAAATTAACATCTGAGTTTAATCCGAATTAGGGATGTTTTAAATTCGGAAGTACTAAGGCTCAGGTTAAGGTTGCCCTAGTCGATCATTGTTCCACACAAACATAGTCCGGCGATTACTTCGCTTTTACGTTCAAAATAAAAAATGATATCAATTTGCGTCATCATTATCTAGCAAAACCAATATCTAAACAAAAAAGTAAAAATACATATATTTGAAAGTTCAACAAAAACAAAGCATCGAAATTTCAACACTAATTTTAACGCATCTTTGGGCGCAAATAAATACCACGCGCGCTCGTTTTCGTCCTAAATCATCATCCATTTCGCTACAAATATGGCAAAGTGTGTATTCGTACGCGAACTAGCTTCTTACTGCTCATCACAGCATCAATCTCTTTCGCACGTGTTGTCGGATGAGATAGCATGCATTTTAATACAATATCGTTATTTACACATCTCGGCTCGGCAGAGCTTTACTGGTTATCGCTGAGCGGAGATGGCAGACGAGTGGCTTCGGCGAGTCTGACGGATGATGTCTCGTATTTGTATGAAATTAACAACAAAATGAGATGCGTGCTGTGCGCGGCGCGCTAGTCAGATAATTCTATACATCAAAATGATATTTATCGTCAATTTTTAATCTCGAATTATCAACATCGCCCAACTGTGCGTGGGTTTGTCGGTCACAACATCCAAAGCTCACCGCACTCATCGCACACAGATTCGGTGGATTCTCCACAGCTTAAACATCTCCTGTCGTCTCCGCTTTGCACATCTCCAGAGTCTAGGTCTACAAGTATAATACGGCTACTTCCGACCGACTTAGGCGCTTTGCTCACCGGGTCGGTGCGTTTTGTTCTTTCTGTACCGCGCTCGGTAATGAATCTGTACCGAAATGATTAAGTCAGGAAGGCGGCCGGAGACGTTTCGGTACAGATTTTTTACTGAGCGCATACGCGCACATCACATCTGTACAGATTTTTTACTGAGCGCATACGCGCACATCACATCTGTACAGATTTTTTACTGAGCGCATACGCGCACATCACATCTGTACAGATTTTTTACTGAGCGCATACGCGCACATCACATCTGTACAGATTTTTTACTGAGCGCATACGCGCACATCACATCTGTACAGATTTTGTTCAGAAACGAAAACGTACAGACCTGATGAGGAAGGCAGCTTGTCCCGGACGCTCATACAGACATATTTCACGTCACAAGCAGCATCTCCGTGTACTATTAATGAATTACTGTCGCAAAAATAATCGCCAACTTAGCTAGTATTTCATGAAACCACTTGCAATGAATGTAATAAAAAGATGCGGGCTTTTTTCCACTAAAGAAAAAAGATGCTTATTAAAAACAAAAATATTTAGATTATATTAGAAAATTATTATGGGAACACCTTTTTGTAGCTATGAGCGTCATGTTTTTTGTATAAAGGTGAACCAGACAAAATAATAGTCCTCATCATGACCAAAAACTAATATGAATGTCATTAGAATCGACAATCTAAGAAGTCCGATGACTTAACTTTGTACGTAAGAAATTTTAAAATGAAATTCATAATCCCAATTAATTACTATGGTACCAATACATTATAACAACGAGTAACATTCGTAAGCATCAAGTTTAATTATTATTAAGTATTTTTATAGCTGTCAAATCAGACTTCTTTGAATGTCACGACTATTTTATAGATAGGTATTTTATTGTACGGCAATTACTTCTAATGCAGCTCTATCAAAATTAATGTATTTCCAACAAATCGTTGTGTGATTTGTTGGAAGTCATGACATTTATGTTTGTTTGTCAGATCTCATCTAAAGCGCATCATTATTTGTGTATAGGAGAACTGCATATTATTTTTGGCAGTATTAAATAAATGATTCATTTTTATGCAGAATATATCTTTTTTTTTTGCTTAGTACATTCTTGTAAATTATACCAGATATTCAAATGCAAACAATCAAATAAAATCATTGGAATGTCATCAAATCCTACTAAAATGTATCGAAAGTGCAATTACTCTTAACATTACAGATAGTTCATCCCTCTAATAAATTAGTCCGATAAGCGCTCGTAATAACGTCATAGATCTACCTAATATCTCGTTCTACATCAAAAGAAATCCTTCGGGTTTCACGTTCCAAGGGTTCCCATGAGCCGTGCGGGCCGACGGGCTCGATATTTACACTTTGGTAGTATTCTGGACAGATGACACAATGACACAGTGACACAGTGACACAATGACACAATGAGCTACTTGTCGGCGGGCTCGGGCGGTGGCGGCGCGCCGAAGTCCAGCTGGTAGCCGCCCGCGCGCGTCATCTCCTCCATGCTGGGCTCCTTGCACTCGTGGCCCGCGTGGCCCGCCGCGCCGCAGTTCCAGCACGACAGCTTGGGCGGCGCGTACAGCACGGACACGAAGCCGGCGTACGGCGTGGGCGCCGCGTAGCCAGGCGGCTCGCCGTTGGCGAAGGGCGGCGGCGGCTGGCGGTAGGCGGGCGGCGGCGTGGGGTAGGCGAAGGGGCGCGGGTACTGCAGGAAGGGCCCCGGCGGCGGCCCGGGCGGCGCGGCGCGGCGGGGCGGCGCCGGCGTGTCGGGCGGCGACGACGCGGCGCTGGAGCCGCTGTCGGACGACGAGCGGGCCGTGCCGTAGGGGCCCGGCAGGCCCGGCCCCCCCGGCCCTCCCGGCGCTCCCGGCACTCCCGCCACGCCCGGCAGCCGCCGCACGCCGTTCAGCTTCTCCAGCGATCGAAACTGTTGCTGGTGGACCACACTCAGTTCACGTAACCGGTCGTCGCCTATATTATGACGCATCTGAAAAGGTTTATTACTATTCTAAGCAAATCGCTCGAAAGATGCATCTTTTCAAACAACACTGCGCTCAGTCACGCGTTTGCACGGATTTATTTTCAATTCAATTTGCATTAAGTATTATAAATTGAAAGAGCATACTAGTGCAATCGTTTGACAGGCGTTAACGTGTTGGTTGGAGGGGTGACGTATGTGATCGAGATTGTGCAACCAGGCAGCTTCTATGACTGATTCTCAAATAAAAAGTCAAGATGGAATGTTGCAAACAACAAAGTGAAGCCGGTTCAAACTAAGCCTTGCCGTACAAATACATAATTACACGCACGCATGGACAACGAAATTATGCCTAAGCTTGTCATTCGAGCTCATAGATCAAATAATAAAACTCGACTGACAAGCTAAGGGGTAGTTTCGTTGTCCGTGAGTGCGTGTAATTGTATATTTGTACGGCAAGGCTTAGTTTGAACCGGCTTCACTTTGTTGTTTGCAACGTTCCATCTTGACTTTTTATTTGATCTAAGGACTGATTAAGACATTGTTGGAATTGATGAAAACGCGAACATTGTCTAGCCATAACGCAGCCTGTGTGCTCACTGGGGAATTTCACAGTAAGACTATGACATCGCATAAATAAACACTAATAATTCCATATGCGATAACATGCATTACTATGTAGGTATATAAGAAACACAACATAGTGGGAACGACTCTTTGTGCATAAAGATCGCGCGTCACTGTGCGGCTAGACTCGCCTCTTGGGAAAACAGCATTAATGCAGGCGGCTGTCTGTGGCGAAGTAGTTCTGCTGCAAACACGGTGAAGGGGCCGCGTTGATGTTGATGTTGATGCTGATGCTGAGAGGGACCCACCTCGGCGACTGACAGGTTCTCGAAGTTGGCGGCAAGCTGGTGGTCGGGCGGGGGCGGGGGCGGGGGCGCGGCAGGCGCGGGGGGCGCGGGGGGCGGCGAGCGCTCGCGCGAGGGGCGGCGGCGCGAGCGCGGCGACGCGGCGCGGCTGTCGCCCGGCGACGACACCAGCGGCGACGTCGGCGCGCCGCTGGTCGCCGTGTAGTTTATCACCTGCAAGGAATTCCACTACACTCAAAAAAGATTTCATTTCAACAAAAATAACTTACATAAATATTATATACCCACTATAAATAAACATAATCAGAATATTGTCTAATATAGTCTGAATAATCCCAGCTCATATGAGCACATATTATGTATAGACATAATAATCGACGCAATACTGCACACAATGCAACAATAGTGATTAATGTCCAATTTAGCTCTGATTTGCCTCTTTGTTATAGATCGACCATGAACCTACTTATCAAATGGACAATGAAATTGTACAAGCTAAAAATCTGCATAAATTCATCATCAAAATCATCATTTTATGTCGTCGCGGCAACGCGGCAATCAGCCAGTGTCAGAGCCATAGCATTTTCTTTACATCCATCAGCTATGAAATTCACTAACTTTATCTACATCTGTTGGTTTTTAAAAGAGGAAGAAATTGTGCTCATAAATTTGAAAATCAAATGACAAGCTGTTTTCCTATTCGCTACAATTATTATATCTAGATAATTGTAGCAAATAGGATGGATAATACAATTTTAGGACCAGCTCATGGGAGCTCCAAGTAGTCCCAAAACTGTCTTATATGCCCTTGTTACTGTTTGCCTTTGTGTCTCCACCTGAATGATGAGTTTAGATATAAAAACTAGAAAGGAGCTACTAAGAAATAATGACTATATCAAAATAACCATGAATTCACTTTAATAAATCTATTGAAAAATAAAATAAATTCTATGTTTTATACTGTTAGCATAATTATGTCATAAAATATTCAATACACTAATTTTGTTTATAAATAGCAAGATAATTGAGTATAATGAATGTGTTACCTCAAGTGGTTGATTTAAAGGAGATACTATGATATTTGCAGGCCATGCGTTGTGTCCCATGTATTCTCCAATATTATACTGTGGGTGTGGTATGCCCGGTGGAGGGTGTGGGACTTCGCTCAACATGGACACTACCCCTCCAGTTCCTGTCAAGACTGGTGGGGAATTTAGTTCTGGCACTGCTTCTGTACTTTGAGGCTGAAATAAAATAAGGCATATTTAAACATGAACTAAATATTTGCAATTCATATTCATTAACCATTTTGTCAATAGCCCGAAGAATTGCCAAACTTAAGTGGCAGTGGGCAGGGCACATTGCTCGCAGAACGGATGGCCGATGGGGCAGAAAGGTTCTGGAGTGGCGACTGTGAACCGGAAGACGTTGCGTTGGAAGGCCTCCCACCAGGTGGACCGACGACCTGGTGAAGGTTGCAGGGATACGCTGGTTGCGAAACGCACGGGACCGGTCAAAGTGGCGACGCTTGGGAGTGGCCTATGTCCGGCAGTGGACGTCTTTCGGCTGATATGATGATGATAAACCATTTTGTCATGTTAAAGGTTGTGTGTCATTCTTACTATATGCTAAAATATTAACAGGTTCACTGTCCAATTAGAAAAACAATAGAATGATCATATATGATTCATTGGACAGAGAAACTGTTAAAATACAAAGTTTAACATTTAAATTAAGGAGTGAAAATAGTGCTCTTTTTTATTACTCATTTGAGTATGTTAATATTGACATAATGATTATATGATAAAATAAAAAATATGAAACATGTATTGAAAGGTACCAAAAAATAGGTAAATTATTTACATTGTAACTCAATGTAAATAATTTATTTCATTTTCTTTTATTGGTAATGAAAACATTCATGACTGTACTTGTTATGATAAACAACCTTAGATACATGCATTTTGAAAACAAGGAAAATTAAGTTACTTTGTCAGTGTCTTACTAGTTAGCATAATAAGTTACTTTTCTATTGTTATTGGAAAATTAAAGAGTTTTTTCAAGCCCAAAAATATTTAGTTTTTGCAATAACTGTGTAAGTATGGTGTTAGAAACTGTAACACCTCCATACTCAATACTAAGAAATATGATAATACTTCATAGTTCACTAATGTTTGAATAGGTGCAGTACAAAACACTCATTAAGACAACAAAATAAACTTAAATAATTAAGATCAAACCAAATCATGCCCATGTTTTTTTTTAGAACAACCTCCAATTTTAGATAATAAATGCCAAAGTTGACACTATTAACATTATTATATAGATTCTTATTCAAACAATAACCTTGACTATAAGAACCTTATTAGAATCACAGAAATGAGAATGAAATTCTGATTTTATAAATAGTCCCACATAAAACATGAATGCAAGAAAAAATTTATTACAAAGGCACCTTTGAACTTCTAGTAATATGATGGTGGTGTAAGAATATGACAACACTGACCTGCACCCCAGGTGTTTTGACAAACACAATACCAGGCGGTGGCCCCAAGCTAGACAAGTTAGGCGGTGGGATTGACATGTTGGCGGTGATATTTGACTGTGTATGGCATGCACTCACTGGCACTATATTAATATGCTCTTGTTGTTCCGGAAATTGTATCCTCTGATCTTCCATTTTTAATTTATCTAATATTTCTCCAAAATGTGACTTTTGATCAAATGTAAACGCTGGATGATGTAACGCCATCGTGTACAGAAGCAGAATTTCTTCTAGGAGATCGCCGTACAAGCCTTTCAATAAGCCACTCTGCTCCAAACTGACCATGGCATTGTACAATGTGGTTGCACACGCGAAATTACACGAGCGTAACAACGACACATACAAGGCCATTTTCCGTCGCGTCCTAGGGTCTGTGTTAGCGCCTCCGATGTCCGCAGCCAGGTCTGTGGGGTTGTTGGCTCTTAGTTCGGCACCACGCAACTCCTGAAAGTCCCGCTTACCTAGCTCCTCTAGGTATGTGCCAATGAAACGCAGTTCAAATGGCAAACACATATTTAATAACGTGCACATCGCGTCTATGCGTTTATAGCTTTCCAATTCTTTAAACCATGATACCACGTCCTCTTTGCAAACCATTTCCAGAACACATTGAAATTTTATGTAAAGAATCAACCGGTCCCCTGCAGCCGAAGCGCGTCCGTTGCTTACGATTTTTGGCACACGCAATTATTGCAACAATGCGACGGTTGTAATCCAAGAATATTCGATTGTAACATTAGTAATTACAAGCTTTTTATCCGTATTTTACAGTACAGTATATTGGTTAAGCAACTACAGGCAATGCTAGTAGTAGTTTTGTCTCGTCTATAGTTTATGGAATAGGCAAGCCAAAGACAAAAGCATGCTTATAGACAAAGGTGCTACGTACGGAACATAAAAAAAAGAATTTTAAAAACAACTTTATATCTAACAGTTAAAGCTTAAAATCCTATCTTCAATAAATTTGTACTAACTTGACAGTTGAAGAGATCCTTTCCGTTTATGGAAAACACAGAGTATGGAGAGGTTGTTTCTGATAAGAACAAACTGCCTAATGAAAAAAAGTTTTCATTGCAACTAAAATATAATTTGATTGTGTAACATAACAGATACACTGTTACACAATAGTGTGTAGTTATTGAAAAAATATTATGTAAAATGATTT
Organism: Orthosia cruda; assembly: GCA_964057195.1. Classification (NCBI taxonomy): domain Eukaryota; kingdom Metazoa; phylum Arthropoda; class Insecta; order Lepidoptera; family Noctuidae; genus Orthosia; species Orthosia cruda. Next base: position 231,027 of record OZ059849.1, read on the forward strand.
TGCTAAATAACATCGATTTAAAATTAAGACGCGGCCTCAAAAGTCTGACGTGACGTATAACGTAAGTTTTTTAATTGGTTTTTATTATATAAAGCACTATTTTTTGCTTTTTTTTATTAGGGATGTGGATGTAAGACTAGTAAACGTAGAACCATTTTCAGTAGACCAAGGCAGTCCTAAATAAATAGAGATTAGAGATAACTTTATCCTACATTTTTATACCTTGGAGGAATGCTTCGTAGCCCTAGCCCATAATTGATCACCGTAATCGTAATAATATCAAGGGTACTTTGGTGCTAATTTTTGTTTGGGCGTTGTAGTGTAGGTAATGCAAGCACCATCGCACCATGTAATCAAAATTGAACAATTTACGTCAGGAAGCGGCAGAAACGTAAACCTCCGTAAGACAGGCAGAAACGTAAACTAAAAATAAACCTCCGGAAGACCCAAGAGATGAGATCTGGTGTGAAGAAGACTTCACCGTTGCTGATTGGCACAGAGGCAGTGGAACGCATACCTACCTACACTATTTTACTTACCTCGGGAGCGTCGTATCAGAAACTGGAGGTAGTGAAGAGGACATCGTTTCACGGACACGGACAGTGACGGCTTTGCAATCTTGATCGCCATAGGTCGTGTAGTATTAGCCGCCCCGTTCTTAGTTCCCATTATACACGTACCTACTACTTAAGAATTTTATGAAATACTATGTCGCGGTCTTCAAAACTACGAGGTTATGAAAGAGGATTCAGGCCTATGTAAAATGATCAAACACTGTAGCAGGAATGACAAAATCAACTTCATACTAAACATATTTCTTGAAGTTGGGTCTCATGCGAACAAACTGCAGACTTCTGAAGTTCTGACATATAAAAAAGTCCCATTATTCTCTAGGCAAATCAAGCCGAAAAGATTTTCAAGTACCCAACGTACTTGAAAATAAGGAAGGAAATCCCATGCAAGAGCTAGTGAAAGTGGCCGACAGATGGCGCGAATACTACGAAGACCTCTATAGTAACCCAAGGCCTACTGGTGAACTCACCTCTCATATTTGGAAGACTGGATCGTGAACCTCTTTTTCCATTTTAAGATCCGAAATGATCTCAGCCATATCTAGCTTAAAAAGAAGGAAAGCCCTCGGCCCTGACGAGATCACAGGGGAAATTTTACAGGCGCTAGATGATGCTAGCGTCGACATGTTGCACAGAATTTGCAATAGCGTTTGGCATACAGGTGAATGGCCCTTGGACTGGACAAAGTCGATAGTTATCCCCTTGCACAAAAAGGGATCGACATGGAAGTGCGGAAACTACCACACTGTGTCACTTATTTCGCACGCTAGTTAGATTCTCCTCCACATTCTAAACAACCGAATCCGATACTACCTGGACTAGCAAGGTCCCCCAAGAGCAGGCTGGTTTCGTGAAAGCAAAGGGCACTCAGGAGGAGATTCTCAAACTCACTAAGAAGGCTTACAAGTTTGATTTACCAGTCATGGTGTGCTTCATTGATTATAGCAAAGCTTTTGACTGTCTGGACTGGAATCGATTATGGGGAGTTACACGGGATGAGGGAGTTCCTGAACACCTTATTGTTACAAGGACTATATTCGAACAGTCAAGGCATGGTGAGGATCGACAACACGTTATGCCAGCCAGGGCTATATTTTGTCACCCATCTTGTTTAGCATCTATATATATATATATATGGAGAGCACATAATCCATCAAACCAGCGATATCTGGAACGGCAGTGGAGTTAACTCACTTTAAGTGAAACTGTACTCAAGACTGTATTTATAATAAAGAAAAAAAAACATATTTAGGTACTGTTACGAGCTGGGGTTCAGGGATAAATTATTGAAACAGCAGACTTCAATTATTCACTGTTTATTACAAAAACACTTCTTAAACAATTCTATTACTTCGCACTATTTTCCGCTTTGATCGCTCTGTATCGCTTCTCAATCGAAACTGACTCACGACGAATCCGACCGCTCTTTATATAGCACGGATGAAGTTTCTGGAACGTTCCATACTGTTCTAGATAATTCGAGAAACTTCCAGAACAATCGACTTTCGAACTAATTGTTCCCGAAGCGACTAGAAACATCCAGAATGTTCGGTTCGAACCTTCTGGAAAATTCCATTCGACACGAGCTTTTGAGAAAATTAGTTCCGCTATTCAATACTAGATGGCGCCACTAGTTACTACCTAGTTCTTCCTCTCGTTACTAGATGGCGTTGGCCTATCTTGTAACATTGCCTCCCTCTTAGACATGCTCGTCCCGAGCATTGTTAGACCCATGATAACGGGCCAACCGATCCACATGAACGACCTTTGATGCACCTCGGGGTCCCTTTTGAATTCGGTAGGTGACGTCATTGATCTTGGTAACTACGCGATAAGGTCCATCCCATTTTGCTTTAGGCGATTTTCCTTTGCTCCGTGCCGGGTTATGTAACCATACAAGAGATCCTTCATCGAAGCCCTTATTGTTCGCCTTCCGATCGTAGCGAATCTTCATCCTCTTAGACATCTGTTGACCGGTCTCTCTGATGTGCTCATAAATCTTTAATGCACCTCTACTACGAATGTGTGGTCCTTTCACAGCCGCATCCCCACAACTTGTGCATTTGCGGCACCATTCCTTAACGTCCTCTCGACAATGGATCCAGTAAAATCTTTCTCGGATCTTGGTCAGAGTCCTCTTAATGCCGATATGACTTCCTGAACTTCCATTGTGATAAAGCTGTAAGACTTCCGGCACATTGACTTTAGGTACGACCATTTGTAAATAACACTGGTCACCACGAGGATTCTCACATTTTCGGCACAGAACTCCATCCTGGATAACTAAGCTTTCCCACTGTGCCCAATAACCCTTGGTGATAGAACTCATTGCTGCAACATCACTCCACTGAGGCCTCGGAGCTCCTGATTTCTTCCATTCGAGGATCGGGTTTATGTCTCTGTCATCTTGCTGAGCACTCTGCAAGATTCCCTTCCAATCTTCGCTAAGATCCGTCCTCAACATTCTCACAAATGTCGCCTGCTCAGCCTCTTGCCTGGCACAGGGCTTACTTTGATCGGAACACGACCTACGCGAGAGAGCATCTGCATTACTGTGTAGTGTTCTGTTCCCGTTACATGATTGTGACTCACACACAATTTGTGAGATCGAGTTCCTTGGAGCTCTTTTATCACCAGCCACTAACTGCCACTTACTCCTGGCGTCTACTGGTTTTCCTGCTGCTGGTGACTGACTTCCACAATGAGGACTCCTTCGCTTTGGGCAGCTCAACCGGATGTGGCCTCTCTCTCCACAGCTATAGCACCGGGGTGAAGTCACAACCTGCCTTATGCGGTGAGCTCGATCGTCCCGTCGTACAGCTTCCACCTCCAAAGCGTAGGCTAGGGCGTTCTTAATGTTCTTAAAATGGCCTAGCCTTACGGCAGCCCTAACCTCCAGGTCACGGATCCCATCCGTGAAAGCCTGTACGAGATTCCCGTCGATCAGCGCAGGTGAAGACTTGTAAGCCTTACGGACCAGCTTTTCCACCTCCAGAGCCCACTGCTGTAGGGTTTCACCAACACGTTGCGATCGGTCCTTTAGCTGGGCGCGAAACACATATTCCAGGTGCGCGTCACCGTATCTAGCTTCCAATGCTTCCAGAACCTTTTCGAAAGTAACGTCCTGTCCAAGTGCCTCTAACACAATCAAGGCCTGGTCGCGAAGACCCAAGGTTAGAGCAGTCAAGGCCTGTTCTTTGGTCCACCTATTCGCTTTCATGACGGCCTCGAACTGTATCTTGTAGGCAGACCATGATGAAGAGCCGTCGAATGGTGGCACTTTAAAAGCACCTTGCGAGGGCGCAATTACCGCAGGTGCCACGGCATCTCCTCCAGATTTGAGCCCACGAACAATTCTCTCCAATTCGGCGATGCGGATCTCCTGCTGCTGGACCTGGTCCTTTACCTCTTTCATCTCCTTACTAATTGCAGTGCGGAGGTCCTTGATTACCATGAACTGCTCCTCCTGACGGCGAATCTGCTCCTCCTGACGGCGAGCCTGTTCCTCCTTATCGCGCTGCAGCTGCTCTTCCAAGCGGCGAGCCTGCTCCTCCTGACGGCGAGCCTGTTCCTCCTTGTCACGCTGCAGCTGCTCTTCCAAGCGGCGAGCCTGCTCCTCCTGACGGCGAGCCTGTTCCTCCTTGTCGCGCTGCAGCTGCTCTTCCAAGCGGCGAGCCTGCTCTTGCATAAAACTCATCAGAGCAGCGAGGTCAGGGGTCACCGGAGATTGAGCTGATGCCGCTGCCGCCGCGGAGTCTCGTTGTCCACTTGATGACGGTGAGGGAGCGTCTCCAAAGCGCCTCTGGTCTACGTCTTGCTGGCGCTGACTAATGGTGCGCATCCCCTCCGTTTCTTCCTTCGGTAGAACCGGCATAATTTATCCCACTTCTGACACCAATTTGTTACGAGCTGGAGTTCAGGGATAAATTATTGAAACAGCAGACTTCAATTATTCACTGTTTATTACAAAAACACTTCTTAAACAATTCTATTACTTCGCACTATTTTCCGCTTTGATCGCTCTGTATCGCTTCTCAATCGAAACTGACTCACGACGAATCCGACCGCTCTTTATATAGCACGGATGAAGTTTCTGGAACGTTCCATACTGTTCTAGATAATTCGAGAAACTTCCAGAACAATCGACTTTCGAACTAATTGTTCCCGAAGCGACTAGAAACATCCAGAATGTTCGGTTCGAACCTTCTGGAAAATTCCATTCGACACGAGCTTTTGAGAAAATTAGTTCCGCTATTCAATACTAGATGGCGCCACTAGTTACTACCTAGTTCTTCCTCTCGTTACTAGATGGCGTTGGCCTATCTTGTAACAGTACTAATAAAATCACCAATTTGCGCAACGGTGACGATACCATACTGTTTGCAGTAGATGAAACCGAGTTGTGCTCTCTTATAAACAGCTTGGAAAAATACAATGGTGAGATGGGACTTGCTATAAACCGGTTCCAAACGAAGATCATGGTGGTGGACCGCACGTCCAAACTAGAGTTCAGTGGAACACTCAATATTTAAACAGTTTATTTATCTGGGCTCTAGTGTAAGTAATAGTGCTTACACACGTCCGGATTTGGTCCGGCCGGACCACGGATTTGTGGGCGGAGTTAGTCCGGCCCGGACCATATCCGAGCATGTGTAGAGTGGTCCGCCGGACATTATTATTATTAATTGATGCCGTCTCGGTGAACACAAGCGTGTGTAAGCGAGAAAGGATTTGTGGGCGGAGTTAGTCCGGCCGGACCAAATCCGGACGTGTGTTAGCACTATAACATTGGATCGTGCGAAGATGAGATTCGCAGGAGCATTGTACATAATTACATGAAATAATACTTAGAAAGAGAGGTAGCGCATATGGTTCCTATAGTTTGTAAAGTTTGCGTCTTGTTCGTAGTTTTTATGTTTTTGCATTGTTACGGTTTTAATTTTTGACTTATTCGTTTTCGCACGCTAGTAAAGTTTTTATTTCATACAGTTTTTGTAATATCGGTTATTTTGATATAGATATCGATATGATATGATATCTAACACATATCCGATAAGTTAGATACGTTTTGATATATCCGACCTATCCCTACTACTGTCCAGTATTCAGTAAGTAAATTACATACTTATTTACTGGACAGTAGGAGATTCCAAATTTAAAATATCGCTTCTTCCTGGACAGTTGTGAATAAGTCTCCGGTAGAATTCACTTTCTGGATACTTTTAAGAGATGTTGGCAGGCGGGTTGGCGATCGCAGTTTGTTGTTAAAGTGCACAGAGAACGCCTTAGTCGCCTTTTACGACACCCATGGGAAGATATGGGATTGTGAGATCCTTTACGTCTGACACCATACGGAGCCGTCCGACACCATACGGAGCTTAACACGGCATGCGATAAGAGAATGTCTGCTACAAATTAAAAACGCCATGAAAAAGCGTTTTGCTATGCTATGACGTCCGGTTCCACCAAAGAACACTTACGAGAATACCATCCGTCATACTTTACGGCAATGTATCCGAACAACTTCTTCGAAGGTGTTCCATACTCGGTTGTTTTATAACACAATATGATGTTTAGCATGTGTTTCTCTGACCCTTAAAGAAAAATAGAGCTAGGGATACATATTTCTATGGTCAAGAAAGAAATAGCAACAACATTTCATTCAAGTATACTAAAGATGTTTTCTTCTCTGGCTTGTAACGCTTTATAGTTACTCGGCATTTTTTGACAAAAGGATCGAAAAATATCACAATCAGTTCAGTACAATCACTAATTTTGCATACTTTCAAGTATTTATTTGGAAAATTATTACAGAGCACAGAAAATGGCTCCTTCGGAAGATGTTGAAATGAAAAATGTGGAAAGTCCTGCAGCGGCTAGTGATGTAGAAACACCCGAAGTCAAGAAGGATGCTGATGTGCTTGCTGTTCAAGATTTGAGGGAGCATGTAAGACAAATAGATAAAGCTGTTACTTCCAAGGAACCGAGGTTTGCTATGCGAGTTTTGAGATCTCTCCCCAGTACCAGAAGAAAGTTAAATGGCAATGTTTTACGTGCTATTTTCAACCAACTTTATCCGTCAAGTGCTGACAAAGAGGGGTTGATTGCGTTTGTTGAGAACCCTTTGCCTGGCGCTGTTGACATCGAGCCACCTCGTTCGCGCAGTGCGCCTAAGCAACCAGTTCCAGAAGTGGACGTGTACTTGCACCTGTTGGTGCTGCTACGCCTGCTGGACACTAACAGGTTGGAAGAAGCTGCTGAGTGCTCACAACAGCTGATGAATAAGGTCTTAGCTCAAAACAGAAGAACTCTAGATTTGATTGCTGCTAAATGCTACTTCTACCATTCAAGGGTGTTTGAACTAACTAATAAATTAGATCTTATCAGAGGATTACTTCATGCAAGACTTCGTACTTCTACCCTGCGTAATGACTATGAAGGCCAAGCAGTACTCATTAACTGTCTTCTGCGTAACTATTTACATTATTCTTTGTACGATCAAGCCGACAAACTTGTCAGCAAGTCAGTTTTCCCTGAAAATGCAAGTAATAATGAGTGGGCAAGATTCTTGTATTACCTTGGAAGAATCAAGGCAGCTCGTCTGGAGTACAGTGATGCTCACAAGCACTTGGTGCAATCCTTGAGAAAGGCTCCTCAGACTGCTGCTGTTGGTTTTCGTCAAACTGTCCAGAAGTTGGCTATTGTTGTGGAGTTACTATTGGGAGATATTCCTGAAAGAGCTATATTTAGACAAGCTCCTCTGAGAAAAGCTTTGGCACCTTATTTCCAACTTACTCAGGCAGTAAGGCTTGGAAACTTACAGAGATTTGGGGAAGTCCTTGAGAACTTCGGGCCTCAGTTCCGTAGTGATCACACTTTCACACTGATTCTTCGTCTCAGACAGAATGTAATCAAAACTGCCATCCGCTCTATTGGACTGTCATACTCACGCATCTCTCCAAAAGACATTGCCAGGAAACTGGGACTAGACTCAGCTGAAGATGCAGAGTTTATTGTTGCTAAAGCTATCCGAGACGGAGTTATTGAGGCTACCCTTGATCCCGAAAAGGGATACATGAGTAACAAGGAGAGTTCTGATATCTATTGCACAAGGGAGCCTCAGCTGGCCTTCCATCAACGTATATCTTTCTGTTTGGACTTGCACAATCAGAGCGTCAAGGCTATGAGATACCCACCCAAGTCATATGGGAAGGAACTGGAAAGTGCTGAAGAAAGACGTGAGAGGGAACAGCAGGACTTGGAGCTGGCCAAGGAGATGGCAGAGGAAGACGATGATGGCTTCCCTTAAATCTATTTCTCCTGTGTTACTTTCTAATTTTGATGCATTAGATGTATAATTGTGCATTAATTCTAATATACTTAATAAAATTAAACTAAATGTTTTTGTTTGTATTATTTTAACCTGCTCATTAGCTTAATAGATTAATAGCCCTAATTTGTAGTAGTTCAAATTGTGAATACTTTTACCAATAGTCAAAACAGTAATGCGTTTAGATGTTAATTTATCCACAAACATTCTGTTTCTTGTCACTGCTTGATTTATTTCAGAGTTTAGACTGTGGTTTAGACTATGTACAATAATTCTCAACTTTGTACATTATTGTAACGTAGTTCTGAAGCACATCAACAGATGGCGCTCGTTAAAGCAACTATATGGATGAGAGCAGTGAACGGCAATTTCCGTTCACTGGATGGGAGCCAATGCCAAAGCCAATACATTTGTAGCGTTATAATAAAATATCGTATCGTAATAGTATTAATTATTTTAAATATTTAGTATATTTTTCAAATCTAAAAAAAAAATAGAATACACTGTCTTGTAATCTACACACATCAACACGGTCTAGGGATATTTCATACTCAATTAAATAACTCGAAAAGTACTGGCCGCATTGGAATCTTTTATACACCGATTTGTTTGTAATTTATCTCAGACTAATTCCAAATTCAAATTTTTGAAAATTCTTTTGTTTCGGTGGCATAAAAATGTCTTGATGTGTAGGAGAGGGAATTTTCATTTGTGCGAAATTTAGAAAACAATACGAATTACGTTTAGTTACAGTTTTTTTTTCATTTTTAAACGAAAGATAAAGTTATAATTGAGGTATTGTAGCCATGCAACGCCAACATTTGACGAGGGCGGAGATGTTACGAGCTGTGGGAATGCTGGATGCTGGGTCTGTTCAGCGTAATGTTGCTGAGGCCATAGGGACCCACCAAAATGTAATTTCAAGATTGTGGACACGCTATCGTGCCACAGGTCAGACAAGTCGCATCACTACCCCCAGACAAGACCGATTTTTGCAAATTACTGCGCGAGCTCAACCAAATGCAACGGCGACTCAATTGGTCCAAAGGCTGCGAGTGGAACACCAAGTGCTTGTGAGTGACCAAACTGTAAGAAGGCGACTGCATGAAAGCAATCTACGCTCTCGTAGACCACTCCGGGTCCCACCTTTACGGAGAGGCAATCGTGGACGACGATTAGAATGGGTTCGGAACCACGGACTGGGGCCGTGAGCAATGGTCCAAATCGCTGTTCACGGATGAATCCAGGTTCGGCTTCCATCCAGATTCACGAAGGACGCGTGTTTGGCGAGTTCCTGGACGATGGAGCCGTCTTCAGAACCCTCAGGAAGTTCACCCATACCAAGGAGGAACAATTATGGTTTGGGCAGGAATTCGTCTTGGAGGACGGACGGATCTCGTTTGGGTGCGGGGCAATATGACGGCAGAACGATACGTCCAACAGGTGCTGGGGCCCGTAATCTTGCCCCACAGAACACAAATGGGGCAAGATTTCCTGCTCATGCACGACAATGCCCGGGCACACACGGCGAGAACGGTAGCAGCTTGGTTACATACACACAATGTTAGGGCCTTAGACTGGCCTGCTCAATCGCCAGATCTAAATCCCATTGAGCATGCGTGGGATAAGCTGCAAAGAAGAGCTCTGAAGGAAGTTCCTGAAAGTCTGGCTACAGAAGATCAACTTTTTGCGCACCTCAGAAGGACATGGGACAATATTCCGCAGCAAGACATTGACAACCTTGTTCTGAGCATGCCGAATCGTTGCCGATGTGTTATGAACATCATGGGCGCTTTCTCAGACTACTAACTTCAAGTTTATAAACACAAATTAAATGATTTTTCTATTTTTTTCAGTTTTTACTCATAAATAATTAAAAGTTAATTCATATACGGTTTCCGTCTATGCTTCATTTTTTTCCATAAAATCCTGAAATTTTAATCGAAGTACCTTAACCATTATTAAAAAATGGTAGAATATTAAATAACGTATCTTTTAAATATATACATGTCATATAAATAATTAACACATTGATAGTAATTCGCTTTTTTAAAAATATCCCTAGACCGTGTTGATGTGTTTATTTCCCTTCTTGTAATTTATTCGATAGAATAGTAGCCTCGGGATTGGTAGGTAAATAGGTAGTTATTGTGAACCAGTGGTCAGGATAGGATGGTCACAGAACAGAAACGGCACTCGTATAATTTACAAAGTGTTTATTCTCAGCTATTTTCAAAATAACAATTTGACAAGCGTTCGCCTTACAATTCGTAGAATCAACAATGGCGGTCGCCGCCAACAATTCAAACTGCCCAACACATCCGCTTTATATATTATTCCAATAAACTTATATTAATGTAATAATCAAATTGAATTACTTAATAAAATAACTAATATTAAATAACAATTATTGCCAGTAATATTTATCATGGCATCTTGCGTAATAATTAACTTTACTATTTATTTGTTATTTTGTTGTTTTGTTTGTTTAAGATGACAAGCGGATGTTGTCCTAAGAGGTTTTAATCATTCAGAATACTTATTATGAATATATTAGAAGATTAACATTCAAAATAAAGATGAACTATACGTATTGTAGAATTAATGATTAAACGAACTTACCTGTAAGTGAAGTTCTATCCTAATTATACGAAGAGCTTTGTCCGAAGAGATTAGCATTAGGTATACATGTAGTAACACATACGGTGTCGCCTATTCGCACTGATTTTTGAGGTAGATTATAAAAATAAACTAGATTCCGCAGTTTTTTTTTTTTTTTTCTTTTTTGTGGGTAGTTATCCCTAACTTACTAGTCTTGCCCGGGCGCGGTACTCGTCATTTAGTTCGGAGCATCATCCATATTTATCATAGATTATACACTGTTGATATTTGCATGACCAGGGGATAGGCCCTATGTCCCGGGAGGGTGGGATGTATGCTAATCTCTTCGGACAAAGCTCTTCGTATAATTAGGATAGAACTTCACTTACAGGTAAGTTCGTTGAATCATTAATTATACTCGAGCTTTGTCCTCGAGATTAGCATTAGGTATACATGTAGATGTTGAGACTTTATGAAAATATCAACACCTTAGGAATTAATGCCAATTTATTTAAATACTTATTTAAGTATTTAGAAATAAGCATACATAAGTAATATTAACAAGAACATTATTAAATGAACAAACATGTACCATACTATTGGTAAAAATAAAATTATAAGTAATTTGGGTAATTAATTTTACAAACTTATTAATTAAATATTAATGATTGAATAATAAATAACTCTTAATCAGATAAAATGCTATTAGCAAAAGAGTTTTGATTCTCCTGTGGCTTTCTAACTATATATCTATTATAGAAACGCCCGAAAGTATTGGAGCTACCAACCAGCTGTCTTCCTTATTAAGTCCAAATTGATACCCATTTTATGAGCTCTAGAGGTGGCTGCGTATCTGGTACCTACTGTGCGCGGTGAACACAGAAATATCTATACCACAACTGCAAAGAACACTCTTTATCCACCTACTCAGAGTTTGTGACGTAACAGCCTTATGAGGCTTTAAGGCCAATAAATAAGTGAATTTCACTGCCACGTAGCCGATTCGTCATCATCAGAAAAGTCGGAACGCCACGCCACATAAGTGTGGTTCCGCCTTAAGAATTTAATGTGGCAGCTGGACATATGGTTGGTTGATCTATAAAAAGCGAGAGGATGAGAGTAGGCTAAGTAGCCCCGATACGGGACGTTTATATTAAATCGGGAATTTTTTGTATGTTATTAATATTTATTTTTGAAATGGTTTGGACTCTGTGTGCAGTAGGGTTGCAATTTTTTTAGAGATTTTTTCTAAGTTAAAATTCTCATTAGGATACCAGGATGTTAAATAATTAAGAACCCGGGAGGTATCCCAAGTAGTATTTATTGTATTTGGGCAGAGGAGGTTTTAATCTGTAAATTCCTTTGAAGAACCGTTTTATCTGACCGACGTTCCCTAGATCTCGATCGAAAATTAAAGAGAGGGCGGAACTAGAGCTATTTAGAGTTCCGTATTGAGCACCAGATTCGTATTGCTGAGTTAGAAAATGTATGACAGTCGGAACAGAAGTTACGTATAAGTCAGTATGATTTGTTTTACAGAACCAGATACCATTTTTTAAGACAGGTGTCATACTGTTTTATGGAATTGACTGATAGGGAGGCCATCATAATAGGAATTGAGTTTGGAAGTACACTTCTTTTCAGGAGCGACATCCGGATAATATCCTGGCAACCAGGGTAGTCTTCTGGTGAACGTCTCGGTCGCTCTTCATAGGCGTCGGGGTCTCGATGCCAGGATATGTATTTTTCACATTTTTTATTTAACCTACTGTTGAAAGTATCTATCTCGGGGATACCGAATTGCTTTGTCATGCGTTTAAAGGCGTGATCCGACAGCTCCCACTCAATATCTGGGTGAACGCAACAAGACTCGGTATCCGCGATGCTATTATCCGTGGAGCTTCTGTATGAAGCAAAAGTATTATTTTTCTTTTTTCGCACCACTGCCAAATTTGTTTTGTAACGTCAGTTGTCTAGTGAGGAAACTGAATACCACCCATACGAGTTATATACGATATGACAGTGGTATTATCAATTCGTTATGAAATTTGGCAGTTATAACAAGATTTAGCAAAAAAATTTAGTCCAAAAAAGGCAGCGAGGATTTCTAAATAATTGATATGTCGCGAGCGTTCACTGTCAGACCACATACCACTAGCACGTTTTTCCCCGCAGGCCGCCCCCCACCCCGTTGTTGAGGCATCGCTGTAAATAACCAAACAAAACACGTTTTGTTTGATTTTATTCACAGAGTTATTAATTACTTGTGACCACCAATCTAGACCTGGCAATATAAGACGGGGGTATAGTCATATACTTATCATAATTATCATCTCCTTTCATGTTTAGATATTTACAGCGTTCGAGTTCTTTAGTGTAAAGCCAGCCGTATTCGACGGCAGGGCAGGCCGAGGTAAGTAAACCTACGAGGCGAGCAAATTCTCTGATTTTACAACGTGTAAGTATTTTAAATTTTTCTATTTCTTTTTTAATATGTGTTTTTTTTTTTTTTTTTTCGTCAGGCAAAGAATCGTGTAATTTCTCAATGTCAATTTTAAAACCCAGGTATTTACAATTTGTTTTAGGATATTGTGTGCTTTTTTCTTTATTAATAATAAAACCGAGAGATTGTAATAAGCTTATTGTGTAAGAGACTTCTCTTGCTCATGACTCGTATGTATTTGATATTAGCCAAATGTTATTTAAATAGATAGTAGATAGGAAGCCACACGACCGGAGTAAACTAATGGCCGGTTTCATTATTTTAGTAAACATAAACGGAGCAGTATTAAGGCCGCAAGATATTAAATTGAAACAGTTTTCCATCGAATTCAAATCTTAGGTATTTTTTATGATCGCTATGCATAGGGATCAGAAAATAGGCATCCTTGAGGTCTATAGTGCTCATAAAACAAACCCTTGTTTATAAGATTTATAGCTGTACGTAAATCTTCAAGCTTAAAATGTTTTGTTGAAATGAATTTATTTAAGGATTTAAGATTTATAATAAATCTAGTCCTGCCGTTCTGTTTTGGTACTATAAACGTAGGTGATATGAATTGACCATCACAGTAATCGCATTCTTCGACCACACCGATCAATAAAAGATCTTTTATTGATTGATTAATTTGTACTTTCTCTGCAAGAGTAAGTGGCTTTGCTATAGGCGGTGAATGCTGTATATTACAGCTTGCGAGAAGGAAATACGATAGCCTGTGACCCAAGACAGTATTGTCTTATCATTAGTGATAAGGGACTACTGGTCAAGAAAATTAGATAGCAGACCGGCGTACATTACCGTGTCTAGCGGCTCGCTGCTGGACGCGATGACTGTCTCGAGGAGGTCTCGTGCCGATTCCTGGGTGCAGGTTCTTTTCTCCTCTGGGTTCCCTTCGATCTGTGGCTCTGGGGAGGGGTTCGCCAGTTTAATGGATTTTTCTGTACTTTGGGGTTAGTCACTTTTTTAGCAGGCTGTTTGGGAGGCGTGGGTTTCATGTCGTCTCCCGGTTTAGTTATAGCTTTTGCAGCTTTGAGCTTTTCTGCTAGCTCTGTACTAAAAATTATCAATTTTAGTTGCCTGAAGCTGATTTTTAAATTCTTTCTTTTTATATTGAAAAGTATGAAGTTCCTTCTCACAAGCGAATCAGAGTTTTGGCTATCGCATTTTTTTTTTTTTTTTTGCATCCATTAAGAGCTTAATAAGCTATGTGGGCGAGGCGGTCTGCTCAGGTGATATAAGCAAGGTGAGAACTTCGGCAATACAGGTTATAGCGGACGCGATTTGCTTTTGCTTTTGTTCAATACCCTTGTCCCTTTGAGTACAGCTTCGGAGATGGCAACCTTTACTGGATTCAGTGAGGGTGCATCGATCAAGGTGCAGTTGGCGGGAACCAGGTATTTATCCAATAGTTCCTTCCGGGTATCCTTGGACAGACCCGAAGTAGCCAAATGCTGGAGACGTACAGCCAAGTCAGGCTGGATGTCATTTCCAAAGACTCGTTTTTGGGAGGGGTCCTCACCAAGCAGTTGCATAATATCTCATAATTGATTTGCGGCATTTGAGCATTAGCGACAGTGGGACCCGGCGGAGGCGCCGGCGGCGGCTTGGCCCGCTGCAGCGGCGGAGGTGGTGGAGCGACTTGAGGAGTGGCACTCGTCGACGGTTCAGGTATGTATTCAATCGTAGGTACACCTGGGATTGACGTGATTCGTGATACAATTTTCGTCCACACATCACGTCATATGGGTTAAGTGACAGTCCCTAAGACTGCCCGCAAAACCCTGAGAAGGTAGGTACATCACTATTTAAAAAGTGTAAAGTGACAGTCCCAAAAACTGACCGCATTACTTGAGCTACGTATGTAGTAGAGTGACATTCCCATAAAATGCCCGCAACACCACATTTATATAGCATATTAATAGGAGGTAATTTTGTGAAGTGACAGTCCCAAAGACTGCCCGCAACACTTATTTTTTACACATGAAATGAACTATGTATTCGGTAAAGTGATAACCCCACAAGTTAACCGCAGTACCAAACAAAGTTAACACGCGTTAGATATACCTACTAACCCTCAATATAAAACAAATGTTTCTGGTAGGGCTGCGGGTGCGCGGCGGGGCTGCGGGCCGAGCCGGCAGAGCTGCCGCTCGACGAGCACAAGGTGCACGACGACGGCGACGATGACGTGGAGGACAGGCGGCGGCGCGACGCGTGTTGTCGTTCTTTCCGGCGGGCGCGCAACAATTTTTCTTCTAACTTTTTAAACTTTTTAGCTAACGACTCATAGTCGCTAGGCTCGGTACGAGAGCGTTTTTCCATTTTGGCTCACGAATTGAGTTCACATGCGAAGCGGCGGAGCACTGAACTGTGAATGACGAGTACCGCGCCCGGGCAAGACTAGTAAGTTAGGGATAACTACCCACAAAAAAGAAAAAAAAAAAAAAACTGCAGAATCTAGTTTATTTTATTTTTATAATCTACCTCAAAAATCAGTGCGAATAGGCGACACCGTATGTGTTACTACATGTATACCTAATGCTAATCTCGAGGACAAAGCTCGAGTATAATTAAGTCAAGCTGGTATATCCAAAGTCGGAGGTCGGTAACATTATAGAAAAGTGTTAGCATCTGGGTACCAGCTATAAAATACGTGATTGCCTTGGTTGCAAGTTGAGCGCAAAATACATAGCTGAACAGGAATGGGTTCGATTTGGGAAAAATAAAATCGATAACACCTCCTTTTTGAAACCTATGTTTACATTGGATTTCGGTAGCCTAGCAACCTCGCTAGAGTAAATTTTTTCTATGCTAACAACGTAACACATTGGCAACTGCATTGATTACACGAATTTAACACAAAGTAGAATATTATTTGCATTTTGTAGCAGGTTGTTCTAATTGTTTGCAGTGTAGGTACCTTGTGACAAGGCTAAAGGTTTAAATATGGAGTTCACACCGGCACATATGGCAAATCTCGTGAACTTATTGAGGCCACCTGAACCAGAAGTTTTGCAAGGAGACGATTTGCCATCTGCAGGTAGGTAACTACAGCCTTGACTTACCATATCATTACATATTATAAATTTAAAGTGTTCAAGAAGTAAAATATCGCAGCATAGGTACGCAATTCAGATACTCGCGACTATTGAACTCCTTTTTATGTTCACCGATATATCTCCGTCAATTGTGGACCGGCTTTGAATTTTTTTTTTGTTTGTAAAGGTATGTTTTCAAATTGGTCCCATTTTAATTTGGTGAAGATCTGATGTAGAACTTCGGAGATATACAGTAGAACTCTTCAATAAATGACGGCACGGTTTGCTGTAATTGCATGTATGTTTATTGTTTATACCATTTCATAACATAACATCACGACAGTACGCTCTAAAGGGGTACGCAGACGTATACAGTTCACCTTGGTACACCCTCATTTCATTTCACCGGTTATTTTCAAGTTTCACGATATTCGGATAATCTATTCTGGCATTATAGGTTCTGTTGGAGTTTAACAAAAACAAATCTATGTCTGTCTCTGTCTAACCTTATATTACATGGTTTGCCTCCGTCTCTCCGAACCTTTCTCAGGTACCTAGTAGAGGTAGAGACCGAAATCCCATCTGGTGATCTGGTCACAACACAATCGCGTCAGACGTGCTAGGGAAGACATGTATCACAAAGTATTACTGAACCACACCTTCCAAATTTAACAAGGAAAGGGTAAATAAACTATATTAATGCAACCCTTATAAAACAGTATTTCATTGGTGTCCACCTCTACCCATAAATCCCAATAGATTCCTTACTAAATATTGGTTGGTTAAAGAACTTGCCTATTAGGTACAAATAAAAAGCGAAAAAAAAACTATCTAAAAAAAATACTTCCGACTTTCAAATAAAAATTGGTATACTTACTACCAAAGACAAAACTATTACTACTTTTTTGAAAAAAAAAAAATATGTTTTCGTTTCGGTGTGGTGTTCTGGAGTGCTACTAGATGGCGCAGCAAACCTGTACTTACTTTTTTTATATGAAGTCAATATTCTTCTCCCTAGAGTAAATAGTGTGCAGCGAACGCTCGGTCTAGGTATGTATAAATGTAAGCAGAGGGGGTGGGGGGGGGGGGGGGGAGTAGGTAGGTTAGTAGGGTAGGATAGGCAGTTAACAGGAGCTAAGTTGTATAATAAAAAAACAACACTTTAATTTTGAGCTTTGTTTCGGGGGATTTAAGAAGTATTTCTTCATTAACAGAGGTTTGGAAGAAACAGAATCTACCAACTATCCTGTAGAATTTTTAATAGCCCTCAGTGCTCCTGGACTGCCAGCTCATAAGAAAAATTAAAAAGTTGGCGTGCCTGTAATGCTCCTAGAAATCTAAGCCCAACAAAACTTTGTAGATTAATAGTCACCAATTTACAATGAAACGTGATAGTTCAGAAGCAGAGATTTTAACAGGGTGCAGAGCAGGAGATAGTGTTTTAATTTTTTTATACCCCGGGTTCCTCTCATTCCAAACAATAGGTATTTCATTTAGTGATGAGACGACTCCAGTTTCCAGGGAGCCTATGTTACGCAATGACAATTAATAAAGCCCAAGGCCAGACGCTGATAGTTGCGGGTGTGTATAAGCTGTATATTCGCACGGTCAGCTTTATGTGACTCTTTCGCGTGTTAGCAATCCTAGAAGACTTTATGCTTTGATCTTACGCTTCGGAAGGGTTCTGATCACATCCCCGAGCGAGCTTTGGACTGGAATTCCCAAGGGAAAAGAAAGTGTGGCTGCCCCGTCAAACCTGGCGTCGCACCTTGTTTGCAGAAGCGACGAGCAACGGAATGACGTGGAACGATGTGAACGTCAGAAGACTTCTGTGGACGCCCTCTGCCCCATCTAAGGGACACAAGTAGGACATTAAGTATGTCAATTACCCCTGAGAAGGTGAGGACGGTGTTTATAAACTAAAGTCCACGTGAACGAAGTCGCGGGCAGCAGCTAGTTATAAAATAAAGTCCATCAATAGAAAGAGTGAGAATCGAGGAAGGTTTTGTGTAGGTATAATTTCTCACGGGCGGGTCGCTAGTAGCTAGCTAATAAAGTACAAATTCACTTTTACTCTTTGTCCACTTGCGCAGGAGTTCTGACTTTAGCACGGCATTTCTGCTCCGTTCTTTTTCATCTTCGAAAAAAACTATGAAAGTTGGTAGGTCTTCGCCATACTGACAAAAGTTGGTTGTATGTACTTAGATACGGTCCCTAAGCGACATATTCTGGGTACAATTATCCATAGGATACGTAGATACCTAGACCTAGGTACATCCAGTGTAGGGCGATCACTTTTTACCCGACTGCGCGACGCAAAGAAGGTTTATTAGAAACTTCTTAGTGGCACTACCTAGCTACTTAGATACCTAGTCCGCCTTTGTACATGTTCATTAATAAATACATACCATACCTACCTGAAACTAGTTCCACCTTGCAGAGCTCGGGGTGGCAATAGTCGTGGCGTCGATCCACGAGCTGGGTTTGGAAATAGCGTCTCATAAAACTGAGGCGCTATGCTTCTATATATTTGCCGAGGAGTAGAGAGACACCCAGCTCGTCAGTGACAGTTGGAGATGCGTAATCACAGGTGGGTCCAGCAGACTTTCAGGTACGAATTACAATTTTCCGGAAAATTGTAATTCGTATCGCAAGAGGATACCGAGCGTTGAGGTGGCAACTCACTTGGCACGCTTTCCTCCGCTGGACTTTCTGGGGGACATGGACGCAAGTGTGCCAGGAATCGTTTTAGGAAAGATGAGGCGACACGCGCTCGAGCGGGGACGCGAGTGGCTACGGCAGCCGCAATTTTCGCACAAGCGTGTTGTCAAGCCGTCCTGCCGCATGAAGCCTGGCTGAAAAGAGAGAAACGCATCTCCTACAGGCTCACTCAGGTACCTACTGACCGGGCACGGTTGCTACGGTGAGTACCTGAATAGGATTGGGCGAGAGACCACGCCAAATTGCCACCATTGTGGAGGCGACCTTGATTCTGCACAGCAGACGCTCGGGGAGAGCCCTGCGTGGGTGTCTGAGCGGCATGTTTTGGTTGGCAGGCATAAGGAGGAGGATCCAGGGTCGCGGGTGCTCAAAGAGGTGAATCTGTCCGTCCTCTCCAGAAAAGACGGTGGCAGAGTGATCACGGCCACCGTGCACAGCGAGGCTCAGGGGAGGCGCGTTTTAGACACCCCATGGATGTGCCCTAACATGCGTTTCACAGAGGGGGTTACGGGGTGGTATTTTAAGAGGCCACGTGCTTTCCCCAAAAGTCCAGGTGCCCTTTGAAGGTCTGCCCCCGTACACAAAAAAATACAAGTATGAAACTAGTATTCATTGCTCTTTTTACCCGACTGCCGAAGGGTAATGTGTTTATCAGTCTATATATGTCTAGTTATGTATGTTTGTTCCTATGTGGCGTTCCAGAGACCGAACGCGTTGTCCGATTTTAATGATTGGTATGTCAATCGATTCGTCATCTTGCGAGTGTCACTGGCTACATTAAAATTGGAAAATAGAAAAATCTTTTTTGCAAAAAAATACTACCCACTTCCAAATACAAAACTACAAAGTGAAAAATAACTTTTTCGTACCACTTGCTCAAAAAAGTGACATTCTATGCCACAAAAAGCGAACATAACAATGATTATTAAATAAAATTACGAAAACCGACGAGACCGTATGAGCTTAATGCCTTTGCTTTTCCGACAAAAAAATATTAGTCTAGGAATTTGCCGCGGTTTTGTTTTCTTCAAATACATAAACGTTAATGCTTATCTCATATTATTATTGTGTTATTTTTTTCGCAAATGGTACGAAAACTGTAATTAAAAAAATTAAAAAGTAAAAGAGTATTTTCCTCGGTGATAAAGCTGTCTTGGTCTTGGGTGAACTTAAATCCCTCGCTACACTCAGGACTCGTCTTAAATCCCTCGCTTCGCTCGTGATTAAAGTTTTGAACACCCTCGCTACGCTCGGGAGTAAACCTCGAGTCCTCCGTTACGCTCGCGATTTAAATCGTCACCCGCGACAGAAGACACTGCTTAATCCCCTTCGTTAATAATCTACTAAGTATATTTTTTGAAGTCGGTGTCTTTCGTTGGTACCAATTTTTTTGCGTTATGGACACCGACTTCAAAAAATAAAGTTATTTTTCACTTTGTAGTTTTGTTTTTGGAAGTCGGTAGTATTTTTTTGCAAAAAAGATTTTTTATTTTTCACTTTTTAGTTGTAACTAACTACGTAATAGGCAAGTTAGTAAGGTAACTATAACGCCAGAATAGATTTCATGAAACTTGAACATAACCGGTGAAATGAGGGATCTGCGTACCCCATAACAGCGTACTGGCGTGATATTATGTTATGAAATGGTATAAACAGACATGCGATTGCAGCAATCCCGAGAGATTTGCCGTTATTTATTGAAGAGTTCTGTTGTATATCTCCGAAGTTCTTCATCAGATCTTCACCAAATTAAAATGGGACCAATTTCGAAACATACTTTTTCAAATAAAAAATGAAATCGGTCCACAATTGACGGATATCGGTGAACATACAAAAACAAAAAAAAACAAACATAATGTCGAACATAGAACCTCCTCCTTTTTGGGAAGTCGGTTAAAAATGGCGGCTTTTGGGCGCCTTATTGTGGGGGCTCTATTTTTTTTTCTTCCAGTCCCTTCGTGTGGGGATCAAAATAAAGGGTTTTTCAAAGATATATAACACTAGCACTCCGCCCGCGACTTCGTTCGCGTGATTTTGTTTATCCTATAAATGATTTTCTTATATGCAGTTAGTGAAGGCGAACAAAAATAAGCTATTAATAAAACAATAAAAAACTGGGTATCGTAGATATACAGGGTTTATTGGTTTGGGACGATTCTTTATTTGACTTAAAGAATAATAAATTTTAGGTGTCCGCCACAAAGTAGGTAAAATCCTCCCCTAAAAACTTATCAACCCCTTTTTGTCCAGTTGAGGGTCCAGTTTTGAACAACCTAAATATGCTTTTCACTCTTTTCTTCTCTTTTTTATTTATCGTTTATGTTAATCAGATTGCGCAGTGAGATTCCTTAAAAAAAACTTTAAAACCCCTAACCCTATCTGGGAGAGAGTTTTAAAAATGTTTTATGCAAATTTTGAGTATCAATCTTATCCCCAAGGAATTGGATTTTACATACAAAATTTTTTTTACCCTTTTCACCTCCCTAAAAGAACGGCCGCGAAATCGCGACTTAGTGCTCTCCTAGAAGCCTACGTCAAAAACGAAACCCAGTGCAGTAAGATTCTTAGCTAGTGTTAGTTTCGAAAAACTTATAATGACAACCTTTATTGTTACCTTAGGTTGGTATTTGTGCCAAGTTTAAAATTTATTAACCCAAGTAATAAGATTCTTCAAAAACACTTTAACACCCCCTAAAACGTATTTGGGAGTAGATAAGTAAAACTAATAATGACAACCTTTATTGATCACTGAGGATGGGTATTTATGTCAATTTACAAATTTATTAACCCAAGAAATAAAATATTTCAAAAATACTTTAACACCCCTAAATCATCTTTTGGGGGTAGTTTCAAAAAACTTATAATAAAAACCTTTATTGTTTATTTAGGTTAGTATTTATGTTAAGTTTCATGTTTATTGACCCAAGAAATCAGTTTCTTCCATAAAAAGTTCAACACCCTACTAAATCATCATTTGGGGAAGTTTCGAAAAACTAATAATGATAACCTTTATTGTTTACTTAGGATGGGATTTATGTCAACTTACAAATGTTTTAACCAACCCAAGAAATAAGATTCTTCAAAAACAATGTAATACCCCCTAAATCGTCTTTCGGGGGTAGTTGCAAACAACTAATAACGACAACCTTTATTGTTTATTGATGTTGGTTTTTACGTCAAGTTTCATGTTTATTAACACAAGAAATAAGATTCTACTAAAAAAATTACATCCCCTAAATCTTCTTTTGGAGGTAGTTTCGAGAAACTAACAATGAAAGCCTTTCTTGTTTATTTATGTCAAGTTTCATGTTTATTAACTGAAGTAATAAGATTCTTCAGATAAGATATATTTATGAATCAATAAAGCTTTAACACCCCTTAATCGTCTTTTGGGATAGTTTTAAATAATAATACCCTCTATTAATCATTTAGGTTAGTATTTGTGGCAAGTTTCATGTTTATTGACCTAAGAAATCAGCTTTTTCCATACAAACTTCAACACCCCCTTAATCGAATTTGGGGGTTGTTTCAAAAGACTAATAATGATAACCTTTATTTTTTATTGAGGTTGATATTTATGTAAAATTTTATGTTTATTAACCCAAGATAAAATATTAAAAAAAAATAACATCCCATAAATCGTCATTTGGGGGGAGTTGCGAAAAACTAATAATGACAACCTTTATTATTTACTTAGAATGATATTTATGTCAACTTTCAAATGTATTAACCCAAGAAATAAGATTTTTCAAAAATACTGTAATACCCCCTAAATCGTCTTTTGGGGGTAGTTGCCAAAATCTAATAATGACAATCTTTATCAATCAATCAATCAATCAATCAATCTTTATTCGTGAACATAGGTATTACAATAAAGGTCTTATGTTTACATTTCAGTCGAGCTCTATGTCCTACCAATGAAATTGGTGTACAAATATATTAGGTTTTTTAGTAATAAATCTGAATCTATACAATACAAAGTCAAGTTCGAGTAGATAATGTCCATTAAATGTAGGTATTATTTATAAATAATTAAACAATTATAATTTATTTTACATGCATGTCAATGGTAAACTTTATTAAGAACTAGTAACGTAATATTGTAAATAATGTCAATTAATAATAAATCAATTATAATTTATTTTTACATGCATGTCAACGGTAAATTATAATAAATAGCTAGTAATGTCATATTTTATCATTTAAAAATTCTTCGATAGAGTAATATGTCTTATCTATTAGAAATAAATACAATTTTCTTTTGAATTTGCGGCTATTATCTTCATCCCTTATAGATTTTGGCAATTTATTATAGACCCTTGGAGCCATTACAAAAATACTATTTCTGTATAGTGCAGTACTGGATCCGACTGTTTGTAACCGACCACAACGGCGCTGACTAGTGACTCGAGCAAATTTATGTGAATTATTTTTGACGAACATACACGTTTCATAGATGTACAACGACGGCATAGTTAATATTTTCGTATTTTTAAAAAACGGTTTGCAGCTGTCTGTCATCTGCAAATTAAATATAGCTCTTATGCACCTTTTTTGGCACTTAAATACAATATCCTTACCCGTGGCATTGCCCCAAAATATAATCCCATATCTCAATGTTGAAGCTACAAGACCATGATACGCCGTTAGGACTGTTGCTCGATTGGCCGTTTTACTCGTTTTGTTTTACTCGTTTTATTGTATACTAAGGATGGTATTTATGTCAACTTTTAAATTTGTTAACCCAATAAATAATATTTTTCAAAAACACTTTAACACCCCCCTAAATCATCTATTGGGGGTAGTTTCGAAAAACTAATAATGAAAACCTTTATTGTTTATTTAGTTTGGTATTTATGTCAAGTTTCATGTTTATTGACCCAAGAAATCAGATTCTTCCATACAAACTTCAA
Organism: Orthosia cruda; assembly: GCA_964057195.1. NCBI lineage: Eukaryota > Metazoa > Arthropoda > Insecta > Lepidoptera > Noctuidae > Orthosia > Orthosia cruda. Next base: position 254,702 of record OZ059849.1, read on the forward strand.
CATCCCCTAAATAATCATTTGGGGGTAGTTTCGATAAACTAATAATGTTAATCTTTATCATTTACTTAGAATACTATTTGTGCTAAGTTTCAAGAATTTTGGCCGAAGGAATTAGATTTTTCATACAAACTTTCAACCCCCTTTTTACCCCCTTAGGGGTGGAGTTTGACAATGAAAGCCTTTATTGTTTATTTAGATTGGTATTTATGTCGAGTTTCAAGTTTATTAACCCAAGATATAAGATTCTTAAAAAAAAAATAACATCCCCTAAATCCTCTTTTAGGGGTAGTTTCAAAAAATATGAATTGCTACCTTTATTATTCATTTAGGTTAGTATTTGTGGCAAGTTTCAAGTTTATTGACCCAAGAAATCAGATTTTTTCATACAAACTTCAACATCCCCTAAATCATCATTTGGGGGTAGTTTCGAAAAATTAATAATGTCAATCCATATCATTTACTTAGAATACTATTTGTGCTAAGTTTCAAGAATTTTGGCAGAAGGAATTAGATTTTTCATACAAACTTTCAACCCCCTTTTTACCCCCTTAGGGGTGGAATTTCCAAAAATCCTTTCTTAGTGCACACTTACGTCACTTGAGGAACCTTTCTGCCAAATTTCATGCTTCTAGGCGTAGCAGTTTTGGCTGTGCGTTGATTGATCAGTCAGTCAGTCAGTCAGTGAGTCAGTCAGTCACCTTTCGCTTTTATATATATAGATATATGTTTAAATGTGTGTAATTCGAATAATATGTTAACTAAAAAGAGTAAAATAAAAAAAACACAATAAACCCGACTGCTTAAAAATTTTCGCGAGCTGGCTGACCAAAACCAGATGTATCCTCCGACTGCACAGCATATTTTTTTCTTGTTAACGTCTTCTTAGTTCGCTTTTTAAGCAATCGCATTTTTTTATTAACCGACTTCCCAAAAAGGAGGTTCTATGTTCGACATTATGTTTGTTTTATTTTTTATTTTTAACCGACTTCAAAAAAAGGAGGAGGTTCTCAATTCGTCGGAATCTTTTTTTTATGTATGTTCCCCGATTACTCAAAGACGCCTGGACCGATTTCAAAAATTCTTCTTTTGTTTGAAAGGGTATACTTCCTAGTTGGTCCCATAATCATCAGGTCAGGATCTGATGATGGAATCCTAGAGAAAACGAGGGAACTCCTCAAATGTTATAGGCAAACATATAGCGATTTTGGTATTTTCATCAACAATGCAATCATTTGCACTCAGAAAGTATCATTTGGTGAAGTGGAACTGATGAAGAAGACCACAGATGGCCACTGGAACTCTTATATAAAACAATGTATCCTAGTCGTTTTTGGGCTTATTGGAATCGCCATGAGATGTACTTTGGCTATAAATGATAATCATGTTAATTGGAGGTACCTACCAAAACTAAAAAGAGAAAAATAAAAACTTTTTAACAAAAAATCAAACCGACTTCCAGAACAAAAAACTACAAAGCAAAAAATTAATTTCTTTTCCGAAGTCGGTGTCGAAAAACGGTAAACAATGGGTAGGTACAAAAGACACCGACTTCGGAAAAGAAATTTATTTTTTGCTTTGTAGTTTTTTGTTCTGGAAGTCGGTTTGATTTTTTGTTAAAAAGTTTTTATTATGTTTTGTTTCTTATATAAAAGACGACAGGCGCTCATATATAGTGATAGCTGGTATAATATAAATATTTATTAAAATCCAAAAATTATGGGACTACTACTACTGTAGCTATATTTTTCTTATTCTTACTTAGATTTTGAAATAACTTCAACGAGAGGCAAAGTTCCACCGTCCAATGATGCGAAGACTCCAAAAACGATTGAAGAATATGAGGAGCAGGAGGCAAAAGAGGTAGAGAATCTTGGAAAGACCGGTGCAGGCTTAGGAGGACTTAAGACTCCTGAGTATACCATGAACTATCAACAGTCAGTCTCCGCTGAAGATGTGTATCTGCAGGTAACTATGCCGAAACTTTTAAATTGAACGAATCAAAAACAAGAGCAGATCAACCATCCTTCTCGACAAGATTTTGACACATGACATACAGTCCACAATCTGTCCGTATATAATCAGTCCACAATTGACGGAGTAATCGGTGAACATACACAAAAAAAAACTAACATGAAGTCGAACATAGAACCTCCTCCTTTTTGGGAAGTCGCTTAAAAAGACACCGACTTCAAAAAATTAAGTTATTTTTCACTTTGTAGTTTTGTATTTGGAAGTCGGTAGTATTTTTTTGCAAAAAGATTTTTTTAGGTACCAATTTTTTTCGTTATGGACACCGACTTCGAAAAAGAAAGTAATTTTTCACTTTTTAGCGTTTTTAGTTGGCAGTCGGTAGTATTTTTTTGTAAAAATGTTTTTATTTTTCACTTTTTAGTTGTACCTAATATGCAACTTGCCTCTAGTAATGTACTTATAATGCCAGATTACCTGAATACCATGACACTTGAATAGAACCGGTGAAAAGAGAGTGTACCAAAGTGAACAGTACACATCTGCGTACCCCGTTAGAGCGTACTGGCGTGATTTTATGTTATGAAATGGGACCAATTTCGGAACATAATCTATCAAACAAAAAATAATTTTCAAGATCGGTCTACAATTGACGGAGATATCGGTGAACATACACAAAAAAAACACAACATAGAACCTCCTCCTTTTTTTTTTTGCTTGCTGTAATGCTCATGCATACTGCACTATCACGGAGAGATAGTGCAGTTATGTGGGACTATTACCTACTAAAACTCCACGGTGTCCTCCTGGGCCGCTTATGGCGGGAACACGGGCACGCGTTAGCACTCACCGCGAACCCGCCGCGGCTGTCCGACACCGGACCCTCCTCGGGAAAGTACCCGCCATCACCTGCGCACCAGAATACACTGTACGCCGTGACCACCCTAGGGACCAATCAGCACATGGGCGCCAGACGACCCCGTGTATGGCACCCTTGGTCCCCCTGTGACGGGTCAAGGTCAATGGCCCCGCCACCTACCATTTTTCGGCCGCAGGGGATAGGGAGAGCGGCTAACGCAATACCGAAACTCCTCCTCCCCTGCGACCCCACCGCGTCCGCCATCAGACGGTGGCGACCCCGTCCGGGCCGCGGAAGGTAGGGAGAGCGGCGCACCGCAATACCGGCACTCCTCTCCCGCCGCGGCCTCCAACCCTCAGCCGCAACATCGTATGGGACCTGGGAATCTCCATAAGACATCGCGGCCCGCCTCAGTTGCGATGTCGCCTGTTACCAAACGGCACCGCAACCTACTAGTTGGCCGCTACGTCGTCGGAATAATCGGCAAAAGCCCTGACGAGTGGCCCCTCCTCGGGTTCCTCTTCGCTTCACCGTGGGTGACCAAGCCACGGTTACTGAGCCCCCTGCCTCGACAATGCGGGAACCCACCGGGGGGGCCCAAAATATACCTTTGCCAACCCTTTCGCTTGCTGAAATGATGCAAAATGACAAAATGAAGATATATTTTTTATTTTTATTTATTTGCGTCCTTCATGTACCTAAGTTTTCATACAAAAGTTCATAAAAAAACAAGCCAAAATATGGCTTAATTTGCTTAAAATTTTGATGCAACCTTGCATCATGACATATCTTTGGTGTTGTTTTTTTATGCTGTCCATTCCGTCCATCGACCACAGCCGTCGATGATTCCGTCTCATAATCGATAAAAAATTGCATTCGGTCTGTTAGATTAACACCCAGTTTCCCAGCTCAAAATTATCTGAATTCAAATTCAAATCTTTTATTTGCAGAATATGGGTAGGTACACCTGTGGGTGTTAAAATTTAAAAAAATATATATCGCCATAATCAGGCTCGCGCCATGCAAATTTAAAAAGCATATTAATAAATTACAAATTAATTAATTATAGACAGTATCAAGTAAATAAGGCAATAAATTACAGCGGAAAATGTCAAGCATACAATAATTTATAGTTTATATTATTACAATTAATAGAAATAGAAAGATCAATACATGTCAAACAGTGCAAAAATAGTTACACAAATATACATAATTCGATACATGTACGATTAGATTAACAATTATTATAATTTTATTTTTCTCTAAAATTTATCACCAAGAAACTCTTTTACTGAGTAATATGATTTATCTAACAGTATCTTCTTTAGTTTATTTTTAAAAATATTATTGTTAGAAATTGCGAGTAAGTAATTGGGTAAATGATTATACACTCTAGGAATCATACAAAATACACTATTGTTCAATAGTGCAGTTCTATTAGGAATAAAGCTTATTTTAAATCGGTACCTTTGACTTTTTAATTTAATAAAAAAACTGCTGTTATTTCTGACAAACATAATCATGTCCAATATATATAAACAAGGTAGAGTTAACACTTTAATTTTTGGAAATATTGGTCTACAGCTTTCAGTCTGTTTCATCCTAAAAATCGCTCTAACGCATCTTTTTTGCGCTCTAAATACCATTTCTTTATCTGGAGAGTTGCCCCAGAACATGACAATAAAGGGGTAACATAGCCATGATATGCTGTTAGAACTGCTGTCGTATTAACAGTTTTCGATAACATGTAGATAGCATATGAATATTGATTCAGTTTTTTACACAACATTTCAACATTTGGTTTCCAATTTAACTGAGAATCAATGTTTACTCCTAAGAACCTTGCTACATTTACTTGTTCAATTTTTGTGTCTATGTATTTTATATCCATTTCTTGTAATTTATCAACTCTATTTCGAAACGTCAATAATTTTGTTTTGCTTAAATTTATTTTTAAATTATTTAAAGTTAGCCATTTTATAATTTTTTCTAAGGTATTATTTATCTCTATTTGCATTTGTCTTTTGTCTCTTCCAGTAAATATAACTGTACTGTCATCAGCAAAAAGAACAGTATCATTAAACGTTACTCCGGGTAGGTCATTTATATATATAATAAATAATAATAGGCCCAATACACTACCCTGTGGTACCCCAAAATTATTATTTTTGTAATTTGATTCGTAAGTAGTATTTCTTTTTGATGAATTATCTAATCTTGTGATGTGTGTTGACTGTCTTCGATTGCTAAGATAGCTTTTTATGAGATTGTAAACGTTTCCCCTAACTCCATACGCATACAACTTATCTAACAATATACTGTGATCAACGTAATCAAAGGCCTTTGTTAGATCCATATATAGGGCGCACGCATAGTTTTTTTTATCAATCTCTACCATAATACTTTGTAAAAATGAAAATATTGCCATATTTATCCTCTTACCTTTCCTGAAACCTATTTGTTCTTTAGCAAATAAGTTATTTGTCTCGAAGTAATTATATATGTTTTCGTGGATAACTTTTTCAAAAACTTTGGACAAAATAGGTACTAGTGCAATAGGTCTATAACAACTCATATCATTTTTGTCGCCTTTCTTAAAGATAGGCTTAATCACAGTAAACTTTAATTTTTCGGGGAAAAGACCATGGAATATACAAAGGTTAATTATATGACTAAGAATAACAGATAATTTAAGAATAACTGAGAATGAATGTGACAAATTTTCAAGCACGGGTTATCTGCTGTGATTGGCTGTTGAAAATTCATTCAACCAATCACAACAGTTAACGCGTGCTTGACAATTTGTCACATTAATTCTCCGATTATTTTAAGCTGGAAAACTGAGGGTAAGTGTATCAAACGATTAAATTAAAATATTTCGATTGACTCGATTCATTTAATTAAATAGTGATTTAAAAAAATATAATGTTTTAAAATTGTACAAACCCGTTTATAAGCCTATAATACAATAACAACTTATAGTAATAACTATACATAAATGATTTCATATGGCGATATATACGCTTCTAGGCAAGCGTGTTACACCGTCGACCACATCGTCGCTTACCATCAGATGAGGTGGTGTTTAAGCGCGAGCCTATCAATAGTAAAAAAAAAAAATATGTTAAAGAAGAAATTCCAGCCATCAATTTTTCTGTGTAAAAATATTTTTAAACATCCAAGTCTAGAAAAATATAGTATTGTTATTAATTTTTTTAAAGCAAAACTATTAGTTACACGAAAAAACTATGTGTTAAAAAATATGTACATGAATCAATAATAAATAGAAACTTTTGGCAAACCTTTTAACCTAACCGTTACTAAGGAGTATGCTTTAGAAAGTTACCGTTTTATTTATTTATTTATATATGCTTTGTTTTACGGCACTAAAGCGGATGTAGGCCCTTAAGAGCTGATCCAGAAAGGGCGAATTCGCCGCGAAACGTTTCGCGCGAAATCATTCGCGCGTTAATGAGATACTAGGCACCTCAGATCAAATAAAAATTCAAGATGGAACGTTGCAAACCACAAAGTGAAGCCGGTTTAAACTATGCCTTGCCGTATAAATACACAATTATACGTGCACAAGTACATCGAAACTACCCCTTAGCTTGTCAGTTGAGCTATTATTTGATCTGTGAGCTTGAATGACAAGCTAAGGCGTAATTTCGTTGCACATGAGGGCGTGTAATTGTGTATTTGTACGGCAAGGCATAGTTTGAACCGTCACTTTGTTATTTGTTTATAGCGGTTTGAGAAACCTCTTCATCCTTGTGTCTATCATGAAAAGTGGACTGTATTTGAAGGGTTCTGGCAATAGTGCGTTGAAAATAAGCGGGAAAATATTCACGGATCAATTCGGGCGATCTAGTATGGAAATGAGGGAAGTAGTACGCCTTACCTTGTAGTGGTCGATGCCAGCCCACGTGTGGCAGCGAGCTGGTGTTCTTCTACTCCAAAATGGCTCCTTCAGGATTCACACACTTCACACAATTGTTTTATATCCGCGAGGCGGGTTAATAGACACGGCTCACAAGGTTCTCTGCAATCTAACTAATTAGATGCATCAGTCTCCAGCCAGGTGGCTTGGAAAGCTGGCGGTTGAGATACGAGGCCCGTTCACGTTGAAGTTTCGGTTCGTTCTGGCGACCTGTCATTAAGGCGTACATAAAGGGAAACGGAATGAGGAAGGAACGAGATAATTAGGATATCGATCGCCCGCGAAATCTCAAATGCGTTTGTCTATGTGTTTTTGGTCATTGATTTATGACATTTACAAGAGATGGCGCTACCATTTTCCCGGCCTTAAAGGGTCACCTTTAATGAAAATTAAACTTAGCCCTATGAGGTGTACTACCGTATACCTATTCAGCAATACGGACTAAGATGCGGATTTTTACATTTCAGTTATTAAGATTTAAGATAAATACTGCGAGTTGCATAATACATTAAGTTGCATACCTATAGTTAAATTTTAATAGAAAAATTATGTTGCGTCGCTAACTAACTAAAACTAAGAGACCTAACTATCAAGCCAGGCCTTATTGAGTCGGTAATGGACACAGACGCACAACAGGGCGCACATAGCTATCCTTTGCGGTTTTCACAGTAACAACACGGGTTGTACCGTCCTTGGAGGTATGCAATTTATCAATAATGCCTAACGGCCATGAAAGGGGCGGAGAGTTATCAGTAATGATAACTACAATAGTACCCTCTTGTATAGAAGGTGCAGGACTATTCCATTTGGATCTAGCCTGAAGTTGATGTAAGTATTCTGAACGCCAGCGCTGCCAGAACGACTGCACCAGTTTGTCAAGTAGAGTATGTCGCTGAAGCAAGCTGAGCGAGTCTGCTTCAGGAGCGGGAAGGGACAACAATGGCGCGGTGTGCAAGAAATGCGCAGGGGTCAGTGCTGATGGTTCAGTAGGGTCACTACTCAAAGCAGTAAGTGGCCGCGAATTAACTAGAGCCTCAACTTGACTAAGGACAGTTATAAGTTCCTCGTAGGAGAGGATTTGTTGACCTATAACTTTAAAAAGGTGAGTTTTAACTACCTTAACCATACTTTCCCAACATCCTCCAAAATGTGGGGAAGCAGGCGGAATAAACTTCCAATCTATATGATTGAAGGAAAGTTCTTCCTCAAGATGAGGACGAAAATCTTTAAGAAATTTGTGAAGGTCGCGTAAATAAGAACTTGCACCTACGAAACAAGTACCGTTATCGGTATATAAGCATTTAATAGGACCGCGTCGCGAAAGAAAGCGTTTTAAGGCTGCAAGGAAAGTCACTGTACTTAAATGTGTAGCCACTTCAATGTGCGTGGCACGCGTCGTCAAACACGTAAAAATGCAGAGCCAAGCCTTACGGCTCTTAACACCTCGACCACGAAATGGTGTGTACTGCAGCGGGCCTGCATAGTCACAGCCGGTGTGAGTGAACGCCTTGTCGACTTGGTTAACACGCTGGCTAGGTAGATCTGCCATAAGTGGAAGAATAGGACGCGGGCGGAACTTAAAGCAAGTGTTACAGTTGTGGATTCTGTGACGAATTATTCGACGTGCAGCTAAAATCCAATAATTATGCCTGAGTAAGGACATAAGCAACTCCGGACCGGCATGAAGATGTTTCTTGTGACAAAAGTCAACAAGAAGATCAACAATATGGTCATGACGTGGTAGAATACAGGGATGTTTATATTCGTAGGGTTCGTCCGAATTTGTGAGACGACCACCAACTCGTATGATGCCGTGCTCATCGAGAAACGGCTTAAGCTTATGGATGGCGGGAGTACATGGTTTATTGTTTTTTAAATTTAAAATATCGTTACGGAAATGAACATCCTGTACAGCTCGCAGCAATTTAATTTCTGCATATTTCAGATCAGAGCATGATACAGTACGTGCACTAGGCAGTTGTCTTAAAAACTTATAGACGTAAACAATAGCGCGTAGCAACTTAGACCACGACGAAACACGTAGTGCTAGCGCGTAAATTGGTGATTCCGTAACCTCAGAAACCACGGCATGAGCGACTGATTTCTGTTCGGGTACGCCCTCATGCAGTGCATTGTGTTCGAAAGTATGTATGGGCCACTCAGCTGGGTCATGAGAAACCCACGATGGTCCACGATACCACAATGGATGCTGCAAGAGCTTAGCTGGCGTGACACCAAGAGACAGACAATCAGCGGGGTTCTCAGTACCTGCGACATGGTTGAAACAATTAGCGGGTATAAGCTCTATCAGCTTAGTAACCCGATTGGCAACAAAAGTTTGCCAGCGGTGCGGTGAGGAATTTATCCAGGCGAGCACTACTTTAGAGTCAGTAAACGCGTATACTTTATGGATGCGGTAGTGGGGCGATATTGTGTCTTGTACCTTGCGAAGCAACTTAGACAACAGTAGGGCCGCGCACAACTCTAGTCTAGCCACCGAAATGGTTTTCACAGGTGAGACTTTAGACTTCGCACTAACTAACTGCACGGAGTAGTTAGAACCATTGTATATTTGCATGTATACGACTCCACCGTAAGCACGCTCGCTGGCGTCAGCGAAACCTACTAAATTCATGGTGCATCCGTCGACCAACCCCAGATGACGCGGGATAATAATTTCATTAAGCGTAGAAAGCTCAGTACAAAACTGCTTCCAAGCGGTGACTATATGTTCAGGTGGTATGTCGTCCCAGTCACACTTTGCTAGCCAAAGTTCCTTAATTAAGAGCTTAGCGTACAGAATAGTGGGGGCGACAAAACCCATTAAGTCCCATAGCCGAGCCACTATGGAAAGCATGGTTCGCTTGGTACATTTATCATCTGGTGTGGTGACGTCAAAGCGGAAACTGTCACAAGACTTGTCCCAGCGTAAACCCAGGACCTTATGCGGTATAGACTTCTCATACTCGATATCGGGCGAAGCCTTATGAGTATCAGGTATGTGTGCGAGAACCTCTTTCGAGTTACTTGTCCATTTGACAAGGTCGAACTGGCCTCGCTTGAAGAGCTGAATAAGCTCATCACAAAGCGAAATTGCTTGCGGTATGGACATGACACTACAGGCAATGTCATCCATATATAGGGCGGAAGAAGCAGCAGCAGACGCTGCAGGGAAATTATCGCCTTCATCAGCGACTAACTGGCGGACTACACGTAACGCGTGATATGGACTAGACTTAAATCCGAAGCAAACACGATTAAATTGGTAGACCATTATAGGTTCATGTTTACTGAATCTGTAAAAGATGCGTTGAAATCTACGGTCCGATTCACGAACGCCGACATTGAGAAACATTTGGCGGCAATCAGCAGACAGGGCTATTTGAAAGAGACGAAAACGAATTATAATATTAAATAAATCACCCTGTAGATTAGGGCCTGCATGTAGAATGTCATTGATCGACTGTCCCGATGTAGTTTGACTACTAGCGTCTAAAACTACGCGAAGTTTAGTGGAAGTCTTATCTTCGCGAACGACACCGTGATGCGGAATGTAATATGACAGATTAGAAACGTTGTCATCTTTTAAAACCGGACTCAAATATCCCTTATTAATGTAGTCCCGCATGACGTCATTGTAAGCGCTGCGTAACCCTAAGGACGCATCAAGTTTGCGCTCCAAACAATGAAAACGCCTAAGTGCGGCAGCGTATGAGTCGCCTAGCGAATAAGGGTCGTCGCAAAATGGCAGCGACACAATATATCTACCACTGTCATCGCAAACAGTGGTAGCGCGAAAATGTTCTTCGCACTCGAGATCCTTACGGCTCTGCGAGGGCGAGGCGGAAATTTCTTCAAGCTCCCAGAATCGCTTGAGAAGCGAATCTAAACTGGGATCTTGAAGAACAGAACAACATGAAGTTGTACTCGTACAGTGTGAAGTATGTGCCGTAGGTACGGAACCCATAACCACATACCCCAACACAGTTTCAATAGCGGGAGGTATATTATATTGCTCGCTATGCACTATGTTAGGCAAAAGCAAGCGCGGGAATATAGCAGCACCAATCAAAACATCGATACCGCTCGGCTCTGCAAACTTCGAATCTGCGAGCGGTAATGTTTTGAGATGTGTCAGTTTAGAGACATCGACGAGAGCGTTCGGCAATGTCTCCGTTATACGTTCAACAATAAGCGAAGAAACGTTAAAATTAATATCATTACTAAAACGAGAATATAATTTAATATCTACGGAACCTTTAACTGGTTTTTCCGACCCACCGATTCCTTTAACTATTAAATTAGAAGTATGTAAGTTCTTCCAAAGTCCTAGACGCTTAAAACATTCAGAAGTAATAAAATTACTTTGTGATCCACTATCTAGTAAACAACGTATTATGTGCGGCTTATCATTTACATCGTAAATTACGACTTGAGCAGTAGCGAGCAGAACGGTTGTGTACGCCGTACATTGCGGGCTATCTCTCGCCGACGGCGACGCCGCAACGCATCGAGTGTCAATCGAACGCGATCGAGCGGCGCCAGCGACAGAGGTCGTACACAACGATACCTCAGACTGTGAGGTAATAGAAGGTACAGTCGGCATAGGCGTTGGGACCGGATTCGGCTGTGACGTCACTACAGTTGATAATTGCGGGTTTTTATTAAAATGTAACAATGTATGATGACGTTGATTACATGCGCGACACTTTAATTTAGAAGAACAGTTAACCGTTTTATGTTTAATATTCAAACAATTGACACAAGCATTGTTGTCTTTCACACATTTGAAACGAGCTGTCGGAGTCAAATTATCAAAAGCGGGACATTTATATAAGTGTTCATGGATATATGCTTCGCACAGACACTTGTTTGAATTATTTGACTCAGAGCAAGCTACATAGGATTGTGGATTAGGGGCGGTCATTTTATTATTAAAACTACGCGATTTATTAGACTTATGCGAATTGTCCGAACTATTAGGCTTATTATTGTTAGCTAAGGGTGGTTGGGTATTACGGAATATCCGACACTGATCATTGATGAAGGTGACAAAACTATCTAGAGTGGGAATCTTACGATTACGTTCTGTCATCTCGAAATCGCGAATAGTTTCAGTGTCAAACTTTTTTATTGCGAGGTGCAATAAAATGAAATCCAGAAGGTCAACTAATTTTAGATTCTTTAGGGAATTAATTGCGGTGACGAACTTGTCCACAAATAGCTGGTAATTCGAAACAGACGCGGGACCGGATAATTTAAGATTTAAAGCTTGATCCAAATAGGTAGACGCGAGGACACGAATATCCTGGTACCTATCGAGGAGTGCCTGGAACATGACTTGGTAATTCTCAGCACACGGTGTGACTCCCGCGAACACAGACTGTGCCTTCGGCGACAGCTTACCTATTAAATAGTACAACCTGTCTGCATCCGTCAGCGACTTATTGTCATGAACTGTAGATTTAAAACTTGCATAAAATAATGGCCAGTTTCGTATATCACCGTCGAACGACATGAGTTCGATTGGCGGCAACTTTGGTCTACATGTTGCGCAATCACTCATACTGTGCCTCCCGGACGGCTTATCTTCCAATTGAGACATCACACGTTTCACGGAACAATACATATCCTCGATTGAGGCGTAGGCTTGATAGCTAGGCTTCGCATCGGGATATATAGCCAGTAACCTAGCATTATAATCATCCAATAATTTATGAAAGTCCGTTCGAATATCATCTATTGTTACACAAGAACTGAGAAAGCCTTCTCTCACCGATTCGGAAGTATTAGCGACTTTAGAGCGATCATAAATTGACTGAATACGCTCGAAAAGTATATTACGCTTAGCTTCTAAAATAACTAACTGTTGATCTTCCGAAGAAGCGATTGCTTTCGCATCACGCGGCATTGTTATGTTATGTAGTTACAAATAACCACACAAACAAAACAATGTACGGTAATTATTTAAACGAACAACTATATGTAGAAAAGTAATACTACTGATTGTGACTGTACTGTGACAACGGGTTTCGCAATATTTGCGTAATAACGAAATAAGTTTTTTCGTAGTACCCACTAACCAAAGTAATTAGATAGTACAAAATGTTAATAGCATTACTATCCTAACCAGTTTTATTGTTAAGTTTGAATATTGTTTAAGATAAATGAATAGGTATAAATATGCAACTTATAGCCCGCAATCGTCTAAACGTATTCGGTAAAGTTATGATATTTATACTGCGTAGGTACCTACAAGTAGTACACCTATTTTATTTTTCTCTTATAGAATGAATGTCTACCCCGCGGTATTCGGAAAGTAACTTATTCCTAACAATTTATAATTGGAGGTAGGTGATTCCTATAAGGGCGGTTAAACTAAAAGACGTTTGAAATATGGAAATTTACAATACGACAAGTTAGTTTTTTAATAATATATTTATTATTTTTAATAATAGCAGATACGTAATTATGAACCTGCTATAGCGGCGTTGATGGAACCACGTATTGGGTTTACAACTTGATTATGTGGGTAGGCGGCTAGGTGCCACGACCCTAGTAGGAATTTATAATTGATTCCTACGTAAGAAATAAAGGAAAATGGATATATTATAGTAATATATCGGGCTACGAAGGACCAAAAATGTTATAGCGGTTTGAGAAACCTCTTCATCCTTGTGTCTATCATGAAAAGTGGACTGTATTTGAAGGGTTCTGGCAATAGTGCGTTGAAAATAAGCGGGAAAATATTTACGGATCAATTCGGGCGATCTAGTATGGAAATGAGGGAAGTAGTACTACTTACCTTGTAGTGGTCGATGCCAGCCCACGTGTGGCAGCGAGCTGGTGTTCTACTCCAAAATGGCTCCTTCAGGATCCACACACTTCACACAATTGTTTTATATCCGCGAGGCGGGTTAATAGACACGGTTCACAAGGTTCTCTGCAATCTAACTAATTAGATGCATCAGTCTCCAGCCAGGTGGCTTGGAAAGCTGGCGGTTGAGATACGAGGCCCGTTCACGTTGAAGTTTCGGTTCGTTCTGGCGACCTGTCATTAAGGCGTACATAAAGGGAAAAGGAATGAGGAAGGAACGAGATAATTAGGATATCGATCGCCCGCGAAATCTCAAATGCGTTTGTCTATGTGTTTTTGGTCATTGATTTATGACATTTACAAGAGATGGCGCTACCAATTTGAAACATTCCATCTTGATTTTTTTATTTGATCTGAGCTAGCACAAGCATCGCGCGAATTCAAAATACGCGCCTAAATCGCGTGCACGACGCCAGACTCTCATACTAGGGACGCCTTGTTGCATCCACTTTACGCACGAATTTCAGAGCGAGTTCACTTATCAAGGGCAATGGAGCAGCAATATGTTGTACGGAGTTTCCCTAATGCTCGCACGTTGGTACGCTCCTTCTGGACGCAACGTCCGCGCAGATTACGCGCGAGAGTTTCGCAACGAAGTCGCCCTTTCTGGACAAGGCACCACCACTGTTAACGCGAAGCGAGCCATTGAAGCGAGCGGCGCACTCGCATGTGCGTATAGCCGACAAAAATGTCACAGTAAAGGTAATTTTTGAAACTTTCGTCATGGGTGTCATTTCCATAAGTTTTCGGGGTGGGTAATTCTGAATATGTGGTCAAAATGAAAATATAAGATGACGCCGACCGAAATTTCTGAAACTTTGGTCATGGGTGTCATTTTCAGGGTTTACGGGGTCGCTAATTGCGAATTTGTGGTCAAAATAAAATGTCAACATGGCGCCGACCGAATTTTTTGAAACTTTCGTCATGGGTGTCATTTTCAGGGTTTTTGGGGTCGGTAAATGCTAATATGGGGTCAAAATAACCCCACCACACCACCCTTTTTGAAACAACTATCAATCAATCAATTATTTATTTTGTAAAACATAGGTATGGTTACAGTTGGTATATTGTTACAATATGTACACTATGTTTTGCCAATATCTGGCGTACAAAATTAACATAAGCAAGCAACAATAAATAATAAATTACCTAAATAATACAATGAAGGTGGCATGTCAATAGATTACATTAAAAAAATAAATCAATTTAAAATATGTCAATTAGGTAAACAGGTCATTACAATTTTTGATAAATAAACAGATTCATACATAATCAATAAATAAAATCATAAGTGTCTAATTGGCAAGTCAGGATCGTCATACCTCTGTTTATCAGTAGTAAACTCAGTGATGGAGTAGTAACATCCAACTACAAGGAATTTAAACAAAGACCTCTTAAATGATCCCAGACACTCTTTATTTCTAATAGCTGCTGGTATACTGTTATATATTTTTGGGGCCATACCTAGCACACTTTTGCTGAAAAATGCGGTTCTATGAGAGGTAACATGAATGGTATTCTGATAGCGGTGAGAGCGCAGGTTTTCAAACAAATGCAGGTTACAGCGAACAAACACTCCCATTTCATATATGTACATAGACGGTAGAGTGAGCAAACTGAGTTCCTGAAACAATGGTTTACAACTATCAATCGATTGCAATTTGGTAAACGATCGCAAGCATTTCTTTTGAGCTTTAAAAGCAATGTCTCTGTCAGTGGAGTTGCCCCAGAATATGATTCCGTACCTAATGCCAGAAGCCACATAAGCATTGTAAGCTATTTGTACTGTAATGCGGTTAACCGTTTTTGATAGTTTGTACAGAGCATATGCAAATTGGCTAAGCTTCTTTGACAAAGCATCGATATGTTGTTTCCAAGTTAGATGGCTATCTATGTAAAGGCCCAGAAATTTTGCGATGTCACATTCAGAGATTGCTACGTTACCATATTTTATATTCAGTTTCGGTTTATTCGTTCTTTGATTAAATGTCATTATTTTAGTTTTGTTAAGATTTATTTTTAGATTATTATTAATTAACCAATTTATTATATTTTTAAGATCGTCATTTATGTCATTTTCAAGAATATTAATGTCATTACTAGAGAACAAAATAGTGCTGTCATCAGCAAATAATACCATCTGATGTTTACTGACCTTAGGCATATCATTGATGTAAATGTTAAATAATGGAGGGCCAAGAAAGCTACCTTGTGGAACACCGAAAGTAGTTTTTCTAGGACGTGACATATATGTTCTTTCAAATTTCGAGCTTGCACATAGCCTATCGAGCGCTGTGATTTGAGTACGATTAGAGAGATAAGATTTTAATAGGTTTAATGCAGTTCCTCTAATCCCATATCGCTCTAATTTGTTTAGCAGTAAACCAAGATCTACATGGTCGAATGCTTTAGACATATCCATGAACAAGGCCGCTACCGGAATTCTAGCATCAACACTAGAAACAATTTTCTCGATCACGTCATAGATTACCATGTTAATGGATTTACCTTTTCTATATCCAAATTGCTCTCTGACTATGAGATCATGCTTTTCAAAAAACGACGAAAGGCTCTTGTATATCACTTTTTCTATAATTTTTGAAAAAATTGGTATAAGTGCTATCGGTCTATAATTACCCATAATAATTTTATCATCTTTTTTATGGATAGGTTTAATAACAGTTATTTTTAATTTGTCAGGAAAATGGCCATGCTCAATGCAGAGATTAATGACATAACTCATAGCAGGTCCTATTAATGGCGCTACTTGTTTGACCACTTTTGTAACAATGCCGTCATATCCATGGCTATTGGTATTATTTAAAGAGCGAATTATAGCAACTATGTCTGCTGGTACTGTAGGACGAATAAATATGGAGTTACAATTTGTATCAATATTTGCACAGCAAGGTGTAGAATTATTCGGTTGAATTTCGTCTATAAAATAGTCATTAAAAGCTTGTGCAATTAGTCGAGGTTTATATATTTTATTGTCATTTATTGTTAAATATTCAGGTATTATTTCCCTGGGATAGTTAATTTTATTTTTATTAATAATGCTCCAAGTCGCCTTAGATTTATACCTGGCCGAATTTATGTGAAAGTCATTCTGAGATTTTTGGGTCAATGCTATTATTTTCTTTAAACGAGCAGTATATTGCTTTAATAAAAGTTTATTTTTAGAAGTAGGTAGTATTGCCATAACATTTCTCTTTTTCGCTTGCAACTGAGCCTAATTCCCTTGGAAATCCAGTTTGATTTTTACGCTGAGTGATTCTTATTTTCCTTGAAGGGAAACAGAGATCATAAAAAAGCATAAATTGGTCATAGAAACAGTTAAATGCTTCCTCAGGATTGTCGTGTAGATATACTTCACTAAAACCAAGATTATGAAGAGAGTCAATGAATTTAGTCAAGTTTTCTTGGCAATAGTCGCGCCTCAGAGTATACCAATACTATGACGAAAGTTTCAAAAATCTCAGTCGGCGCCATCTTGGAATTTCATTTTGACCCCAAATTCGTATATTGCGACCCCAAAAATCATGAAAATGACACCAATGACGAAAGTTTCAAAAATTTCGGTCGGCGCCATCTTGTATTTTCATTTTGATCCCATATTAGCATTTAGCGACCCCAAAAACCATGAAAATGACAGCCATGACGAAAGTTTCAGAAATTTTGGTCAGCGCCATCTTGTATTTTCACTTTGACCCCCATATTAGCATTTAGCGACCCCAAAAACCACGAAAGTGACACCCATGACAGTCGGTCGGCGCCATTTTGAATTTTTATTTTGACTAATATTCGCAATAGTTATTTTTATTTTGACTAATAACCCAAAAAAGCAAAATAAAATACACCCATGACGAATATTTAGGTCTACTTTGAAGTCTGTTAAAAACCTTCCTAACCTACTGTTTCTGTTACTGTGGTCTCATAATATATCGGTCGATAGATTCGCGGGAACTCTAGCACGAGCAAAACTGGCATAGGCCCTGTCTCGTCAAAGTCTCGCGGGCGACTCACAGACTACTTAGAGATACGTAGGGTGACTGAAGATACTACTGAAGTACTAAAGACTACTGAAGAGACTACTGAAGTACTAAAGACTACTGAAGTACTAAAGACTACTGAAGAGCCGTACGCGGCGGCCGCTGAGTTTTATATAATTTTATTATTAAATCAATGAAACTACTTTATAAATTCTACCCTGAGAATAAAGTTCTATAGGTTGTTAACTTTATGTAAATACTCGTATCTGTTTTAGGTAGAAATCTTTCATAATCTTCTAGAAAAATAAGAAAATTATCAAAAAACGTCGTTATAGAATCCATTTCAGTTTTTTTTTTGATTCAGCGAAGTTTTCGATATCATGTTTTGAATCTCAGAAATGAAAAGTAAATTTAGTAAACTACAATATGTATTTTTTTTTTAATTTAAACTATCCCTATTTGTTTGTTTAATAATGAATCAAAGAGTTGTAAAAGTCAGAACTGCCCTTAACAGTATTCTGAGAAAAAATATCGGATTCGTGCCTAATTTCGCGTCGAATTTTCTATTACGTACAAGAATTCAAAATTCAAATTCGGAATGCGGTCAGTATTTAAAATATTTTATCGAATACATCTATATATATAAAAATGAATGCCTATTTCCCTTGATCACGGCATCACGCGTGATAGTCCAGTAGGGATATAATTATTTTTCACATAACGTTTGATAATTCTAAAGTTTTTTATTTTCGCTGGGTGGATAACGTATTTGAATTCATTGCTATGTATTAAAATGCTAACAGTTTAGAGTTATGCAAAAGGTATGACGTAGGTATTTCCTTTTATTTCGTGTCTTAACAATAATATTATATTCAAATTTAAATAATTTAGTGTTTCTTTATTAATACTATCTAAACTTTATATTAGTGAAAATGCTGACAGATGGTTACTGTGGAACAATGGAAAACTGAAAATGGCTTGTAACTGTTTTAATAAAAGATTTAAGTTTTCAAATTATTTCCTATATGCATAAAGGGAGTAGTTATATCTTTCAACAAAAGTTCTAATAACTAAGTATCATGCTGCACAGGTAATTGTATTTTTTCATTGCGATACGCGATATATTGAATTTAAGTTTATAATTTTGCGCGTACGTATTCGTAATAATAAACTCAACCCCCATACACAAGTTTAAACATTTACGTGCTATGCCTTTAGTTTGGGTATTGCGGGGTGCGGTGTAAGGTAAGTACGACCATTCGAGCGGCGCGGCGCGGTAACACCGCGTTTTGAATGAGGCGCGAAAACATTTCATTACTGTCACTTCTCACAAATCACTACACTGTTCCTGTAGTATTTAAACCTCGTTGATAAAATCTAATTTTATATCAATTTGATTTTTTTATGTTGAGGTCGAATACGATTTCTACCTTCTTCGTTCATATTAAAATAATAACATGGAAATATTCACAGAACACGGAATGATCGTACCTGCCGTGCTGAAAGTGTCTTGAGATGACAAAAATAATAAAATTCTCCGTATCGTAAATCTTTGACAGACGCGTAACGTCTTACGGGCGTCAGAAACCTGAAAGTCTACGGCCACCCTAACAAAAGGGTACAGTATTATCCAGTAGGATTACCGTATAATCTGGTTTGGCAGGGTAGGCAGTCATTTTATATAAAACACTGGTATTCAGATGCATCTGGTTCGACTGAAAACAGTGGAAGCCAACCCCAACATATTAGGGAAAAGTCCAAGCAAATCCCTTTACCAAACAGATGTGACTATATAGATCTTATAACCAGTGCAACTGTAACATAACTAAATTGACTGCATCGCTGGTCATAAGAACAAATACAATAAAGGCAGTGTTATCCACTAAGTCTAACACTAACAATGCTTACCATGATATTATGATCTATGAAATCAAAAAAAAAAACATTTTTATTTCACATAGGCCTACATGGGCACTTATAAAACGTCGACAAAAGGTGCACGGTTATATTTAGACGAAACGATATATTTATTTATTTATTTATTTATTTATTATATTCAAAATCATTCAGGACAAAAAATCATAAAAGTAAGTATCTATTTATCGTCCATCTGTAAACTTTCTATTTAGTGGTATTACATACATACATACAGATACGTGCGCAAAACTTAACACTTGCAGTCGTGTAAAAAAACAACAAATCGTTTCTGCCGTTCCCTTGTGGTACGCTTACCAACACTAAGAGCATTTTTTATTTTAAAGGTATTTAAAGGAGTATATTTTAAGGGAGAGACATTTTACATAATCGTGTTTTCTGCGCCCTGTCTATTTGTTTTTAAACTCTATTAAACAGAAAAATCGGCACCATGTGACCTTACCACACGGCTGCTTTACATCAAAACCTAGTAAATGCCTCAAACTATTATATTCCAAGATAGCGCAAAAAATATGATTTGAATTAGCCTATGACAAATCTTGTGTTAGGTAACTAAACGAAAAAATAATAATTAAGCGAGTACTAAACAAGGCTTAGGGAAGAACTGTACGTAATAAATAACACAAATTATATTAATAGTGTTATAATCTATTGAATATTTTACATATCTCTAAACAAGACAATTCAATACCCACCTATTAAGTGCCGGATATTTGGTATTTAAGGTTTTTCTACAATTTGTATAGAATTTCCTATTGTGAATAATGATATAATTGATTAATTAAAGCACCAAAACTCTATTTAAATTTTAAATTCCCCAGGTTAAAATCACACAGTATATCGCAGGTTAGTAAATCTCATAAAAAAATGGGATTATCAGGGTATAAAACCATTTAAAAAAATGTCACCTACTGCGTTCTTATATGGTGCAGTCGTAAAGTAAAAGACATGAGTCACTGAGGGGTGGAAAGACTCCCAGGAGCAGCTGGCAACCACCAGAAAAATTTTCGTAGAGATCCTAAGGCTAGTAACACGAAAACCTGTATTACTAAAACGAGTATTTGCTGTCGAATTCTTGTCCTAACTCAATTTAAAAAATTATTTTCTCAAAAATTGCCACAAATTTCCCCTTTTTTTAAAATATAATCATAAGAACACCTACAAATCTATTATAGTAAAAATTATTATTAAAATACACCCAATAATTCCCCTATAGTTAGTGTATTGTAGTGTAAGTAGGTAGGTCTGGTGCCGGCAGCAGCCGACAGTTCGCAATATACGATCTAACCAAGTGCCCGTGTTTTAATACGTCTCCCGCCGGTTAAATATATCACAGTGGGGGCGAGGATTATCTATGTGAATGTCGCGTGCATATTTCAACAATATTCAAAATGTCGATTGGGAAGCTAAGCGAATTTGACGTGAAAACGGGACAATGGTCGTCATATGTGGATAGATTGGAAATTTATTTTCTGGTAAATACAGTGGCGGAGGAATTGAAGTTGCCTACCTTGATATCTACAATCGGCCCAGCCGCGAGCAGCATGGGGCGCGCGACTTTCGCATCAGGGCATTCGGGACACAGCAACAACTGCACAGCTTGCGGAGCCGCTAACCATAGTGTGGCAAGCTGTCGCTACAGGGAGTTCGTGTGCAGCAGATGCCAACATACAGGGCACTTACGACGGGTGTGTCCGGTGAATGTTGAACAACCGTCGCGAGGAAAACCTGCATATCATCGCGGTCGGCGGTATGGAAGTATGTATTCCGCGGAGGCCGTAAGCGAGTCTGACGTGGAGGACATAGAAGAGAGTCTGAACCTTATTGGACTCAATTATTATAAGCCAGTAAGTTTACCTATTTTTGTAGATGGTACCGTATTAAATATGGAAATAGATACAGGAACTGCGTTTTCTTGTATAAATAATTGCACCTACCTACGTTATTTTTCTCAGCTGCGTCTTAAGAAGGACGATACAATTTTAAGATTTTATGATGGTACTACAATAAAACCATTAGGTATAATTCGCCCACGGATTCGATACCGGGGTCAGGAAAAACAGCTAGAATTGTTTGTAATAAAAAACGGTACTACATCTTTGATAGGTAGGCAATGGCTAGCGGAACTACAAATAAGAATACCTACGTTTTCATGTAAAGGTATGAGTAACATGAATTGTTTGCAAATTAATGAAGGAATTGTAAATATTCTCGACAGACATAAGGTGCTATTCAGCGGCGGACTGGGTCGGTACAAGGGCGGCAAGGCAACGCTGCGAGTGCGCCCGGGGGCGACGCCGGTGTTCCAGCGCGCGCGGCCCGTACCATATGCGCTGCGCGAGCGCATCGACGCAGAGCTCGACGCCATGCTGCGCGACGGCGTCATCGAGCCCGTCGACTGCTCCGACTGGGCCTCACCTTTGGTGCCGGTGACTAAGGCAGACGGTACGTTGCGAATTTGTGCGGACTATAAAGCGACTCTGAATCCCGCCTTGCTGATCGATCGATACCCTCTTCCTAAGATTGAAGATGTGCTAGTAGGGCTGAACGGGGCACAGTTTTTTAGTAAAATTGACCTTTCCCGTGCATACAATCAAGTAGAACTAGATGACTCAAAAAAATACACAGTCGTTAATACACATCGAGGTCTATTTCAGTACAATAGGTTAGTTTATGGTTTATCGTCTAGTGTAGGTATTTTCCAACGTATAATGACGAATTTGTTAGGAAATATACCGAATGTGCAGGTGTTTCTCGATGATGTCATAATTGGCGAGAAAAATAAAAGCGAGCATTTATATGCACTCGAACAAGTCTTACAGCGACTATCTGAGAGTGGGTTAAAGTTAAAGCAAGAAAAATGTGTTTTCTTGGTGGATGAAGTAACTTATTTAGGTTATGTGGTTTCTAAAGAAGGGGTCAAAGCGGACAAATCAAAGATTAAAGCTATAAGTAAACTAGAAGCACATTATTTGGTGCTTTACGATTAGTGAATTACGTTCCTTTATAGGAATGGTAATTTTTTTTTCAAAATTTATCAAAAAACTAGCTTTAATGGGTACCGAAGTATTAGCGCACTACGATCCCAATAAACCTGGGGCGTGGGGGGCGTGCTGGCGCAGCCGGGGCCGAAGGGCGAGCGCCCGATAGCATATGCGTCACGTTCGCTCACCATCGCGGAGAAAAACTACTCGCAGATACATCGCGAAGCACTTGCGATTATATTCAGTATACAAAAATTCCATCAGTATATTTACGGAAGAAAGTTCATTTTATGAACGGATCACAAACCCTTAGTATCAATGTTAGGCCCGCAAACGGGGATACCTACGATGACTGCCAGTGGGATTCAACGATGGGCAGTGATATTATCAGCATACAATTACGACATAGAATATATTCGCACAAACGAAAATTGCGCTGACGGCTTATCGCGTCTGCCAGAAAATAATAGCGTTAAAAATGCAAAAGAGGAATCTATTCCAGAGCAAACGTACCTGCACTTCGCACAAGACGGGTTGTTGCTTGATTATACCGAAGTTAAAAAACAAACAGAGAGGGATCCGTTATTAAGTAGAATTTTAATCTACCTGCGAGACGGTTGGCCAGATAGGTGTGAAATTGTAAATTTACAACCGTATTTTAATAGGAAAGCGGAACTGTACGAGGAGTTAGGCTGTGTCATGTGGGGCCACCGGGTGGTGATACCGGAAGAATGCCGGGATAAGATTTTAAAAATTATCTACGAGCCGCACATGGGCATCGTAAAGTCAAAGGCGTTGGCACAGAGCTACGTATGGTGGGCGGGCATCGACGAGGCGGTGGAGCGCGAGTGCCGTGCGTGCACCGTGTGCGCCTCGTACGCGGACGACCCCCCGCGCTCTGCCCCTCGTCCTTGGCCCTGGCCCGCCAGGCCGTGGTCCCGACTGCATCTGTACTTTATGGGGCCCATGTGCGCAAAAACTTATTTAGTAGTAGTAGACGCAACATCCAAGTGGCTGGAGGTATTTCAAGTTCCCAGTACGGCTGCGAGTCATACGATGGTCAGGTTGCGCGAGCTGTGGAGTAGGTGGGGAGTCGCTAGGCAGATAGTCACTGATAATGAGCCGCCGTTCACTAGTAGTGAATTTTCACAATTCGTGCAAAGTGACGGTATCCAGCATATATTCACAGCTCCCTATCATCCATCATCCAATGGAGCCGCGGAAAATGCTGTTAAGACTTTAAAAAGAGTTATTAAAAAAGCTTATTTAGGTAATAAAAGTGTAGAACAGTCTTTAAACACATTCCTGTTATATTATAGAAATACGGAACACTGCGCTACTGGAATAAGCCCATCAGTCGCTCTTATTGGGAGACGGTTGCGAACCAAGTTAGACGAGCTAAAACCCGATGTGGAAGTTAGAGTACAAAAAGCACAGGAAAGGCAGGTTGAAAGTGCGGGAGGGACGGAAAGGAGGGTGAAAGTAGGAGACGACATTTGGTATCGAAAATATCTAAAGGGGGAGAAATGGTTGCCCAGTACTATAGCTAACTCGTCAGGGCCAAGCAACTATAAGGTACTTGACAGTAACGGTAAACAGGTGCATAGACACATCGATCAGCTTAGGCGTAGGACGAGGAGTTCTCTGGTAGTCCCCACAGAGTTGTCACGTTCGCCGGAAAGTGCAGCTCCTAGGGTAGCACCAAAATCGTCCCTCGAGGGCCGGTCGGAGCAGCCGGAGGCCTCGTTCGCATCGTCGTCACCTGCGTGCGAGCCTGCGTCGTCACCGCCTCGGAAAAACGGTCTGACCGACCGAGATAAAGTGACAGAAGAGTTCTCGACACCACCGTCCATGCCTGTACCGCCCCAGTCTCGCCCCATTAGGAAATGTAGGTTAAATAAAGATGTTAATTTTAAGATTTAGTTAAGGATTTAATTAAGGTTTAATTAAGGATTTAGTTAAGGATTTATTTTAGGATTTAGGTAAGTTGTTAAAATTAAGTGTTGTAATTAAGTTAGTCGGCTATGTTGTTATTTAGTGGTGGAGGAATGTAATGTAGGTATATCGATAAATATGTGTAAGTAGGTAGGTCTGGTGCCGGCAGCAGCCGACAGTTCGCAATATACGATCTAACCAATTGCCCGTGTTTTAATACGTCTCCCACCGGTTAAATATATCGCAGTTAGCAATAATTTGAAATTATAATCTGTTCTCACGCTCCGCGTTAACCTTGTTTATTTGTTTTCCTAAATTCCAAAACTTTCAAAGCTTAAAACTCGGCCTAGGATTAACCTAGCCGAAAAATAAAAACGCACAAAACGTTTTTACAAGTAGGACTAACCTAATATATCTTTAAATTTAAAAAAAGGAGAAAGGACAAAAAAGTATGTTTTCAAACTGCTGACATCGATCTATAAATTCTCTTTGTTGATGCATTCCACGTGTGTCGGCCATTGATAAAAATTGCTTATTTTTAGTATTTTAAGTTAGTTATTGTAAGTAGTATATAGTTTTGGACCAAGAGCTTGGATAGGACATTGTTCCTTGAAAAACGAGCCTAACCCCGGGCTTAAAAACAAGTTCTTTTCCTGAACGCTCGGCGGCCATTTTACAGCCGTCTAATACTTAGTAATAATTAGTAATTTGTGAAAATTTTGATTTGCCAAGTGAAATTGGGACCTTAAATCACAAATATATATAGCCGAACCTTGGGCTACCTTCTCTAGCAAACCCCCCATTTCCTTCTTTTATTTATTTAATTTTAGTTTTATGATTTTAGTAACCTCCCCCCCCCCGCCCCCTTATAAAGTTCCGGAATAAAGAATATAGATTGCCTTTTGTATTAAAATCACTAGTTAGATGCATATAATTATAAAATAATTATTTAAAAAATTACTCCCCAAAATTGAATAAAAACAGTCACCTCATATATAACCATAATTTATTGTTTTCTCTACACCCAATTATTTTATTTATATAATAATTATATAAAGAAATCCTTAAAAAAATATTAAAAAAGCACTCCACCCATAAGCAATATAACTTGTCGTATTAATTGTGATTAATTATATTTCATTATAAAGTAATTATATTTCTTAACACTCCCCTAAACGCTAAATATAAACAACTTATAGAAATCATATTAAATTATATCAATTATTTATAATTATAACATAATTAGTTTCAAAATTCCCCTAAACTGACCACTTATACATCTAGCATAATCCCTACTTACTTACCCCCTCCCCAAGTCTCTCAGAAGTAGCATCACTAGACTGTTTTAGCTTTTTGAAAAAATTTGCCAAGCGAAATTGACCCTGCATTTTGGAAAAATCTAAATAACTCGGGAACGGAGCGAGTTAGCCCAAAATTAACACCGACCTTACTAGTAGTATACGTGCTGAACACACAGGACACCTCCTCCAGAACCCCCCATTAAGATTTAATTTTAAGCATTTATGTTACATATATATTTTATATTGAACACTACATTTTTACATTATTTTCCCCTAAATATTACATAACAGACCACACATAAAAATAGAACCCTTAAGGCCACCCTCTCTAGCAACCCCCCCCCCCCCCCTTTTTATTTTTTATATTTTATTATTAAATTCCAAATTAATAAATTTTTATTTATTTATATAATAATTACTTAAAAACTCTCCAAAAATATTTAAAAAGCACTCGACCCATAATTAATACAACTTACCGTATTAATTATAATTAATTATATTTGGTTGACATTTAATTATAAAGTAATTATATCCCTAAACCTACCCCTAAACGCTAAAAACCAATAATCTATAGAAACCATATTTAATTATATTAATTGGATATAATTATAACATAATTAGTTCCAAAATTCCTCTAAATTAACCACTTATATATCTAGCATAATCCCTACTTACTTACCCCTCCCCCCCCAAGTCTCTCAGAAGTAGCATCACAAAATAAATCGTTTTAGAATCTTATTTTTTTTTTTTTGCCAACTGATTCTATAATTACTTAAAAACTCTCCAAAAATATTTAAAAAGCACTCGACCCATAATTAATACAACTTACCGTATTAATTATAATTAATTATATTTGGTTGACATTTAATTATAAAGTAATTATATCCCCAAACCTACCCCTAAACGCTAAAAACCAATAATCTATAGAAACCATATTTAATTATATTAATTGGATATAATTATAACATAATTAGTTCCAAAATTCCTCTAAATTAACCACTTATATATCTAGCATAATCCCTACTTACTAACCCCTCCCCCCCCAAGTCTCTCAGAAGTAGCATCACAAAATAAATCGTTTTAGCGTCTTATTTTTTTTTTTTGCCAACTGATTCTAGGTAAAAAAAATAAAAATTAACAAAAAAAAACGGACATAGCTCAGAAACGGAGCGATTTAGCTAAATTCTGACACCGGCCTCAAGCTACCCCCTTTTGAAACCTCCCATTTTTTTTTTTTTTTTTAACTATATTTTAATTATAAAATAATTATTTTTCAAAAATATTCCCACACATATATAGAACAGTAATATACCTTATTTATATAACCCCCTTCCCCCCTAAGACCCCCTCGGGATTTAAAAAATTAAACTTCGATCTCATATATCTCCGGAACCCCTTAAGCTGGGGAGGCCGAGTTTGGGTTCATAAGAAAGGGCTTAAAGATACCTATTCCCTGGTGGATAGAGACGGACTCTACATAGAGCCAAAATAATTTTTGTCAAAAATGTATAAATAGAAAAGTGTCTAATTTAATTTGAAACGCACTTTTTGACCCTAACTTTAGAAAATTAAGTTAACTTAGATTTAGGCTAGCTCTAAGACGACTCTGCCTTCCCGGCCAAGACCTAACGACTGATTTTGACCTGACAAGCGTAGACTACGCTTTAAGACTTGGAAAACTGACACGACAGGCTACCCGGGTACCATTACCGTTGAGCAGGAAACCAACGTACCTTTATTAATAAAGGTAAATTTACACTTTTTATTTTAAATTATTGTTTTTTAAATCTGCGTTGACAACACTAATTGGGCCTTTTACACCCAATAAGGGTCACTAAAGCGCGACTTAAACCATCCGCAGCCAGGACGCTTACGAGGACACCAGCCCAAATTGTGAAGGAGAGGGAAGAATCCACCTCCAAAAGATCCGGCGAAACCTCCAACCTCAACTCCACGTTTACCAAAACCACACCGACGAAGACTCCGCCCGTTGCAAAATCAACGGTGAGAAGGAGCATTGGTGAGTGGGAGGCAGCTAAACAAGGGACACTTAAAAAGACCCAAGTAAAGCCCCAGACCCCGCCCAGAAAGTCACCAGACACCCCGCCAACCTCCATCGCTACCGCCGCGATTCCCGCCATGGCAGAACTATCTAAGCCCAAGGACAGGGTGACAGAAGCCAGAGTGTGCCTAGCGAAAATTAAGCATCAGCTAGGCCAATCTCGAAACACAAAGACCGAGATAAAGACTGAAATCACCCTGGCCGCTGAAAGGCTATATCAGCTGGTCAAGGAGGCAGAGTCCACTGCAAAAACCCAAAAAATGGAACTGCCTCATCAGCCATCGCCTAAACTGCCGAGGGCAAACCAGGGCGGGATAGCGGAAGTGGAGAGAAGGGAAGACGAGAGGGAGACTCTCAAAAAGATGCTAGACAATCACGCGGACCTCCTGAAGCAAAACACCGAAAGCATAGCAAAACTTCAGGAAAAACTTGAAAAGGCCGAAAAACAGACCTACGCAAGTGTAGCGTCGTCCGTCAGGAGACAGCCTCCGGAGCGGGCCACGCTGCACTCGCTGGTGGTCATGGCGACCAATGAGCAGGAGACGGGCGAAGAGGTCCTGAATAGGATAAGGAAGGTGGTAAATGCTAGGGAGGGAGGAGTGGAGGTTGAAAGAATAAGAAAGGCCAAAGATAGGAAGGTTATATTGGGCTTTAGAAATCAAGAGCAAAGAGAAAAGGTCAGGTCCAGACTAACAGAGTGTTCAGAACACCTGCAAGTCGAGGAAATGACGAATAAAGACCCACTGGTTGTGCTCAGAGACGTGCTGCCTTACAACACGGCCGACGATATTCTTGGTGCGCTCAAGAATCAAAATAAAGACATCTTTAAAGATACAAAAGGCCAAAGGCTCGAAATAGCATATCGAAAACGCACCAGGAACCCGCACATAAGCCATGTCGTAGTGCGGGTTTCCCCCAAAATCTGGCAACGCATGACGGAGGCTGAGTCGGTACACATCGACCTTCAGAGGATCCGAGTGGCCGACCAGTCTCCGTTAGTCCAGTGCTCGCTATGCCTGGGGTACGGACACGGCAGACGTTTCTGCCAGAGTACCCAGGCAAGGTGTACCCACTGTGGGGGAGACCACATGAAGGCAGACTGCCCAGACTGGCTTGTGGGCACAGCGCCGACCTGTTGTAATTGTACGCGGGCAAAACTAGAAAAGGCTGAGCACAACGCCTTCAGCCATGAGTGCTCCGTAAGGAAAAGATGGGATGCCTTGGCCAGAAGCACGACGTCGTACTGCTAAGGTGGTCACTGGCGGAACATCTGACTCTGTCACAAGGCCATACGTAGTAGCCCAAGCAAATTTGCAAAGAAAGGCACTGGCAACAGATGAATTAATGCTTGAGGCGAACAAAAGGAAAATGGCCTTTGCACTGCTCCAGGAGCCGTACGTCGGAGGCATAGGTAAAATGAAAGACTACCACGGTGTTAGAATCTACCAGAGCAATCGGACAAAAGACGGTGCCGTCAAGACCGCAATTGCGGTCTTTGACGGTGATATAGACGTCGTCCAGTGCCCGGAATTTACCACACCCAACATCACGGTGGTAAAGATGAGGACAATTGCCTGGGAAATCGTGGTAGTCTCATTCTACTTCGAACCTAAGCTGGAACCGATAGGGCCATACTTGGAGCAGCTTAAAAGTATAGAGCGGAAATTCGGCCGGCGGACCATCATGGGAGGCGACGTCAACACGCAAAACTCTTGGTGGGGTAGCCGGAAAACCAATGGACGAGGAAGTGAGGTAGCTGGTGCCCTCGAAGAGATGGATTTGCAGGTGCTCAACGTCGGCGACACGCCAACGTTCCACACAATTCGGGGAACTACCCTGTATTCCAACGTGGTGGACATTACGGTCTGCACGGAGGGACTGCTTGGCCTGGTGGACGAAGCTGTGACGAGCTCAGACCACAACACCATCACCTTCAGGTTGGCCTTGGAGAAGGCAAAGGGGATACAAATAAACCGGACAACACGAAAATTTTACAGTAAAAAAGCAAACTGGGACCAATTTCGTGTGAAATTGGCCCAGTTGCAAATAGAAAATAATATAAACGACACAGAAATAGTTAAAATTAATGACACACAAGAGCTAGAGGAAATAGTAAACACATACCAGAATAATATTATAAAAGCAGCAAACCAAAGTATACCCCTTATAAAGCCAGGAAACAAGGTCAACTTACCATGGTGGTCGGAGGAGCTCGCCACGCTGAAGAGGGCAGTCGCCACCAGAAAGCGTAGGATCCGCTGTGCGGCACCGGTCCGGAGAGACGCCGTCGTCGCTGAGTACCTGCAAATAAAAAATGAATATGAGAACCAGGCGAAAAAAGCTCAAACGGAGAGCTGGAAGGCATTCTGCGGGCAACAGAACGGAGAGACCCTGTGGGATAGCATCTACAGGGTCATAGGCCGGACAAAGAAACGCCACGACGACCGGCCCCTGACCGTGAACGGAAAGGTGCTGAACAATCTCCGCTCTGCCGAACTGCTGGCGGAAACGTTCTACCCCGGGGACAGAAGGGAGGAGGATGGGGAAGAGCACAAGCGGATCAGAATACTAGCAGAAAAGGTGAACGCTGCGGGTCATGATGAAAACCATGACCCACCGTTCACCACAGAGGAGCTGGACTCCGCTGTGCGCTCATTTAACCCTAAGAAGGCCCCCGGGGTGGATGGTCTTACGGCCGATATCTGCCAGCAGTCGATCAACCACGATCCGGGCATTTTCTTGGCACTGGCAAACAGGTGCTTGGAGCTGGGCTACTTTCGCGGGACCTGGAAGGAAGCCACAGTCGTGATCCTAAGGAAACCCGGGAAAGAGAGCTATACGGTT
The DNA here is from genome assembly GCA_964057195.1 of Orthosia cruda. Taxonomy (NCBI): domain Eukaryota; kingdom Metazoa; phylum Arthropoda; class Insecta; order Lepidoptera; family Noctuidae; genus Orthosia; species Orthosia cruda. The sequence goes on from OZ059849.1 coordinate 285,399, forward strand.
CCAAAATCCTATAGGCCCATCGGGCTTCTGCCGGTGCTGGGAAAAGTCTTTGAGAAAATGGTTATTAATAGGGTGAAATGGCACATTGTACCGCAACTCAGTACTCGCCAGTACGGGTTCATGTCCCAGAAGAGCACTGAAGACTCCCTCTATGATCTGGTTGGACACATACGTGCAAAACTGGCGGACCATAGGCTGACCGTGGTGGTGTCGCTAGATATAGAGAGGGCTTTTGACAGCGCATGGTGGCCAGCTATCCGAGCCCGACTGGCTGAGGAAAAATGCCCAGTAAATGTGAGGAGAGTTGTGGACAGCTACCTCGATAACCGAAGGGTCAGGGTTAGGTATGCGGGGGAGGAAGTAGTAAGGGAGACGTCAAAGGGCTGCGTACAGGGGTCGATTGGAGGACCGATCTTCTGGAACCTAGTCCTGGATCCCTTACTGAAGCAGCTGACAGAACGGGGAGACTACTGCCAAGCCTTTGCCGACGACGTGGTGCTGGTATTTGATGGCGACTCAGCAATGGAGATCGAGCGGAAGGCAAATGACGCCCTCGCCATGTTCACTAATGGGCTCCAGCTGGGGCCTCCACCCCGACGTCATCCGCACCATGTACACGGCAGTAGTTGAACCGGTCATCTTATACGCGGTAAGTGCGTGGGCATCGGCAGCCACTAAGAAGTGTGTACTTATTGTGTGAGGCTAAATGCGGTCCAAAGGGGATTTGCACAGAAACTGTGCAAGTCCTACCGCACCGTATCTCTGAACTCGGCACTGGTGCTGGCTGGAATACTGCCCCTCGACCTCCGAATATAAGAGGCAGCTGCCCTGTACGAGGCGAGGAGGGGGGTACCACAGCCAGCGGTAGGAGATAGGGACGTCGAGCGACGTACCGCATTTGCCTCTACACCCCACCCGGCGGAGCATATGAGCCAGCAGTTCATTTGCCTCGCAGACCAGGACCAACTCGCCCAACACTGCATAGAAGCAGTACAGATCTATACGGACGGCAGCAAAATAGAGGGCAGGGCGGGGGCGGCATTGTCTCTTTGGAGCAATGGCGCCGAAACCAAAAGCCTTAAATTGAAGCTGTCGTCCTACTGCACGGTCTACCAGGCCGAACTGTTGGCCATATGTAAAGCCTCGAGGGAGGTCCTAAAGAGCGCTAAAGAGACCTTTGGTATCTTTAGTGACTCTCGATCCTCACTCGAAACGATCGTAAACCACCGCTCCTCTCATCCCCTTGCAGTCCAAATCAGAGAGAATCTGAGGCAGGGCAGATCCCAGGGCAAAGATATATCTTTGTTCTGGATCAAGGCCCATGCGGGACTGGAAGAGTCGGCTGACTCATTAGTCAGCCGACCAGTTGGCCAAAGATGCAGCACTAAAACTAAAAAAGAGACCAGATTACGACCAGTGTCCGGTTTCATTCGTCAAGCGCCAAATCCGACAGGATTCGCTAGGCGAGTGGAACCGGCGCTATAGGAGGGGCGAAACAGCCGCAGTAACTAAAATCTTCTTCCCAGATGCGGTTGACGCATATGGGGTAGTCAGGAGACTAAAACCGACTGGAGTGATGACCCAAATTTTGACTGGCCATGGCGGGTTTTCCGAATACCTGAACAGGTTCAGGTGCAAGGGAAGCCCATCATGTGCATGTGACCTTGACCAAGACGAAACTGTGACCAATATACTTGCCGACTGCCCGACCTATGGCCTGGAGAGGTACGAGCTCGAACAGAGACTATGAGTAGATGTTATACCAGAAAATTTCAGTAAACTAATTAAAGACAAAAAATATAGGGAAGATTTTATAGATTACTGCAATAATATAGCACAAAAGGTCATAAATAGAAATAAATAGTGAATAAAAATGCTCAAAATTATTATAGTGTATATACATAATGGGAAGCATTAAGTAAATAGCTCAAACATAGATAAGGATAAAAGTAAAATAGTGTTAAAATTAAGAAATTGTTAGTAATAAAATTAGTAAATAGTCTCTAAAATGTACAATAATTAGAGAGCGAGCCGACAATTTGGCTAAAGATGCGGCGCTAAACCTCAAGAAGAAGCCAGATTACGACCAGTGTCCGGTTTCATTCGTCAAGCGGCAAATCCGAAAGGATTCGTTTGCCGAATGGAACCGGAGGTACAGGATGGGTAAAACAGCCGCGACCACGAAAATATTCTTCCCGGACGCTGTCGACGCTTACAAAATCGTTAGAAAGCTAAGACCAACAGGATTAATCACCCAAGTAATGACAGGGCATGGGGGTTTTTCAGAATACCTGAACAGATTCAAGTGTAAGGAAAGCCCATCATGCACTTGTGATCCTGACGAAGATGAGACAGCGATCCACGTACTAACTGACTGCCCGATATATATGGCTTACAAAGATATCACATCGAACAGAAGCTTGGAATTGACAATAAGCCAGAGAATTTTATTTATTTATTTATTTGGGAAATCAAACGACTACACACTACAGCAGTACATAACATTTAAGCAAGAAGAAAAACAAATGTGCACCCAGCGACATTTTCCACATAATACAAAATCATTTTACAAAATTAATACGACTTGCGCTTACAATTAACAAAATAAAATTTAACAAATATGATTAATAAAACTTAACAGGCACGTATGTATAATAAAAAGACGAAAAGATTAAAAAGGGAATTAAAACGGTTAAATTATTACAAAAAATAAATTATATTACGGATTAAATGTCAAAAATAATTATTACGGATTATAATGACAAAGAAAAATAAATTAAAGATTAAATAGTCAAAAAAAAAAAATACGAAACAAATATTACGAATTAAAATGTCAACAGAATTAATTATATAAACAAGGTGTCAGCAAAATAAATTAAATTATTATTAAACAATTATTATAAAATAATACATTTTTGTTATTATTATTTAAAAAAAAGAAGCAATAGGAAAAAAAAAATGTTAAACGAAATAAGAAAAACTACGAGTCACTAATATCAGCAGAATTCATTCTCTCACAAACAAGGCGTCTAAATTTTCCTGCTGAAACAGCGAAGAGGTCGATATTTATGAAGATCCTATTATACTGATCAGCAAGGCGACGTAAGGGTGCCCGCAAACCCGCGTTCGTACGACTAGACGATACAGCAAACAGGGATCGCACACGCACCCCACGGCTCAGGATATTTCTAGGCACTACATAACCAATCCTACTTACAATATTAATACAGTCAAATGAGTTATTGCAGAGGTGAAATAGAAACATCGTCTCCAAAAAGATACGTCTGGTTTTCACCCTACCTACCCTACCTACCCTACCTACCCTACCTACCCTACCTACCCTACCTACCCTACCTACCCTACCTACCCTACCTACCCTACCTACCCTACCTACCCTACCTACCCTACCTACCCTACCTACCCTACCTACCCTACCTACCCTACCTACCCTACCTACCCTACCTACCCTACCTACCCTACCTACCCTACCTACCCTACCTACCCTACCTACCCTACCTACCCTACCTACCCTACCTACCCTACCTACCCTACCTACCCTACCTACCCTACCTACCCTACCTACCCTACCTACCCTACCTACCCTACCTACCCTACCTACCCTACCTACCCTACCTACCCTACCTACCCTACCTACCCTACCTACCCTACCTACCCTACCTACCCTACCTACCCTACCTACCCTACCTACCCTAGTCTGTGCGTTGACGTATATAAAACCCATTATCTGTATATATAAAACCGAAAGGCCACATTCATCATAAAAACCGCTTGGACTTATAAAGATGAAAATTGGCAGGAAGGTTTCTCAAGTGACGTAAATGCCCATTAAGACCACCCTAAGGGGGTAAAAAGTGGGTTGAAAGTTTGTATGAAATTTCTATAGGTTGTAAGTTGGACACGTGAAATTTTAGATATACGTTGGTTGATAAAAAGAATTCATGTATTTATTGGTTTTTGGAAATTCCACCCCTAAGGAAGTGAAAAGGTGAATATTTGAAATTTGGCACAAAAATAAATAGTAAAGGTTTTCATTATTAGTTTTTAAAAACTTGTCCTAAAAGACGATTTAGGGGGTGTTAAAGATTTTTGGAGAATTTTCTGTACAGGGCTTCTTTTTATGATGTAGGGGAGCACTAAGAAGGCATCCTATAAGGGGGTGAACTAAAACGTCATCTGTAGGATAAAATAAGGATCACGCGCTGTCGCGGGCAATGTGCTAGTACATACATAAGTTTATGGGCTAGCACATTCGCTTAATTCACAAATTAAAGATGGCGGCTACTTCAAAGCTATACACATATTCTAAAGGATTTTCTATGTCTCCTGGGTGCTGTTACCGCAAATTCTAAATCCAAGATGGCAGCTATTTCAGGTTGTTTATTTTTCTAACTAACGTAACTTCGATTTTAAAGCCCGTATTCGTTAATGACACCTATGACGAAAAGTTAACAAAGTTTCGTCGGCGCCATCTTGGATTTTGATTTTAAGCACATATTCGTTATTTGACACAACCACGAAAATGATGCCCAAAAAAGAAAAGTTAACCACCTTTTGTCAGAGAAACCATTACCAGTAATTTTGTTACCCAATAATGAAAATCAAATTATCGTCGGCGACATCTTGGATTTTGATTTTCAGCTTAGTTCGTTGACAACCATGCCATAAATCGCTTGGAAAGGAATCGCACAAGAAGATACACACAAGGTTATTCATATTAATTGTTTTTGGGGAATGCAGATGTAAATACAAACCAAATATGTTCTTAAAACGAATAAAAATAAACTTCTAAGGCAGAGTTTCTCACCTCTAAATTATCGCAGAGTTAATGTGACAAATTGTCAAGCGCGTGTTATCTGCTGTGATTGAATGAATGAATTTTCAATAGCCAATCACAGCAGATAACGCGTGCTTGACAATTTGTCACATTAATTCTGCGATAATATAGAGGTGAGAAACTCAGCCTAAAAGTATCTATAGAATAACCAATTTTCATAGCATTACAACAAACTCGACCGAATTCAAAACCTAACCATACCGATACCATACTCAACTCATCACTCAATATATAATATTATAATAATGCCAGCCTATAACTGTCCCACTGCAGGGCAAAAGCCTCTTCTCATACAGAGAAGGCACGAGCATTGATCACCACCAATTTCTATGATCACCACGCTTGCTCAATTTCGTGTTGGCAATTTGAGACTATAAGACCAGGTTTCTTCATGATGTTTTCTTTCACCGTTGTCAACGATCTCCAAGATATAAGTACTCAGAAAGTACATAAATGATTTTTTGTCCGGATTTGAACCCATGACCTCAGGCATGGCGAAGCCTTTAGCCACTGGGCCACCACGACACTCATTAAAATATAACGAATAATCATAAAATCGTTGGTTTCCTAAAGCTATGCGTTCCATACTTACATAAAAATATACTACACTCTGTATACTTCTGAGACTATCAAACATTAAAGGCCCAATCATTATTACTTTTTAACCGACTTCCCAAAAAGAAGGAGGTTCTATGTTCGACATTATGTTTGTTTTTTTATTTTATTTTTGTGTTCACCGATATCTCCGTCAATTGTGGACCGATTTTGAAAATTCTTTTTTTGTTTGAAAAAGTATGTTTCGAAATTGGTCCCAAACTACAAAGAGTAAAATAACTTTATTTTTTGAAGTCGGTGTCCATAACGCAAAAAAATGACACCGACTTCAAAAATAAAGTTATTTTACTGTTTGTAGTTTTGTATTTGGAAGTCGGTAGTGCAAAAAAGTTTTTTTATATACAAAATATTTTTAAATAGCGAGCGCATTCCGAATTTAAATTTTGAATCGGATAGAAAATTCGGCGCGAAACTATCCACGGTTCGATGAATTTGTTTATATTGTTAACCGACTTCCCAAGGAGGAGGTTCTATGTTCGACATTAGGTTTTTTTTTGTATGTTCGCCGATATCTCCGTCAATTGTGGACCGATTTTGAAAATTCTTTTTTTTTTTGGAAAAGTATGTTCCGAAATTGGTCCCATTTTAATTTGGTGAAGATCTGATCGAGAACTTCGGTGATATACAACAGAACTCTTCAATAAATAAAGGCAAATCTCTCGGGATTGCTGCAAACGCAGATCTCTCATTTCACCGGTTATGTTCAAGTTTCATGAAATCTATTCAGGTGTTATAGGTACCTTACTAACTTGCCTATTAGTAGGTACAACTAAAAAGTGAAAAAGAAATAAACTATTTTGCAAAAAATACTACTTTGTGTCTTTCGTAGCTACCATTTTTTTTGCGTTATGGACACCGACTTCCAAAAATAAAGTTATTTTTCACTTTGTGGTTTTGTATTTGGATGTCGGTAGTTTTTTTTTGCAAAAAAGTCTTTTTTGATTTTTAATTTCGTAGACTAAACTGACATTTGGGGGTTTTCATTTTATCGTTACATAAAAATAGTATCGTATCCTGACTATCCTGAGTGATCTAAAATTAATCGAAAATCGAAGTAGATCGATAATGAAACTATATGACGGCAAAAAAAAAATTTGTTAAGAAACTAGCGGCCCTTATTTAGATTTACTCATTTATGTCAGACTTCATTGTATCGATCGCATTTATTTTATTGTTGATTTCATATTTAACACAATAAAAGTTTAAGTACTTTGTGTATGAATACTGATATATTTAAAAATATTACGTTTATATTCATAAAACATTTATTTACACCAATTAGTAAAATTAAATTGCTTATGATTGAGCCCACTACAACACTATGCTCTGCGCTTGCAACATTTAGAACAAATAAGGTCATTGGCAGCTATCAGTTTAGTCTACGAAATTAAAAATCACGTTATAGTTGGTTGTAGTCAAATAATGTCCAAAAATTTACTAAGATTACTTTAAGAAAGTATTAATAGTAATTATTTTAAGTACTTATTGTATTTTATGCCCTAATCAGGTATATTCTAATTTTTAAGAATCAATTTGGGATAATCGTGTCAATAGTATAAAAAAAATCGTTTGCTAAAATCGTTTTGGGACACCACTATTACAATAAAAAAACAATTTCGTTGACGAATTGGGGGTTTTGAACATAAATAAATAAAGTAGTGGTGATGAATTTTACGTATTATTGGACCGGTGTTTGTTAATTACGTTAAGATCTGGGCGTGTTCTTGTTTTGTATTAAGTTTAGAGATATAATTGTCATATTTGTAATCATTTTTAAATGTGGGTGTAAAATAAAAATATAAACAAACACGATTGGCGCGAAACTTCGACTTAGGATAACAAATAACTAAATATTTACTGGTAATGAACCACTAAATATTTAGTTTGAAATATGGATGAATTCCTCAAATAATTAAATGATGAGCAAACCACTACCCCTGTAGTGGAGTTTAGGTGTCCCAAATATGCGTTGTTTAGCATCGACCACCTCTGTCAACAAAATGGCGATTATCGCATTAACACACTTGTATTTAACAAAGGAAAATTATTAAATTAAAAAAACTGGCGCTAACATGTAAACTTTTTATCCAACTGTTTTAATTAACGACTCCAAACCAAATAAGTTTCTTTAGGTATCTTAATCAATAATGACGTTATTAATTAGTATGTCGTATGACCTAAATCTTTGGTCCAAAATGAACCATTGCTGAGCCAGCGGAGGTACCTATGCTTTTCGCGCCCCAACGTGTACCCCGTCCGAACTATAGTGTGCGTCAGAATGGCTGGTTGTCTGCTCAGATCAAGTAAAAAAAGGTAGATCCCGCACGGCCTATAGTTTAGGTGAAGCCACTTTTATAACTATGTGTGAGTCACTAGAGTGTTGACACTATTTAAAAAAAAACTCCCTCAAATTATTTAAATGGGATTAAATATTAATTTCATAATTTTAAGTAAGTACTTTATATGCAAATGTGAAAGGAAATCTGTCTGTTTGTTTTTAATAAACGCGTGCAGTCGCTCGTGTGTAAGAACACCGAGCAGCTCAGAACAAGTTTTTTTTACTAAAAATACAACAAAGTTTATGTAAAACATGTTTATTACAAAAACAACCATTCCATGGAATTAAAAATATACTTTTCAGATGGAATGAAAAGTATAAGTATTTAAGTAAGTACAAAATAGAGCATTAACTTATAACAGAATACTAACAAACTTAGTGAACTTTAAAAAGGATTGAAACAAGGTGACCTATTTCTGTCGTGCTAACGGAGGTAGATACCTCTAGATATCTACTTCAAGGTCGTTTTTGTTGAATTTAAGAAAAATGCCTAAGACTGCATGTCAGAAATAGGTTGTAGGTACTTTTTGTGTATTTTAACATAATCATATTTTTTATGTACATACGTATATGTACCATGAACGAGTCCTGAAGTCTAAAGTCCTTTATGCTATATGAGTTTTTTTAAATTTTTGGCGCTTGGAACCCAGTGTCATCGTCAAAGTACGCATTTTACAAATATGATGCAGTCTTATGTTTAATTATTTTTCTATTACTAATCGTAATCGTCGTCGTCTTCTCAAAATGGTCTGAACAAACCACACTAGACGACGATGGCTGCCATTGTGGTTTATTTCGGCTCAGTTTTATAGCATTTACCTATTCGTTTCTTAAAATTAGTTACGAACTAAATATTTACCTTGACTTTGGTTTATGTATATACATAAAATCATGTGATTTAAATAGAAAATAAACATTAATTAGGTCAACTTAATTATTTTTGTTTGACTTTGCCAACTTACCCACATTTTGGGCAATTAGAAAGAAGAATTACTGGCAACATTCTCCCAATATGTCATTTTTGGGGAAAAACATTATCTGTTCCGAATAACCTCAAAATTATGTTGGAAAATCAAAAATACAAATAGTTCTGCGTGTACTTACGTGTGAAACAATACTCCTAAAGACTTCTTGTTCACTATGGTGTTGTTTTTGCACCACTTGACAACACAGGACGGCATTTTTAAGGCAAAGTTATTGCACGACGGTCCGTGAGATACTAACAAAATCAGCGTAGTTTTATTGCTTGTGTGTGCGTGAGCGCGTGTGTTTACAAGAATCGGCTGAGTTTTGTGGCTTCACCTAAACTATAGGCCGTGCGGGATCTACCTTTTTTTACTTGATCTGAGGTTGTCTGTAACGGTTCGCGTCAGTCTGGTGACCAAAATTGCTAACAATTTGCTACTTTTTACTACCTTTTGTCAATTAATTGCTACCTAACTTTCAAACAAAATAAAGGGACTTTAAAATGACCAGCCATTCTGACATCAGGATAGCTGGTCAACTCTCCATTTGTGTAAACTATTCAAATTTGTATTATTATTTTTACTTGCGTAATTCCGTACGCAAAATACGCGCTTAGACGTGGAGTTGCGGACACCAGCCCGTCTTAATCTAATCTACTACCTGATTGATACCCTCACGTCTTTCAATGTCTACCTTGTAGTTTTAACGATTAAAAAGTTATGATTAGGTGGGACTCGAACCCGCAACCTTGGACATAGTGGGCCACCGCGTTTATCATTAGGCTATTAAGATGGACAGCCCGCAGCGAAGGCGAAATTACAACCACATTGCGCGGACTATTTCTTTTTGAGTGAAAATACGGCGAATACGAATTACCTCAGATATGAGACCTAACTAGATCGATCTTTTGCCCCCATTGCAAATGTTATCTAAATCGTTAGAGCCGTTTTCGTGAACGTGATTATATACCTATATAGGTATATACAAATATTTCTCGTTGCATAGTATAGTACCTAGACGACCGAGCTCTGCTCTGCTCTCTAGCTAGTAGTAGGTAGTACCTACCATTCGAATTACTCTTATATGATTTATAATACTGCAAATAAACGATTTAGTTTAGAGCAGCAGTGTGTCTAACTTGTAGGCAAAAACATGCAATTAAGTATTTTTACTGCAGTCAAACAAAAACTGAATTGTATTTAGAATGTTTTTGTATGTACATTTTTTTATGTATTTACTTAAGTGATAATAGGTACAGCACCAAGAACCTTTTTACCATATCTATTTTTTTAATTAGGTAGGGTACTTATCAGTGTTTTTTGATTGTTGCAGATTGGCTCAAAAACACCAGGGTCGGCTAGCTGCGAGAATCTTATCGTTAGAGTGAAGATGCCAGGAGATAAGAAAGAAAACGTAGATTTAGTGGTAGACACCTCCACTGTCACGGTGACATCGTCTCAATATTCTCTGAAACTGCCCCTCCCACACGCGGTCAATCCTGATCGGTCTAAGGCTAACTGGGATGGGGACTCGGAGACATTAGTGCTTACCCTTAAGTTGGAAAGGGAGATGGATTTTGTTAATTTTTAAAGCAGGTAACTAACCTGCTGTTAGGTCATTCGTATATTACCTATGTATGTTTAATAATATTATGTTTAAGTACGATTTTATCGGTGAGCTCACGAGACAATTTAGGCTTATTTATGCATTGCACTAATACTGCGGCCACTATAATAATGCCCAAATCTTTTTTCACCGCTGCTTCGTCAGCTCCGTAGACTATTATCTATTTTTTAAATAGGTATGTGCCCTGGAGATATATAAGGTATAATATAATTATACCTTATATATACTTATAGACCTAACATATTGAATTAAACATTTGAAACAAAATATCATGATGTATTTAATTTGAATGTAACAAGCTACCTGTTCTAGCTATTCATAGTGTTATTGTTAGATACCTATTTCAATTGACCCGTTCACAGCCTTAACGTAAACAAGTAGCCCAGCATTTATAAACTAAGTACATCGGTGCTTACTTAGATATTAAATAACCGAAAACATTACGTGTCGTGAGATCAACTCGATTCATAAAAGTAGGTTGCACTAGGTTCCTGCTTAATTCTAGGTACCTGTGTTAAAATACGTCGTTTCATACGCGTGAACTTTTTCCAATGCGCTCTCTGCGTCGCGTCGTGTGTGAGTGCAAGTGTAATTTTAAATTATTGACAAATAAGAAGTAGGCTAAATCCTACATAATGTTTTCTACCTACACTAATATTTCTTAGTAATCGTTTTAAATTGCTTTGTTTCAATAATCGTAATCCATTCCCGTAAAAAAATTTCAAATGATCATAACTTTTTACTTGTTAAAGCTACAAGGTGGAGATTCAAAGTCGTGAGGGTCGCAATCAGGTGGTAATACTCAAGTAAAAATAATAACACAAATTTGAATAGTTTACACAAACGGAGAGTTGACCAGCTATCCTGATGTCAGATTGGCTGGTCATTTTGAAGTCCCTTTATTTTGTTTCATAGTTAGGTAGCAATTAATTGACTATAAGTAGTAAAAAGTAGCAAATAGGTAGCAATTTTTGGTCACCAGCCTGACGCGAACCGTTACAGACAAACAGCCATTCTGACGCACACGAACTATACGGTTAACTGAGCCCTTGAGTGGTGAGCGTATTTTGCGAAACGTATTGTCTGCTAAATGCAGATCAGCTAGATTCCTACCTATTCTCAGTGTAAGCAGAGCTAGAAGAAGACTGGATATAAGTTATCAATGAGTTTAGGATGGAAGCCTCGCTGAATTGTGCAATGCTGTGGATATCCTTATCGCCACAGCATAATAGGCTATATCTAACAGGTTCTTAGGAGGGACCCTACGTGCCTGGAAATCAGAAATCTATTCTGGATTCTTGTAGAAACGCTCTGCCTACGATCTTAATTAATATTACTAGATACCTACCAAAGCTACCTACCATTCGAATTACTCTTATATGATTTATAATACTGCAAATTAACGATTTAGTTTAGAGCAGCAGTGTGTCTAACTTGTAGGCAAAAATATGCAATTAAGTATTTTTACTGCAGTCAAACAAAAACTTAATTGTATTTAGAATGTTTTTTAACCGACTTCCCAAAAAGGAGGAGGTTCTATGTTCGACATTATGTATGTTTTTTTTATTTTTTATGTATGTTCACCGATATCTTCGTCAATTGTGGACCGATTTTGAAAATTCTTTTTTTGTTTGAAAAGGTACTCGTATGTTCCGGAATTGGTCCCATTTTAATTTGGTGAAGATCTGATAAAGAACTTCGGAGATATACAACATAACTCTTCAATAAATAACGGCAAATCTCTCGGTATTGCTACAATCGCATGTCTGTTTATTGTTTATACCAAAGACAAAGATATTTTATTTCAACTGGGCCACCAAGCGGCACTTTTGAACGTTAGATACATTAAAATTTATAAGGAATAAAAATTGATTCTACCGTGCATTCGGAAAGTAGCTTGTTATGGAGAAGAACGCACAAGAAACTCCATACTTACTCTTTTAAATATGTTTGTTTTTTACAATATTTAGGTACATAAGTACATACATTAATAAATTTATATGTATGAGGACAATGCTCCCAGAATCACTACATACTATACTACGTACAGGCACAAAGTATTAAAAGTACTCACACATGTACTGTGTATACTAGAAAAACATCACAACACAAACAACAGAACGGGTACTAGGAAAACATTAGCATCCGAAGCAGTCAAGTTAAGACCAATCCCAACTGACGGCGCCTGTTCACGAACATGACGCATGAATCGGCACCACCCAGCTCAACCATCATGAAGGGAACCGAATGATCCAACACACGCGCCACCATCAGAGAGACATTTGAGAGAGCATGAAACACTCAACTGCCAGGGCAAACACAAGTCAACGAACGACACCAAGGTACAGCAAATGGTAGATTTACAGTTGGGTACATAGTACTCACACGCGTGCTGCGCAGTTATACAATACTAAAAGAAATTGAGTCTATATAATACAAATATATTCATACAGTCTTCAGCAGGTCCAACAATTCTACAAAACAATAATGTTCTGCATATCACTTGTTTTTGCGCCCTAGTGGTTGTGTAGCAAGACTAGCATTGAGCCAAGCATTTTTATCAGTGATGTAATCCCCCAACTTATAATATGCCTGCCTGCATAGTGTGCGTTTTATACAAGTTTTAAATTTCGTCTCATTCAGTTCTAGAATGTGGCCATGAAAGATGAGGCTACTTTAGCCAGTCTGAAACCTGGTTGAACTAATTGGTCCCTATTTCTAGTAATGTAATTATGTCTATCTCCGTTTTTAACCGACTTCCCAAAAAGGAGGAGGTTCTATGTTCGACATTATGTTTGTTTTTTTTTTTTTTGTATCAAGTCGGTAGTATTTTTTTGCAAAAAGTTTTTTTATTACTAAAAAGATGTAAATTCTTTCTCACGTACATGATGTTTTCATAAATATATTGACAAGGAACCGTCATGATGTTAATGCCCTTAAACAGTTCCCTTAGAGAAACGCGCCGGCGAAGATTGTATATCGCTCTGATGGCTCGTTTTTGCAGAATAAAGAAACTTTTTTGCAAAAAAATACTACCGACTTCCAAATACAACACTACAAAGTAAAAAATAACTATATTTTTTGAAGTTGGTGTCTTTCGCAGGTACCTATTTTTTGCGTTATGCACACCGACTTCAAAAAATAAAGTTATTTTTTACTTTGTAGTGTTGTATTTGGAAGTCGGTAGTATTTTTTTGCAAAAAAGTTTTTTTATTTTCACTTTTTAGTTGTACCTACCCAACAGGCAGGCAAGTTAGTAAGGTAACTATACCGCCAAAATTAAGACTTAATCATAACCGGTGAAATGAGTGATCTGCGTACCCCTTAAGAGCGTACTGGAGTGATGTTATGTTATAAAATGGTGTAAACAATAAACAGACATGCGATTGCAGCAATTCCGAGAGATTTGCCGTTATTAATTGAAGAGTTCTGTTGTATATCTCCGAAGTTCTTCATCAGATCTTCACCAAATTAAAATGGGACCAATATCAAAAACAATTTTTCAAAAAAAAAAAAATTCATAATCGGTCCGAACATAGAACCTCCTCCTTTTTGGGAAGTCGGTTAATAAAAATTGACTCAATGTCTGCAGCCCTTCACCATAGTAAAATACCGTAAGACATTATACTATGAAAGTAACTAAAATAGACCAGCCTCGCGGTATCTACTGATCTACATCACTAAATTGACGAATCTTTCTAACAGCATAAGCTGCCGAACTTAGCCGCCCTGCAAGTGATGTGATATTAAATGAGGACCCCATTGTAACGTTGAGTCTAGCTTGATCCCCAGGAAAACCGTTTTATCGACGAATTGTAGCTTCTTGTTTAATAAAATGTCACAATCCGTACTTTTTACATTCGGCAAGGAAAATTTTACGCACTTGGTTTTTTTACCATTTATAACTAAATTATTGGCAGTGAACCAATCCTGAACCTGCCATAGCGCGTTATTTACGTCGTCAACCTGACAAGTACGTCTATTTATTTAAAAAATTAAAGATGTGTCATCAGCAAATAGCACCATGTTTAGTTTGTTTTTCAATAAACGGGGTAAATCGTTTATGTATATTAAAAATAAGAAAGGACCTAATATTGAGCCCTGGGGTACGCCCATTTTCACGTTTAACCCCGACGAATTCACACCGTTTATTTGAACTAATTGCTGTCTATCACTCAAATAAGATTCATCCAAACTTAACGCTGATTGACCTAGCCCGTAATGCTCAAGTTTCAGAAGTAATGTTTCATGATTAACGCAATCAAACGCCTTCGACAGGTCGCAGAAGATACCTATGGCATCCTGCGACTCTTCCCACGCATTAAATATGTGTTTTAATAGGGTGACACCAGCGTCAGTTGTACAACGTCCTTTGGTGAAACCATACTGTTTATCATGCAAGATGTTATTCGTATTAAAATGAATGAGCATTTGATTTAGCATTATCTTCTCAAATAACTTGCTGAAAACCGGCAACACGGATACTGGTCTATAATTATTTGTGTCTTTACTGTCCCCGGATTTAAAAAGTGGTAAAACCTTACTATATTTCATTAGATCCGGAAAGACTCCTTGATCCACACACAAATTGAAAATTACAGCTAAGTACGGCGCTATAGTCTGAATAATGGAGGTACAGGCTTTGATGGACATTCCCCACAGATCTTCAGTCGGTTTGATCTTGATTTGCTTAAAAGCTTTTATTACTGTTATGGGGTTTATGTGAAAAGTTAAATACATTCGGGCAGGCTGAAACGTTCGCGTTTAACAATCCAAAAGCAAGCGCGGGCGAAGAATTTAAGGTTTCAGTAGTTTTAATTGGGATGTTGGTAAAGAAATTTACGAATTCTTGCGCAACTTTTTTGTTCTATCTATCTCTAATAAGTCCGTGTGTGGTCTCAAGCGTGTAATCAGTATTATTTCTTTTATTCCTGTTCGTTTCATTATTTATAATTTTCCAAACCGTCTTGATTTTATTTTCTGCTAATTTAACCTTATTTCTAATGTACAAGGCCTTAGCTGCCTTACATGTATTTTTTAAAATTCTTGAGTAAGTAGCAACATACTTATTAAACGATTCAGTGTTAATACAAGGCTTAAGGCCATATAGCTCGTAAAGTCTTTCCCTACTTTTTCTAAGTCCTGTAGTGGCCCAGTCACTGAATAAAAACTTAGGGCATACAGTTTTAGTTATCTTCTTAAAAGTGTTATTGAACTCTTTTTCAACCACTGAAAAAACTTCATAATAACTCTTTTTCAACTACTGAAAAAACTTCATAATACAAAATATTACCATCATTCACTGTGAGGTCCTGATCGCTTAACTTACCGATTAAAGTGCTGTTAAATTTATTAAATTTACCGGATGTTATTGGTCTGGATTGAATCTGCACTTGTTTTATTAGCATATTTGACTCAAATGTCACAAGTAGCCCACTATGATCCGAAGGCAGATAATTTATAATGGCCTTGTCCAAGTAGTTGCAGCAACAAAAAACATTATCAATACATGTAGCAGAAGTCAGTGTAGTTCGGGTTGGTTCCGTAAACACATGTGACAAACTAAATGATTTAAAGAGATTTAATAACCTACTGCTATCTGAATTATCTTCTAGAATATTAATATTAAAGTCACCACAGGTCTGTAGACGCACACTATGACATGCTTATCCAGCTCAACACAGGACAGTTCAACACTATGTTCAATTGAGAGATCTACTATATATTTACGAGGTTTTGATTTAATACCATTTTTAATTAATTTATGTGAACCCCCACGCAACATAATATTTCTGTTAAAACAACTGCCCAAAGTATAATTTTCATAATTGATTAGCATTGCATAATCTTTCAGCCAATGCTCAGTGAAACAAACAATTTCAAACATTGTTTTTTCTAAAAATAGTTCGATTTCTAATTCCTTTGATAAAAAACCCTGAATATTCTGGTGAAATAATTTCAGAGAATTCTGCTCAGACCTTTTTTTTAAATTAATTTTTTGCGAGCAAGAAGGTACCTTTTTGATGGTGGATATACTCGTTACTATTCCGTTATTGATACTCTCCCTTGTCCTATCAACTAGTTTAAAGAATAAATATTAATTATTACTAATATCAATAATAACTGGATACTTCGACATACTACTTATTGGGCTAGGCATCAACTTCAATGGCGAGTACATCACTCACCTTCGGTTTGCTGTCGATATAGTGGTCATAGCTGAGACTATGGAGGACCTCAGTACAATGCTCGATGACCTCAGTAGAGCTTCCGAAAGAGTGGGTCTAAAGATTTACATGGACAAAACCAAGGTGATGTTGAATGTCCATATTGCACCCACTTCTATCAAAGTCGGAGACTCTACACTCGAAGTTGTGGACGAGTATGTCTACCTGGGACAAACGGTCCAGTGAGGTAGGTCAAACTTCGAGAAAGAGGTCAACCGTCGAATCCGACTCGGCTGGGCAATGTTCGGGAAGTTGCGCGGTATCTTCTCGTCCAACTTACCACAGTGTCTCAAGACGAAAGTCTATGACCAGTCTGTGTTGCCAGTGATTACTTACGGGACAGAGTCGTGGTCGCTCACAATGGGCCTCATCAGAAAGCTTAAAGTCACGCTAAGGGCAATGGAGAGGGCTACGCTCGGAGTTTCCTTGCGTGATCGAATCAGAAATGAAGACATCCGCAAGAGAACCAAGGTTACCGATATAGCCCGAAGAATTTCCAAACTTAAGTGGCAGTGGGCAGGGCACATTGCTCGCGTGTCCATAACGAAAAAAATTGGTACCTATCAATGACACCGACTTCGAAAAAGAAAGTTATTTTTCACTTTGTAGTGGTTTTAGTGGTCAGTTTTATGGAGAAGGAGGGCCTCTATATGATGAACTCCTTCTTCAAAAAGCGTGAACACAGTAAGTGGACCTGGCAGAGCCCCGATGGTGCAACAAAAAATGAGATCGACTTCATCATGTCAACCAAGAAGCAAATGTTCAATCATGTCTCTGTGATCAATTCGGTAAAAACCGGGAGCGCAGATCCAGGTCCAAAACTCCGAGAGCTTTCAACTCGAACTCCAGAATCGTTTCGAATGCCTAGGCAGCTCCGTGGATGAATACAGCAACGGGTTCGTGGAAGCTGTCCATACGGTCGGGTCTAAGTTTTTCAAGACCCGTCGTACAGATAGGAACAAAAAGCTCTCTGATCATACCCTCATGCTTATGAAGGAGAGGCGTGAGATGATCCTGCAGTCTTCAGATGAGGCGTGCAAATACCGGCAGCTCAATAGACAGATCTCTAAATCCTTGAAAAGAGACCTCCGCCGATTCAATACCGAGCGTATTAAAGACGCGATCGAGCGAAATAAAGGCTCCAAGGTGTTTGCAAGGGATCTGGCTATTGGGCAGAGCCAACTCACGAAACTGAAGACCGACGATGGCAGGATCGTATCCGCCAAACCGGAGCTTCTAAGGGAGATCGAGACATTCTATGGGCAGTTGTACACATCGATCAGCAAGCCCGTTGCGAGTCTAGCAAACGACCCAAGAGCTAGATTGACCCGGCACTATACCGAAGATATCCCGGACGTCAGCCTGTACGAGATTAGGATGGCTCTGAAACAGCTCAAAAACAACAAGGCGCCGGGTGATGACGGAATTACGGCCGAACTCCTGAAGGCGGGTGGCAAACCGGTCCTTAGGGCCCTTCAGAAGCTGTTTGATTCCGTCATACTCGAGGGCAAAACGCCACAGGCATGGTGCGGGGGTGTGATGGTACTCTTCTTCAAGAAGGGCGACAATGCCCGGCTGAAGAACTATAGGCCCCACTTCTTAGCCATGTCTACAAGTTGTTTTCAAGAGTCATCACGAATCGTCTCGCGCGCAGGTTTGACGATTTCCAGCCCCCCGAACAAGCCGGATTCCGAAAACCACATACATACGCTGAGGCAGGTTATACAGAAGACCGAAGAGTATAACCTGCCTCTATGTTTAGCGTTTGTGGATTACGAGAAAGCCTTCGATTCGATCGAGACTTGGGCTGTACTGCAGTCTCTCCAACGGTGCCAGATCGACTACCGGTACATTGAGGTGTTGAAGTGTTTGTACAAAAACGCCACTATGTCAGTCCGTCTTCAGGATCAGACCTCGAAACCAATCCTTCTCCAGCGCGGCGTGAGACAGGGAGACGTCATTTCTCCGAAACTGTTCACTGCTGCGCTGGAGGATGTCTTCAAGGTTCTGGACTGGAGGGGGCTGGGCATTAACGTTAATGGCGAGTACATTACTCACCTTCGGTTTGCCGACGACATAGTGGTCATGGCTGAGACCATGGAGAGCCTCAGTAAAATGCTCGATGACCTCAGTAGAGCTTCCGAAAGAGTGGGTCTTAAAATGAACATGGACAAAACCAAGATCATGGTGAATGCCCATGTAACACCCACTCCTATCAAGGTCGGAGACTCTACACTCGAAGTTGTAGACCATTATGTCTACCTGGGACAAACGGTCCAGTTGGGTAGGTCCAATTTCGAGAAAGAGATCAACCGTCGAATCCGACTGAGCTGGGCGGCGTTCGGGAAGTTGCGTGGTATCTTCTCGTCCAATTTACCGCAGTGTCTCAAGACAAAAGTCTATGACCAGTGTGTGTTGCCAGTGATCACCTATGGAACCGAGACGTGGTCGCTCACAATGGGCCCTATCAGAAAGCTCAAAGTCACCCAAAGGGCAATGGAGAGGGCTATGCTCGGAATTTCCTTGCGTGATCACGTCAGAAATGATGATATCCGCAGGAGAACCAAAGTTACCGACATAGCCCGAAGAATTGCCAAACTTAAGTGGCAGTGGGCAGGGCACATTGCTCGCAGAACGGATGGCCGATGGGGCCGAAAAGTTCTGGAATGGCGACCGCGAACCGGAAGACGATACGCTGGAAGGCCTCCCACTAGGTGGACTGATGACCTGGTTAAAGTTGCGGGAAGGCGCTGGATGCGAGACGCACGGGATCGGTCAATGTGGCGACGCCTGGGGGAGGCCTATGTCCAGCAGTGGACGTCTTTCGGCTGAAATGATGATGATGATGATGAGTGGTTTTAGTTGGAAGTCGGTAGATTTTTTTTTGGAAAAAGATTTTTTATCCTGCTCTTAGTCCGCCCACTTTTAACATACTGTTTCGTCCCGAATTGTGGTATTTACTTGCAACACCGTGTCGGTGGGCTGTCAACGACTTGGCAGCTGACACTTAACAGTCGAAAGAGAAAGTTTGTAACGTGAACACGCGGAAGTCGGGTTTTTGTCGAAACATCGAATCGAGATGTGTTTCACCCATTGTTTTTGTTAATCGCGCCCGCCTTTCGCAATCGGCGTTGTGGGGCGCCCCCAAAGTGGGTTTAGAATATATATTCACGCGCAGCGAAGCGCTTTTGTGGGAAACGCGTGTGTGTCTGACGGAAGCCGGAACCCGGCCCAGAACGCGTTGGTGGTCCCAATCTAATCATTGTCCTTTATTATATATATATATTCTCCTATCCCTAACCTCACGGCACGATATTAATCGACCCCCAGGAGTCTACCGCAGGAATCTAAGGTAAGTGCATATAATATTACCGGCCAACGTTTGTGCCACATTATACCTGTCAGATAGGTACCATGTTATCTCCCAATAAGGAGCAAACCCCTAGCTTTCCACTGCCGCGAACCACGGTTTCGTGGGGTACAGGTTCAAACAGGGCGCAGGAGTCCCAACGCAGCTATGGGCCCCAGCGCTAGCTCCTGGCTTGGGACCAGAAGACCTGTATTTAACACATACATTGGCGATATTCAATAAAAACGCAATCCAATTAGTTATTTTGCTCACCATATTTTTTAATAAATATGCATACCAATCAAATACACTGCTTATCAACATGTTTTCTCTGCTTATCAATCATGAAATCTTGCTGATTGAAGAACCCTCTAACTCATGAGGGTTAGAACTGGGGTTTGAATGAAAAAAAGGTTTCAGTCTGTACTTGGGAGTGTGGATCACTGATGCCACCACTTTGACCCCCAGTCTGGTTTATTCTTAGATGTAGTGGTTACACCGTAGAACACTGGTTATAGTAGTAGTAGTGTAGTGGTTACAAAAAAATCTTAATCCTAGATACATATGTTATCGGCGGAAAATCTTAACATCGAGATTCAGAAATGGTTCGAAATTGTACAACGCCATCTAGTGACAAATGGACGAACAAATTTGCATAAGAAACGCGGTGCTTTCTTATATACTTGCCGTGCGGCTAGACATTCCGCCCACCAAGGACATTTTGTGCAACATTATGTCCTTCCAAAGTTAAATGTTACAAAGCGAATTTATATTTAAAGAAAGTTATATTTTGTATATCAAACAGTTTTAACAACCCTTATACTTAATATGACTTATACATCTAACTTAAACTTAAACAATGCTTAAAATCATAACTTAAACTAAACAGTACTTAAAATTATCACATAATCTATTAATACCATTCATAGGCAATAGGCAAGACACACAGTTTTGATGTTGGCCTTTTAAATAAAGAACCATTACTGCGAAGTGTGACTACTCGTGTAAGGTTGTCTAACCCTGGATGCTTTTCAACCACTCTGCCAAGAAGCCACCGACAAGGAGGTAAGTTGTCCTCTTTAATTAACACTACTTCCCCTACGTTGGGTTCCGGAGTTTGATTAGCCCATTTATAACGATGAAAAAGTGTAGTCAAATATTCGCTGGACCAGCGACGCCAGAAATGTTGCGTCATCTGTTGCACTAAATGCCACCTCTTCAAGCTAGAAATATTTGCATCTTCATAATTTTATAAATTACGATCGGGCGCGTTTACAATTGGTTCCCCCACAAGAAAATGCCCTGGTGTTAATGCATCAACAGTGTTCGAATCCGTCAGCCTACACAAGGGACGTGAGTTCAAGCATGCTTCTACTTGGCTTAATAAAGTGGACATCTCTTCAAAAGTTAAAGTAGTGCTGCCTATTACTCTATTTAAATGCTTCTTGCATGACTTTATTCCAGCCTCCCATAATCTGCCAAAGTTTGGAGCATCTGGTGGAATGAAATGCCATGTGGTACCCTCACTGGCCAATGCCGCAGCAATATCCTTAGCTGTACCTGAATTTTCAGAGCGAAGTAATAAATCTAATTCCCTAGAAGCACCCTGAAAATTTGTACCATTGTCACTCCATATATCCTTGCAGTGACCTCGTCTTGCCACAAACCTTTTAAAGGCGGCAAGAAACCCCTGTGTTGTTAGGTCGCTAACGACCTCAATGTGGACAGCTTTAGTCACCATGCAGACGAATAAACAAATGTATCCTTTATATGCATGGTGACCCCTACCCTTTGATGTCCTCAAATTAATAGGACCAGAAAAACTTACCCCGCTGTTCTTAAATGGCCTACTTGGTGTAACCCGTGCAGGTGGTAACTGGCCCATCAATTGAGGTTTTGTAGAAGCTGCGTAACGCAAATAAATTACACAGTTTCGCACGTATGCTGTAACCAACCGTTTAGCTCCCTGAATATAATATTTTGTGTTTAAGTAGTTAAGCATTAGTTGAGGACCGCCATGAAGATTCCTATAATGTGCGTCGGCTATTAGAAGATTGGTAAAATGAGTATTACTTGGAATCAACATTGGATTTTTAAGATCCCTGGCCAGATCGGAACGTTCCAATCTACCGCCCACCCTCAGGATATTAACGGAATCGAGGTAAAGATTTAAACAAATTTCTTTTAGGCTTTTCTTGTTGCAGGTCCAGAATTATCGCGTCAAAGTTTTGACTTTGACATACCCTTATGCATGTCTCCAACGCTAATCTCATTTCTTCTGCAGTTATAAAATTATGATGCTTTCTTTCAGCCTTCGGTTTTCTCAACTCTAAAGGACGTCTTAAATATGCTACTATTCTAACAAGTTTGGTAAGTGATGAATATTTATCCCAAATAAAATTATCGTCCAATGCTACGTGTACCTTTATTTCTTTTATATTTGTTGATACCGTCTTGCGTTTGTCGACTTTAATATTTTTATCCTTTAGGAACCCCGGACCATCTAACCACAATTTAAAGTTTATAAATTCTGACGCATAAAGACCCCGCGATGCGCAATCAGCAGGATTGCTCTTCGACTGAACATGATTCCATTGCTGAGATTCACTTAAGCTCAAAATTTCAGAAACCCGATTTGCCACGAATGTTTTCCATCTGTTGGGATGGCTATTTAACCACGCTAACACGATTTCTGAATCGGTCCAGTAGTACAAATTTAATTTACTTATTCCCATCACTTCTGAGACTTCGGATAGGAGTTTTGCTAAGAGGAATGCTCCGCACAATTCCAGTCGAGGCACTGAAATCGTTTTTATAGGAGCAACATTAGTTTTTGCCGTGAGCAAAGTGACATGTATCTCACCGTCAGAATCGACAACCCGTGCATACACTACCGCAGCATATGCTGATTTTGACGCGTCGCAAAATCCGTGTAAGTCAATCTGCTTGTCACCGTGCTTCATGCTTAACCATCGAGGTATAGAAAAATTCTTTAAACTTTACAATTCTTGTCGTTGCCATTATTGTCTTATTTCATATGGAATTTCCTCATCCCATCCAATCCCAGAAACCCATAATTTTTGAATTACCATTTTTGCAACAATGATTACGGGTGCGACCCATCCCAAAGGGTCAATTAGTCTTGCTATGTCTGATAATATTTTTTTTTTGTAACAGGTTCCTGCAGCGGAGGCAACTGAATAGAATACTGGAAGTTGTCGCAGCTTCGGTTCCAGGTAAGTCCCAACGTTTTAAATATCTCATCTTGTTTTATGTTGATCTCTCTTTATACACCATCTTGTCCCTTGAACGAGTGTCTTCCTCCGATTATTTTCTCCAGTAATTCACTGCTGTTACTTGACCATTTTTGTAAAGTGAATCCTGATTTTGCTAATAACTCGTTCATTTGATTAAAGATTTGTGTACGAGCACGCTCGACAATTTTATGCTGACGTCCACGATCACATGTATTTACTATATTCATTATTATATGCGCATCACCGCAATTACTTCAGTTCAATAAAGCTGCTTGGTGAATACACATGTCGGTGTTTTCTTCCACATTACACACATAAGAATTCCCGGTACACAGCGCACCATCGCGGCTGGACTCTACATCTTTTTGGTCCTTCGAGAATTTAAGTGAAGTTTGAGAGAAGGTGTCTTCATCAATAGCGAATCGGCTCGGCTGGCCTCCCACAAGCGGGTCTCACCAGTCAAGTTGAGAAATCGCACATATTGGTGACGGACATCTGCTCGCGCGGAACTAACAGAACCAGTGGACATACAAGTCTACTACATATTCTTCTACCAGTGACAGTGATTACCACAGACAACTAGTTTCTTCTACACACCTACTACAATGGAAGGGCTACTACAACGTCAACAAATCATCGCTGAAGCTGTACAGAAGATTTCTACAAACATCAAGAAAGATTCTGCAATTCGGAAAACTGCCGAGTACACAAGAAAACGGCTAGTGACTCTAGAAGAATTGTGGGATGAGTTCGATAAGAACCACAAGAAACTAACAGTGCTGTGTGATAACAAACACAAGTACTTTCAGTCTGGTGCCTACCTATCCGTGAAAGAGCTCTACACAACTACATGTGCTCTGCTGATGAACATAACACAGACCGAAGCCATGGCTAAACAAGATACAAGTAGTCAAGGTCAAGGTGACGAACAACACAATGTCAGCACGGAAGAGAAAGGTATGTTGTCCAACACTGATGAACTGATTAATCAGCAACGAACAAACTTTCGAGCCTTTTCAAGAGTCGTACGAGGTATTGACGTTAACACTATATCTGAAAAATGGGAACTACAAGACAAACTGCAGATGGTACAGGCGCGCTGGAAAATTATTGACGATTTACATTGGCAAATAGATAATCTACTGATCGGCACGGAGGTGGATTATGAACAGGAGTACGCGGAGCATGAAAACAATTACGAAGGCATCAAGAGACAACTCAACCAAAAACTCAGCCACACATCTCACCAACAACAAACTCTGCCAAAATTGGAGATTCCGGCATTTAATGGCAACTATGCTCAATGGCCAACTTTCATGGACCTCTACTCAGAAGCCATCCACAACAATCCCACGCTGAGTCAGACTCAAAAAATGCAGCACCTCAAGAGCAAACTGAAAGGTGAGGCAGAGCGCCTAGTTCAGCATCTCAACGTCTCAGCTGAAAACTACGACGCGTGCTGGGATATACTCACCCGAAGGTACAACAACATACAGCTGCTGTTTACAAAGCAAATTCAAATATTCTTAAGCCAGCCGACTGTGCACAAACATTCTGCTCAAGAACTCAAAAACCTCCACGACACGACCTTGGAAACAATTCACGCCATACACAATCTCGGAGTCGATACCACTACGTGGGATCCGCTTGTGGTGCACATACTTACAGAAAAAATGGATGCAGAAACTTACAGTTCGTACATGGAGTGCAGAAAAGCACCACGAAATCTGCCATCATTCGACGAGCTTATGGCATTTTTGGAGAACAAATTTACAGCTCTCGAACCAGTCAACAGAAAAAACAACAAGACTGGTTCCACGAAGCATGAGGCCAAGAACATGGACAACAGTGAAGCCAAGGAATTTTCTTCGAAACACCCACCTAAGAAGTTCCACAAGTGGGCAAAGACCTATCACGCTCGATCTGAGAGAAAATGTCCGTTATGCAAGTCGGACCACATATTGGTTTCTTGTAAATCATTCCAAAGTATGGCCCCAGAAGCGAAAATAAATACAATTGCACAACTGAAAATCTGTGAGAATTGTATGTACTGCCATAACGACAAACAATGCAATTCCGTGAAAACATGTAAGGTGTGTAATAACAAGCATCATACGACGTTACATGATGCTATACATCAAAGGGCTCAACATACAATTCCTGCTAATAACATGACACCTAAAAGCGTTCCGACAGTAGCGCAACATAAAACAACTCACGTTGCTGGGAATGTGAACGAAGTTCTACTTGCCACAGTTGAACTGAATGTTATGGCTGTAGATGGAATTCCTACAAAACTTAGGGCACTACTTGACCAAGGTTCGCAAATCAACTTAATAACGGAATCAGCTGCTCAGCGATTGGGACTTCACAGGCGCAAACAAGATGCAGTCGTCTCAGGAGTTGGCATCTCGAACATCAAGAGCCATGGAACCGTACTACTTACTTGCGAGTCCATATACCAAAATTACAACTTCACTATTGAGGCGCTTGTTATGACAAGAATGCTGAGTAATTTGCCCAATTATACGTTCGAGCGCCAACAGTGGCCACATTTAGAAAACATTAGCCTCGCGGATCCTAACTACAACATATCCAGGCCAGTTGACATTTTACTGGACGCTGGAGTTTACGCACCAGTAATCATGGATGGAATTCAGCGAGGACCTATACAGGCGCCAATAGCTCAACAGACTAAAATAGGATGGGTTCTATTAGGCAACACCACAACATTTCAATGCCATGCAGTGCTTAACAACCTAGAAGACATTTCGCGTTTCTGGGAAATAGAAGAAATAACTGAACAGTCTCCAACGCTGACGTCAGGCGAACAATATTGCGAAACTTTATACGCAACTACAACAAAAAGGAAGTCTGACGGCAGATATGAAGTCAGAATACCCATGAAACAGGGATTCGAGAATCAGTTAGGTTCTTCAAAGTCGCAGGCATTAGCACAATTCCGACAGTTGGAGAAACGACTAGTCAGAGATCAGTCTCTTGCTGAAAGTTACAAGGCTTTCATGGCTGACTACATACGTCTTAATCACATAAAACAAAGTTTAATTCCACAAGAACCGAGTTGCTATCTACCACACCACGGTATCATGAAATTGGACTCCACTACAACAAAACTTCGAGTGGTGTTTAATGCCTCAAACAAAACAACTTCGGGCCACAGTCTGAACGAGCTAATGGAGTGTGGGCCAAAGCTTCAACAGGACTTACAGGCATTAATCCTACGCTGGAGGGGGTTCCAATTTGTTTATTCCGCTGACATTGAAAAGTTCTACAGACAAGTCGGAATACAAGAACAAGATCAGCATCTACAGAAAATTCTGTGGAGATATTGTAAGGAAGACAAGATCCAAGAGTACCAGTTGTGCACCGTAACATACGGCACTAAAGCTGCTCCCTTTTTAGCGATGCGCACAATAAAACAACTAATTCACGACGAAGGGGCTCAATACCCGCTTGCTGCTGAAACATTGGACAGTCAGTTGTACGTCGACGATCTCCTCGGCGGAAGTAATGATATCCAACAAGCCAAAACTACTCAACAGCAATTAATCGACCTACTTAAACAAGGTGGCTTCAACCTGCGCAAGTGGGCGAGCAACGATGGACGCTTATTAGAAGATCTTACACCCGATCAAATTAGTCAAAACATGATTGACTTCAAGCACGCTGAAACTAACAAGACATTGGGAGTTATGTGGAACCCCTCTACGGATCAATTTACATTTCATCATCCAGTGTAAACAACAATCACTTGCGCTATCATTACAAAAAGATCGTTGTTATCTCAACTATCGAAGCTATATGATCCACTAGGTTGGCTATCACCAGCTACAATAAAGGCAAAACTTATTTTCCAACAACTGTGGACTACAAACCTCAACTGGGACGATCCCGTACCACAACATGTACAAAAACAATGGGAAGAGTTCAGGAACGACCTCAAATACATAGGTCAGATCGCTATTCCTCGATGGATGGGACCTAAAAACACCCCAGTTGAATTACATGGGTTCTGCGATGCCTCGGAGAAGGCATACTCATGTGTGATCTATTGCCGAAGCATCAAAGACGATGGCCAATACATGACTCGAGTAGTTGCAGCGAAAACGAAGCTCGCACCGATAAAAAAAATGATGACACTGCCCAGACTAGAACTGTGCGGCGCACACTTACTATCCAGACTAGCGAAAAAGGTCATAGAGTCGTTAAACAAACAGACAGTAACAATACAAGCTTGGACTGACTCAATGGTCGTTCTGGGATGGCTACATGGCGACGTGTCCCGCTGGAAGACATTCGTAGCAAACAGGGTTACGAAAATTTCAAATATTTTGCCACCATCGTGTTGGAGACATATTAAATCCGAGGAAAACCCGGCGGATTGCGCTAGTCGTGGCTTACTTCCGTCACAACTAGTCAGACATGAACTTTGGTGGGAGGGACCTACGTGGCTGATACAAAACAACATCCCAGATCATTCGACAGACTTTGAAGCTCCTACATTAGAACACAAGTACAAGAAGAAAGTCTGCGCATCTCAAAATGCCCAAACATCGTCATCGATTATCGAAGAGCTTCTATGCAGACATAACTCTATTACACGTGTCGTCAGAATTCTAAGTTGGATTTTGCGAGTCAAGGCAAACAAACACAAAGCGCGATCGCCTTACTTAACAACAGTGGAACTTGAGAACGCATTGAATGTCGTCATCAAGACAATGCAAAATAAACACTTTGGCGAAGATATTGTACATTTACAGAAACATGGCAAGGTGCATTTGAAGAGTTGTCTACTTAATTTACACCCATTATTGGACAAACAAGGTCTCTTGAGAGTCGGGGGACGTTTAACAGAATCAGCATTGAAGATCTCACAAAAACATCCAATTATTTTGCCACACAAAGCACGGCTCACGGAACTTCTGATCGACAAATCACATATTTCGACACTGCATGGGGGAGCAAGACTCACCTTGACACATTTGCGAAACAAATACTGGATACTCAGAGGTGTGAGGACAGTAAAAGGCCACATTCTCAAGTGCATCAAATGTCACCGCTTCAAGACATCTACTAGCAAACAGCTGATGGGAAACTTAACAAAGCCCCGGGTCACTCCATCGCGTCCATTTACACACACAGGCGTTGATTTTACGGGACAAGTGGAAGTCAAGGCCAACAAGGGCAGAGGGATTAAGACGTCCAAGGCCTACATTTCAATATTCGTCTGCCTAGCAACAAAGGCCATTCATTTAGAATTAGTCTCAGACTTGAGTACTGCAGCCTTTCTCGGCGCTTTCAAACGTTTCTGTGGCCGGAGGGGAACACCAAAGTGTATGTACTCTGACAATGGTACGAACTTTGTAGGCGCTGCCAAAACACTCATACAGGAACACAAAGAGGCGTTAATGCACTACATCAACGAAGAACTCTTGAGTGACTTAGGGAACCTTGGAGTTGACTGGCAGTTCAACGCTCCAGTTTGGCCATCAGCAGGAGGACTGTGGGAGGCCGCAGTCAAAAGCATGAAGCACCACCTGAAACGCGTCATTGGCGAACAAAAGCTGACATTTGAGGAGTTTTCCACTCTGTTAGCCCAGATTGAAGCGTGCCTCAACTCTAGGCCGTTGGTTCCTCTAACAAACGACATTGACGATCTAGACTGCCTTACGCCTGGACATTTCTTAGTGGGAGGGCCAATACTGTCAAGCCCACTTTCACCTGACGAGGACATCAGAAACATAAAAACTAGATGGCAGCTACTGGAAAAAATGCACAAAGATTTCTGGAAGAGATGGTCATCTGAATATCTTCAAACACTTCAAACACGCAGCAAGTGGCTTTATGCAACAAAGAATCTTGAGATCAACGACATCGTATTGATAAAAGATGATCACTTGCCGCCCTCTAAATGGCTCTTAGGAAGGGTTATGGAGACACATCCTGGTAAGGATGGACACGTACGAGTGGTGACCCTGAAGACAAAAAATGGCGCTCTAAAACGCCCTATCATCAAACTATCACGACTACCTGTCGAACAGAGTGATACAGGGTGCGTAGAGAGTGAAGTTGACACAACGCCTATCGAACAACAGAAAACTGGGAGATTGAAGCGGAAGCAACCTGCTAAAAGATCCCTAAACAATTACGTCGGCATATTTTTCACGTTTGCCTTATGCATAGCGACGTCACTGCAACAGACTACAGTGAACGTCACCACATTATCGTCAGCAAAATTAGTCTACTTCGACAAAATTGCTGAAGTACAAATACGGCAAGACGACTGGAAAATGGTTGTTTATTACAATATGACAACATACTGGCGAAGTTTACAAAACGTGGCAGACTACGTCACACATTTGAACAGTCTGACTAAGGAAGAGCCAACCTTGATATCCATCGCCTCTCAACTGGAACACGAAATCAAAGAAATACAGCACTATAACCAAGTTTTGCGATCGGAACACGGAACGCGCAAGAAAAGGGGTCTAATAAATGGAATTGGTTATGCAGCAAATTATCTATTTGGAGTCCTTGACGAAGACTTTGCCAAAAAATACGACAGTGATATCAACATTATACAAACAAACGAAAACCATTTACTCAACCTCTACAAAGAACAAACATCGATTGTGGAAGGCGAGTACAATATTTTGAAGAGAAACGAAGATATCATGAACAAGCAATTTACGCTAATAAACAAACGCTTCCAAGAAACAAACGAGCGCATACACTTGGAACGTAGCAATGCACTTAATGTGATGTCGTCTGCATTAGCCGCTAACTTAATAATCTCCAACATAAGGAGAGTTCAACAATTACTGCTCGACTTAGTGACTGATGTAAAGGACGGGCGCGTCGATGCACATTTACTGAAACCAGATCAGTTACAAGAACAATTAAACATAATATCTGGTCAATTACCTAGTGACCTGTCGCTACCCTGTACAAACAGCTATCAGTGCATTCGACAGATGTATAAATTGTCACGAGTACACGTCAAGCTGACGAGAGACTTCTTCCTATTTGAAGTCAAGCTGCCTTTGGTGAACATCGAACAGTATAAGCTAAGCAGTGTCATACCTATTCCTTCCATTCACGGACAGAAACAGAAGCATATCATGCCAACATCTGAATATTTGGCAATAAACCTCAAGAAGGATGTGATGATGCCTCTAACATACGACGACCTAAGCACTTGTGTACAACTGAGAAAACACCAGTTACTATGTGCACTGAGTTTACCGGTTTATGACATAAAGCAAGCCGCAACGTTGTGTGAGGCACAAATTATAGTAAACAATAAGAACTTATCAGCGTGCCACACGACTGTATCAAGTTGCAGCGACAAGTGGATACAGTTACACAATGATGGCGCGTGGCTCTACACCTGTTGTAAACAATGCTTGACTCGCATTTTCTGTCCATCTGGCACATTATCGAAACGATTAAGTGCTACTGGTATTATTACACTTGATCCAGGATGCATGTTGAAAGGAGATAACATTATACTTCGCTCGCATAACAACTTCCACAGTGAGATAAGCGTGACTGAAGACGAGCTTTACTTGAGAGAATCGGCTATAAATCACTTCATAACAGACAACAACTATACTTTTGAAGCTGAGCATCATGAAGTGATGATGAAGACATTGACAGCCAGGATTGAACAGGTGAAGATGCACCAAGAGACTCTAAACGAGGTGGCAACTTCTCACGACACACATCGCTATATCATGAATAGCTTTATAATCATCGTTTTTGTTGGGGCTTGTCTATGGATCAGTCTCAAGCTAAAGAAACGCTATCGTGCAGTTCTCCCAGTTACCTACAGACCTGATAACTTGGACCTGGAGCGAGCCATCAGCGAACCACAACCACGGACGAGCCATGAAACTTGCTGCGCGCACAAGGTCGATAAAGCAACCTCGCCGGCAAGCTAAATAATTAATATTGTTATTTAGATATAAGCTTTGGACTTATTTACATTATTTTACTTACTGTGAACTTTTACAGTTCTTTTACTGTGTTTACATTATTTTTACATAAGGTCTGATATTTACATTTTGTTTGTTTTTTGTGATTTTGGAGCATGTACGAGCACGCTCGACAATTTTATGCTGACGTCCACGATCACATGTATTTACTATATTCATTATTATATGCGCATCACCGCAATTACTTCAGTTCAATAAAGCTGCTTGGTGAATACACATGTCGGTGTTTTCTTCCACATTACACACATAAGAATTCCCGGCACACAGCGCACCATCGCGGCTGGACTCTACAATTTGCATGCCTTCTTCTATTGAGTCACAACCAGTCATAAGATCGTCCATGTAATAATCTTTAAGTACCTTTTCAGCTGCTAGTGGATAGTTGACTCCTTCATCGTATGCTACTTGCTGCATCGATCGAACTGCTAAGAAAGCGCTGAAGGGGTTCCGAAAGTCACTGGAAGTAACTTATAATCCTTTATTGCAGATTGTTTGGTGTCTCTCCACACGATGCGTTGAAAATCTGTATGATGGTCGGCCACGCGCACCATTCGGTACATTTTGACAATGTCTGAAACGAGGCAAATGCGGTGAGTTCTCCAACGAATCAATAAATGCCGCAAATCTGGTTGCAGCCCCGGACCAATCATTAGGTCATCGTTGAGCGATATTCCATTTTTTCCTTTGCAGGAAGCATCGAAGACAACCCGAACCTTGGTTGTGTCTTTATCGTTACGTATAAGCGCATGATGAGGTACACTATAAGTACACTGCATGTTAATTTTGTTCTTCTTCTTTGGTTATTTGCCTCATGTGACCCAATTGCAAGTATTCATTGAGAACTTCTTCATATTTTGTCTTTAAATCTGTGTTTTTATTGAGTAGAGTTTATAATTCTAACCCTCATGAGTTAGAGGGTTCTTCATGTTTGCAGTAAAATAGCAAAATTAAATTCGGGTGATTTTTTTTATAAACTTTATTTTTTTACAATGTTTTACAACATTCAACGAAATTTATCTAAAGCATGACCTACAGTAATATCACCAGAAATCAGTTGTAGCTGAATTTCTCGTATATAATCATCATTCAATTTGGATCTTACGTATTTTGTGTGCGATTTCGCTTGATAAAGTTTCAAAATTTTCTAAAACAATAGACGTAACATTGTAATATTTTTGCATTAATGCGCCGACTTAGTTTTGCATGTGAGCTTTCTGAAATGTTATTAGACCTATGCCTCTGGCTAAATATGCTTATAAACTGAGAAAATTCATCAAAATTTTCTTTAATCCAATAACGCTCTATATATTGAATCATAGAGGCCTAATGCATTGTACTATAATTTACAACAAGAACTGGCTTCTACCTACCTATTTACTGCAAAGAGGTTCAATATAACCGTAAACTAGTAGGTACCATACACACATAAATATGCAGTTGAGGTTTTTAGAGTTGGCAAAATATTTTTTAATAGAATTGGACCACGGAACTCCCTAAAGGTGCTGTGAACCAACTATTATTAAAGTTGGATAACTGCCCCTAGTTAAGACCCATGGTCCAACTAGTTGGACAGAACGGTTGGATCACTGCCCCGGACTCAACACTTTGACCCCCAGTTATGTAGTGGTTACACCGTAGAACACTGGTTATAGTAGTAGTAGTATAGTGGTTACAA
The DNA here is from genome assembly GCA_964057195.1 of Orthosia cruda. NCBI lineage: Eukaryota > Metazoa > Arthropoda > Insecta > Lepidoptera > Noctuidae > Orthosia > Orthosia cruda. The sequence goes on from OZ059849.1 coordinate 318,325, forward strand.
AAAATTCTTAATCCTAGATACATATGTTATTCGCGGAAAATCTTAACATCGAGATTCAGAAATGGTTCGAAATTGTACAACGCCATCTGTCAATCAGTGACAAATGGACGAACAAATTTGCATAAGAAACGCGGTGCTTTCTGATATACTTGCCGTGCGGCTAGACACTGATCAAGTGGTTATTTTGCAGACTGAATGTTTATTATGCAAACTCATGTTATTGTGCGATTGACATGAACCGATTTTGAAAATTCTTTATTTGTTTGCAAAAGTATGCTCCGAAATTGGTTCCATTTTAATTTGGTGAAGATCTGATGAAGAACTTCGGAGGTATACAACAGAACTCTCCAATAAATAACGGAAACACTCTCGGGATTGCTGAAATCGCATGTCTGTTTATTGTTTATACCATTTCATAATATAACATGACGCCATTACGCTCTTCAGGGGTACGCAGATCTTTCATTTCACCGGTTATGTTCAAGTTTCATGAAATCTATTCTGGCTTTATAGTTACCTTACTAACTTGCCTATTAGGTAGGTACAACTAAAAAGAGAAAAAAAAAAAACTTTTTTGCAAAAAAATAGCACCGACTTCCAAATACAAAACTACAAAGTGAAAAATAACTTTATTTTTGGAAGTCGGTGTCTCTGGTAGGTACCATTATTTTGCGTTATGGACACCGACTTCAAAAAATAAAGTTATTTTTCACTTTGTAGTTTTGTATTTGGAAGTCGGTGCTATTTTTTTGCAAAAATGTTTTTTTTTTTTAAGGACGATTGCTGCCTGATTTTTTTAATTGCAAACAAAATCTTTGTATGCCGACCAAATTTTATAATTGCTAAACATTTGATTACTTTCTCTTACCCAATACCTGACTATAATAGTTTTATACAAGACTAGCTGAACCTCGCGGTTTCACTCGCATCTTTGATTACTACTCCGCTCCTATTAGTCATAGCGTGATGTTTTATAGCCTATAACCTTCCTCAATAATCGGGCTATCGAATAGTGAAATAATTTTTAAAATCGGACCAGTAGGTCCTGAGATTAGCGCGTTCAAACAAACAAACAAACTCTTCAGCTTTATAATATTAGTATAGATAAGAGAAATATTTTGATACAGTACGAACTTTTCTGTGTAAACGTTAAATAATGTTTCGAAACCACGTTCTATTATAATTATTTGTAATATAACGGTTATGGAAACTAAACTAGGCTGCGTTTACCTTTAATAAACAGAAAAATTACCGTGTCAGTGCAATGATAGGATCGTATGATTGTTATAATTATTTATAATGCTGATTAAAGAAAACTAAAATTATCTTGTCTCAGCTATTTTCTTAAACACCTGTTTTGTGTTCGCTCGGTTTTTTCAATCGTTTCATGTTCCAGATTGTACCGATTCAGCATTTGAATGCACTTAACTATTTGACTGGAGACTGTTCTTCATATTGTCCAGACGTAATGGTAGCCTCCAGAGGCTATCGAGGTAGTTCACGTTTAAATGTGAATTCGGCTAGACCCCACTACTCTCAACTAGAGTTAAGAGTATGACGCATTCTCTTTAAATAATTAGGTGTTGTCAAAAATTATGACTCTTTCGAAAAGAGTATCTTCACCAATGAAAGCTTCCAATATTTTTTGGCAATACCTAATTATTTAAAAAAAAAATGTCATACTCTTTCATGGAGTCAAACCCTTTGCCTTGCCGAATTCACTTACGCAATTAGGCTGCTGGGTCACAAGTTCTTAGGTATAAAGTCCCTCAATGGACAGGATGCCCAATTAATGAACACTCGATTTTGATTGCGCCTTTCTAACGCTAAGAGTAGCACTACTTCTAACCTTGCCTTGGTCCTTGGGTCCAAAAAAAGAGTCACGGGAGTAATTTGTTTGTCGGCAAATTTCTGCTCATAGATGCAAATGTTGGCTTTTCAAAACGGTCGGTTCTATACCTATTATTCTTGGCCTTTGCTTATAGGGCTTCTCAACAACTGCCTTCCTTCAGACCGGAACTTGTTATGTAGGTAACTAAAAGTTTTCCTGAGTTTTACTTTGTCGTCTTTTGTCTCGGTACTGATGATAACGCCCCCGTTCTTTGTTTTACGCATCCTTAAAAGTTTGATTTTTTTTATATATCTTTGCCCCACACTGGGATTTTTTCCCTGCTTCGTGTGTGCGGTTACAAACATTTAAACTCACATACACAAGACATCCAGATCCGGAACAGCTATCTGTAGGCCAAGAAGATCTTCAAAATATGGAAAAAAATATTTGCCTAGTTTTACTTTCTGAAAACCTTGTCTACATTCCAACTGCTTGCATTAATTTTTATATTATTTATTTACCAAGCGCCTATCATTACTCTGTTCATTTACACTGCACACAAAATAATAAAACAGTCACTCCCGCAGTACAATTGACTAATAATACTCTACACTATATACTATCAAAAAATAGTTACACAACACAACCACGACCCCAAAATATCATACAGTCTCTAAAATATTATTTCGTATCTAAAATTATTTTCAATATTTTTCGCAGCCATTCATCAAGACTTGAATTCACACTTATTAATCTCATTTTACATAAAAAATATAACAGCACATAATATTACGAACAAATTAACCTATAAATACGAACCTGCTAAATTATTACTTAAGCGAAATTCAATGAGTTAAATCATTTACAAAGTGGAATAGACTCTTTTAATGTTGCTGATTTTGTCATCTGTGATGTGGAGGAGTGCATAGCTCAGTTACCAAACTCCAAAAAATGTCTTAAAATGTTTCAACAAAATATTCGGAGTGTAAAATGTAACCTACCTGGATTATTACCGATTATAGCCAGTACTGGGGTGGATTGGGACTGCATTGTTTTGACAGAGTGCTGGTTGCCATCAACCGTTTTCTTGCCTTCTTTGGATGGATATAACAGTTTTGCCACCACTAATAATCTTACGCAGAATGAAGGTGTTGTTGTGTATTACAAGAATAGTTTGTTTATCTCAGTTGAAGAACCTGATATTGAGGGTGCAAACTGTCTTGTGCTTACCTTAAATAAAGATACAGTAGCTTTGGCCATGTATAGGCCCCCCGGGTACAGAAATATTGATAACTTTTTAAAATCTCTCAATCAAATAGTTACTATTAAAATACTCATCTAAGCAAACTATCATATTATTGGGGGACATTAATATTAACATTACCGAAGACAGTGCTGACAACAATGTTCCTGCATATCTAGATATGATGGCTTTCCACGGTATGATGCCTGCATACACATCGCCTACGCACAATAAAACATGTTTAGACCACACGTTCCTGAAGACTAAACTAACAGCTCGTTGTGTTATACTCCAGACAACAATTACGAATCATAATAGTGTTGCCTTGTATATAACCAGTATTCCTAAACAAAAACCTGTCAAAATTGTAAAGTACTTAGATCACAACCTTCTAAATGCTGCACTTAAAAATGTTGACTTTAGTCCACTATACACAATTAAAAGCGCCAACGATGCTGCTAATTTCTTCCATAGTATTCTTTATACGGCTATCAAAAACAACACTACAGAAATCAAAATATCAAATAGGAAAAAAAATCTAAAACCGTGGATAACCCCAGGCATTCTAAAGTGCATTAAAAACCGCGATAATTTATATAAAAAGGTGAAGAAAAACCCAGACAATGACATATACAAGGCTACATATAAACGATACCGAAGTTTTTGTTCATCTTTATAAAAAAATATTAATAAGGACTATAAGAAACAACAATTCCAAATCGCAGGAAAAATAGTTTTTTTTTTTGGAAAATAGTCAAAGAAATAACATACTTAACTAAACCCAGTCCGATTGAACTTATAAGTACCAATGACCCCCAAAATTCTGCAAATAATGTTAACCGATACTTTGCAAATGTTGGTAAATCTTTAGCAGACAAAATCACTAAAAATAATCTGCAAACGGAACCTACCACCTTAAACTTGTGTAGCCATTCATTTTGCCTGCTCCCTACGGATGAAGATGAGATTGGGACGTTAATAGCAGGGTTAAAGAGTGATTGTTCGGTAGGTCTTGATATGATATCTAGCGACATTTTGAAATCAAATAAAGATATTCTAACATTACCAATAACATACGTCTGTAATTTGTCTCTCACAACCGTTGTATTTCCAAAGATCTATAAGAAGTCAAGAGTCCACCCGATACATAAGAGTGGTGACAGAGACTGTGTCAATAACTATAGGCCAATCTCAATTCTCCCTACCCTATCAAAAATTTTAGAGCGCATCATTAAGAAAAGACTTGTTAACTACTTGGAAAATAAAAATCTTCTCTCACAAGCACAATTTGGTTTCAGAGCCAAGAGATCCACCGCCGATGCTGTGTTAGAACTAACAAACTATATAGTTAACAACCTAGATTCAAAGAAAAAAACCATTGGAATATTCTTAGACTTAGCGAAGGCCTTTGACACAGTATCTGTCCCTATCCTGTTAACGAAACTCGAAAGCCTTGGTATCCGGGATCTTCAATTAAAATTATTTAAAGATTACCTAACTGACAGAACGCAATGTGTAAAAATCGGTAACATAACCAGTGAAGAGGTCCCAGTGACTTTTGGAGTTCTTCAGGGCAGTATTCTGGGACCGACCTTGTTTCTAGTCTATATAAACGATATATGTCAGCTAGGATTACCCGATTCGAAAATTGTTGCGTTTGCGGATGATACGGCCTTACTTTTCAGTGGCAACTCCTGGCATGAAGTTTTTGCCAAAGCTCAGATAGGCATGAACACTGTGACCAGTTGGTTAAATAAGAACTTACTTACGCTAAATGTAGATAAAACGACCTACATAACATTTTCCATTAAAACCAATGACAAACCGACTTCCTCTTTAAGCATTATCTCCCATTCGTGCACAAATACAAATGACACAAGTTGTCAGTGTCCTAACCTTAAAAATACTGAATCCACCAAGTATTTAGGCGTAATTATTGACAGAAATCTTAAATTTCACGATCATATTAATCTTTTATCTGCGAGAGTACGTAGACTTATAGTTATATTTAAAGCCTTAAGAAACACTGCATCAAAATCTATTATAAAATCGGTCTACTACGCTCTCTGCCAATCCCAGCTTGAATACTGTATCACCACATGGGGTGGCACATCTAAAACTCATTTCCTAAAAGTTGAAAGAGCACAAAGAGCACTCCTAAAGGTAAGCTTGTTTCTACCTTTTTATCACCCAACAACTGATCTCTACTCAAAATGGAAGGTACTTACTGTGAGACAGCTCTTCATCCTAAAAACGGGTATGAAACAACACTCCTTAACAACTTTTTAACCAGCAACAATCAGAAACAAACGTCGCAAACATGTAGTCTACTCTGCATCGTCTTTCAAAACTAAGTTTTCACATCGGTTTTTCTGCTACCAGGTTTCAAACTTATACAATAAGTTAAACCGGGCCTTAAATATATATCCTTTACCAAAAACCAAATGTAAGTCTTTGGTGTCGAACTGGTTGCAAAATTTGGATTATAGTTTTACAGAAAGTCTACTTAATTCAAACTAAATTAGTACGATATAAGTTTATAACTTACACCCAAATCACACTACACCTGATATTCACCAACTCAACACTACACAGTGACATCACATAGACACTAACATCATTCACTCTCTTAGACACACACATACACACATACAGGCGCTCTGCTTAACTTTTTGTTTATAGCTTCGTTTTTATTACTTCTACCGTCAAAATGTTTTAAATTCTTAATAATTAATCTCCATATCTATAACTTTGAATTGTAATACCATATTTTTTGATGAAAACTATCTTTCCTTCCGTGGGGTGGGGACCTGGTGATTTGTAATACAGGCATTTTATGCCTAACTCAGACACCAGCTCCTCACATTGTTATTAGGACATATAGAGTGTAAAACATAGAATAAGCTTGTCATTGTGAGGAGAAATAAAGAATTTTATTATTATTATATTATTATTATACAAATATCCGATCGCTCAACCACTACGCCAACCGTGTTGTCATTTCCTCAGGACTTATTCTATGACTTTTTATGAAGGAAAATTACGAAACTACATTTTACTTTCAACCGACTTCCCAAAAAGGAGGAGGTCCGTCCTATGTTCGACATTATGTATGTTATTTTTTATTTTTTGTGTATTTTCACCGATATCTCCGTCAATTGTGGACTGATTTTGAAAATTATTTTTTTGTTTGAAAAAGTATGCTCCGAAATTGGTTACATTCTAATTTGGTGAAGATCTGATGAAGAACTTCGGAGGTATACAACATAACTCTTCAATAAATAACGGCAAATCTCTCGGGATTGCTGCAATCGCATGTCTGTTTATTGTTTATACCATTTCATGACGTAACTTCACGCCAGTACGCTCTTAAGGGGTACGCAGATCTTTCATTTCACCGGTTATGTTCAAGTTTCATGAAATCTATTCTGGCTTTATAACCTTACTAAGTTGCCTATTAGGTAGGTACAACAAAAAAAGTGAAAAATAAAAAATCTTTTTTGCAAAAAAATACTACCGACTTCCAAATACAAAACTACAAAGTGAAAAATAACTTAATTTTTTTAAGTCGGTGTTCATAACGTAAAAGTCGGTAGTATTTTTTTGCAAAAAAGTTTTTTTTTCTTTAGATAAATTGCAATAGAGCTGAGGTTATTGGTAGCTCCGTAGAACTAGATAGGTCAAGATTATAAAAAAAAACAAGATTCAATTCAAACAGTAAATAATGTGAAATTTTGACCTACGGTCAATGATATTCAAATAATTACGTTACGTTATACACTCACAAAACAATTGAATAAAGTGTGCCGCATATAGCGGCAGCACACATACACACTTTTCATTCATCTAACATTAAAACATATTTATTTTAATCAATAAATAAATTAATTAAAAATACACACGATGGCATTTATTTTATTTTGTTTTTTTTTCAACAAAGCCTATCGCTCTTCGCCATGCGTGACATAAACTAAAGATTAAAGGTCACAATTGTGACCTATTCGAGTCTTCAAAATGCGCGCGCTCATAACATATCTGTTTATTTGAATATCATTGCCTACGGTCAATAAAATCGCAAAAAAAAAAAAAAACCTGAAAACACTTCCGATTTAAGATTTATTCAGTCAGACATCAGTCCGTCATAAATCACTGTTGCCTAATTTGTTTATTGTTATGTATTTATTTTAAATTATAGCTATTTGCCCGCGGTTTAGCGCCCGTGGTCCACCGCGCAGGACTCGATTTTTTCGGGATAAAAAGTCTATGACCCTCAGGATTAATGAAGCTTTCTACTGGTGAAAGTCCAGAGATTACTTCCTATAAACAAACTCACAAATTGTACCTCACTCTTTATAATATTATTAGTAAAGATTAGCGATTTAGCCATTGCTTTGGTGCATAATAGGTACAGTCAAATACAGCAGCAGCCACCTGGAAGCGAGAAGCTCAGGACCGGACGATGTTGCGACGTTTGGGGGCGGCCTATGTCCAGCAGTAAACGCAAGAAGATTTCTTTATTTTATTTATATACACTTTATTGTACACCATAATAAACAAGAAAAAAAGAAACTTAATACTAAAAATATACAATGGGCGGCCTTATCGCATTCCGCGATCTCTTCCAGGCAACCTGGAATGGACAGAGATTACATGGACATGACATGGGTTTGTCAGTGGTGCGACAATACCAACAATGAACAAATTATAGATACATTAATACTTACTAGAAACGCAAATACATACATATGCTAAGTAATAGATACATAAATACATACATACTTAATATATAAGCAATGAAAATAAATGATGTACGACAATCAAAGCACATTTTGTCAAAAACCAAGAGCACAATCACAGCGATAGGTAATTTTCTTTGATGAGTTTTTTAAATACAGGCAACGACTGAGCACGTTTTATTGGGTCAGGCAATGCATTCCACAGACGAGCAGCCTGGACAGTAAAAGATTTATACATGAAAGTTGTGGAATGCATTGGCATTTTAAGTTCCAAGTTATTTGATGACCTTAATCGCAGATAAACTGTAAACGATTCTTGAGGTAAAAAGGGGTGGAAGGAGTATAGAGCACATTCAACAAAAGAGAAAGAATATGAGCGGACACATGGTCATATTGGCGCAAACCAAATATGAATCTTATCCAAAAATTTGGAAGGCGCTCAAGTTTATCGAGTTGTTCTTGAGTAAGATCAAGATAGCTGGCATAAAGAAAAGAAAGAAAGATTTTTTTTTTTTTTGCGTCTGTATAATCAAGGATAGGAAGAAGAAGAGATTGTGCAAGCGCAATATTAGTGGCAGTCGAAACAAAATTACGCAGTCTGCTCAAAGTTGCACCAGATGAAAACAACTTGCGGCTGACTTCTTGCAGTTGATCAGTCCAAGAGAAGCTCTTGTCGATGAGTATCCCCAAGTTTACACTTTCGCGATCCTAGAAACCATTAACTGCCAACTATAATTACCTGCGTCTTTACAGGGTTGACCATAAGCCCATACCTCCTGCTCCAATCGCAAATGTGAGCCAGATCAAGATTGATGGTATCTATAGCCTCAGACACCTTTCCGAGAGGAGCACGCGAGTATAATTGCAGATCGTCTGCATAAAGATGGTAGGAAGAAATTAGTTAATTGGAGATTGAGTTTATAAAAACTGCGAATAGTAAAGGGGATACTGGCGCCCGAACAGGTAACTACGAAACCAGTCAACCACCGATGGAGATATATTAAGAGAGCATAGAATGCCAAGCAAAACATCGAAATCAACAGTATTAAAAGCATGACTGAAAGCCAGCAATGCCAAGACCGTGAGATTACTGCTTTGCATGGCTGACCGAATATCATCCGTAATGTTGAGAAGAGCTGTGAAGGTGCTGTGACCAGGACGGAAACCGGACTGGAAGGGACTGAGGAGATTATTTTTGGATAGGAAAGTGCTTATTTGATTATGGATTAACCGTTCTAGGACTTTGGACAGTATTTTGGACGGTATTCAGAAAAGGATGTGGGATACGACTTTTTTGGTAAAGGAACTATTTGTGCATCTTTCCATGAGAATGGAAAGACACCGCTAGACGCAGAAAAGTTAAGGATGTGGCAAATGACAGGAAGGATAACGTCCAGCACCGAGTAACATTTTACGGCCGATACAGTCACTTCCTACTGCATTGGAAGTAATTGATTGTATGCTCTTCTTAACATCACATGCGGTGAATTGACTAAAAACAAAGAAGAAGATTATTGAGGTATGGGTTAGTACGAGTTTCTACCAAAGCGGTAAAAAGATAAGTTTGCATTATTTTCACAGTGGCCGCTAAGCCCTTAGAACAGCCCAGTATCATCATCATCGTCATATCAGCCGAAATACTTCCACTACTGGACATAGGCGTCCCCCAGGCGTCGCCACATTGACCAATCCCGTGCGTCTCGCATCCAGCGCATTCTCGCAACCTTAACGTATCGTCTTCCGGTTCGCGGTCGCCATTCCAGAACTTTACGACCCCGGCCATCCGTTCTGCGAGCAACGGGCCCTTGCCACTTAAGTTTCGAAATTCTTCGGGCTATGTCGGTAACTTTGGTTCTCATGCGGATATCCTCATTTTTGATCCAACCACGCAAAGAAACTCCGAGCATAGCCTACTCCATTGGCCTTTGGGTGACTTTAAGCTTTGCCATAAGGCCCATTGTGAGCGACCACGTCTCGGTCCCATAGGTGATTACTGGCAACACACTTATAGAATGTTGTCTTGACACACTGCGGTGAATTGGACGAGAAGATACCGCGCAACTTCTCGAACGCCCAGCCGGGTCAGATTCGACGGTTGACCTCTTTCTCGAAGCTAGACCTACTCAACCGGGTAGACAAAATTGTCTACAACTTCGAGTGTAGTCTCCGATCTTGATAAGAGTGGGTGTTACATGGGCATTCACCATGACTTTGGTTTTTTCCATGTTCATTTTGAGACCCACTCTTTCGGAAGCTCTACTGAGGTCATCGAGCATTGTACATGGTCTCAGCCATGACCACTATTTTTTTTATTTGTGATGGGTTTGCTCTTGACTCTAGTCTAAGTCATAGGTGACAGAGACAGAGTCGACGATGGAGTGAGCTTACCCAGAAGAAGCCTGTTCACTCTAACTTTGAAGAGATTCGGGTTGAATGCGTTCGGAAACACAGACGCAGGTAGTGAGTTCCATTCATTCGCTGTGCGCATTATGAAGGATGTTTGGAAGCGCTTGGTGCGAATTGGTGGAATGGCAACAAGGTAAGGATGGTAACTTGCAGTGCGTCTAGATGTCCGATGGTAGAAGGGGGCTGGTGGAATGAGGTCGTGGAGTTCTTGAGCACACTCACCGAAATACAGTCTGTAGAAGACCGACAAGCAGGCAACCTTGCGGCGATGAGCCAAGCTGTGAAGCTTGATATCCACCCAGGGCCGGATTTAAGGGAGGGCAATCGGGGCAACTGCCCGGGGCCTCCACAAGAGAGGGGCCCCCACATAAATTGTATTTATTAAAAAAAAACTTACACAACTATAGGGTATCTATAGTGGAATCTCTAACTCGAATGTCTGAAAAAAGTTTTTGACTTAACAAGAACTTCGAGATACATATGATTTAACTGCTGAAATTTCGAGCGACTAAGTCGCGTTTTCTAAGTATATTTTTCGATTTGTAGAGTCAAACCCAACCTAAAAATTGAATTGAACTTAGAAAATTTAATTAATATATTCATTAATTGCACGTGTACAAGACAAAAACAATAGATTAGAAGCCCCTAACCCGAACATTCATTTTGGATGTTATTGCTATTATTTCGGAGAATTCCAAGTAAGACGTCAGATGTCATTGTATTTTACTAACTACGACTTTTGGAAACTCCTTTTTGAAATTCGAGATATAGAGTATAAATATGTATTATCAATACTTCGTAGGGAAATAACATTTTGTTCGAGTTACATAGTTTAAATAATTCGAGATACCGCGTATCTAAGGGTTCAGCGGAAGGAAATGGCATTTTTTTCGACTTACTGAGGATTTTGACTTAACGAGGTTCGAGTTATAGAGATTCCATTGTATTACTATTTGAAAACTTATCTAGTAATTTTTATTTTATATGATTTTAACATTATTTATTATATCTTAATTTTACTTGCAGCAGCGTATTGTTTTACTGTGTTTGCGACCGATGGTCGATCCGTGATCTCGTCTCGTTAGAGCTATCGCTCTGGGAACACAATACGGGGTGTTGCGGTGCGCGGGGTTCACGCCGCCCGCTTGCCTGTCTCCCCTCCCATACGATTATATAAATAAATTATTGAAACACTTGCAAGAAAAATAAGATTTAACCTATTTGAAAAATAATTAGGGTCCTCCACTCCCTTGTTGCCCCAGGGCCTCCACACCTCTAAATCCGGCCCTGTATCCACCAGATCAATGTCGCCGATGAGCCTCTTGGCTCTGCGTTCCACCAAGTCAAGCGCGGCAAGCTGATACTTTGCTGAGCCATCCCAAAGGTGGCTGCAATACTCCATGCACGATCGGACTTGCCCTTTGTACAGGGTTAAAAGCTGTCCAGGCGTAAAGTATCGCTTCACCCTATTTAGGATGCCCAGTTTTTTGGTGGCGTTAAAGGAGACCAGATTGTCATCACCCCCCTGGGAGACAAGGCTTAAGGTCAAATCTGTCCGCTCTACCATAGTCTCTCTCAAGGATCGAACTTCATCCACGCTGGTTCCTGCACTGGACAGGTATCTCCCTGAAACAGTACTGTCATCTGCGTACCCAACAATAGGTCATTGATGTGCAGCAGGAAAAGAATTGCAGAGAGAACAGACCCCTGAGGAACTCCGGAATCAATAGCCATAAGGTCAGAGGAGCAGCCGTCTATGACTACTCGGATCGACTGTTCGCAAAGGAAGTCTGATATCCAGCTACAAAAACCAGCGGGGATGCCATACGCAGGAAGCTTACTGAGTAGACTTGCGTGCCAGACCCTGTCAAAGGCCTTCGAGATATCCAGCGATACAGCAAGTGCTTCGCCGTGTCTCTCGATGGCTTCGCCCCAGCAGTACGTGACATACACAAGAAGATCGCCAGTAGACCGTCCCCGGCGAAAGCCATATTGACGGTCACTGAGGAGATTATTGTCTTCAAGGTAGGTCAGCAAATTACAGCACCCTTTCCATAATTTCGCACAGAATGGAGGTAATGGCGATTGGACGGTAATGGACAGGGTCTGCACGGTTGCCTTTTTTGGGCACTGGTTGCACATTTGCAAGCTTCCAGGACTTTGGCACCGTTCTTTTTACAAGAGAGAGGCGGAACAAGCGTGTCAACACAGGAGAAAGTTCGGGCGCACACAGCCTCAGTACTCTCGCTGGAATGCCGTCAGGCCCGCTGGCCTTGTTCACGTCTAGACTGCACAATACTCTTCGGACCTCTTTGATGTGCTCCTGAGTGCCGCATCTCGTCCCAGTCTGCTGATTCGTATCGCCTTACTCGCCTCGTGCCTCTAGGACTCTCATCTGGAGTAGAGCAAGTCGACACGGATTTCACCAGACAATGGTCAGATGTTCCCAGCGGGGCTGAGACCGATACCGAATGACTGTCCGGATAAGTTGTCAGCAGAAGGTCTAAGCAATTGGGTGTATGGCCGTCAACATCCGGTACCCACGTTGCCACATTCACCAGCTGGGATAGATCTAGCTATAGAGAAAACTTGCGCGCCTCTTAACCGGCATGGTCAGTTTTCCGGATACGGGTACAACCATTCCTTATGGTGGGCGTTAAAGTCCCCCAGAAAATTAAGCTTCGCTGTTGGGTACCGTTGCTGGGCTATGTCAGCCGACTCCATGAGGCAGTTAAAGAGCGCTGTCGTCTCCTGGTTACCGGTGTGCGATCGGTAGACGCCGATGTAGAGAGACTTCTCCACGCCAGTGTCCACAAGTAGCCATATGGCAGAAAAACCCGATTTCTCAAAGCAACGCAGACGACGACAACAAATGTCATCGCGGACGTGCACACAGACCCCAGCTTGCTTCTTGAACTTGTGTTCAAGAGAGTAACCCGGGTAGTTGAGGTACGCCACGTCCGACGGGTTGTTATCTTCGTCTCCGTTAGAAAAAGCAGGTGCGGCTTCTGGGTCTCAATGTGGTGGTGGACCGGATCGAGATTAGAGTGCAACCGCCTGATGTTAGTGAGGTGCACTTTTAGTGGGAGGAAGTGCAGCCGTTGTTTCACCATATTCTTCTTTGCTTTGGTCATTTTTTTTTAGAGTTTGCTGGGGAAGAAGTTAAACTGTCGAGGCGCTGCTCAGTGAACCAAGTGGAACACTGGAGCTAACCCAACCTATGGGGAACTCATTAGGAGACAGCGGGGACGCCCGAACCCCCCCGGATATGGCCACCGTGTCCTCCCATCCACTCGCCAGCTGGCACGGTGGAGCATACCGGGATTTTTCGCGAGTAGGCGGGGCAGCCTTTGGCACGTGGCTGGCGTGCTACTTGGGCCCCCTACTGACTGCGGCCAACGGCTGGCACCGTGCTTCGCTAGCGGGATCGCTACCCTCCAAAATGAGTTACCCGGCAAGTTTTGCCCAGAGACCAAGACCGGTTCTGAACAGCGCAACTGACATCCTCCTTCTCCCCCAAAGGCACTGGCAGTTCCACACACCGACGGAACACAGCAAGCTGCTTGGCGCCGGACTCCGGTGGGATGGTGGTCGCGAGCCAGGCGGCCCCTTGCGGAGCCTACCACCGCTTAAGTGGGATCGTTCAGCCGTACCGCAGGCAAGCCTGTGGTGCCGTTGCCCGGGATGGACCGCTAGGAGGTAGATCCCATACCCATCCCAAAAAACTATGTCGTCGACAAACCGAAGGTGAGTGATGTACTCGCCATTAACATTGAAGCCTAGCCTCCAGTCCTAAAGCTTAAAGATATCCTCCAGCGCAGCAGTGAATCGTCTCGGAGAAATGATGTCTCCCTGTCTCACACAGCGCTGGAGAAGATTGAGCTGGAGCGCTGGAGAGATAGGTTTCGAGGTCTGATCCTGAAGACGGACTGACTTGGTGGCGTTTTTGTACAAACACTTCAACGCCTCGATTTACCGGTAGTCGATCTGGCACCGTTGAAGAGACTGCAGTACAGCCCAAGTCTCGATCGAATCGAAGGCTTTCTCGTAGTCCTCAAACGCTAGCAGAGGCAGGTTATAATCTACGGTCTTCTGTATAACCTGCCGCAGCGTATGTATGTGGTCTACGGTGCTAAAGCCTTTTCGGAATTGGGCTTGTTCGGGAGGCTAGAAATCGACAAACTTGCGCGCGAGACGATTCGTGATGACTCTCGAAAACAATTTGTATATATGGCTAAGGAGTGAGATGGGCCTATAGTTCTTCAGCCGGGCGTTGTCGCCCTTCTTGAAGAAGAGTACCACCACACCCCTGCACCATGCCTGTGGCGTTTTGCCCTCGAGTATGACGGAATCAAACAGCTTCTGAAGAGCCTTAAGGACTGTTTTCCCACTCGCCTTAAGGAGTTCGACTGTAATTCCGTCACCACTCGGCGCGCGGCGCCTTGTTGTTTGTAAGATGTTTCAGAGCCAACCTAGTCTCGTACAGGCTGACATCCGGGATGTCTCGGTATAGTGTCGGGTCAATCTAGCTGATGTGCACAACTACCCATAGAATGCTCTGGTTTAGCGGTTTGCCCAATAGCCAGATCCCTTGAAAACACTTTGGAGCCTTTATTTCGCTCAATCTTTAATACGCTCGGTATTAAAGCGACGGAGGTCTCTTTTCAAGGACTTAGAGATCCGTCTATTGAGCAACCGGTATTTGCACACCTCATCGAAAGACTGGATCATATCACGCCTCTCCTTCATAAACTTGAGAGTAGGATCAGCGAGCTTTTTGTTTCTATGTGTACGACGGGTCTTGAACAACTTAGACCCAACCGTATGGACAGTTTCCACGAAACCATCGTTGTTATCGTCCACGGAGCTCCCTAGATACTCGAAACGATTCTCGAGTTCGAGCTGAAAGCTCTCGGGGTTTTGGACCTGGATCTGTGCTTGACGGAACGTGGACTTCATCAGTCGAGACCTTTCAAGCTTGATATTAATGTTCAATGTGCCTCTTACCATGCCGCGTATGAGCGCTTATCCCGCCGACAAACTGTTACGCAATTTGGTAGGTATAATTGAATGTGTAAAAGTGTTTGATTCAAAATAAACGATTTAAAAAAAAATCGGTGATCGCTCACGGTTTTCACCGAATTTATCCCAGAGACATCATTGAACATTTGCTTCCTGGTTGACATGATGAAGTCGATCTCATTTTTCGTTGCATCATCGGGCTCTGTAAGGTCCACTTCCTGAGTTCACGCTTTCTGAAGAAGGAGTTCATCATATAGAGGCCATCCTTCTCCATAAAACTGGCCAGTAGGTAACCCCGGTGGTACCGACGTCGAACTCCAAATTGCCGCACTTGCAACTCATCATCGTCTCGTTTGCCCAGTTTCGCGTTGAAGTTTTGAAACCATGCATGTGAAATATCCTCATACATGGTCTCCACCTCGTCGTCGGGGTGTGTTGAGGTCGGGGCGTAGACCTGTACGACCTTCAGCGAATATCTCGAGGATATTCTGACTATAAGGTACGCCACGCTGGTCGACACACTCTCGTTCTTCACTACGTTATTCACAAGGGACTTGTTCAAAA
Source organism: Orthosia cruda (assembly GCA_964057195.1). Taxonomy (NCBI): domain Eukaryota; kingdom Metazoa; phylum Arthropoda; class Insecta; order Lepidoptera; family Noctuidae; genus Orthosia; species Orthosia cruda. Next base: position 334,127 of record OZ059849.1, read on the forward strand.
CCAAACGTTTCGAATTTTTTTGTTATTTTGTTGCAACACTGTGTCAGCTCGCTTCACAACTTTTGATTGAGTTGGCGTTGACACTTACTCGTAAAAATGTGATTGACGGCGCGAGACGCGACGATTCGGTCTTGATCTGAGGCCTTAGTGCGAGTTTTTACTCACGCTCACTCGTGATAACGTAAACGATCTCTTATGTCAAAATGTATACCAAAAAAGTGGTTTCTCCTTACCGTCACCAGACGGCGCTTATCCAGTTTCAATACAAAATGATGTTTACGTTAACGCGATTGAACGTGAGTAAAAACTTGCACTAAGGCCTCTGGTTTTGTTTGTTAATTGTGTTCGCGATACGCGTGTGGTACTGAAAATCGCCCATGTATTTCTTTTTGTGTATATTTCGCGCGCAGCGATGTATTTTTGTCGGAAGCGTGTCTCGATGTCTGGCGGAGATATAACCAGACCACGTCTCTTATTCCCTTTATTATATATATTTTCCCTGTAACCCTCGATCGGACACGGGATTGGACATGGGACCAGGAGAGCACCGCAGGAAAAAATGTGAGTAATAGTAGTAAGTTGTCTACCACATTGTATCACTTTCTACCTGTCTGACAGGAATCGGTATCTGAAAGAACAAACCCCTAGTTTACCGCTGCTGCGTATCGCAGTTTCGCGGGTATAGAACTTATAGGATCCAAGAGAAGCAAGAGTCCAAGAGTAGCGTTGCTCATGGGCCCCAGGGTTGCCTCTTGGCTGTGATCCGCAGGACTGTATTCCACAGGACTTGTGGACGATAAACTCGACTCCACCCTGGGACTGCTGGTCACCCTCTCAGAAATAGAGCAACCTACAGGATTTGAGGATCATCGAGTCCTTCCCCTCTCTTCGGACTTCAGATAACCCTATAATAATCCATCGTAACCTGCTTAATTCCTCTTCGAGTTCGGTGATCTTTTCGTCGATCCACGTCCAGTCGTCAGAGTTTGTCGGGTTAGCCATCTTCTCCGGAGATGCTAAGAGCACCCCTTGCCATGCTGTAACCTCGACCGCTATCGTACTCAAGGATAGGTAGGCTGCCGGGCACTAAGAGTCATTTATTATTTGTGGTATTCATTTGTGGTTTTGCCATAATTGCCACGCTTGGCAGGTGGTTTAGCGATCGCAGTATGGTTGTTACAAATGCACAGAGAACCATTGCTGCCCATTATCTGGAGTCTGTTATGTCCCTTAGTCGCCTCTTACGACACCCACGGGAAGACATGGTTTTTTTTTTACATCCAACACCATACGGTACTCCGACACCATACGGTATAGCCCAGTAAATGCTGGCCAAACAGGAATGTATGATACATCCAGACATGCATCGTAGATTCATTTAAATATTCAAAGAAAATAGTAGTGTTTGTCTCATAAGACTCAATATACACTTACTATCCTTGGAGGCGTCTTGTTAAATAAAACATGTTTGAAAGAAGCTATCGTGTTTTTGATGAGTGCAATAAAAAAAAACTTTTTGCAAAAAAATACTACCGACTTCCAAATACAAAACTACAAAGTGAAAATAACTTTATTTTTTGAAGTCGGTGTCTTTCGTAGGTACCAATTTGTTTGTGTTATGGACACCGACTTCAAAAAATAAAGTTATTTTTCACTTTGTAGTTTTGTATTTGGAAGTCGGTAGTATTTTTTTGCAAAAAGATTTTTTATTTTTCACTTTTTAGTTGTACCTACCCAGCGACCACACAGCCCCTAGACGCCTCATAACAGGCGAGCGATGTCTGTCAACACATATGACTAAAAAGATCATATACAGGTAATACAGCTCGCCACTCGACAATTTCGAATTAGTACCGACCACTTCTGTGAGCCGTAAACACTTCCGCGTCAGTCAATAAAAAATTGATGAAATAAATATTATAATGGCCTCTTGTACAATACTTTGATATGGTAACAACAGCCAGACTTCGAATTTCCGGAAAAATGGCATAACATTTAATTGATAAGTTAATAGTTACATATAAACATAATTAGATTTATTTTCTGATATTATTTATCGGAGTTCATATTATGCTGGTCACGTTTGTAGGTGAAAACGCCCACCGCATGTTTGCGTCTCTTTCTTTTTAAAGTATTTTTTTCGCTATCTCTTCTCCTCTATAATTTCGTAAACACAACTAGTGATGCACCATATCCTATGACCAAATCTGTTATCGTTAGAACTAGAAACCTTACAAATAAAGACATTAAATTGAATAGTTTGTTAATTCTGAAACGATTTTTTGATTACGTTGTTTTACTAATATTTAATATTACTATATTTTCAACACACTTGCTCATAAAGTGGCTCTAATTTCACCGCAATTAGGCACATAATGACACCTGTTATCAAACTGTGACTTTTTCATTACTATTATTCACAAGTGAGTTATCGAGTTTTTTTTTAATTTATTGATTGAGTTGCTTTGTTCTTAAAAAAAGTTTCCATACAAAAAAGTTCGTGCTCAATAGTACAAATGCAAAACATTTCATGCAACTTCGTATTTAAATAGATAATTTCAACTTGTACGTGTTTAATAAATAAAACTTGCACTCAAATACAAATTTTGTTTGTGTCTGTAATAAAAAAAACTTGAAATTCCCCATTTTATACGTAGCTGTGGCTAAAACGCAATTCGCAAAAAGCCATAAAAAAAAACATTATTTTTAGTCTATGGCCGATCGCCATAGACTAAAAATAATGTTTTTTTATTGTTAGATGCGCGGGCATAGGAAAACTGATTAATTTTGCCCGCCATTGCGAAAAAAAATTCACATCTCGTTTTCACTGTTGGAAATGATTTTTTTGTATTATTTTCTTCACAAGTGTGTTGAAAAACGTCGTATGATACACGTGTGTATTGATGATTACCGTCCTCGGCTCTCTTAAGACCCTCACCTGACGGCTCGGGTCTCAATGACGCTTCAGCGGTAATCACCAACCTTACACACTTGTACCATAATGTACTATTAAGAACCAACAACCGAAAAAAGTATGTTACCTTTAGAATTTTGTTTTTTTTTTAGTTTTAACATTTTATGTTATTACTAAAATGTTATATTTAATAAGTTGGTCCCATTTTAATTTGGTGAAGATCTGATTAAGAACTTCGGAGATATACAACAGAACTCTTCAATAAATAACGGCAAATCTCTCAGGATTGCTGCAATCGCATGTCTGTTTATTACCAATACCAATTTTTTGCGTTATGGACACCGACTTCAAAAAATAAAGTTATTTTTCACTTTGTAGTTTTGTATTTGGAAGTCGGTAGTATTTTTTTGCATTTTTTTTTTTATTTTTCACTTTTTAGTTGTACCTACTCGTACCTAATAGGCAAGTTGGTAAGGTAATATAACGCCAGAATAGATTTCATGAAACTTGAACATAACCGGTGAAATGACATGCGTACCCCTTAAGAGCGTACTGGCGTGATGTTATGTTATGAAATGGTATAAACAATAAACAGACATGCGATTGCAGCAATCCCGACAGATTTGCCGTTATTTATTGAAGAGTTCTGTTGTATATCTCCGAAGTTCTTCATCAGATCTTCACCAAATTAAAATGGGACCAATTTCGGAACATATTCTATCAACAAAAAAATATTTTTTAATATCGGTCTACAATTGACGGAGATATCGGTGAACATACACAAAAAAAAAAAAAAACAAACATGAAGTCGAACATAGAACCTCCTCCTTTTTGAGAAGCCGGTTAAAAAACTAGTATTTTATTTCAATTCTATATTTTTCCGCCATCCAAAATCATCCAAGATCTAGAAAATCTCAAGTTGTCTGTAAGTATAAAAGGCCAATGTTTCTGTTTGTTCCCAAAAGGTACATACCGGAAAAGATGTTAATACACAAATATACATTGAACATAAATACATGATGATAATTGCAAGGTCGAAAGCAATAATGGCTCGAAATTCTCAACAACCGTTGAGTTCCGTACTTCCGCAGCTTCAAAAATGGAATGTGTTTGCTAGGAGGCAAATTAACAATATATTACAAATTGTAAATACTAATAATATCAAAGTAACTGCATACTAAGATAACGTTTTAGAGTTCCTTAAACAATTTGGGTGGGTTGTGGTTTATACAATATACAATCACTACCGTTATTTTATTTGAAAAACTTACAGCTAATTACAAGGATGCATTATCATTATAATAAAAAATAAGGTCATTTACACGTTCCCTCTTATATTAACAAAGCAGATAGAACATTACAGGTGGTACTACAAACAAAGAAACCATATTGAAATGAAATCGTTTATTTGCTAAATGTAGGAGTACAGATTAGATGTTCTTTTTGTAGAGTCCCTATACATTTTGCCTTACGGCATGCAATTTTTTTTTAAATTTAATATACAGAAAAACCAATATTTTTATAGATTATCATAATTTCAAAGCAATAAATAACCAGTCCTAACATTTATTTTTGTGAAACAGGAAATAAAAAAATAATTTAGGTTTAATAAGTTAAACAGTTTTTTTTATTTTTTGTATAGCGAAACATTATTTGAATACAACAATAATCAAAATTATATAAAAACGTTAATAATATAATAATCAATCATCATTTACAAAATCAGTAATAGTGTAGTAACACTTATCCACTATCATTTTTGTTAACAGTTTTTTAAATACATTGGTGGGTCATTCTAGTAGAGTATTGGGTAGCTTATTATAAATAAGCCATACATAAAATATTATTTCTTAATAGGGTTTTGTGACCACCTGTATAAAGTTGATTTTTAGGGTTCCGTACCCAAATTTTTGAAATCGCCTCTTAAAACCCTTTATTTTGATACCCCACTCGATGGGTTTGGAAGAAAAATACAAATTGGGCCCCCACAATAAGGCGCCCAAAAGCCGCCATTTTTTCTATTTTCCTAGTTTTATGTAGCCAGTAACACTCGCGAGGTCAAGACGAATCGAATCGATAGGAACAAACATATATATATAGACTGATATACACATTACCCTCCTTCGGCAGTCGGATAAATATATTTTTACGTAGAGCAGGCAATTAATTCCATCTAACGCTATATGCAGATGAAATTCATGAAACGCTCTCAACCGTACTCGATTTCCTCAATTAAGTAGTCTATCATAAACTAGTAATATACTTACCTGTACCTACGTAATCAGTGTTTTAACTCAGTAACATATAAATATTTAATCAGAGAACCCTGTTAACATATTCTGCAATCGTGCATGCCTTGTCAGTATTTTTTTGTATTAGGTAGAATGCGAATCGTTTACCAAGGATCATTTATTTTGTAGTGGTCTGCCTCTGCGTGGTCAGTATGGAGGCATAGATTTGTGCTTATTTTAATTGAAGCGTTCGCGACGCACGGCTGTGATTGCTACACATGTAAACTATCAAAATTCTCAAGAGATTGTTATCAAATAAAAATATTCGTCGTGAGAATGTTTTCAGTCACCTTTGTTATAAGAAGCAGTCTCGTGTGATCAACCGTCGGAGTGTGACTTTTTATTAATAGCAGCGCCATTAATAACTTCGCCAAGTAAGTACTAAAATAGTTAAACCTTACAATAAGGCACAGTTCTTTTATCAGTATAACTACTTATAAAAAAACTTATACTTGGTTAGCAAATTTAAACCATTGGTTGAGTTAATTTATTATTAAATATTTATTAACAGCGATACAAGTTAATTTATTATTAAATATTTATTAACAGCGATACAAGTTAATTTCAATTTAATAAAAGTTACGATGCATGACAAATTAACAGCTCTGTTTTCTAAATAAACCACAGCCTCGTGTCTCCATGTGCGGGTCACAAATAAATATGTTTTCTTTCTTTGTTCTTTCCTTAGGCCCAGTATATTGAGCCGTAGTTAACACATCCAATGGTTTAAATTTGTTAACCAATGTTTTTAAAATTCAATAACAACGCTTTTGTTCATCTCACAAATGGTCAAATAAGTTGGAGAATTCATTATTTTACCAATTGATATACTAAAAATCGATGAAAAACCACGTTATAGTATATGTATAGCATATTTAACCATTGGTTGTGTTAACTACGGCTCAAAACACTGGGCCTAAGGCTGTGGTTTATTTAGAAAACAGAGCTGTTAATTTGTCATGCATCGTAACTTTTATTAAATTGAAATTAACTTGTATCGCTGTTATGTCAAAAGCAATAATGAAAATGGCGTTTTCTTGTTTAGCGATATAACACTTTCTCACAATACGCTATAGTAGAACTAGAAATTAAAAAGTGACAAATTCACTCAATAATTTAATGTATCGTCGGCACAAATAATCGGCTGTTGATGCTCTACATAGCAAAATCGCGCTCCACATCTAAATTAAATTGGCAATGATTTATTAACGTGGACAAGTTCATTGCCTTTAAAATTGTTTAATTAAAGAGCATTTTGAGCTGATTGAAGTTGATGTGCGAAGAATAGTGGGCACCTAATGTTTTCAGTATTAGTTGGTATAATGAAATTCACGGTCTAATTGATTCAGAAAATGTAGCGTATAGGAGTACATATTGTTGTGGTGCACCTATATTAAAATAATAACCATAAAGTATTTCATTTTCTAGCATGTACGTGTACGTACGAGGCGCACTGGGCATCCAAGTTTTACTCTTATTAAGCATTGCTATCGAGTTGGAAACATTTGAACCCTGGAGTAACAAACGTAAGTGTCTTCTATTATAAGAGTCAATGTGTACATAATATACTTCTATGTACACAATTATCTCCATTGTATAGAAGTTATAAGTTTTTAAACTGTCATGGTCACTAACATTAATATTATAAGCGGGATATTTACCATGTTTACTGTTTGTAGCGAGTTTCCGATATTTCGGTGCTGTTGCAAGCACCATGATCACGGATAAACTGAAGACATTGCGGGTGGGTGTTTATGAGGAGACAAAACGGTCCACCCTCTTTCTTGTTCGTTTTTGCACTCGGTACCGCTACCATTGTCACTCACAACTCGATTCTGTTCTCGACAAACGAAACTCACTGTGTCCGCTCGCGAACTTTTTACGGCACTTTTTCGGGGTTTACACAGCTGGACCACTGGATTCCAAGCTCTCGACAGTTGAAACCCATCCTCCCGGTTGAAATTTTTATATTTGGTAATTTCGATAGCTTCCCTCACCAGTCTAGGAATATAGTGGCGTTCTGTCGAAATGACCTGAGGGTTATGTAACTCAATCCAGTGGTTTAATCCTGATTCCAAGAGATGTTGAGCTATGGCTGATTTTTGTGTGTCATTGTTCTTTACTGCCCTGATATGCTCTGAAATTCGACAAGCAACCGTACGCTTCGTCTGACCGATGTATGACTTGCCACAACTACAATCTACTTTATAAACACCGGGCTTTTCCAGCGGAAAGTTGTCCTTCGGCGAGCGCAGCATCTGTGACACTTTTCTGAAAGGAGTGAAGACAGTCTTTACGGCGTATTTCCGAAGAATGTTAGCAACCTTATCTGTCACTCCCCTCACGTACGGCAAAAATGCTGGCTGCCTCTCAACCTCGCACTTCCGTTGTTTACAACCAGTTTTTTGGTTGGGTTGTGCAGTCTTCCCTGTATATCCGTTTCTCTGTAGGACCCTCTGCACATGTGTTAGCTCAGCACGTAAATGTTCCTCGTCGCATAGATCATATGCGCGGTTGGTAAGTGAAGTCATTACAGAGTTCAGTTGTCGGGGATGGTGGTGAGAATCAGCGTGTAGATATCGATCCGTGTGAGTCAACTTCCTATACACTGTGTGACTCAAAGAACCGTCAGCACGGGCCCCTATTTTCACGTCCAAGAATGGAATTTCCCTCTCTTTTTCCATCTCGTAGGTAAATTTGATTTTAGAATGTATGCTATTAAGGTGTGCCAAGCATAATTCTACCTCATGTTGGTCTCCTTCAATGATCCCAAAAACGTCATACACCAAGGTCAATACTACCTGCAGATTGATGGTGTAGCCATGGGTAGTCCGGTGGCTCCAGTGGTGGCCAACATTTGGATGGAACATTTTGAAGAGTTGGCGGTCTCCACTGCATCTACACATATTAAATTATGGAAAAGGTATGTTGATGACGTTTTTGGGATCATTGAAGGAGACCAACATGAGGTAGAATTATGCTTGGCACACCTTAATAGCATACATTCTAAAATCAAATTTACCTACGAGATGGAAAAAGAGAGGGAAATTCCATTCTTGGACGTGAAAATAGGGGCCCGTGCTGACGGTTCTTTGAGTCACACAGTGTATAGGAAGTTGACTCACACGGATCGATATCTACACGCTGATTCTCACCACCATCCCCGACAACTGAACTCTGTAGTGACTTCACTTACCAACCGCGCATATGATCTATGCGACGAGGAACATTTACGTGCTGAGCTAACACATGTGCAGAGGGTCCTACAGAGAAACGGATATACAGGGAAGACTGCACAACCCAACCAAAAAACTGGTTGTAAACAACGGAAGTGCGAGGTTGAGAGGCAGCCAGCATTTTTGCCGTACGTGAGGGGAGTGACAGATAAGGTTGCTAACATTCTTCGGAAATACGCCGTAAAGACTGTCTTCACTCCTTTCAGAAAAGTGTCACAGATGCTGCGCTCGCCGAAGGACAACTTTCCGCTGGAAAAGCCCGGTGTTTATAAAGTAGATTGTAGTTGTGGCAAGTCATACATCGGTCAGACGAAGCGTACGGTTGCTTGTCGAATTTCAGAGCATATCAGGGCAGTAAAGAACAATGACACACAAAAATCAGCCATAGCTCAACATCTCTTGGAATCAGGATTAAACCACTGGATTGAGTTACATAACCCTCAGGTCATTTCGACAGAACGCCACTATATTCCTAGACTGGTGAGGGAAGCTATCGAAATTACCAAATATAAAAATTTCAACCGGGAGGATGGGTTTCAACTGTCGAGAGCTTGGAATCCAGTGGTCCAGCTGTGTAAACCCCGAAAAAGTGCCGTAAAAAGTTCGCGAGCGGACACAGTGAGTTTCGTTTGTCGAGAACAGAATCGAGTTGTGAGTGACAATGGTAGCGGTACCGAGTGCAAAAAACGAACAAGAAAGAGGGTGGACCGTTTTGTCTCCTCATAAACACCCACCCGCAATGTCTTCAGTTTATCTGTGATCATGGTGCTTGCAACAGCACCGAAATATCGGAAACTCGCTACAAACAGTAAACATGGTAAATATCCCGCTTATAATGTTAATGTATAGAAGTTGTTTTGCTAAATTTCAGAGATATTCCCACCACATCTAATACCGGACAATGCCCTGCACCCTCGGCGATCAGTGGTCAGAAGAAAAATAGTGCTGTATCATAACTTCTTCCGCACGAAAGTTCGACCCAGTGCCGCAAACATGCTGTTAATGGTACGAACTCGTTTATGATTAGAATGGCCAATAGGTAAACTAATGAGCACACGTGCAACCATTATCTTTTACTAACTTAAACAATGTAAGTAAAATTAATAACTCAATGCCTACTCAAGACTGGGCAGAATGGAAAAATGGCTATTAGATTCCAACTTAGTTTAGCCATAAGGACAGAAGATTCCGGAAACAAAGATGATAAATATTGAAAGTGATAAAATAGATTACCTAAAATGAAGCTAAACTTTGCTTTAGAAACCTTACAATCATTGCGAACATCGTATCTTTTTAGCACTAAGCTCCAAAAGATTGCTGAATTAACTTTTTTTTAAGGTGCCATTCCAAAATGAGCGATTTTTTGGAACCGGTCTTCAATGCCTTTCTACACCCCTCCGTAGTAATTCACGGGATTTTTCCTATTTTCTATACTAATGTTACATACTGTATACATACATAAAATTACGCCTTTTTCACATGGGGGTAGGCAGAAACTACAGAACGCCACCTGCTACGATCCTTACATACTTCTTTTGCTCCACCCACTATACTATTGTTATAAAGAGGAAAGATTTGTATTTTTTGTCTTTACGAATAAACTAAAAATCTACTTAACTGGACCGATTTCAAAAATTCTATCACCGTTGGGAAGCTACACTATATCCGGGTGACATAGACTTTTTATCCCTATATTTCCACGGGAACGGGAATTACGCGGGTGAAACCGCGCGGCGTCCGCTATATATTATATTTTGTATGGAGACCAAAATGTACGGGAGAGATGAGAGTAAATATTTCAGTCTAATATAAACATAGTACATATTTTACAGTTGGTTTTATATCTACCTTATAATATAGATTTGTAACTCTCTTAACACCCACATATTAGACGTAATTTTCGGTTTCTGAATGGTGACATAGTACGAGTTAGTCAAAATTAGATGTCGTCAGTATATTTACCAGAAATATATACCTATATATATACCTCAAAAAGGTGTTTACCTACCTATGTTTTCATCTGCTTTCTGTATGAAACATACGGAAAAAGTTACCTAATATTTTACAGTACCTACTACACTACTGGTCGATAAGTATACCTGCCTATCAAATATAATTTAAGAGGTCTCTCTCAAGTAGATTCATTTAACCCCTTGTCTGACTCGGTTGGCATACAAATTGGCACTTCGGCGCCACTTTAAATATTGAAGCATGCAAATTACTTAGGTAGACCTATTTCAATAAATAGATGATAGTAACCGTTCGAGGCTATTTCCAAGAATAGTTTCTTTTTATAAAGTGTCTTCGTCATCATCAGTCTACAGCAGTCCACTGCTGGACATAGGCCTCCCCAAGCCCACTGTCTATCCAGCTATTACTAGCCACTGCCCACTCTTCGAAGAACGTTTGTCAAACTAGCGACTGAACTCAAGAACACGTCAACTCCATAGGATATCGGCTATATAGCTAATATGACCGGTCCATTGCCACTGCATCCAGCTTATGTATGTATTATGAACTTTCACGTCATACATATAAAGTATCAGCATGAAATAATGTTAAATAACCCAAGGTTATGTCCTGAACTTCTGTTTTCATTTACGTACTTAATTGGAACTAACAAATTTTATCGCGGTGTTAGTGATGTTATTGACGTAACTGCTTGTTGTGATATCATTTTATCGTATGGTTTTCAGACATGGCATGCGGGTGCAGCACAGCAGGCGCAAAAGTACGCAGAGAAATGTATGTTCCTCACACATAATGACGTCAGAGAAAACACAGTTCCCCATCTCGGTACTTGCGGCCAGAATCTGTTTGTAGCCGCACAGAAAACTCCATGGTACGTTATTAATTGTTCCTCTATTATTGTCAATGATTATCTGGCCTTCAAAATTACTTAATTATCTTTTAAAAACTGAAGCCGGTTTCCTATGTTTTTTTTTTGTTTTTGATAAAAACGTATAAACATTTGTTATTTAGGTACCTACATTCTTTGGGAGACGTTGACGCGAATCTTTACTTTATTTAATTTAATTGGTTTTGTTCAAATTAAGTTGTCTTGACTAAATTGTTTAATTATACGTAGTCTATTGAGTATATATATATGTTTTATTTGGGATGGGCTGCAATATTTAAATCGTATTAATAAAATAAATATGAAAGTTTGTGAGGATGGATGTTCGTTACTCTTTCACGCGCAAATTACAGTCTTACACATCCCCACCTTTATACCTTATGTTTCATTTTCAATATTTATTTATTTGTTCTTCACACACTAGGAATCTGCGTTCCTCCAATAATCTTCTCCTTCTCATACTACTGATTTTGTTCACTCTTCCTATTCTTCTCTGGAACGCGCTACCTCTCGAAATCAGGACGGCCACCAATCGGGCTTTCAAGCGGAAATTGCGGTTTTATTTTCAACGGGGAGAAGGGTCATCTCGATTACTTCTTTTCATTATTTTATTTATTATATATATTTATTTAGGTATGTATTACATAATATATATATATATATATATGTATGTGTTCTTAAGCAACTTATTATTAGTATTTCTTTGTTTTACTGTTTTGCTTGTCACAGTTTAAATAATGCACCTGCCATGTTATCTCTTCACTACCCTTGGTCGACTGGTAGAGAATGCCTAAGGCATTAAGTCCGCCTTTGTCCCTTTGTGCAAGAAGTTTTAAACAAATAAATAAACACCCAATATATTTATAAATTAGAGTATAATTTATAAATATATTGGGTGAATTACACGCGGGCCGAGCCTAGTAGGTATCAAATTAACAAATTTATTTTTCACTTAGTTTTTTTTAAATTCATGGCAATGCATTAAATGCAATGCACGTATGGATGTTCCTGTGATTTAAGAGTTTAGAAGTAGGACTTCACTGAAAAAAGTTCGCAAGTTCCAATCATTTTGTTTTTTCAGTGTTATCAAAACAATACTCAATAATGTTCTTATACATTTGTTTAACATTAACAAATCAATAGGTACACGTGCTGTAATATTATCCAACTGTTCTGTAGCTAAACACAGATTAGCTGTTGCTAAGCTTTGATTTAATTAGTTTCAGTCGAATCCAGAACTAATTTCACTTCGGAGGTAAATAATGTCAAACTAATTAGCTAGAAAACACAAATGTGAAACCCGTTCATAAGTTTGATGGTTTTCAAGGCTTTAATTAATCGCACACGTTTATTATGCACTAAAGAAGATGAATTATAACTGTCTGTTTTTTCTCTCCACAAAAACGTCTTAGTTTCCTAGTCCCGACGCGCGACGGTCACAGCCTACTCACGATTGTCTTTACACTTCTGTTTTATAATAGTTAATTCGTGAATGGTTGATTACATATAATAGTTGTATGAAGATTGCCCTTTAGAACGGCACAAAACAAACACAAGTTAATTACTGACTTCGTAGGTACGATATAATTTGATCTGTCTTACTTGAAGGAAAAATTAGCTGAGTAAGAGTTAGCGTCAGATACACAATTACACATCGGCTTTGCAGACGTGGTGTCACGTGTTATTCATGTACTTACTCGAGTAATATAGTTTTATTAGGCAATTCTTATGCAAATAGGTAATGAATTCTTACGACTAGATCGAGTTATTTTTATAGACGACGTGAATACAATTAACAAGCTCTAGCAGTTTATACAAAAAAATATAATAAAAAACTGTATGTTACGAAGTGACTGCATATATTTACAAAAGGTTAAACAGTATCTGGTGTCTGATCGAAATAAAAATATAATAAGTAGGTATCCTGGCACAGTTAGCGCAGGTGCTGAGCGGTTGGCTGCTGCGCGATTCGATTCCCGCACGGAATTAATATTTGTATGTATGCGAGTTTAAATGTTTGTTAACGCATCCACGATAAATAAGTCCGAAAAATCTACTATCAGAATGTCATAAACAAAGATGTAATTAATGGAAGTGGCTTGTCCCTCGGCAATCATCGTATTTCCGAATACAAACGAATGCTAATATCCATTTCCATCAATTATTAGATTTATGGTATATAATAATTTGAATTAAGTACTGAGTACTTCATTGTATTTATTTCCGTGTGAAATATATAGAACTATAAATAATTGATTCATTTTTTTAAACAAGCTTTTTCGTATTCTTCTCAGCAAACCCTTTCATTTGATACCCATATCATGTCAGTGCACAAAAAATAAGTTGTCCACCATCTTGGGCCGTCCGCCTTAATGGGTTTAGAATGACGTCACATATCTAACCATGCATTGTCATCTAAACTAAACGTGCATGCAAATTTCATCTTAATCGGTTGAGGATAACTGCTTTAAAATCCAGTTGCAAGATTTGACCCGAACACACTTACATACATACCATACATACATTGCAAGTTAATTAAATGTTTGTAAAATAGCAGCTTTCCTTCCATTTTAAATAAATTACATTATGTTAAAAGAGTATTAACAACTCTATATACTTCCAAGTTGTCCGGTCTGCACCTAGTGCAAAGGGCAACTGATAGAAATCTTACGATTGACGAAACACGAAGTTTTCCGAGGGACATTAAGAAAATGTTAGTACTGTACGTGTATTTGTCCAAAAAATCATATTGTACGTTAAACTTAACAGGTTCTTCGCAATTAAGACGTGGTTCCTCGAGTACCAAAACTTCACGTACGGGAACCCCACTTACAACTTGAAGACGATAGGGCACTACACGCAGATGGTGTGGGCCACCAGTCATAAGGTGGGCTGTGGAGTGGCCCACTGCAAAGGGGGTCCATGGGGCCACTTCTATAACTACGTGTGCCATTATTGTCCAGGGTGAGTACAGTTTGCGCTTTTGTTCTTGATAATTTAAGACCTGGGTCACACTAAAGGTTAATTCTCTTATTAATCGCATAAGGGCTGGACGTCTGTGCCAATATATTTATTGAGATTAGAATCAAATATAATAGGTCACAATTTTAGGACCCATTAATATTAATGAAAAAATTTAACCGTGGTGCTAGGCAACTGGGTTTATCCCAGTTGTAAACGACCCTTTGTGCCTATTGGCCTTGTTTGTTCTGTTTCCTGCTTGGTATGGAGGGAAGTGGAAATTTGTATTTTTTCCTACTTCTCCGTTATTCTTTTCTGATTAATTTCGTTGCGGGATCCAAGACAGTTAAATTCATTTGTCGACCTTCATTGCCTCAGCGTGTTTCTGGTGGTCGCCACTAATGGTTCTGGCTTTTAGGGGAATAGTGCGGTGGGATTGAATATTTATTGATTTCTTGCAAGCTCACAAAGTACAAACTTAAGTATCATCAACCATACATCAAGTTCTCACCAGTTAGTGTGATGACTTCTGTTCGGACTATAAACTATGCTTTACTGCAGAAAACATGGGTGCAGGAAACTGCAAGGCTTTTATTTAGATTCACTACTAGATCGTTAGCTTCACATAAGGTTACTAAAAACAAGATCGTTGTTTTCCATAAAATAAATCAAATGTTCAAAGTCTATAATGTACTATAATATTTATTTATTATTTGTATCAATAATAAGTGCTATTTATTCTAACTCTAACCATCAAGGGTATTCCCTCAAAAATAAACATTTAATATTGTATTGTATGAACACATTGCTTTAATGTGGTCTGTATCTACCTACCTCATTGTTCCGTACAAATGTTAAATCCATACAAGAAACTCTGTGTGGCTGTCTGTCTGTTATCTTTTCACGCTAAAACCGCTGAACCTATTTAGATTCAATCAAAATGGTATGGAGATAGTTTGAGACCTTAGGAAGGGCATAGGATAGTATTTATCCTGTAAATCATCCTTAAGGGGCTGGAAAGGGGGATGGAAGTTTGTATGGTGAAATAATATTTCTCAAGTAAGGCGGCCCATGCACTTCCAATATTATTGGGCGATGTAAAAGAAGGTTATTCGAAGTAGTACTAATGCTACGCAGACGAAGTTTCAGGCAACAGCTAGATATTTCTTATACAATATTTTCCATTCATCCAAGTACCCAAACAAAATAAAGGTTTACAACCCCTGTTGCAATGTAAATTAATTTTAAGACTTCGCTCTGGACACTATCCATCAGCGAAGTTTGCATTCCTTATGAAAAAAACTGATTCACCGAATTGCAGAGAATGTAATCAGATTGAGGACGTGCAGCATTTGCTGATGGATTGTGTCCGCAACAAGTGTGAGAGGGAGTCACTTTTGAGAGAATTAGACTTAAATAGGCTTAATGTGGAATTAATACAATCAATTTTATCCCAACCAACTTCAGTAGGTGCCAAAAAATTATGTCATCTTAATAACAATTCTTCATCGGTGACTTCTGTCTTTATCACAAAGTGTTTTGGATATTGTTTAATTGTTTAGTTTATTTTATGTGTTAATTATAAGTTATAATGTTACATTGGTATATGGTACGATGGGGTTGACATATTTGTTTAAATAAAAAACCCCAAAACAAATAAAGAGAAAATAAAAAAAAACTTCTGTTGCACATGGCTCTCCTTTCTGATCATCGTCAATAATTAAACTATCGAAATCGAATATAATACAGTCTCACCTATTTGAATTTTTGTTTTCAGAGGCAACTTCCACACTATAACGCAGTACCCCTACAAGATCGGCCAGCCATGCGAAGAGTGTCCCAACCACTGCCTGTCCAAGTCCTTATGCACCAACTCCTGTAACAAGATGGACTTCTATTCCAACTGTCCAGAGCTCGTGACCATCTCCAGTGACGTGTGCAACCAGGGAGTATGCAATGCTACTTGTAACTGCGCCACTGATAAAATACACAGGAACTATCCATGGAGATAATGATTCTATATTTCTTCATAAAAATTACCTAGCTGTTTGTATAGCATATCGACTATTAAATAAAAATCAAAAACCCGACTGCTTAATAAGCGAACTAAAAAGATGTAAACAAGTAGAAAATCATGCTGTGCAGTCGGAGGATCAGGTGGTCAGCCAGCTCGTTAATATGTATCCAGTTAAGCAGTCGGGTTTTTGATTTTTAAATAAACCTTTTTTATTTACAAATTTTTAGTTATATTTTTTTCGGATCACATTTAAACATATAAGTGGTATATATTTTTGTAATCACCTTTAAAAATCCTTCATTTTGGTACCCCTCTCGATGGGTTCCGAAGAAAAAATAATTTTGTCGCCCCCAATATGGCGCACAAAAGCCGCCATTTTTGTTTTTTTTTAACGTCACTTATCTAAGAACACTTGGGCGGCCAAGCCCTATCTACCGATGTATTCATAATAAAAATGCATCTAGCGGTTTGCAAGATATGAGGTAATAAAGAATATTACATACATACAAACATACAAGATACGCGCGAAAAACATAACCCTTTACTTGCAGCCGGGTAAAAAGGTCGATTTAGTAGACCTCTGTCACTGTCACTCTTTAAATACTGTGTCACGGCAATTCGATGTTCAAAATATCGATGAACGGTATACTTACAGCTGATGCAATGAGGTACAATGAGAGTCTTAGTGCGAAAAAGGGCGACCCTCTTCTACTTCTCCTCGTACGGCACTCAGAAGAACGCAACTTCGACAGTTACTAGAAACTAGGATATGAAAATCACGAGCGGTATTATAGTCTCTCTCAAGGATGTTAATACTTCTTCGTGATTGCTGGCTGAACTGGCTTTCCGTTAGTTTGCGGCATAACTGTCGAAGGTGCGTTCCGTGATATAGTACAGTCTTCTTTATCACCCTCTTTCTAAAGCTCGATTTGTTACATAATAGGCCTGGATATTGTAGAATTATTTACTGCCAGTGTTGACTCAAAAGTCACTCAAGTGTTTTTTTTTGTCTAAGTAAGCCTTTATTTTAAACATTTGTAAATACATTTTAAAATATAGTTTTGTTTTTTATTCCTTGTTTTTTTTTCGTTCGCAATTTCAAGCAAAGAACAGTATGAGAAGATCTGTTTTTTTTTTTATGTGTTTTCCGACTGAATGAAGAGAAGAAAAAATTCTAAAAAAAATACTTTTACTCACCGAATAACTTAGTAATTTGAATTGATTCCCCATTTCCGTTAGGTAAGTACCTATTTTTGTTTGTTAGCTACGAAGGGTTCAAGGGTTCGCTACTCTTGCGCAGCAGGTGAGTCAACAGGTGGGGTGGTTGCCGGTGCGGAACCAACCTCGTAACCCAACGTCCCTTTCTTTTGAATACGAATGTTTGAAAGATTATCTAATAACGGTGCGTAGGAAGTTTGTGACTGCGCTTTTTGTTTACTGTGATTCTGGTATTGGTAATTTTTTCAAGAGTTCTGCTATGAAGGCTCATTTTTATCCAGTAATAAATGTAGGAGTCGGGGCAGTAGGAGGTAGGAAGAAGTAGGACACAGGTACTAATGATGGCAAATAGGTGTCATAATATTATTGGCATTAGCAGAATGGATGTCTATCTGTATAAGCCTAGATATACCTTGGGCTTTTTTTCATTAGAACAATAACTCTCAGTTCATCTGTATTAAATTATGTTAGTAAAAAAATACCTACTTGTAGATGAGTACTTATCGTGAATTTTACTGGCATCAATTTGTATTCAGTCATGTTCCCGACTAACCGAGCAACATGTTTCCCACCCCCACCACGAGTCCGACCCAATTGTAATGCACGGCGGGCGCGGGTCCGGCGCGCACGCATTGTGAGCGCGACGCTCCCGCCACCAGCTGCGCGCCATGGTCGCCGGCCGGCCGCCGCCGCACGCCTCATCGCCTCCCGCGCCGCGCAAGTCGCTGCGCCGCCTCGCCTCCACCAGGGGCTTCAAACCCCGCGCCGCCAACGAATACGGCTGGATACGCGTCTTCGAAGGCCTCGAACCGTTCGCCATCGATGCACCCAGCAAACTTATCAAGGTCACCCTCAATACCACCGTAGAAGAAATAAATAAAAACCTCGGATTCAATGATGAGCTATCGCTGTGGCTGCAAATTGGTGCGGCACACGCACGGCGACTGGAACAGGACGAATTTCCTCTGCGGATCCAAGAGCAGTATTTAGCAACATGTGGTTGGAGGTCACAGGCTCGAAGGTTGCGGCTGGCAGTGGATCCGGAGCTGCGGCACTCCTTGCGATGGTGTGCAGGCCCCGCTCCGCGCACCGGAGGAGTGCTGCGCTCTGGAACAGTGTATGTGCTGAAAGGACACGTATTTCCACAGTGGAAACCAAGACCTGCTTACGTGATAGGATCTAGACTGCATTCTTATGGTTAGTAGCATTAAATATCTGTCAAAGATTGATAATGTCATTGCGAGCTCTTGAATAATCTTATGAATAACTTTTCAGGCACAATATGGGAAATGATGGAATTAAGTGGCGGAAGCATTGAGTTATGTCAACCCAAGGCTCAGAGACTGGTGCTCTGCGTGAAGCCGCGTTGTCAAGGCAACATAGTTTCCGGAGACAACAGCATGAATCACCTCTTCCTCGGATTCAGTACTATTTGGGAGCGAAACATGTGGTTCTGCTGGTTAAAAGAGGTTCGTACTCCTAACACGCGTGTGTGATAATATTTATTAACTTGACAAGGAGGGCGCGTGTAGATAACTAATCAGTTCACAGAGTTAAACATGTGTAGTCAAATTGGTTTACTACGGTAGGTAGTGTAATTGGAGCAAATCTTACGTAGTTTAATGTTTAGTTCCGTCGCGCGCTCCACAGCCTCCACAGCGTGCAGCGTGCAGCGTGCAGATATGAGCTCTTAGCAGATGATTGAGGATTTGATTCCGGTACACTTCTCAAACTAACGAACCGTCAAGTTAACAGCGGTAAATTGTTAGAAATTTTCTAAAGCTTATCATTGTTTTTGACGTTTCAATGTACAATTTGACGTCAATCACATTAGGGTTGTGTAACTATAACTTATTCATCATGGTGTTGTGATATAACATAAATATATAATGTACGTAGGTATATACTTACAGTTGGTTGCTATCAGGGAACTAATAAACTTTTTCTATTCAATAACTTTCAAGAAAATCTTGTTTGTTGCAAATTACTTCGTAAAGTAGCAATTATGACTTGTGTGAAATTATTTATGATCATGTGCATAAATTACGAGATTTGTGTACTTTTAAATTAAGAAATTGTTATCATGTGATTAACTTGAGAGATAAGTTTTGTACAAGAGAGAGAATTTGTTAGTCTTCGTGATGGGGGGTATGAAAAGTGTGTTAATTAAAAATAGTGTGCACTACACCCTGAAAGAAATGTCACGGTCGAGATGTGCAGAGTGTGGCTGCGCCTGCGCCAGTGATAGTGGCGCGCGCGCACGCCGCCGCTTCACAAGCAAAAAGTCACTCGCAGTGGTCGCACTGAGCTTACCCTCAGTGTACTTACAGTCACTATTCGTTTTCATTACCTGTGCTACGTAACTTATTTGTAAACAATACCGGTGCCTTTAATATTCACACAACTTCAACTAAAATATTTAGAAGTCAAATAACTAAAACCATATGTAGCAGTTCTGTTCTGGCAAAAAATCACAACGATCATGGTTTCTAGAAATCAGTATTAATCAAGGACAAAACGCGATTTATGCAAGCATCAGCGACGTGAATGGAATAATGAACTGTACAGGAGTTATTTCGTAGTCTTTGGGAATAACAATGCTCGAAGGAGTTCGTCGGCCCCAGCGTGGTTACACACCGAGACAGACGAACACTGTCTTACTGCAGTTGCTTTTAAAATGTCATTTGATGTAGCGACAATGATATGTTTTCCACAAAAATCTTCAGCTCTATTGTTTGTGTTGTGCGTGAGTGTTAGTTGACTGTGATGGTAGAGAGAAAAACAATGAAGTGTGAAGAAGAGGAGGTCGACAGCTTGGATGTGTTCACACAGCCGAGCCCTGAAGACATATTCCTGGACAGCTTGGAGCCTAACACGTTGAGAGAAAAATGTGAACTTTCGGTTGGTTAACGTTCATGCTTCATAAACATAAACTTTCTCATAATTAGTTACTTTGTAATGGCGACAATCACTCTTATATATCGTAATTGTGTTCATAATTAATTTATCTTTAGGTATCTTAATACATTTTCACTTACTTTACCATAGCAACACGTTGTATCTAGTTATTATAGCATGGCTTGGTTTCAGCTGTTCAGCACCTAGGTGCTGAAAATTTCCAAAAAGCCCCGAAATATTCAAAACATTAAGAAAACTTGTGTTCGCAAAATAAGCAAATAATTTTCTTTATCTTATTTCTGAGCAAAGCAGTAAACTTATCTTATATTGTTCTAGGGTACTCAAAGCACACAGCCCCCAAATGTCCTGGACCTTAGCGGTGGGGGCCGTGCATCCCTGGGCGCGGCACTAGCTCAGCACGCGTCCGGCGCGTTCACGGTGCGCGTGCTAAGGCTGAGGAGCAACGCGCTCGCAGCCCTGCCGGCACAAGCCTGGTCGCTGCAGGCCCTCACGCACCTGGACATCAGTGATAACAGAATCGCGGAACTGCCCCCGGAAATATGTCAGCTAACGCAGTGAGTCACATTTGCTTTGTAATTGAATTAAAGCTGACGCTGGTTTGGTTCCAAATAGTAAGTCTCTACGTAGGTTTAGTTAACGCAATTAAGTATATATCACAAAAGCTTTAAGAAGAATATTAGGCTTGATAAACTATTATATAAACCATGTTTTGCTGTCAGTAAATAATAACGGAACGGTAATTAATTTGCTGATGAAAGCAGCTGCAGCAGTATTAGACTTCAAACTAATGACAAAACTAAAGCGCTGCATTGCAGAAACATCACTGCATACAAGCAGAACCTACTTATGTATTTTACTCTGTTAATGCTCAATTGCATCAAAACAATTGTTCAAAGTCAATCAATGATTAAAAGGTGCTGCAAGCCACAGAACAGTAACACAACAGCATAAAGCATTTATTACTATCATTATTCGTGCTTATTCATTTTAGACTTCAGTTTTAATTAGCTACATAATAATTTCTTAAGTCCACCCGTACGTACCTATTGATATAAAAATAAAGCTTCTTGCTCTATATCTCTATACTGATGTTCATCGTCATCTGCTGCCTGGTCCCATGTTACCTGGGGTTGGCCCAACAGGTTTTCTTTGCTTTCCCCATTTTTTTAAGGGGTGGGAAATCATCAAATGACTTCTCCCGCTCTGGGTAAACCGGGAGGGCGTGTGAGACTTTACTGACTAAAACCCACCCGTGTTCCTTCAGGTGCTTGAGCCAGAGCCGCGGTAACTCTCTTTCAAATTTATCCGCGGCCTTGCTTTTCCCCCATGTCAACGTCTCTGTTTAAAACTAAAAAGGCTGCAAAATACCATCAAGAAGCTGCCTTAGGCCCAGTTTATTGATCAGTAGTTTGCATAACCAATGGTTGCAAAATACGATAAAACACCAGTTTTCTTCAGTTGTGCCTCTCAAATGTTCAAATAATTGGAGAGTTAATTATTTGAACATTTGTTAGACTAACTATTTGCGAATAAAATAGTTTTACCGAAATTTTAAATCTATTTAAATCTGTTTTAATACCATATTATCCTTTGGTTGAGTTGAAAAGCCCAATATATTTCTGAAATTCTATTTGAGAGGAATATTGTGCGTTTGTTAAATTGCTTCTATACCTACAGTAGGTTCTTTTTTATTAGTCTGAATTGTCCTACTCCACAGGGGCAATACCCCATTCTTTCCATTACTCTCGGTTTTGTGCTTCATCAGTGCACTAGAATTGTACACCTAAATGAAAAGAGTATAATTCTAGTGTTAAGTAGCATCTCGCCTAAACCCAATATAGCCTACGTTCTCAGTTGTGTATTTGACCAAATATTCGAGGACATGTGACATCGACCAACCCGGTCCACAATGTGGACCGGGTTGGTCGATGTCACATGTCCTCGAATATGATGGATTATGGACTACTGCATCTAGAGAGTAGTTCTGTATCTCAGCACTGGCAACAATACAAGCTGATTATGATGATTCTCTGCTAACAGAAATTAAAAAAAGCTTCTCGACACTGCTTATGCCACATTACTCGCTTTAAAACTATTTACGAACTTGATATCCACGGTCCCCATACTTACTTCTTATTCAAACAACAGACCAAAATCATAAATCTGTGCATCTTCATACAATCCTGACTCCTAAAAATCTTGAAATTACTTCAGCTTCTTTAGAAAGCGAACAAAATTGATATTCTACATCAATCCCACATCAGTTATACACACAAACAATACAAGAGGCATCACTCGCATCACGCTAAACGCAATCATTTTCGATGTTGGTTGACTGAAGCAAGTATAGTGTTCACGTTTGGCTATGCGATCATTACTAGTCTCGTTCAGTAACGCTCGGCTAGCGAAGCGTGGCGCCCGCGGCACCGCGGCACCGCGGCACCTCTCGCATCAATCTTAGCCTTCGGCCTTTTGTTTCGATATCTGTGTACTTTGGTTCCAAAAGGGAATAAAGTTCACTTGATAATATTGTACCAGAATGCTCCTTATTGTGTATGTGTGTGCTTTAGTTCCAAAATGGATTCACTTGCTAAAATTGTTTACGGTCCGAGTCGAAAAATATACCCATAAAACCGAAAATTTGTTTTCTTTTAGCCCCAGATTGTTCTAGATAGGATTCAATGAATCACTTCGCTTCATTGTATTTATATTAATTTATTAAGTTTTCCAGCTACCTGTCTCATACAGTTATATGACCATAAAAGTTTCAAAGCTTTTAGAAATCTCAAATACATGAAAAATCGCATTGTAAACTAATAGATCACAATTAGTTTTTTCATGTTTCGAACTGCAGATGGGCATCTGTCACCTCAGCCAGGCTTTGGTCGTCAGATTCACGAATATGAGAATTGTCTTCGATTCGTTGCCGATTAAAGATATAGGAAACTAATCAAAATTCTTCCATTCATCTTGTCCAAGCAAGCAGTCATCATATGTTAGTGTAAGACACTGAGTTTCCGTTGTGTGCTAATTTTTTTAAGTGAGTGCTTGCGTACGCGCAGCGCCGGGGTGGGGCTATCTGCATCTGCGCGCCGGACCGTGCGCGTTACGTTCACTTTGCGCACTACTGCAACCCCTGTTAGTGTTAGCTAATCTATATCGCACACGAGCTCTAAGTACTTATCGATATTCAATTGTTTAGAAGATTTTTTTTTGTTTCAACTGTGCAGTCGATTGACAGTTTCGATAAGTTATGTCTACGACAAAAAAGCCGCACCCAAACTGCGATTTCGCAGTTTGTTTACGTATATTTTGCAGTTTGTTTACGTATAATTTGCAGTTTGTTTACGTATAGTTTAATTATAGCCAGTCTGTTTAGTTAGAGTCTTAGTGTACTTTCTGGGCCATTTTCAGGCTGCTCTATCTGAATCAACCACCCACGGAGGTCTTTGACCAGCTATGTTTAATTATATTGTATTTTTTTAGTATTTACCTTTCGTATTTACTATAAGATAACGAAGTAGAGATCCCTAAGAGAACCAGGGTTACCGACATAGCTCGAAGAATTGTCAAACTTAAGTGGCAGTGGGCAGGGCACATTGCTCGCAGAACGGATGACCGATGGGGCAGAAAAGTTCTGGAGTGGCGACCGCGAACCGGAAGACGTTGCGTTGGAAGGTCTCCCACCGGGTGACCTGGTGAAGGTTGCGGGGATCCGCTGGATGCGGGACGTACTGGGCCGGTCAATGTGGCGACGCTTGGGGAGGCCTATGTCCAGCAGTGGACTCCTTTCGGCTGATATGATGATGATGATGTAATAAATTTTTTTTTGTCCAAGATGTCCTGAAGTAATTACATTCCCATTAGGCCAATAGAATTGTACTAGCAAGGTTAATTAAATGTCGGTTTCCATCGAGGAATCAGATCCATTCATCCATCTAAGTTTAATCAATCAAAGTTCAGTCCGATGGTTTCAATTGTCCGATGTATCTAAAAATACATACCCCATCAATTGGCTAAAATACCATCTAAACAGGCGGGTATGTCGAGGTAAGGCCAATAAAAACAGATACTTTATAACAATTATTTGATCGTATCTAGCGTTTGTGAGTCATTTCAAGTATTTATTCGTCCTTTACCGTTTCCGTACATTCTACTGTAATAAAGATTGCGTTTATTTATGTTTTGTATTCGCAATTAAAGTTCTTTGTGGAACGACAATAGTGCCTAATAGGTAGTTTGAGTCGTGATAAGTTGTGAACATTGAACATTATCGATTATTATGTAGGTACCTACATAAATTTTATATATAATAGAAGTTTTTATAGCCAATTTAATATTGATTGGCTACTGGTGGTTTGGCTGATTGTTGATTCAGAACAAGTACAGTTAGCAACTTAACAGTTGCGTTTCCTTTCATTTAGATGCCTAGTTACGTACCTTTAGTAAGTCGGTTCAGGGGTTGGATACTTCGGTCGCGGTCAAGAGCTACTTTTTCGGGCAAAAATCTTAAAGTTAATTTTAAAAACAATATGTTGAACTGTCTAGCAAAAGTTCATCTCAATTTCTTAACATTTGAATTTGCATATCTAAATATAAAATGCGATGAAAGGAAATCTATATGAAGAAACATGATAAATGTTTGGTTGTACTGCATAGATTCATTGATAGATAGAGGCACAACAATGCTTGCATGTAACATCGATGGTGGTTGGCTCCAAGTAGGTACTAGAGACTAGTTGCTTCAGCCGCGTAGTCAACGGGGCGGCGCGCGCGCAGCCGCGGTCAGTCTGCCCACACACTCACCTTACGTTAGCAGCATTATTTGTTATTATTATTTTAAAGAATAATTAGATTTCTTTTGATTGCAAAACGAATACTTAACGGTGCAACGTTCTTACGTTACGATGTATTGGTGGAACAGTGAATGTGTTTTAACTTGGTTCTGTAGTTTGTTCTATAGTTACGACATGTCTTTATAATTTGATTTTACCAACCTAATATTGGTAAGTCATAATTATGTCTATCCAATATTTTGATGTGAAGCAAAGGGTTTTCCTGTTACGTGTTTGTCAACATTACAACACTGTCTGTAAGAGACTGTTGACCTCATCATGTCATCTTAAATTCTGAAAACCGCAAAACAAATAATATCATCTTACAAAGTGACTACACCATGTCATTTTCTTCACCATAAGAATTTCATGTTACCGCTAAGGCTACCGTAAATTCCTTTTTATGTCGGTCAACAGTTATGAACTTGTACATAATAATTGTTTACTCAGTAATTGGCACGTGTCGCTCTCGTTGCTCCATAAGTCCACATTGTCACGTCACCTCCAGATGACAATCACGTCGTGGTAATCATTTAATAAGAAAGGTGTTTGAAAAGTTAAATGGCACGTAACTTAGACGAGGGTTTAATTATGGCTTTTGGAAGAATAGGGGTTTGTTTTTATTACTGGGCACATTTTGTTTGGTTTGATGATGAAATTGTACAGGAAATATTCAGAATAATCGAGTATAATGCAATTACGTTAACCTAAACGTTACGTTAATATTTTCAGCCTCATCAAAAGAACGTTATACCTACACCGCGTCGTTATACGCCAATATGTAGTAGTATCTATACCTAAGTTCATCCCTAATTCATAAAAGTTAACAGTCAAAACGCGTTGATGTCTTTCATGGGTCAGGTTTTGTCAACGAAATTTGACCGAAATGATGGGGTACTTCATTGCCAATTAGTACTAAGGTACTCGTACCTAGGTACTTATAAAGTTCATAACATCACCAGTTGTTCGAAAGAGAAATCCCTAAATTAATGAAGATGACGTAGTTGATTTTGATGCGCTACAAGAGTTTCAATACAAAACCAACCCTATGAGACTGCTTTTTAATATTGTTTGTAATTTCGAAAACTGAAAAGATGTCTGTATTATTAAAAAAAAGTTAATAGATTCAATCAATTTTCAACACTAAGATAAAGAAGTCTGTATTGTAATGGAGGCATTGTTTGGAATAGTTTATAGCATCCGTAAAGAAAACATTCGAGAGTGTTCTTTGATAACAATCTATTGAATATGAGCAATTTTAATAGGATGCAATTTTATCGGATTTCCTAGTAAATAAGCAACAAGTTTTAATGTATATTATGTATATTATGTCCTGTGCGAATTCTTGAGAAATCAGTCGATCAATCGTTTTGCAAGAGGAAATCGTGGAAGCCGTTAGTTAGGTTAGTCATTAATTAAACAATACTTTCCTTCTGTAGCACTACATAAAAATATTTAAAAGAATTATTAGTAAAAAAAATCTTTTAATTGCATCGGTCACGGCGGCCGAACTAGTGGGCCACACATTAACATGCGCGTCTCAGTAAAGAGCTGCGAAATAATGAAAATCTATTGTTGAATCTACGTGATGCAACGATATTATTGTTATAAGAATATAGTGCATATAATAATAAGAATTACAATCATAAGGTACATGGTTGTCTTCTTGCTGTTGTCGCTGCTAAATAAATGATGGCTCGATTTCCTAGGAGAAGTGATCAAGTGAAGTGTTGACTTCTATGACCCCGTAAAGCTGATGAGAATAGGTGTTTCATAATATCGGCTTCTTATATAATTAATATGATCCCAATAAGATTAATATATGAGAGCTGTAAGAGAAGATCCATGTAAAATTTCAAAGGTTGTAAGAGATTGCCTAGTGCGATAAGACCGCCCATTGTACACTTGTTATTGTGAACGTTTGTCCTGTATGTTATTTTTTGTGGTGTACATTAAAGTATATAATAAATAAATAAAATATATAAAACAAAACCATTATGGTCAATTTATACAATGGGAGCTGAAATCGTAAAAATTAAAGCTGTATTTATGTATAGCTTCTGCCAGCGGCTTCGCCCGCGTGAAAAGAGTTTTATCGTGCTAAGGGACCAAGGGGAGTGTTTTATACCGGGTTAAAAAGCCTATGTGCTATTCCCGACTATAATCTATCTCTGTGCAAAATTTCATGCAGATCCGTTCAGCCGTTCTGACGTGATTCAGTAACAAACATACATCTACACACACATCCAACCAAACTTTCTCACTTTGTTTTTTTCTTTCAATGGAATTGGTCCCGTGGTAAGTATGAATCTCCTAGAAGTGCCTTCTCGGAACACTGTAATCCTCTTTGAAGATGATATTTATGTCCAAAATAATTTGATTATAGTTTCTAGAAATAAACACAGTAATTAACAACGTTACTTTCTACTTAGCAGCACTTGTAGTTGTAATGTTTTTGTTAGATTCTCGTACAGACTTATCCGCAGCCCGTCCATCACCCTCGATACAATCTCTGTTACGTCGTTGGATAACAAATAGACTTGTTGTGTCCGATCCGTATCTAACATTCATTTACATAGTATCTACTAATTCGCAGGTACATTCAACTCAGCTCTGTGTCTATCTGTGTATGCATTATTGCACAATTTACATACCCTGTTACATTACGAATTTCTGCTGCCCATAATTACTTTTATAAGTTTTCTATGAATGAACTACTTTTTCACCAGCCTATTACTGCCCCACGGCTGGCCAAAGGCTTCATCTTATCATACAGAGAACAAATAGAGCAATTTATCATCATCATAGCTCTGAAAGCGGATTATTTTTAAGGACTTTAATACAATTTTATAAGGCTTTTTCTGGGCCGATTGATTTTGTTTAGAGAAGAAGTTATTGGCGATTTGATCACATCTTCTTTCCCTAAAATATGTTCTCGTTTTCTTGCTATGTATTACTTGTTCCCATTATGAATGCATTGTTCTTCTCCTATCTTCAGATTAGAGGAGCTTCACGTGAGCGACAACGAACTGCGATCTCTAGACTGTGTACTCCGACTGCCTCGCCTGAGGACTCTGATAGCCTCCCGAAACCTTATCACCAGTTTTGGGGTAAGTCAAGCTAAATCTGAGAACTTTTATCTGAAAGTATACTTATGTGGTAATAATGATTTATTAAATGAATTACTTTTATTTTTGCACTTCTGGAGCAAGGTCCCCTGTAGTCGTCCTGACGCACATATATTGTTCGCATTTAGTAACTCATACATATAATGTTGAAAATAAGTACCAATTTGTACTGTGTATGTCTCTACCGGAAAATTTCCGTACCAACCTCGTTAACATTTTTGTAGATCAACATTATATCGGTTATGAAAGAACTCTACAAATTCATTAAATGGGAAATTCTTTGTTTGATTATTTTACTACTCAACAAGTAATAGTGTAAACTTTTCACATTTCAGTCCAGCATTACACAAATGGCGCCTGAAGAAGAAAGTAAATCAGAATACCGCGCCCCCCTCACCACCGTAGACCTGCGATACAACAAACTGAAAGGAAGCATTATACTTGGCAATTATGAGGTGTGTAGGCACTGTTTATAAACAATTAAACATTGTAGGTTAATAAATCAGTTCGGATGTCCGTTGGTAGCCGAGGCCATGGCCAGCATGCCGTAGATTATATCAGCATTTGTATTTTTACACTTTAAATTTTAGAGTAGCATGTTACCTAGAAAAGAAATACCTCGTGTTGTTAAGATTCTCAAATGCTCACACGCTAAAACGTTTTCTAACTCATGAATTATGAGATTGAGCGCAATCATTGTGATTCAATAATTAATCGATTACAATAATAAGCTACGATTCTAGCTCTCGAAATCGTTGCAGAATTTTGTATAATTAACTACGTTTTATAGCAAAGTATCTATAAGTCTTTGAAATCCAGTTATAATTTGTTCTGCGGATCTTTATGAGATTTACTGATTGACGTTCAACATCCTTCACTATTAGATAATAGCAGCAGGGTTAATAGTTGCAACACGCAAGTACGCATTTATTTTTAACCCCCGCCGGAAAAAGAGGGGTGTTATAAGTTTGACGTGTGTTGCTGTGTATCTGTGTGTCTGTATGTGGCATCATAGCCTCCAAACGGGTGAACCGATTTTGATTTAATATCTTTTTTTGTTTAGAAGGTGCCTTAATCGAGAGTGTTCTTAGCCATGTTTGAATAAAATCGGTTTAGCCGTCCAAAAGTTATGAACTGTTTGAATCGGGGTGTTTTCGCAAGATATCATGTCATAATTACGTGTTCAATAGATTGCCGATCGAAGCGTGTCTACTATATAATAGATAAATTATGTAGCATGAAATAAATATATGTCGGGGAGTAATTTTACTTGTATTATTAAAGTATTATTTCCACCTGTGCCAGCACCTCGTATCGTTGGACCTGTCGCACAACAGTGTGGAAGTGCTGGTCGTGTCAGCGTTGCGCGGTCTCCGAGAGTTGTATGCAGCACATAATACGTTGCAGCATCTCGCGTTGCACGGTGCCATGCTAAGGACGTTGCGTGCTCCACATAACCGTAAGTTATTTATGATTGTAGCTTGTGTTTTATTGCAATCATCGCCTAGGTGATTGGTATGTAGGTCAAGTACTTGCCGCTTATTAAACAGCTGCTTGTGAATTGTATATTGTAGTTAGTAAATATTTTATTAGGTATTCTAATATTTTAATCAAACTATTATACTATATTGTGCTATAGTAATAAATATGAGATGACTCCACAGATAATAACCAATATTAGGTATGTAAAAGATACGTTCAAAATATTAATCTTATCATTTCTCCTTTTTCCAGAACTAGAAACCCTAACAACAACAGTACCACCGATCAACCTAGTCGAAATCGACGTGTCGCACAACAAGCTGACGTCACTGCCGCAGTGGCTCAGCGGCTGCTCCGACCTGACCACACTGCACGCCAGCAACAATCAGCTCACCTCCCTACCAGAGCACCTGTTCTGCAGCGAACTCTCCAGTCTTAGCAGCCTACATCTCGCTCACAACAAAATATCATCCATACCTTCTATGCCAAGACTGAGATCACCACTACGAGAACTACTCCTCCACGATAACTGCATACAATCCCTACCAGAAAACTTCTTCTCAGCGTGTGACAGAATGTGCGTCTTAAATCTCACAAACAACAGGCTCAGTCGACTCCCCCACGCAAGAGGACCCTCCTCACATTGTCTAGAACGACTGTACCTAACAGCTAACTGTCTCACCGACGAAGTAGCAGATGTTATAATAGCCTTCAGAGGATTAAAGATATTGCACATTGCGTACAACTGTTTGACGAACCTACCAGAAACATGCATCAACTTTTGGCCTGATATTGAAGAACTTGTCCTGTCTGGGAACTGTCTCTCAAGGCTTCCCGAAACCTTGCCACAACTAAACAATATCAAAGTGGTAAGAGCTCATTCGAACAGATTACGCTCTGTGCCGATGTTTGCGTGCAGTGCCTCTGTGAAAATATTAGATTTCGCTCATAATGAACTTGATAGTATAGATTTACGACTTCTTGCCCCAAAGCAGTTAAAGTTTTTAGATATATCGTGTAACAAAAAGTTACAAGTGGATCCTTCGCAGTTTAGTGCTTACAGGTGTCAACGTCCTCTTAGTTTAGTTGACGTTACCGGACGACATTCCTTACCTTGGACACAAAAAAGTGGTTACCACGAAGAGTTAAATGGTTCAACACCATGGACAACAGGTTTCTCTGAATGTCCAAATAAATCGTTACAATTATGTTGTGCTCAAATTCGACTTCCAGCCTTCTGCAATAGGGAAGGTTTGTTCGCAATCATCGATGGCGAAACCGATATTGAAGTGCCAAAAATTTTACAAACATGCATACCTGGCTTAGTGCTTGAGGAGAAATCAATAAAGGAAACTGTAAACGAGTATATGAAATATGTTGTCTTATCTGCACACAGAGAATTAAAAGAGAAAGGACAGAAAAAAGGTGCTTGTTTAATTATGTGTCACTTATCGCCTATAACTGCGCAAGAAAACGGATTTGGTCACACAGCCCGTAAATATAGCCTAAGACTTGCCAATGTGGGAGACACTAAAGCAGTTCTCAGTAGACGAAATGGACCGCTAAGTTTGGGTATCGAAAATAACAAACGACTAGGATATTCGACGAGATATCCTAACACAGTGCCAGACCCCGACGTCATACAAACTGTCATTAAAGAAGACGATGAGTTCTTAATATTAGGGAATGGTAAATTTTGGAACGCCATCAGTATGGAGACCGCCGTGTCTGAAGTACGAGCCGAACGTAATCCGGTGCTTGCAGCTAAAAGATTGCAGGATCTGGCACTAAGCTACGGCGCAGAGGACTGCATATCCGTGTTAATTATTCGCTTTGACGCGACTCGCTCAGATGTCGACCTACTAATGCGAGAGCTACGACAGACGATTAACAGTAATAAGTCAGTATGTCGATCGGATTGTTGTTGCTCGCGTTTGGAACCTTGTTGTCATTCAGTTACGCCACCGAAGCCAAGTAGTGACCGATCATCTCCGAGCGGTCAGAGTGACCGACCTCCTAGTGAAGCGGTCAGTCAACATTATGCCAGCGTCCGATCACAAGCCAAAGCCTCGGAACGCAGGAGTTGTCGCGGAGGAGTCGCTCGCGCCATACGTGTGCGAGTCGAAGAAGATAAGGAGGAAGACCACAGACAAGACGACGGCTCCAACCCCGAGGAACAATTCAAATGTTGGGAGTACATGCTCGAGCAAAACACCCAGATGTTATTTGACAAGGAATTAGATAACCTGTCGAAAGGTATCAAGTCAAACGTCAGTAGTCTCAGAAACCTGAAGGGTTTGTCGGGAAGTAGTCCACAGTTACAATTAGCTGGCAAACAATCAAAGGGTGTGCCGTTCTTGTCAAAGCATTTTGGTAGCGCGAGATCGTTTGGCACCGCATTGAAACCAGACTTTCGATTCGGTTCTGGAAGGTTACCAAACGGTGGTCCAAACGCTGCATATTTCGGATCACTGCAGCGACTGATGCCTTATCATCTAGAATACGACTTTGCTGTGATACAGGAGAAATCAACACAAGACTCTTTAGACCTCGAGGGTCGCATGCAACAGTACTGGGGAGTGGCCACCACGGAGCTATAAATATTTGGTAGAGTGACCATAGGTACTGATAGTTCATAAGTTGTAAATAAAACTTTATTGTAATTACATGTACAATTATTTATATAGAGACCATTCATCTGTCGACTAGATTTTTTGCACAAAGTATTATAATCACTATGGACTTGCCTATATCAGCTATTAAATTACTTATATTATATTAATTCTATGTACAATATTGTGATAATGTCTGTCGAATGTTAAATAAATATTGCGTTATATCTACGTAAATCATATTTTCTTTGTATCTTTATTATAATAATGTACATATCATATAATTGGTACTCTTACAACTTAACATTTATTAATGACTCTATATAATTATATTTTATTTACAACATGTACCTTGCTAGTTTAAGGCGATTAATCAATATCTTGTGCTCGTACTTTATGTACACATATTTATTATTATACAATTCTAAAGGAACGGCACAATCACAAAGATACAATTAACAAAACATTAACGTAGGAATATTACCTCAATATATGTAGGTAAGTACAGGAGTAACTTCAAGATGAGTGACAAACAAATTCGAGGGTTCATAGTATACAGTATCAATGTAAGTTTATAATCTACTTATATACATAATTGCAAGTCTCGTGGAACATCAAAAAACGCCGATTACACTCACATCAATGTGCAGCCACCGCCATCACAACAAAGTCATCCAAGTTCAGTGCATTTCAGTGTACCCTGCCAATGCGTCACATTAGCAGTCTTTAAATTGACTGACAATGAAAGTCCAAACAACTGCGGTGATCTGTGCTAGAGTTGCAGCACATCAAACTCACTAACTTTCATAAACGTCCTGTGCGTGGAAATGTTCAGTGTGGTGCAGTCACAGCTCGCGCTTGACCACCAGCTCGAGTGGTTGTGCGAGCATGTGCGGGAAAGCGCGGGGGGCGGGCGGCGGCGGCGGGGGCGCGGGGGGGGCGGGCTGCGCGTGCGCCGGCGGTGGCCGCCGCTAGGGGAAGGCGCGCGGCGAGTAGTGGTGTGCCTCGCCCAGCCACGAGTCCGGCGACGGCGGGAAGTCCGGGTACCCGCCCGCCGCCGGAGACGATGAGCTGCTGAGGTCTGACGCTCCACCGGCGCCACCTGCCCCGCCAATACCAGCTCCGCTCATTGCTTGACCTGATAAATACGAAACTTTTTAATTCTGAAGGGCTGTAGTAGCATAGTCACAGCTGAGGAGTGGGCACTCTGGCAATTCTTGTTGAAATGTCCTCAGTGTAGGTAAGTGAATAGATGTTCGACGTTAATTATATCTCTTATAATCGTGACAATCTAAGAAGTCCGATGACGTTTCTCATTTTACATGGCGCGATAACTTTGTATGAACGTCTAAGAAAAATTATATTCATAATCCTAATTAATGACTATGTTACCCATACACTATAACAACGAGTATAATTTGTAAGCATCAAGTTTAACTTATATAACGTATTTTTATAGGTGTCAAATCCGACTTCTTAGAATATCACGACTTTGGGCTCGGCGCAAACGGACCACCGACCACTGCCCCTAGCGACAGCGACTTTACACACTTTTCCATATGTTTTGTATAGACGGTGGCGGCCACTCGCTACAGCAGTGTCTGCGACTCGCCACTTGTGGTCGCTGCGTGCCACACAAGACCCCGACACCTGCCACTGCCGCGCTGCTCCAGTCCCGCGCAGTTAGGCGTTAAGCGTCCTATGCATCGCGCGCATCACCATGGAGCACGATGACGCCTTAATGGATATCGATACTTTCAAATTGGAAATCCAATTACGTCTTGCTATTTGGGATTTATATTCCGATCTATACAGCAAAAGGAACGTGGCGGCTTCCGAACACCGGTGGCTATCGCGCACCAGAATTGCGCTGCCACTGTTAAAAATGTGGCGGTAGCGCGCAACAGCCAGCTTGAAGCGGTGGCTGTGGTTGATCGCCCGTTTGCGCCGAGCTTTACTTGTAAAGTGCTGGCTCAGAAAAAATGTCACGCACTATTTACTTACAACACAGGTTACGGGTCGCTTAGCATCTGCTACGGCGAAGCAAATGCTACGAGTGTTTGGTACGGCGAAGCAAATGCTACGAGTGTTTGGTACGGCGAAGCAAATGCTACGAGTGTTTGGTGCGGCGCGGCGCGGCGTAGCAAATGTTACGAACGTTTGGTAACGCGTAGAACTGCTAAATGCTTATTTGGTACGGCTTTCCATGTATACTAGCCATTTTGCCCACCCCATTATTAGTACTTGATAAAATACTTAACTTACCTATGTTAGTATAAACGAGATGGTCAGGTGGATAGTGGTAGTGTGGATGCGGCGGTGAATGCGCTCGTAGGTATGGCGGCGTAGCTCCGTAGCGAGCCCCCCCTGCCGCCGCACCCCCGCCCGCAGGTGAGCCCTCCTCGCCCCCTAAGGCTACAGTGCTGTAGCTGTCGTTGCTTAGCTCTGAAATTGTAGTACGCTTGTTTTAGACTAACACTGGTAAAAACATAGGACAGACTAGGAAACGAGGACGAGTTAACAGGCAGAACTTGATTAACATTTTTTTAAACTTGGATTGAATATAATGCTGCTGTAGCTTGCTAAAGGTGCTTCCTTCACAGCAATTATATATAACGTTGTAAAACATTGTGTAGCACGATAACATTACAAAAAGTTAGACAACAAATGTAATGCAACATTCTCTAACGTAATATAACTGCTGTGTGGGAGCACCTTTACCGTAAAATTGATGGACAACAAGATTAAAATAAAACACCATGTAACACGAAAAAGGGGAACTGAATATCAGGTGCACAAGAATGATCGTGACCCTGCAGAATTCGATTCGATCCCTTCAGCAAATACAATCAAACTCAAACTATTTTTTTATTTGAATCTGCAAGATATACAAAAATAGAAGCAAATAATATTTACCATGATGACTAAACGAGTCCAGATCTATCTTGAGCTCGTCCTTGTCTAGCAGCCTGTCGTGTCGTGGAGACCCGCTGCCGCTCTTCATGGACCTGAAGTATTGAGACCAACGCGTTCGACCCGCGTCTTTCTTTAATCGCTTTTCTTTCGCTCGTCTGTTGCAAAAAAAAATACTAGTGGAAATTAATCTGGGAATATAAACTCGTAATACTACGTTATCGGTATTAATACGTTAAGTATTTTGTGATGAAAATATCACAAATTATGATCATCTCTTAGACAAGAGGTTTTTAAAAAAAGAAAGAAAGAAAAAGAATTTATCTGCCAGAAACAACGAACAAATTCAACAAATCCAATTTTACTACTATTTTAAACCTGAAAGTTTTTGAGGATGGATGGATGTTTGCTACTCTTTTACGCAAAAACTACCGAAAAGTTTTTGATAAAACGTTACAGAAATATGTACCGCCACATCAGAATAACACATAGGCAATACATTTTTTATTTTATTTTTTTTACTCTTGATAGGCTTGCGTTTGACCACTATCTCAACTGATGGTAAGCGATGATGTGGTCGACGATGAAGCACGCTTG
Organism: Orthosia cruda; assembly: GCA_964057195.1. Taxonomy (NCBI): domain Eukaryota; kingdom Metazoa; phylum Arthropoda; class Insecta; order Lepidoptera; family Noctuidae; genus Orthosia; species Orthosia cruda. The sequence continues at coordinate 370,107 of OZ059849.1, forward strand.
CCTAGAAGAAACCTATACACTCTTGACTTAAAGACTCCCAGATTGTAGCTATCAGGAAATACAGACTCCGGCAGGGAATTCCACTCCTTTGCTGTACTCATAATAAAAGAATTCCCAAAACGTTTGGTGCGTATGGGTGGGATGTCCACCATGTACCGATGACGCAACGCCGTACGTCTTGTACTCCGATGATGGAACGGGCTAGGAGGAATTAGTTCATGCAATTCCAACGCACACTCCCCGAAATGCAACCGATAAAAAACCGACAGACTGGCAACTCGGCGCCGATGTTCGAGGTTCAGGAGCCTAGATTCGGCCAATACTTCATTGTCGATGAGCCTCTTAGCCCGTCTTTCGATCGCATCAAGTGCATCCAGCTGGTACTTGGCAGATCCGTCCCAGAGATGAGAGCAGTATTCCATGCATGATCGAACTTGCGCTTTATATAAGTTGAGCAGCTGTTCTGGCGTGAAGTACCGTCTCACCTTCGCGAGGATCCCCAATTTTTTGGCAGCCAGCTGAGCTTTTGCCTCAATGAATGGACCAAAATTGAGCGTCGATGTCAACGTGATGCCAAGAATCTCAAGATGGTCAGTTATCGGCACGGTCACACCTCTGAAAGAAGGAGCCGGGTGGAATTGGCTCCTTTTAGCGGAAAAAAGACACGCCTGGGTCTTAGCGGCATTGAACTTGACCAGATTGGCATCGCCCCATGCGGAGACTGCCTCCAAGGACAGATTCAAGCGCCCAACCATGGCCTCCCGGAGAGACTGGATCTGAGGTCCAGTAGTGCTGTCGTCTGCATACCCAAAGGTTTTAGCAGATCATTTATGTGCAGCAAGAACAACGTTGCTGAGAGTACCGACCCCTGTGGGACCCCGGCATTAATATCCAGTAGTTCAGACGAGTGGCCATCAATAACCACTCGAATGGACCGGCCCCTCAGGAAGTCTGCAATCCAATCGCACAGACCACTGGGCAAACCGAATGAAGGACGCTTACCAATAAGGCTTTCATGCCAGACCCTGTCAAAAGCCTTCGAGATGTCGAGGGAGACGGCAAGCGCTTCCCCGTGTCTCTCTATGGCCTAACTCCAGATGTGTATGGCATACACTAGAAGATCCCCAGTTGACCGATTATGGCGGAAGCCATATTGGCGGTCACTGAGGATGTTACATTTTAAAGATATTGGGAGAAGTGCTATTAATACCACGCGGGCGGCAGCTAGTATAAAAAAAAACTAAAGATCGGTTGTCGAATTATCTTTTTTTCGTTTCTTTTAAACGAAAAAAAGATAATTCGACAACCGATATTTTGGACTCTGCCGTTTATTCAGAAGAAAAGACGATTTTTCTATTCCTACCCAACGATAACAACACTTATCATAAAAATCTTAAACCAAACCCTCTTCATTTTTTTCATGTCTCCCCAAATATTTTTAGTGGTTTCTACACGAAAACTTCTAGAAGAATGCCTTCTCAAAATCTTTTTTCAAACAATAGTTTTCAAATAGTTTGGTGCTTTGGATAGTCACTGATCCTAGATCCAAGCTCGTGACGATTCATTATAAATGATTTTACCAAAGAAATACTTTTTGGAAAACCTTTTTGTTCTTTGCTCATGCGATGTAATTATAAATTTGCCGACAATGTTAAAAAAATACGCAAATAGCCTAATATAAAAAATATACTTCATGCCATCTACAATATTTTTCCAAGAAATTTCCCAGCACTCTACATATACGTATACACTAGGAAAATGAAGGAAAACCTCAAAACTACAATTTTTTAAGACATAGTAAAAATATTTAAGTTTTTACGAAGATGCTATTCTTTATTTGAATCATGGTATAATAATATACTTCGCCTGGTAGTCTCTTCCCGTGACAGCTGGGTCACGTGATTGGCCTAAGACTACGTCATCAATTGCGTTGCGGTTCTCAAACCTTTTTTGTGAGGAAAAAGATAAAATAATACAATAGGTACTAAATTTTTATCATTTTTAATAAATCGACATATTTGATTCTTATTTTATTTTTTTACTTTGCTTCTTTTTTAATTGGTTGCTCGGTTTTATTTCTTTTCCTTACGCGTAGATATAATGAGATGAAAATGTTGAGATGGATGTGCGAAGTGACGAGAATGGATGAAGTGAGAAATGAGTATATTAGAGGCAGTGACAGAAAAGTTGAAAGGAAACCGTTTGTCCTAGTATGGTCATGTGATGAGGAGGGATGAAACGCATGTTACTAAAAGAGTTATGAATATTAATGTGGATGGATGGAGAGGGAGGGGACGGCTAAAGAAAAGATGAATGGACTGTTTAAGCAGTGATATGAAAGAAAAGGGAGTCAGTGATGGCGTGTGTGTGTTGTGTATGTGTTGCGCCAACCCCAAGTGACATGGGGCATGGGCAGGAAGATGATTATGTCTCGTAGATAGGTTCTTGTTTGAACTAAACCTATAACTAACTAACTAACCAACCTAACTATACCTCATAATGAATTACAAGTCCATGAACAATCCGAGTCAAATTGAAAATGAATTTTTCATTGTGCAACGTTTGACCGTGGTATTGATTAAATTATTTCTCCATTATATCAGCAACCCTGATCAATTCTTTGCAAATCAGTATTCCCCTCGACACAAAAAAAAACAATCACAGGTATCGCTACTAATTTTATTTTATTTAGCCTGGGGAAATGCTCATGCATGCTATGCTACCACAGGTAGATAGCGCAGTTATGTGGGACTCCAACCCACTAAAATTCCACGGTGTCCTCCTGTGCTGCTTATGGCGGGAACACGGGTACGCGTTAGCACTCACCGCGAACCCGCCGCGGCCATCCGTAACCGGACCCTCCTTTGGGGTGTACCACCCATCACCAGCACACCAGAACACATTGCACGCCGTGACCACCCCAGGGACCAAACCAGCACATGGGCGCCAGACGGCCCAGTGTATGGCACCCTTAGCCCTCCTTTGACGGGACAGGTCAGTGGCCCCGCCACCTATCACTTTTCGGCCGCAGGCGATAGGGACCTCCCCTGCGGCCCCACCTTATCCGCAATCAGACGGTGACCCCGTCCAGGCCACGGAAGGTAGGTAGAGCGGCGCAACGCAATACCGGCACTCCTCTCCCACCGCGGTCTACTCTCCAACCCACAGCTGCGATATCGTATGGGACGCGCTCCATATGATATCGAGCGAGCCTCAGATGCGATGTCGCCTGTTGCCAAGCGGAACCGCAACCTACATGTTGGCCGCTACGTCGTCGGCCTAATCGGAAAAGGCCCTGACGAGCGGCCCCTCCTCGGGTTCCTCTTCGCTTCACCGTACGGTAGGTGACCAAGCCACGGCTACTGAGACACGGAACGAAACTACGCCTTAGCTTGTCTGTCGAGATTTTTTATTTGATCTGAGAGCTCCACTGACAAGCTAAGGCATAGTTGCATTGTACGTGTATTTGAGTATGTATACGGCAAGGTGTAGTTTTAACCGGCGTCACCTTGTTGTTTGCAACGTTCCATCTTGACTTTTTATTTGATCTGAGATCTAGTTAAACAATGTCTCTGACAAAAAAATTTTTGTAAAAGTCACACGCTGCGCCTGTCTGTCTGTATGGACGTGATAAAATGGACCAACTTAATTTAGTTCGGGACGAAAACCCACAAAACTTGACTTCACTAAAATAAATTATTGGTTAGGTTAAGTTCGGGCGTACAGCCGTATTGACACAGCTATGCCTTAATTTATGGAATTTACAACGCGTAGATAAATGAAATAATATCTAGAAAGGCACATACCAGTTCTTTTAGCTGAAGTTAATTACAATATTGAAGTCACGCATATGGTAGCGTCTCTTCGTTGGGAAAAGAAAAAAAACCTTATTACACCGCCTTTTATACTTCTGTTTTTACAGTTTAGTACAATTAACAATTTTTCTTGTGTATCTTTCACAGTTCACGGGTGCACCACAAATGTTTGAGAGCCACAGTATTTTGTTCACCGAGCGAAACAACGCTATAGGTGTGAGCGACACAACAATAGCGATGAAATGGTAAGTTGTCAGTATGACACTTGTCAATTCGATATGTTGCCACTGTGTGTGATAGAATTACCCGAGCAAAATGAATTTTTCAACTTAACAAAGCAATTATGAACTAATAATTTAATATATAAATTAATTTAACACTAAATAGATGAAACACATGAGTTACTAAATAGTTAAGCGAGTTAGTAATTTATTTTATTTTCGTTCCCTACATGAGAAAGTACCAAAATTTTCTGAAAAGGACAATCAATGGTAACACTTATCATGACGTAGGCTTAGGCCATCCTGTAAAGAGAATACCATGTCTTATTATACCATGATTTGAATGATGACTGCTGTAAATTAAAACAATCGCATCTGAAAGACGACCCGTAGCCACATTTGTAACAAAAAATTTTTGATCGTTCAATTTTATTCTGAATTTTAATTTATTGGAAAAAAAGTATGTAAAAGGAACATTAATGATGACGAAAGTTTTAGCCTTAATAGACTCTGCATAAACTGCAGAAAAACTCATGAAAATTATACGATAACATAATAAATGAAAACATTAAACCTCATCGGAAAACCTCTTTGGAACTTCTTATAAAAACGTTATATGGCTAAAGTCTCCCAAAAAATACGCAAATAGCCATTTATGTGATAAAAATGAATAATATGAAAAAAATAACTTTATGGCATCTACAATTTTTTTTCCAAGAAATGGAACCAGCGCTACGAGTATGTCCGAAACAAAACCTCAAAAACGTTTTATTTTTTTAAACAGGATTTACCAAAAAAGGTTTAGTTTGAAATAAACCTAATGCAAACAAAGTGAGTGGTAAAATTCATCATTAAAATAAAAACTAAAAAATGTCTAAAGTTATGATATTGCACCCTTTTCGAAAACGCCTGTATCGTGCCTTCGTAAAAAGCTTTTCTCGAACAATGGCTTTACACAAACTGCAACCCTGTTTATTTTCAACGATGGGCACTTCGAATAATGACTGAACTTTGATTTAATAACGCAAACTCGTTATAACGCTTCGATTACTTTCGATTTAAACAAATAATCGTGTATTCGATGTATAAACAAAACACCCCCGTCGCATGTTTTGCGTGTGTTGTTATTAGCGAAGCGGCGCGGCGGGGTGCCGGGCGGCTTTCAACAAAGAGCTTGATTAATTAAAGTACCTCCGCCCAGTCCGCTGGGAGCTGGGAGCGAAGCGCGTGCTGCCATATACCTCATGCGGATTATTGATACATTGTCCCGAATTGCCTTCTTCGTAATTTGTATAAGTTAATGGGCCAATCTGAATAAGTCGAATTTAGTGACTATTTGTTTAAAGAACATTTTAATAACTAAAATTCAATGATTTATTCAATAAAATGGTGTGTGGAAGTGGTTAAAGTTGACTTTATATTATATTTACGAATATCTCTATCGTCATTTACAAAATTCTCAAGTTTTTTATTTCATTTAACATAGGTCATTTTATAAAGGAGTTTGTATAGGTACTTATTGAAAAATATAATTGCAATGGCCAAGTGCTAGTCGGACTCGCGCACTGAGGGTTTCGTAAAAGCAGCTGCATTCACCGACATAATTAGGTAAAAATACTGAATTTCATAAACAATGAAAGCACCGAACATTGCTCTAACGAAAATATTTTTTTTTCCGAGTACATTTTATAAGTTGGCTGACTATTATTTAAATTTGTAAAGCTTACTTGGCGGTGGTAGTTTTCCTTTTAATTTCGTTATATATACTATTACCGTGATTTCTTTCACTTAATATCCAAAAGCAACTATTTAGCTGGCACACTTCTTATATATAATACTGCCGTAATTTTTGCACATATCCAAAAGCAATTATTTAGCTGGCATACTGGTGGGGACACTTGACTCTAACAAAAAATAGCAATTTAAAGCTTAATTTTAGGCAAACGGATCACTGAATCGAAAAATGGTTTTCACGAAACAGTATTTTTTTTTTGAATGGCCTATCCAACGATACCCTACAACATGCCATAGACGAGAAAAAAAACATCCCCACTTTATGTGTATTTTTTTACTTCGTCGGCGTGTTTAATATGTATCCATGCCAAATTATAGCTTACTAGTACTAAGAGTCTCTGAGCTAAGCTACGGGTTCCTTGTTGACTACGGCACCCTAAAAATGTAAACTGGTTGAAGTTGAATAAAAACCGTTTGTCGAAATAAAAACAAAAAAAAAAACTAAAGTCATCCACAGATTCTTTCTTGAAAGTTTCCAACAATATGCCCAAGGAAAATGAAGGAAAACCTCGAAGTTATCAATATGTTTCGCCAAAAAGAAAATGGTTATATGAAAAAAGTAACGCAATCTAATAGCACTAATAGGCACTATAATACAACGAATGTTTCTCTAGTAGATATATTATTATAGTTTATTGAAAAAATTAATCATTACATCAAAAGATTCAGCGTGATTTCTTCATAATTTTACTGAAAATCCATATAAATTACATTGATATAATTACTACCTATAGGTAAATCTCTACTAAATGAAGTACGTAAATAAAGTTTATAAAAAGGCATGCCAATATAATGCGAAACGCTAACAACATGTTTAACATGAGCTCGTATTGTAGATTGTACTTATATCGAACACATAAAGTAAAGAAGTCGAGCATTGTGATATCGCGTCCACGTTTACGAGGCGAGGCCGATGTGCAGGGCGTGACCATAGCGTGACCACAGCGTGACCGTAGCGTGACCGCTGCCGTGACTGTGGCCAGTCGCGCGTGACACAACATACATAGTTCCGCGACTATGCTCCCAAACACACTAACAAACAGACGTAGATACACAATACACAAATATCCGAAGGACGTGCTTTTGTAAGGAGACCTTTTTGATGGGACACGTTAGAATTAATGGATAAGTCGGCCTTAAGGCATGAGAATGACCGCAGGTACGGTCAATGCATTCGTGTACTCACAGTCCTGAAACTGGCTGTAAGTTGGCATGCAACTCTGCTATAAACCATTGTTTCCTTGTTTGCTTTTATTTTACGGAGGTCTAAAGGTTAACTGTATGTAAGCTTGACATAAATTAACAGTACCATTTTATCAATTCAACTGAAGAAAACCTAGGATGCTACCAGCCGATTTATAGTCTGTTCAAGTACTCGTAATAGGCAATCCCTTTGTGCACTTATCTATTAATTTGAATAAGTAGTTTCCAATCTAGTTTAAACTTTCGAATTTGTAGGTCAACAAGAATATAATAATAACGAGTCTGACTTCAAAGCTAGTCAAGAGTCGGGAATTCTCTTAAACGCTATGTAGATCAATTGCATGGGTGTAACCTACTGCCAACAACCGTTCATGGCCACGGAATCTTATAAATGCACAGAATTCGTAAAGTTGAGCAAATAAAACTGATTCAAAGATGGCTGGATTAATCATCTATTTATATTATACCCACCCCGGCTTTTCACGGGACAAATATATACAAAAATTTGCCTCGTTTATCGCTTTTTCTATTAGTGAAAACCGTATCAAAACCGTTGCAAGGATTAGAAAAACTTAGCTGAGCAACAGAAATACAAATATAATTTATTTCTCTTTCATAGACATGCACTACACCTGGTAGTAATTTGAAGTGCCCTTTTAGGCAAAAGTTGCCTACATTAGAGCACTTCGCTCTTCCAAAACCTACAATTGAGGGTGACAGACGCGGACAGCGACTTTATAGAAAAGACTTTTATTCATAATATGTCTTCTTAGGGCTTCCCTAAGGCCTCAAACTTTTGTTTAGTACCGATATTTAGCAATAACACACGAATAATCAAATTGGACAAGGTACCAACGCTACAATTGTTTATTTTTAATGTTGATAGGCTTGCTTTAGACCACTATGTCACCTGATGGTAAGCGATGATGTGGTCGAAGGAAGCACGCTTGCCTAGAAGTAACTATTCACTCTTGACTGAGAGACCACATTTTAATTTCCGTAGTACTAAATAACCGACGCAGTTGTTGTTGTTTTACCGAACATTTTAATGTTTAGCTCTTGTTAGCCATAAAAGATCTAATCTCCCTTTACGTCTTGTTAATTCACTTGACCATTTCAAAATCATTTCGTTAACTTGACCACTCATAGGCGCACCTGACTGGCTGCGCAACTAACATTGATTTCAGATATCGAATGTTTCGGAATTCGGCACGCTTAAAGAGGCGTTACTTAGGTTTGCATGTCGAATAGGGAACATTACTGCCAATTGCTCCCACCAGATGGCGCTTGACGGAGTGGAGTAAAAATAACAACATTTCGAGTTTGCGACTACTACTGTTTGTGGATCCTGAACTTTATTTACTGTTTTAAGAACAATTAGCGTTCAAAAACCAAAGAATAATATTGCTAGCTGTTGGTCAAGAATGCATCTGTTTGGACGGCTGTCCACTATTTTAATGTGACCGTGTGCAAGACGGTTCCACTGCGAAGTAATTATGCGAGTCATATAAAATCAACCTGGAAATATTGTTTTCAATATTAATTGGATGTACATTAATCTCATTACATTGTAAATTAACATAATATCTGCAAGTTACACTAGACTTTCAATGTTCGCATTCATATTCGTACCTTTCAACTAAATCCGTATTTTTTTTCTTTTAATGATGCACCGCGCTCTCGAAGCCGGGTTTTTAGCTGCAGTATGGTCTAATTTCCTCAATTCTTTGTTAGCTTTTCTTTCACTATTATTTTTATATTTAGTATGCATAAACTGCGAAATTTTGTCGTTCGTCTTTAACAGTTTGGTTTGTTTACTCTGATTCCTGTGGCGCCAACTATGATAGTTCCCTATTGTTCGACTTCTTAAAGAAATAAACGTCAGATAGCGAATTTAGTCCGGTTTATAGTGCCACTACGTCATTTTAATGTTTTTAGAATGGGATATTAAAATTGCATGTCTTTAGTAACATCGCACCCATCCCGTGCTAATACTACCCATATATCTGTGAACATAGCGATGCGTAAACGCACGTGACCCGTTGATGTGGCGACACTTGGGGAAGGCCTATGTCACAAACATAAATCTAACTAGATAACGCGAGTCCCTCCATCTGTATGAAAACCAAGCGTGCCTATTTCACAAACAAATTTACTTACCAATGATAGAAAACATTTCCAATGCCTCGGCCAACTTTTTCTATACATTCTTTACAGCTCAATGCATTTTTCTAGATTTCAGTAGATTTCCGGTGGCGATAATGCTAAATGAAAAGCTCAGATTACGATCATTGATCGTAACTTTACTCCGGTTTTTTGGCACGCGAAGTACATACAATCGCGTCCTCTAGTTAGATTTATGTCTGTGGCCTACGTTTGGTAGTGTAAGTCACCATCATCATCATCATATCAGCCGAAAGACGTCCACTGCTGGACATAGGTCTGCCCCAAGCGTCGTCACTTTGACCGGTCCCGTGCGTCTCGCAACCAACGTATCCCTGCAACCTTCACCAGGTCGTCGGTCCACCTGGTGGGAGGCCTTCCAACGCAACGTCTTCCGGTTCGCGGTCGCCACTCCAGAACCTTTCTGCCCCATCGGCCATCCGTTCTGCGAGCAATGTGCCCTGCCCACTGCCACTTAAGTTTGGCAATTCTCCGTGCTATGTCGGTAACCCTGGTTCTCTTGCGGATCTCTACATTTCTGATTCGATCACCCAAGGAAACTCCGAGCATAGCCCTCTCCATTGCCCTTTGGGTGACTGTAAGCTTTCTGATGAGGCCCATTGTAAGCGACCACGTCTCAGAGCCATAAGTCATCACTGGCAACACACACTGAGACTTTCGTCTTGAGAGACTGTGGTAAGTTAGACGAGAAGATACCGCGCAACTTCCCGAACGCTGACCAGCCGAGTCGGATTCGACGGTTGACCTCTTTCTCGAAGTTGGCCCTACCCAACTGGATCGTTTGTCCCAGGTAGACATAGTCGCCCACAACTTCGAGTGTATAGTCTCCGACCTTAATAGGAGTGGGTGTAACATGGGCATTCATCATCACTTTGGTTTTGTCCATGTTCATCCTAAGACCCACTCTTTCGGAAGCTCTACTGAGGTCATCGAGCATACTGAGGTCATCGAGCATAGTGTAAGTGTTTGGGCTCAAATGATGATGATGATAGAGATGACGTTACAACTTAGGCGCGAATAGCATGCATGACACTAACGTGATCAGGCCTCATTTGCTAATTTCAAGAGATTCATTAACCCCCTCCGGAAAAAGAGGGGTGTTATAAGTTTGAGGTGTATTGCTGTGTATCTATGTGCATGTGTATCTGTGTGTCTGTCTGTGGCATCATAGCGCCTAAACGGATGAACCGATTTTGATTTCGTTTTTTCGCTTGAAAGGTGATTTTGTCGAGAGTGTTCTTAGCTATATTTGAATAAAATCGGTTCAGCCATTCAAAAGTTTTGGGCGGTTTACTGTTTGAATCGGGGTGTTTTCGCAAAATAAACGTGTCGGGGGTTTTTAAATTTTGATTTTTTTCTTGTTTTAGGCCTACGTATATCAAACCAAATTGTTTGACACCCTTTCCAGTCTTGTAAAATCTTCCTCCTTACATTCCTCCTCAATCCTTATCAAAAAATTATCAACTCAACTGACCTGTTCTGAAACCAGACTTGCACCACCCTCATGTCCAGGCCGGTATCATGGGCCAGCTGTTCCCTCACATGCCGTGCCGGCTTCGGACTACTGCTGTAGGCGTTCTTCAGGGTCTCCAGCTGCTTGGCCGTGATGGTGGTCCGCGGCCTCTTGCTGGCTGCGTCGCCGTCTAAGGAACCCTCGCCGCCTGGACATTGCACATTAGAAGTGATTTTGATGTAGATTTTGCCATTTTCTTTTCCTAAGGAGCGAAGAATTGCTTTATAGAAGAGGGAAGAAATAGTAGATAGTGGTACGAATTACTCCGTATTTACTACACCATAAATGAAACTAAGGAAACAGAACAATATGTAAAAAAAAAAAATAACACTAAGCTAGCATGCTGTTGTCCTCCACAATGAAAGAATACCTTCGCAGATAAAATAAGTAAGATTGACAAAATATTAGTTACTATTTGCGTTTGCATACCTTTCGCTCTCGCGGCTTCATAGTCAGGTTTGCAGACAAGCTTCCCATCCTCCATGAGATAGAACTCGTCGCCAGTGTTAAGCGTCCTCGCGCAGGCTGCACAGGCGAAGCACCGGAGGTGGTAGACGTGGGACTGCGCGCGCCGCACCACTTGCGTGGGGGGGATGCCCTGCCCGCAGCCAGCGCACTTGGTGCCGAACCGCCTGGGACAACAGCCGCAATCACAACAACATTATCAACGTGACAGACGCTGTTACATTCACGAAAATACGCAAGATTTGAAAGCAGCAAATAGAAATGAAGTTAAGAACGAGCGAAATAACCCTACCCAAGTCACACACCCCAAATCCATGGGGTATCGAAGCTATAAGCTGACAAAGTATGCATGAAAATTCATTATCTACAAACTTTTCTTATCACTATAGTAGTACCAAAATCCGTCACGACTCATGCTGTCGACTAAACAGACACATAGAAGACGTTGAGACGACGATGACACTATAGAAGCTATTAATTGTAAATACACTAAAAATAAACTATTTATTGTCGTCTCTCTTCTAGTAATTATGTTATAATTTTATTAATGTGCCAAACCAACCGCTTAACGTGCTTTCCGAGGCACGAAGGAATGTCGCTATGTAAAGATATGGTCACGCATCCACGGACCAACTTCGGCAAGCGTTTCTTAACCTGGAAGATCGACCCGTGTGGCTAGTAAATGGTCTAAAATAAACCAACATTACTCTTGACCGCAGCTTGCTTGCCCAACATCGTCGATATTATCGTCCGTATCTTCATGTGAACCGAGTTCCTCTTAGTTATTTTAACTTATCGACACAGTACAGACTTACAGGACAGTCCATAGCATGACTGATTTTGGTACTTAAGTTAAGAAAATCCTTAATAGATAATGATTTTTCATGCATACTATATGCCTAGCTCCAATATCCCATGGATTATTTCGCTATGGAAGGGTTATTTCGCTCGTTTTAAGCAATCGATTTGCATACAGTTAGTACTATCGATTTTTGGGTTCTTGGTCCAAACATTTTGGACCATCTCCTTTCAAAATGAAAGGGATTAATCACGTGACATTTCGATAGCGCTTGGTTCCATACATTTTTGACATTTTACCAATCGCTAATGCGACATAAAATACATGTCTTGAGCCTATAATAGAGCTTTATTTTGTTCTTCAATATTCTTTGTTTATCGCATAGCATATAGGTTCTCTGACCTTGAATGTGACTTACAATAGTAGAAGTACCCTTGGCGGAAGTTTAACCACATAAGTTTCCATATGCAAATTAGTAATTCCAAAGGCCGAACTTACATTTTTAGGAGCACCCATGGGCCTACTAACCAAGCGAGTGCCACAATGCGGAAACTACTACAACTAGAGCAAATTAATGCTGCCATTTAACCTGTCTTTCTTCTTCTTCGCTATCTGAGAGAACATACAAGTTCGCCGGAATATATCACTTAAAGTACTCCGTGCAAATGAGGCTTACTTGAAGACATTGGAGAAGTACATTTACTTGAACAAATGATTGCTGCTACAAGAAGAAAGACATGTTAAACGACTTTATTTGTGAGACAGGCCACAAGAAAGTTCACGGGAAAATATCACTAAAAAGCTACTTAGTAAAAGAGGCTTACTTGAAGAAGTCGTCGGTGCAATAGAGCTGGTTGTTCCTCGCGAAGCACTTGCCGGAGAGCATGGCGCGGCACTCCACGCATCGCAGACAGCCGGCGTGCCACGTGCGATCTGAGACCTTGAGTACGTAGCGATCCACGATCATCTCGTGACAGCCACCGCATTTCGGGATACTGGCTGCAACATAGAGAGAATTGCTAAACACTGATGAATATGCCTGAATATAATATATGAATATACCATTTTTTGAGGCCTTTGTACTCTATTAAAACTTTTACATTGGGACCAAACCTGGAAAATCTCGAAAAATAAATCAACTGTCCAGCTCACCACAGCTACGATGACTCCTCAAGGTTATGGTAACAATTAAGCTTGTATAATAACTCTCCTCCTTTTTAACCGACTTCCCAAAAAGGAGGAGGTTCTATGTTCGACTTCATGTTTGTTTTTTTTTTGTTTATGTTCACCGATTACTCCGTCAATTGTGGATATTGTGTGTCTTTCGTAGGTACCATTTTTTTGCGTTAAGGACACCGACTTCAAAAAATTAAGTTATTTTTCACTTTGTAATTTTGTATTTGGAAGTCGGTAGTATTTTTTTGCAAAAAGTTTTTTTATTTTTCACTTTTTAGTTGTACGTACCTAATAGGCAAGTTAGTAAGGGAACTATTTCGCCAGAATAGATTTCATGAAACTTGAACATAACCGGTGAAATGAGAGGTCTGCTTACCCCTTAAGAGCGAACTGGCATGATGTTATGTTATGAAATGTTATAAACAACAAACAGACATGCGATTGCAGCAATCCCGAGAGATTTGCCGTTATTTATTGAAGAGTTCTGTTGTATATCTCCGAAGTTCTTCATCAGATCTTCACCAAATTAAAATGGGACCAATTTCGGAACATACTTTTTCAAACAAAAAAAGAATTTTCAAAATCGGTCCACAATTGACGTCGAACATAGAACCTCCTCCTTTTTGGGAAGTCGGTTAAAAATAAAAAAAACTTTTTCCAAAAAAATACTACCGACTTCCAAATACAAAACTACAAAGTGAAAAATAACTTAATTTTTTGAAGTCGGTGTCCATAACGCAAAAAAATGGTACCTACGAAAGACACCGACTTCAATAATTATACAATAAAATAATTTATTATTTTTCACTTTTTAGTTGTACGTACCTAATAGGCAAGTTAGTAAGGGAACTATTTCGCTAGAATAGATTTCATGAAACTTGAACATAACTGGTGAAATGAGAGATCTGCTTACCCCTTAAGAGCGAACTGGCGTGATGTTATGTTATGAAATGTTATAAACAACAAACAGACATGAATTCGAAAAAAAGAATTTTAAAATCGGTCCACAATTGACGGAGTTATCGGTGAAAATACACAAAAAAAAAAAAAACATGAATTCGAACATAGAACCTCCTCCTTTTTGGGAAGTCGGTTAAAAATACAAGTCACTCTAGTAATATTGCGAAACGAAACGTTAGCTTATGAAATAAGAACGCTGACTGGCCGGTAGGAGCGCCCAAAACGAGACCTCCTCTGATTGGTTCGCGTTTTAAATATATTTCGCGTTTTAAATATATTTCGCTTTGTTTAACAATAATATTAAATAGTGAGCAAGTGATATAGAAAAAAATATTTAGGTCTTTGAATAAGCTAATTACTAGAGTTCCTACATAATTGCACCAATTAAAAAAATGAATTGTGTTTCCTCTATTTATCTAATTTACCTACAAAAGAAAGCTGATAAATAAATGATTTATCTTAAGACACTAGTCTACTAAAAGTCTGTGTTTGTGATCTTACTATAAAATAGATATTAACTAAAATGTTCAATATAAAGTAAAGTTACTATAAATCGATATTATTATAAATATGAAGAGTTAGAAACTCTTCATATTTATCACGATTTCAAAGCTCACAGGGTAAATAATAAGATTTGATCCGTGAGCAAAAATTTAGCCATTTAGGGTTAATGATATTAGAAGCTTAATGTTACGCAAACGGATCCCTGATTGAAAAATGGTTTTCACAGACCCGTAATATATAATACAGTTTTGAATGGCCTATCCAACGATACCTCACACCATGGGACACACGAGGTAAAATACATCCCCACTTTATGTGTAGGTACAGGAGGTACAAAAAAAAGCTTTTTCCACGATTTTATTTTTCCACTTTGTCGGCGTGATTCATATGTTTAACCATGACAAATTACAGCTTTGTAGTACTAAGAGTCTCTAAGCTATGCTGCGGACGGACGGAAAGACAGACGGAAATGGCGAAACTCTAAGGGTTTCTTGATGACTTCGGAACCCTAAAAACTGATTGATTGAAACATTCTCCTGACATCTCGGATAGAGTATTATTGTTCGACATATTCTATCAATGTAAAAATATTTTTGACCGAAGGATAAAAGGACTATCCACACATATCAGGGCCGTGCCCGGGACGTGACAGGGCCGGGCCCAGACATTGAAGCTTCGTCACTGGCCCGTGCACGGACGTGTGTGAACGAGTTCATATAAAATTTACGCACCGATATTTTTTTGAGTCCCTGACGGGGCACGGTCCGTCCACGTCCCGGACACGGCCCTGATATGTGTGGATAGACCTTAACGTGTAACAAACGCAAAACCACGAAGTAACTAAACGCGCCGCCGACGGAACGTGAACATTCGTTTTAAAAATTTCAAAATCTAACTTGAACTCTCTGTAAGGCAACGCACAGCCTAAATCGATAAGTTGCTGAAGCTGAAATTCTAGTCAGTTATAACGAAAGTGAGCATGTAAGTTTGTATGGAAGGCAGTTTATATTTTTCCCGGAAATCCTTGAAAGCACATGGCTTGTAGAAATAGAAAATGATAGATTTAAAAATTATATCGCTATAAAAGTTGTTTAAACATTTTCTTAGTTAAAGTAAAAGTTGGGGATCCTTGCGAAGGTGAGACGGTACTTCACGCCTGAACAGCTGCTCAACTTGTAAAAAGCGCAAGTTCGGTCATGCATGGAGTACTGCTCTCACTTCTGGGATGGATCTGCCAAATACCAGCTTACTGCACTTGAGTCGATTGACAGACGGGCCAAAAGGCTTATTGGCAACGATGCACTGGTCGCCTCAAAGCTCCAGAGCCTCGAACATCGACGCCGAGTTGCCAGCCTGTCGGTTTTTTATCGGTTACATTTCGGGGAGTGTGCGACGGAACTGCACAATTTGATTCCGCCTAGCCCTTTCCATCATCGGACTACAAGACGTACGGCCATGCGCCATCGGTACATGGTGGATATACCACCCACACGCACAAAGCGTTTTGAAAATACTTTCATTGTGCGTACAGCTAAGAAGTGGAATTCCCTGCCGGCGTCCTTGTTTCCTGATAGCTACAACCTAGGGGTATTCAAGTCAAGAGTGAATAGGTTACTTTTAGGCAAGCGTGCTCCACCTTCGATCATATCATCACTTAACATCAGGCGACATAGTGGTCAAACGCGAGCCTATAAGGAATTTAAAAAAAAAAAAGTTACCAAATAATGAAGCATGGGCCCAAACAACCAAAAAATTATAAGAAGTAGGTCGTTCTAGATTGCCGTATGACACTACTTCTCATCGGATAGCGTAATAATGAAGCTTGTGTGTTTTATCCAAAATCAACAGTTTTGATTCCAATTCGAATTCGATTCGAAAAGATAAAAACCAAAAAATAAACATTTTTAACTTAGTGCCAAAAACTCAAACTGCGTTTTTAATTATGTTTTACGCGTGTATTCTTCACCGAAGTTTTACGCCATTACATTTTAATATGTGGTAATGCATCCTCGGGCAATGTTGAAAAACTTCTTAGAACAACTTTTTTATTTTTCGTATTTCTCCTAATAAACTCTATCATTTGTTATCTACATTGTTTTTTGGTTTCTATCTTTTTGCCCTTTTTAACCCCCGACGGAAAAAGAGGGGTGTTATAAGTTTGAGGTGTGTTGCTGTGTATCTGTGTGTCTGTCTGTGGCATCATAGTGCCTCAACGGATGAACCGATTTTGATTTAGTTTTTTTTGTTTGAAAGGCGATTGTATCGAGAGTGTTCTTAGCTATGTTTGAATAAAATCGGTTCAGCCGTTCAAAAGTTATGCGCGTTTTACTGTTTAGATCGTGATGTATTCGCAAGATAAATGTGTCGGGGGTTTTTTAAATTTTGAAATTTAACTTGTTTCACTATATGTATTTACAAAAAAAGTTAATGAAATTTTCTATAAAATGTTTTTTATTTCAAAACTCTTGACTTCTATAGTTTAGGAGAAATTGCAATTTCAAAAGTGTGGTACTAACAAGTACGAAGTTCATTTTTAACCGACTACCAAAAAGGAGGAGGTTATATGTTCGACTTGGTGTATGTATTTTTTTATGTATGTTCATCGATATCTCGGTCAATAGTGTAGTTTGTTTCAAAATTGGTTCCATTTTAATTTGGTGAAGATCTGATGAAGAACTTCGAAGATATACAGCAGAACTCTTCAATAATAACGGCAAATCTCTTCAATAAATTGCTGCAATTGCATGTCTGTTTATTGTTTATACCATTTCATAACACAACATCACGCCAGTACGCTCTAAAGGGGTATGCAGATCTCTCAATTCACCGGTTATGTTGAAGTTTCATGATATTTGGGTAATATATTCTGGCATTATAGTTACCTTACTAAAAAACTTGCCTATCAGGTAGGTACAACTAAAAAGAGAAAAATAAAAAAAACTTTTTTGCAAAAAAAATACTACCGACTTCCAAATAAAAAACTACAAAGTGAAAAATAACTTTATTTTTGGAAGTCGGTGTCCATAACGCAAAAAAATGGTACCTACGATAGACGCCGACTTCAAAAAATAAAGGTATTTTTTCACTTTGTAGTTTTGTATTTGGAAGTCGGTAGTATTTTTACTACTAGCTAGTCGCTAAGAAGTTTTTTTGTTGTTGGTTTTGCAAATGTCTGTCGTAAACATATAGGTCTAAAATATAGTTTCCTTGCCTAATTTTGTTATGTCGAATAATCCTGTTTTGTTGTGATTAACAACAAAACTATGTTTATAAGCAAATATATATTTAATTATTGCTCGATTACCTATTTACTGATTATTAAAATAATGATTAATAAAGATGAAAATTTTCGTGTTAAGTAGGTACCGTACAAGTCTCCATATTCAGTAGGTAAATTGCATAGTTACACGAGTTTTATTTACAATGGATATTATTCTGGTACATTTTCCACGCTTGTTTTATATGCTTTAATGATTTCAAATAATTCGTTACAGATTCGCAGTTTCCCGATAAAATTATATTAACCGAAACTATCTGATATGTATTTATCTACTTTATGCTTCATTTCTGATACCTATTTTATACCAAAGTAAGTACTGCTTTCAGGAAAACCAGGCAAACCTTTTCAATTTGTCAAAATCAGAATAGTTTATTTCAAATAAACTTATAGGTACTATTGAATTGTAAAACAAAAAAAAAGATGAATCTAGTTGCATATTAAAAAGCGTCAGTATCTCTCTATGGAGAAGAATGAGCAGGAAACTCCACGGACACACTTTTCCATCAATAATTTTTCGTTACAAGTATTTGGTTAATTCATTCGTGTTGGAAAATTACATTTATGTGAGAACGATGTAAAAGACGTGCACGTAAAAGCATCTAGAGCACAGATATAAGTCTAACTAGATGACGCGATTGTATGTGTGTCAAAAAACGGAGTAAAATTACGATCAATGATCTTACTTTGAGATTTTAACCGACTTATCAAAAAGAAGGAGGTTCTATGTTCGACTACGGTTTATTTTTATTTTTTTATGTATATTCATCTATATCTCCGTCAATTTTGGACCTATTTTGAAAATTAAATTTTTTTTTACAAAAAAATACTAACGAGAAAAATACTAAAGAAAAAATACTTCCAATTAACGAGATCCTCATAGACTCGTACTTAACAGTACTCCCAGGCTTGCTAAGTACAATAAAAGCTGCTTAACTATGTGTATACGAATTTATAACAAATTACCTAGTAATCTGAAAATTTTAAACTCGAGATATTCTTTTAAGAATAAATTGTATGAATGGTAATTTGATAACAACTACTATACTATAAAACAATACCTAGAGCGAAAATAGCGTTCTCGTAATATTGTAATATTTTTGTTAAGGAAATTTTTAATCCAAATATTTGCATTCTGTGTTTAATCTTGGCAAAACATGTCTGATCTACTTTGTACTGTAAGACCTTTTTACACCATGTTTTACGCAAATAAATATGATTTGATTTGATTTAAGAAATGAAAAATAACTTTATTTTTGGAAGTCGGTGTCCATAACGCAAAAAGAAATGGTACCTACCAGAGACATCGACTTCCAAACCGACTCGCGTTATCTTGTTAGATTTATGTCTGTGGTCTAGAGTATGTTATATATATACTGAGGTAGATACGTTTTACTGACGTCTTCGCGGCAATGCAAACGGATGAGATAACATGCATTTTAAGCCCTATGTCAGAGAAGTACGTGCTAAGTCGGTAATGTTAACTTCTTTCCGCCTATAAGTAGAGTTTCCAAAACCTATTCGTCTATTTGAGATTTTTCAGCGTCCTTGATTACAGCTGTTTGCTTAGATATGACTGTTTCTTGTCACTGGTGACCGGTGACCGGTAGATACGCTTCAACATATGCATATACTCGTATTTCAGCGACGGAAGTTGAAATTATGTCATCATTATATTGTGTCTTGTACAGCCAGCGTGTCAGCAACGAAACTCGGTTAACACTTCCGTTTTAAATAACACTTACAGAAACAACTTTTGGGAATCTGACGTGGTACTGTAACTTTGGAACAGCACCAAGCAACGCGAAGAACCTAAAAGCACAAAGCTTTTCAATTAAAAGCTTCGAATAATAATGTACCAATGTCACTGAAAAATATGATTGGGACTTGCACTTTACTTTTGTCTTACTAGCAACAAAACGTAGTTTTACTAGTTTCTAATTATTTTTGTTTTATTGGATATAAAAAAAAAAAATATGTAAAAGTCATGCATACCAATAATCTGTATGATTGCTATGTGATTTGGACTTTAAATGTATTCTTTTATGGATGGTTTTAAGCAGTTGTACTGTTGGTGTGCCAAAATAAAATAAATAAATAACCAAATAAGTTTTGTAATTTCAATAAAATAATACAAAAGAAAATAGCTACTAAAACCCTGTTTTGTTGTCAGTAAGACAAAAGTTCGCAAGTCGCAATTACTTTTTAACCGACTTCCTAAAAAGGAGGAGGTTCTATGTTCGACATTATGTTCGTTTTTTTTTGTCTATGTTTACCGATATCTCCGTCAATTGTAGACCGATTTAAAAAAATATTTTTTTGTATGAAAAAGTATGTTTCGAAATTGGTCCCATTTTAATTTGGTGAAGATCTGATGAAGAACTTTGGAGATAAACAACAGAACTCTTCAATAAATAACGGCAAATCTCTCGGGATTGCTGCAATCGCATGTCTGTTTATTGTTTATACCATTTCATAACATAACATCACGCCAGTACGCTCTTAAGGGGTACGCAGATCTCTCATTTCACCAGTTATGATAAACTTTCATGAAATCTATTTTGGTGTTATAGTTACCTTAATAACTTGCCTATTAGGTAAGTACAACTAAAAAGTGAAAAATAAAAAACTTTTTTGCAAAGAAATACTACCGACTCTTTACTGAAAGAAATACGGTGTCTTTGGTAGGTACCATTTTTTTTCGTTATGGACACCGACTTCGAAAAAGAAAGTTATTTTTCACTTTGTAGTTTTGTATTTGGAAGTCGGTTGTATTTATTTGCAAAAAAAGTTTTTTTTACAGTGCTGGTTGTCAATTAAAACTAACAGTCTTCAAGTAGCTAGTAACTTCAAAAGATTTCCTTCAGTTTGATAGGTATTCAAAAATTTTGGCATGGAATAATTAATGGAGTAGTTCAACAACTGTTGGTGAATGAATGTGATAAATTTTTCACATGCTTTTGTCCATTAAAACGAACAAAATATATAAGCCCACTGAAGTAGTTTGAAAGAAGGCGTTTTAAGACAGTTTTTAATGCATAATGTTGCTTAGCTGATCCGATGATGGAGACGCAAGATGATATGAATGTCTTTTAAGTTACCTAAAAACTCTTTATTATTGTAGTCTTTGGTATATTTTTGTATGTAGTATATTGTACGTAATGAGACAATTTTGTGTAAATTATCTATGTAGCAGGTACTCCTACACTTAACCATTCATAACTTTGATTCGCATGGAAATGCAGTTTCAGTGGTTTTCACATATCAACATGTTTTCAACCGTCACAATGCCGACTAAACGAGCTGACAAAGGACGTTTACAAATGGAGCACAGAAAATAGCACAGCACACAGAACACTCACACGTAGCGCACAACATTACGTACATAGGAAGACTTCGGGCAAGTGCTCGAGCTGTATCGGCGGCACGCGCATGTCCTCCAGCTCGGCCTCCTCGGCGCCCGGATACATCATGGCCCCCAGCATGACGACGCGGCCGACCCGGGCCGCTGCGTCCGGCACACTGCCGCCACCCCGCCACGCAACCCTCAACCCTCTTATCACCGACCCGCTCCCATTGGTCGCCGATAACAACCACCACGCCCACCGACCAATCCACACGACACGGCTACACCCACCGATCGATTGTAAAAAGAATGTTCGCAGCATTTCCCACCGATATTGAACACTTTACATCGCTCAAGTGTTTACAGATGAGCGCCGCAACACCGCTTTACTTTTTATGCACCATTCTTTTGCATCAATGAAGGATTAAAGGTAAATTGGAATGTAGCTATACATTTTCATAAATCTGATGTTTATTTTATGTGCATGCCTACAAAAAAAAAACAATGAAACGTTGGTGAAAAGCTCCGCGGACTACAGCTAAGGCTACGTGCTACGCGCTACGAAGTAGGTGACAGACAACTTCTGCTATGATAGGGCGGCGCGTCGCGTAGCATCTTCGTAGCATCTCAAGCTACGTTTACGTCGTTAAAAGTTAGATGAGTTTCTAACTGTTTGCCTCTGTTAGCCCTTTTTATCAATGCTCACCATTAAATAATTCCATAATATTTATTTATTATTGCCAGAATTTAAGAATCCTCCTCCTCGCGTCGATACCCCAATGCTGGGGGTCGTGACCACATCATGGTTTCAGAACTTTCTCTTTTATGATGTTTCTCCACCTGCTCCTATTCTCCGCAACATGCACGGCTTCCGAGGCTTTGATGTTCAGCGAGGCTCGGATTTGGTCTGACCAGCGTATAGGACTTCTGCCTCTTGGCCGTTTGCCCTCGACTTTACCAGTGACAATTACCTTGAGTAAGTTGTCACCAGGTTTACGGGCAATATGGCCATAGTAGTCAAATATCTTGCGGAGGCACACATTAGACAATCTAGGCCTTTTTTCAATTTTGAGGTCCTGCAATATCGAGATGTTCGTCCTGTGCGCCGTCCACGAGATACGCAGCATCTTCCTGTAACACCACATCTCAAAAGCCTCGATGCGTTTGCGATCAGCGGCTTTTAGAGTCCACGTCTCCGCTCCGTACAAGAATATGGAGAAAACAAGGGAGCTGACAAGTGACAGTTTCGTCTTGTTCGAAATATTGCGGTCCTTCCACACTCTCTCGAGTTGCGACATGGCACTCTTTGCCATTCCAATGCGCCTGCGAATCTCATCTTCACACGATCCATTGTTACTTATACTAGAGCCCAGGTAAATAAAGTGATTAACTATTTCGACGTCAAGTGTACCACTGAGCCCTAGTTTGGACGTGCGAATAAACACTAAGTAAAATTTAAAAAAAAAATACATTTCAATCTGAATTCTTATAAAATAGAAAGGAAATCGTCCAAAAATTAAATTCATGGATATTAATATCATATTAAATTCATGGATATTAAAATCATAAATAATTTTAAACATGAAGGCTGATTTTACCAAAGTAACATTTAGGAAGACCGTATCAAGTAGGGTTTCAGGGTAAAGTAGACTTTGAGAAATACTCAACTAAAATTCTTAATTCGGTAAAAAAATGACGTCTGAAAGATATATAGCATTTGTAAATTGATCTTATGTTATGTTGTGTAAATGAGTTGTACCAAAAGAGGACGGGCATTTGATAGCAGGAAAATTAGTAAATCAAGTGATTAAATAATTAAATAAAAACATTACAGCATAAAATATAAAATAAAGGATTTGGTGCTAATGAACTCTTTCAATATCATTTGAGTTATTAGGTAAATGAATTACTAAGAAGCTATTTCCGACTTCAAAAAAAGGAGGTAATCAATTCGATACGTTTGTATGTAATATTGTTAGAACTGCACTGTATTCACATATGTTACTCTTTGTGGGCTTCTAAACAGGTACGCCAAACAGAAGTGTATGTTTGTTTGTATGTATATATGTTTGTCCACGCATTTCTCCGAAACTACTTATCGGATTGTGATCATTATTTCAAGTATTCAACTTCAAATTCTTAATTCAATAATCGAGTTTATTAAGTTACAAAACAACAGACATGCACATGGTACCTTACAATGTAGAACAAGTAAGTTAACAACATTGTGTATACGATCAAACAAGAGATAAACTTCCTAGTCGACTATTTTTTCAAAAAAATCCTCATTATAATAGTGGGCATGCTTAACCTATTATTTCAGGATGTTATTAGTACCTACTTTATAATGTTGTAACAACTTCTTTTGTACATACTATTAAGTATGTTTTTTTAAGTTGTTCTCGTATGCCATTTGTATAAATGTATGTACGAAAGGCGTGACAACAAAAGATGGACATGGATATCCCCAGCCGGGCGTTACAAAAATGAAATAGACTACATTCTCACCAACAAACGCAAGCTTTTTCAGGATTGCGGAGTTATTAACAATCTCAACTTCAACAGCACCCACAGAATGGTTAGAGCCAAATTATTACACACCGATTCTACAAATAAAAATAGACCATTTAAGGTAAAACCAACTAAAACTAATACCTGAAGCCACTAACAGATTAGAAAAGGAACTAATAAACTTTATAGAAAATACAAAATAACTAAATATCCAACACAAATATAACAAGTTTGAAGAGCCAATGAAAAGAAAGAAAACAGCGGGCACAGCAAAGGAAAAGAAAACAGTAAAATGGCTAACAAACGAAACGAAAGAAATGTTAAAAACCAGAAATGAACTTTAATATCTACGACTGGAAAGACAAGGATAACTTGAACAAAAATAAGGGAAATAAGCAAAAGTATAAAATTAAACACGAGAAAGGACCGGCAAAAATACAGACTTGAAATACTGGAAAGATGTATACAGAAAACTGAAGGCACCAAAAGAGCAATCAAACAACTAAAAGAAAAACAGACTGGAAACTTAATCTCTATGACAAAAATATGAAACATAAAACAAGACGCCCTGAAATTATTTCAATAGCCATTAACTTTTCCGGGACTTATACTCAAAGAAAAACTATAATAAACCGAACATATTAGCAGGGGGAGAAGAAGTACCAGACATAATAAATGCAGAGGTGAAAAAGATATTATATCTCAAAAGAAAGACAAAGCTCCCGGGTCAGGCGGTATCAATAACGAATTCCTCATAGCAAACATAGAACACCTTGTACCAACCTTTACGGACATTATCAACGAAGTTTTGCACAGTGAGACTATACCTGAGCAATGGTCAACATCAACCATAACACTACTACACAAAAAAGGAGACTACAGCAAAGCCTTTGACTCAATAGAACATGAAGCGATTTGGCAAGCACTCGAAAAAGGTGTAGAATGTAAATACATCAGAATTCTCAAACACATCTATGAAAACAGCAAAGCCAAAATCAATCTAGAAAAGCAAAGTAAGGATATAAGAATAGATAGAGGTGTACGTCAGGGCGACCCAGTATCACTTAAACTGTTCACTGCTGTCCTGGAAGTAAGAACCACCATCATAAAGAATTGTACAAGAACAAAAGATGTCACAGTAACTATCAGAAAGCTGAAATGGAGATGGACAGGACACACAATCAGAGGAAAAGAGAAATGGTCTAAATCAATAATGAACTGGTTCACAAGGCATATTAAGCGAAAACGAGGAAGGCCACTAAGAAGATGGGTGGATGAATTAAAGATCGTAGCTGGAGGTGGATCACAACAGTTGCTAAAGATAGAGGAAAATGGAAACAGTTGGAGGAGGCCTTTGCCCATAAAGGCACACAGGCAGGTGTAATAGAACAATGTTTTTATTAAATTAATTTGTAAACTTTTGTATAAGATGTCTGAATAAAGGCTATTATTATTATTAATAACACCTTCTTACTTTTATGCACAAACATTTTTTCCTCTTGGCAATCATGAAAACATCTTAATGCCAGTGAAGTATTTTGAGAAATACTTGTAGAAGTTTTTGTGTAGTTTGGGTGGCAAGCACAAGTGAAAATTCATTTCAATCAGAATGTAGATATGTAAAAACTGAAGTTATTTAGCTTTTTAGTAACTTTAACTGTCTATAGGTATTTTACAAATATTTCTCATCAAACGTTTCCTTATTATTTGATCTGGACCATTCAAGACTTTGATGTATAACAAACTGCGTCCAATGGAAACTGTGGCCGTTGAACTTTTACCATTGTGTACACTGAGGTTTATATTTACGGGTTATTGCAAATACCACAAGTTTGTAACAAATCTCGCAAGATTGTCAACTCTTTTTGCTCAATATGACACAGATCTATATATTACAAACTACTTTGATGGGATTAATTATATTTAAAATGTATTATTTGCAATAACCGGTGACGTATGCATTTTATAATGCATTAATGTTGATTTGCAACTCTTCTATAACACACATAAATAATCTATTTAATATAACAACGTGATTGATTAGGTACCTACAGTTAGTCTAAGTCGCTAACAAGACTGCGTAACGAGCTCTCCCTCCGTCATATCAAAATGGGCACGTTACCAACCTAACAATACATACCTAGCTATCAAGCCGCGGTTTTATGGAGGAGCGATACTATAAATACTCAATATGAATCGTCGGCTCAATCCGGCTAGGCCGTGGTCAACCGTGGCCGCGTGGTTGCTACGATAAATTATCCAAGTGAACGCGAGGCCAGCCGTGTGCAACTTTACGACGGCATAAATCACTGCTTAGCGTCGCTGGAACCACCCTAAACGCGTGCGCAGACCAGGTTACAAGGTTATACATTATGAAACGTGAGCGCGCCTTGATTCGAAGTGAGCCGCGGATGTTACGGACCACGGCCAGTGGGTCAACACGATGTTTTATTAATAGTCTCGCTGAAAGTCCCGTTGGTAAAGACTAAAGGAAAAGGACGTTTGCTTGTTACACTTGCCTCTGTTCTACAGAGATTCATAGTAGTGAGTAATGGTAGATTATGCACGAAGGGGATAAGGCAGTGTTTTATCTCACGGGCGGCATATTGAACCCTAAGCGTAACAAGAAGCAAGGGAGTTATAGAAACTTGAATCATTGAAATCGCGCCTTTATTCTTTTATTTTTTTAGTTCTGCTTTAAATGGTGGAGTTCTATTTTCGAACAAACCTCTTTACAATACCATAAGATGCATTTTTTTACTTAGAGTTTTCCACGAGTTTCCAAACGAATTTGATGTTCCAAATACAAATCACTTTACTCCCTTGGGAATTTCTTATAACTTTACCTGACTTAAGAGGTAATGCTATAATTTACATTGAGATTGCATGATATGTAATTAGATATTGTAGTAAAATATATATTGTAATTAAATTGTCTATAGATCCAGAACCCAGCAAAACTGATATAAAATACGTAGAGGCATATGTTATCAACGATGACTAACCCGATCGGTCTCGTCTGTTACAGTTATTAGTACTTATTAGATAAACGTTTACCAGGTAAACCATCTGCAGCGTGACTTATAAAACTATTACGAAAACAAAATCAAAAAACCCGATTGCTTAAGCGAACTAAAAATATGTGAACAAGAAGAAAATCATGTTGTGCAGTCGGAGGATACATAATAATATATTCGCGAGCTGTCAGTAAATGTCCTCCGATTGAATAGCATGATTTTCTTCTTGTATAGTTACATCTTTTTAGTTCGCTTAAGCTATCTCAAGCTTTTTGGTCACATTGCCAGGAAGGACGGACACAACCTCGAACAGCTGATGGTTACTGGCAAGATCGAAGGGAAACGTCCGAGGGGTCGAAGTCCAATCAGATGGTCAGACCAAGTTCGCACGTCTTTAAATACCAGGCTACACGATGCTCTCCACGACGCCAAAGATAGAAGCAGATGGCGCAAATTGGTGAAGGAGAAGTTGTTTCCACGAAGACCAGGGAATCACGACCCTCAGTAATGAGGAATACGATGCGAGGAGGAGGAGTTCGCTTAAGCAATCGGGTTTTATGATTTAATGAACTTATTTTATTTACAACTTTTTAGTTATTTTTTTTTCGAATATCTTTTATACATATAAGTGGTATATATTTTTGTAATCACCTCTTAAAACCTGGAAAAAAAACTGGCACCCCCACAATATGGCTCCCAAAATATGCATTTTTTTACTTCTCTGATCTAACCCGCCTTTATATAAAAATCAGTTTAGCGGTTTGAAAGATATTAGATAATAAAGAACATAACATACATACATACAAGATACGCGCGAAAAACATAACCCTTTTCTTGCAGCCGGGTAAAAAAACATAAACCTTTCATTAGCTCAGCTTCCTAGCCGGGTAAAAAAGTAATATTTTAAGTTGTTAAGGAAGTAAGATAAAAGTTCCTCTTATTCAATCCAAACGACTACCTACAGTAGGTAGAACTAAAACACTTTGAAAACGTTGAACTTACAATTTTTCGTTACACTCTCGTCCCAAAATACTGGCACATCACAAAATTATGATTCATAACAGGAGCGCATTCAAAAATATTTTTTCTATTTTAAACACACAACCGGGGCGTAGTGATGTATGTACTTTGTTCCATAAATTGTGTGGGGCGGTCGTGTGCCACCGGTCCCTGGGGCTCCGGCGCGTGCGATGCCCATGCCGTAATTGACGGTTACCGAGCACTCCTGGAGCTTCTTTCCCTTCAATCTGCACATCGGATGCGACAGCAGCCAACTCGCTCGGAAACACTAGGGAAGCATTAGTGCTTCTTCGAAAGATCCCCTCGCTAAATCGTGTAAGTGAAACAAAAGACGTGTGCAAACTTTATGGCGAGAAAATTAACTTCGAAGAAACTTATAATTAGGGTGATTCACTATTTCTGGCAGAAGATAGAACTTAATAGACATTAAAAATAAAGATAAGTCTGCTTATACGCTAAAAAACACTTTTTGGTACCTCCTAGCCAACGCTTTTTAACCGACTTACCAAAAAGGAGGAGGTCCTATGTTCGACTTTATGTATGTTTTT
Organism: Orthosia cruda; assembly: GCA_964057195.1. Classification (NCBI taxonomy): domain Eukaryota; kingdom Metazoa; phylum Arthropoda; class Insecta; order Lepidoptera; family Noctuidae; genus Orthosia; species Orthosia cruda. The sequence goes on from OZ059849.1 coordinate 398,460, forward strand.
TTTTGTATTTTCTCCCATATCTCCGTCAATTGTGGACCGCTTTTAAAAATTTTGTTTGAAAGAGTATGTTCCGAAATTAGTCCCATTTTAATTTGATGAAGATCTGATGAAGAACTTCGGAGATATACAACAGAACTCTTCAATAAATTACGGCAAATCTCTCGGGATTGCTGCAATCGCATGGCTGTTTGTTGTTTATAACATTTCATAACATAACAACTTCACGCCTGACGCCAGTACGCTCTAAAGGGGTACGCAGATGTGTACAGTTCACCTTGATACACTCTCATTTCACCGGTTATGTTTAAACTTCATGATATTCGGGTAATCTATTCTGGCATCATTGGTAACTTACTAAAACATGCCTATTAGGTAGGTACAAATAAAAAGTGAAAAATAAAGACTTTTTTCAAAAAAAATACTACCGACTTCCAAATAATTTAAATAAAAGTAATTTTTCACTTTGTAGTTTTTTTATTTGGAAGTCGGTAGTATTTTTTTGAAAAAAGTTTTTTATACAGTATTGTAAAACTGATATGTCATATTTTTAACCCACTTCAAAAAAAGGAGGAGTTTCTCAAATCGCAAAATTAAATAAGACTCAAAAGGAATTATTGTCGAAATTTTTCCTCCACGCACTAAACGATCGACAAACTGAGCAGATCCTACCACAGATAAAAATTTGTCCCTATTTGTACGCGATGTTCCGAACGCGTGCCGGTGGGCCGCGGTGTCCAGTTTCTGTGGGAAACTGCTCCGCAATGGACCTTGACAAGTTCCCATGATCAGCTGACTAATATTGACGACCGATGTTATGTAACTTGTTAGTAGTTATCGTGTTTCGTCAAATATAGGCTAAGTTGGTCAAGATTAAAAATGTTATTATAACATCTAAAAATAAAAGTGAATTAGGTATAACATAACAAACTATGTGTTCAGGCTTACATAGGGGATGTTCTAAGTCATAATATCTTCCCATATTGAATCATCATAATGACACTTACAGCTTGTTAAAAACATTCACGTAAATTCACTCGACGAATACAGACGTGCTCAGTAAAGCAACTTAACAATTGCATAAATTAACAGTTTTTAATTGTGACCTAGTTTTAGAGACATAGACGTTTTTGTTGTGTTATACAGTTTTTATTGCGAATATGGTCAAAAGTAAGTGATTATTTTACAAATATGGATAGCAGCCCCCTCAATCGTGGCGGCCAGCCGCATCGCTCTCCACCAGCAACAACACCTAGAAGTCAAGCACAGGATGAAACGGTTGAGGTTTTTTCTACTCCTGAAATTCAATCGTGGATGTCCAGCATTGAGCAGTGCCTAAGTGAGGTGTCGACCATAGCTTCGGAAGGAAAAATGAATTCCGAACAAAAGCTTAGAATTAGTAGCCTATGTCGTAAAGTCGGACACGGAGTCTCCCAAATGGCAGTGCAATATCAGTCACTGAAACATAAAGCCCTCCAAAACTACGCCACCCTGCAAAGTTTAAAGGAAAATGAAGACCTCGCCATTAGTTTGACTGATATCAAGCATAAATTAGAAGAAACTCTGACCAAGCAAAAACAGGAAAGCACTTCTTTTGCAGACATGGTGAAGGGGACAAAAAGCCTTATTCGGCCTCAAGCAACTAGCTCAGTCGCTATTTATCCTAGCGACAATACCAAGACCAGTGAAGAGACCAAAAATCTTATACAAAAAATTGTATGCCCTGAAGAAATGAAGCTGAAGGTTCGAGGACTTCGGAAAATAAGAAACGGAGGTGTAATCATTAGCACGGAGACCAAGGACGACATCCAAAAGTTGAAGCAGACTGTCGAGCGTTCCACATCAGGACTTACTGTAGATGAGCCTCAAAAGCGGAAGCCCCGTATTGTAATAATTGGGGTCCCCACTGATATGGCAGAGAAAGAGGTATTTAAATGTATTTATGAGCAAAATATCGTCGATAAACTACCAACACTGACCAAAGATACATTTTTGACCTCAATCAAATTAAGCCATAAGTCAGGAAAACGAGATGCCGACAGCTGCAACTACATTGTTGAAGTGCCAGCCAGCGTCCGGAAAGCCCTAGTGAACCAGAACAGGCTTTATATAAACTGGACGTCGTGCCCGGTACGAGATTTCACCCTTGTGACTCGGTGCTTCAAGTGTCAGCAATACGGTCATGCATCCAAGACTTGCAAATCCGCCATCTCAACTTGCGGCCACTGCGGGGTGGAAGGCCACGCGACTCAGGAGTGTTCTTCGAAGGATGAACTACCGAAATGTGCAACCTGCAAGCGCTACAAAAAACCCCACAACCACAAGACAGGAGATTCTGATTGCCCAGCTAGAAAAGCCGCTGAATACAGGTATATCAACTCTGTAGATTATGAAGGCGCCTAAGAGCGCCAAACTCTAGATTATATTTAGATCTAACGTATTTTTACAGAGTACATACTTTTACATTTTTTACTTATGGATAGTTTGATTACTGATATAGATAACGCTTTTTTGTCAGAATCAAAAACTTGTGAGGTAGAAGACTGCAAACAATATCTTTCCGAATACCAAAATCCTTTTACAGTACTAACACAAAATATTCGTAGCATCTGCAGGAACTTTGACAGTTTTAACATTTTTCTTCATAGACTAAACATAGCTTGCGATATCATAATACTAACCGAATGCTGGTTATCAAAACGCCAAGAAAACATCCCTACTATGACGGGATACAACATGTTCCATAGCACTACTAACCAGAATCAAAATGATGGTGTCGTGATTTACGCTAAACAATCGCTTATAGCCACAGTTGAAGAACAGAATCAACAAGACTGTAACTGCCTTATAATTAAAATAGGTACAACTATAGCAATACTAGCTATCTACAGATCCCCATCGTTTAGAAATCTGGACTCATTTCAATATTTCTTAAACCAGGCCTGTCGTAATCTTTCCGCTTTTAAGCACATCATACTAACAGGTGACATTAACATAAACATCACTGCTGAAAACTGCGATGCTGGAATTCAAAATTACCTCAATTTATGTTCATACCATGGGCTTCTCATCGGTCATACGCTACCAACACATCAGAGTGGCTCGTGTCTCGATCACATGATGATAAAAACCAGCCTACCATATATTACCCTAGTTACTAATTCAACAATTACTGATCATAATGCTGTCCTACTAACAATGAACTTAACGCTACCTAAGCAAAATCGTCCACTGACAAAGTCCAAACTAAACATGCACAAACTAGAACATGACCTGCATAACATTGATTTTAGCCCTGTTTACGATTCTCCTGACGCTAATTTGTCTTTATCGTATTTAATTAAAAACGTCCAGCAAGCAATATTACATAATACGACCGTAATAACATTAAATCGGAAGCATTATAATATTAAACCGTGGATTACTCCGGGCCTTGTTCGATGTATAAGGCACAGAGACAAATTACATCAGAAAACCAAACGCTACCCTGATAATATAATGCTTCTTGTAATATACAAGAGGTACAGGAACTTTTGTAATAATCTCTTGAAAAAACTTAAAATTGAATACGATAAAAACGAATTGCAGAAAGCAGGCAAAAATAGTAAACAGATATGGAAACATATTAAAAACTTGACTTACAGATCTAAACAACGGGAACCCGTTTCAAGTTTACTGCTCACTAACTCTTCACCCCTATCATCAGCTAATAATGTAAATAACTATTTCGTGAATGTAGGGAAATCCCTCGCGGAACCACTCCTGAGGCAATCGTCTTATCAGTCTGCCGCGCACTTTCAGACTTCTCTCAAGAGCTGTGCTAAATCTTTTGCACTTTTGGATACGGACGAAAGTGAAGTAGAACTAATCATCTCAGCTCTGAAAGATGACTGTGCAGTCGGCTGGGATAATATTGATAATAAAATACTTAAGCGTTTTAAACACATTTTACTCCGACCGTTAACATGTATATTTCAGGCGTGCCTCCGAGAAGGAATTTTCCCTAAAAGTCTAAAAAAAGCGGTGGTCATCCCTATCTTTAAATCTGGATATAGAGATGTTGTGAATAATTATAGACCAATATCTATACTGCCTTCTTTATCCAAAATATTAGAAAAAATAATTAACAAAAGACTCGTCAATTACTTGGAAACGAACAACTTATTATCTTCTTCACAATTCGGGTTTAGAAGCAGATTGTCCACAGCAGATGCGGTTCAAAAGCTGACAGACCTCGTTGCACAAGAACTCGGCGATGGAAACCAGGTCCTGACTATCTTCCTAGACTTAGCAAAAGCTTTTGACACCGTATCTGTTCCTTTGCTTTTAAATAAACTGGAAACGTTAGGTATAAGAGGTACACAGCTGAAACTATTCGAAGATTATTTAAACTATAGATCGCAATGTGTTCGAATAGGAAATATAACTAGTAACGATGAAAAATCACTAGGATTTGGAGTTCCACAAGGCAGTATCCTTGGTCCATCATTGTTCCTCATTTACATTAATGATCTTTGTAATTTAAATGTAGGAAATTGCAAAATAATATCGTACGCTGATGACACTGCGCTTATTTTCACCGCAAAAACGAACTCCGAGCTGTATAATGTTGCACAGGCAGGTTTTAACATCGTTCTAAACTGGCTTCGTTGTAATTTACTAACACTAAATGCAGATAAAACAAAATATATTCAGTTCAACATGCGCAATCTTAATAACAAAACTAATCCCCATTTATATGCACACCAATGTAACAATCAGTCAGCCACTTCTTGTACCTGCCCTATGATCCTGGAAACAAAGTGCCTCAAGTATCTTGGAGTTTTTGTTGATAACACGCTCTCGTTTAGGCAACATATTGACAGTTTGGTTACTAGAGTACGTAAACTGATGTTTGCTTTCAAACAACTGCGCTCCATTGCCGACACTAACTTAGTCAAACAAGTTTATTTTGCTCTATGTCAATCAATACTTCAATATTGTATAACCTCATGGGGCGGAGCATCAAAAACTATCATTCTCTCTCTTGAAAGAGCACAAAGAGCTGTTCTAAAAGTAGCAAATTCTCTACCTTTCCTTTTCCCTACCCACCAGTTATTTAAATCCTGCAAAGTCTTGACTGTTCGGCAAATTTATTTACTGCACATAACACTAAAACAGCATGCAATGCTTAAATATAACCTAGATATAACTAACAAAAGGCGAAACGATATAGTATGCAGTTCAACCTCTACCTCTAAATTTGCATTTACATATAGATTCTTTACATTTTTAGGGCCCTTTTTATATAATAGATTAAATAGAATACTAAGTATATATAATTTAAATTATTTTAACTGTAAAAGCATTGTTTTAAACTATTTGCAAGGTTTGTCATATGACCAGACTGAAGACCTGCTTCTAGTATTAAAATAAAATTAGATTAAAACTACGTAAGCATGATTAAAAATAACACTACTATGTATATTTCCGCAGTGTCCTAGTTTTACTTAAAATTGTTAATTTATTGCAATACCTACATTATTAAATATAAATAAGCACTTTTACGCCTGAAGCACAGGTTCTACCTAGTTCAGGCAAATTATACATCAGCACTTTTTAGAACATAAGCAATTTATTGTAAATTTTGTACTTTAAGAAATAAATAAACGATTTTATTATTTTATTATTTATTATTTATTTTATTATTATTATCATGTTATGCGCACTCAATTAAGTAACCAAAGCTTACACATTATTGAGTATACATGCCCTACATAAAAAAATAATACATATTTCATTAATTGAAATCAAAATAACACTGAAATACCCACGACCCCACCACCGACCCCCAGCTCCCAGCTGAACTGGGAAGAGGGTTGGACAGAGAAGAAGAAGAAAATAACACTGAAATACAACTAGATTCAATTAATGTTTAGATTAAGCTTATGTCAAATTAGCACTAAATATAGAAGATGTTCTGTTACAAGTAAATGCTCTAGTCTATGTTCACCTTAAGACACCATCACCAAGGTTTAGTTTGGTATTATCTTGTTGTGTCTGTGAGACTCTCCTTATTTAAAGGGAATAATTGTTAAATAATGTTAAACTTAAATAAAATATGGGCTCATAACAGAATTACTATGAATTATAACTTGCGACAGCAATGCCGCGATCCCGCCCGCTGTAAAGCGCTTTAATTTCATAATGTCTGCTTGATCTGATTATAGCGGAACCGAAAAATTATATCGTTCCCTAATTAGGTTAAAATGCAATTTAGAGATGCGCCGCGGGCGGCACGCGCTCGCCGAACACTTTTATGGTACTTTAGCAGCTGGGGGCTGTGGGGCAACCCTACCCTGACGTGCGTCGGATCATACGATGATAACTAGAGATGCGAGTGATTGCTTATTGTTCTTTTGAGCGACACTATCCGTTTTTATTGCTTAATTATTTATGAGAAGCGTTGCTGTTTCTCCTTTGAGAAATATTGTTTTGTGAGGTAACGCAGATCGGCGGCGTTGTAACAGATAGTTTGCAGGCGCTAAAGAAATTGTTTTCAATACGGCGTATAAACTGGGTCCCGGGTATAGATAGGTACAATTTTTTTCATAATTATACATATGCATTAATTTATGCTAATGTGAATGTAGGTATTTATTACAAATGTTCCCTAACCGCCTAACAAAAAATACTCTTAAGACTAACAGAATTGTTAAGAAGAAGCACAATTTTAATTCCCCTATTAAAAACAAAGATACTTGGCAAATACGGGCAAATATCTTAATTATTTGACTATAATAATAAACCACCAGCGGAAAGCACTAACAAAGACCATAAAATCAAACCTAACAAAATAAAGCTAGAGCGGGCTGTCGCCGCCCCGCGCCCCTTCAAAACGCGACGAACCCCACTTATTAAAATTAATAAGTGGGCCCTTGCCTGCATTAATGATCGCCTTGTGTCAATAGAGATGTAATATATTTGACAAACAACGTTAACCAGATCGTGGCTAACATTCGCCGGGTTGTTGTGCCGTGACGAGTGACGACCACTAGCTCTAGGACTCGGTCGATAGTTGTAGAGATGAGATTTAGAACAAACATCGTTATTAACCATGATATGGTTAGGCTTTAAAACAACAAAGTGTAGATTTTATAACAGCTTAGCTTTTATTTAACAAAAAGCAAAACATGAAAATATGGTCTATTTTATTGATAGTTTAGACAAATCAAATTATGATGTTAAATTACACCAGTTACCAAGCAACAATAAGAAAAATCTACAGCGGAGGAGAGAGGAGAGACCTGCTCGGCAGGAACTTAAAATAAAACAAAAAAATTGACGGAGTCAGTGAATTGCCAACCGCTTTTTACCCCGGATGCATACATACCCTTATTTATAAAAGCCTCGACTTCTAGCGATGGCCTAGCACATTCTTAATTCAAATCTATAGAGAATTTGAATAAAGAATCTGCTGAATAAGGCTCTAAAGCTACGTTAAATTAGTTTAGCTTAGTTGGCATAGCTGACGTAAAATACTTACATAATTATCTCAGCTCAGGTTCATAGTTTGTGGTGTGCACAAAAGTCTGGAAACAAAGCTCCTTAATTATTCAAGTTAAGCTCAAACGATGAAGGAAATATCGTGGGGAAACTGGCATGTCTTAAAACCAAAAATTCATAAATATGTGACATCCATCATTTCGCACAAGGTCCGCGTGGTGGATTAAGGCCCATTCCCTCTCTCAAGGAGAGGAGGCCTATGTCCCAGCAGTGGGAACATTAAAAGGTGATGGTGGAGGATGTCGAGGAAGCTATAACTAATATAGCTTAGCTCTTGGTCGGCAAACGGCTTTACTGTAAAGAAAAACCGCTGGTGTGTCTCTCTTTATCCTATTCTCCAAACAGTGGAGTATAAAAATGTCCGCATTAATGACTCTTCACTTTGAATTGAAGTGCATACTCTGAGTCTTTGATCCTTGTTTGCTCAACCACTGCAAACCCTCCAAGGGTAACTGGGTAACCAAGGGAAGGGGCACAATGTTTGCCAAATAAATATTCTTCATAAACGCACTTGCACTATTTGCCTAATAATTCATTATGATAGGATATGTTTGTGATTCCACCATAAATTAATTAATTATTTAGTGGTATATGTTAGTATGCCTTTGCTTTTATTATAAAAAAAAAAAATATTTTTCGCTTTTTAGTTGTACCTACCTAATAGGCAAGTTGGTAAGGTAACTATAACGCCAGAATAGATTTCATGAAACTTGAACATAACCGGTGAAATGACAGATCTGCGTACACCTTAAGAGCATACTGGCGTGATGGTATGTTATGAAATGGCATAAACAATAAACAGACATGCGATTGCAGCAATCCCGAGAGATTTGCCGTTATTTATTAAAGAGTTCTGTTGTATATCTCCGAAGTTCTTCATCAGGTCTTTACCAAATTAAAATGGGACCAATTTCGAAACATACTTTTTAAAACAAAAAAATAATTTTAAAATCGGTCCACAATTGACGGAGATATCGGCGAACATACACAAATAAAAAATAAAAAAAACAAACAATGTCGAACATATAACCTCCTCCTTTTTGGGAAATCGTATCATAGGTACTTCAGTCTCTGAAGCTCCTAGCTATGTAATAATGCTGAGGCCACATTCTCCTGTTCCACCACATTTTAATTGTTCGAACTTAAATGCCTAGCTAATATAAAATTGTAACTTTATTCGTGGTTCACAGCGCTGAAACGTAAGTACCTATTCTGTTAAGCACTGGGCGTCGGATTGCAAGTAGGAACACGACTCGATGTTATTGTTTACGCGGTTTTCTTTTCTTTCGTCGGTTAATGAGGTCGGATTAAAAAAGAAAGTGTTATTTTTAACGCTACCTCATTAACCCACAATGCGAGCGTGGCGAAGTCACCGCGGCCCGGGGCTCCGGTGGCAGAAATTGAATCTCGAGCGCATGCCTGCTGCGACGGCTCGCGTTTAGTTCTGCTTATATGCAATGCCTCCCACAATATCACTACGACCATTCATAAATGTACAATACTGCACTTTGAAACATAAATAGCTCACAGCAAACTAGGCGAGGTTAGTTGTAACGTGATACAGTTAAAATGATACGAATACCTATCCAAAGAACAATTAAAATAATGCCACCTACAAGAGCTCTTATTTTTTTCTACTATAAAAAAGAGACTGGACTTTTAGGTTTCTGTACCCAAAAGGTCCAAACGGAACCCTATTGCTGTCACTCACGTGTCCACCTGTCCGTCGTCTGCCACACATTTAGTTCCGAACAATTTGTTTACTTCCCATTGACTTTTTTTAACTTGAAATTTGGTGTTGATGTTTATTATTACGTATATTTTAATACCAAATACCATTGTGTTGATAAATTGGTACGGAACCATAAATGTGCGAAGTGCGACACGCAGTTGGCCGGTTTTTTTTAATAAATCTGACGATGTCAAACAAAAGGGATAATAGACTAATTATGAGCTAACAGATAGAATTGTAATAATTACATTTTTTTTAAATACAATTAGTCTCTGTGTAAAATCGTTTGGCATTGAACACTGGACGGCTGAAACTGAAAAAATACAGAATTATTTTAAGAGAAAGAACTACTCGAATTATACTTGTCTATATACAAGTAAAAAAAATTAAAGGGATTCGCCGAAACAGCGAAATTAATAAAATTGTCGAAGACTTGTGACACCCACTAACCCACACTGTACCCACTTGGTGGATGAGTCAGTGTTTCTTTCAGACAAAATCCCGGTGGGGCGGAGTTGAAAAAACGTTGCCCGAGACTAGGAATTTCTCCTGTATCGTGGGTGCGTTTACAAACATATAAACTCACATACACAAACACACAGAGCCGGAATAACTATTTGTAGGTCATACAAATATTTTTCCCGTGCGGGAATCGAACCCGCAACACGCAGCGCAGCAGTTAATGGCTCAACCAATACGCCAACCGTGCGCCCGAAGTAAATAAAGGAAACAAAGTAATATATAAAATCAATTCCAATTATTATTAATATTTTAATGTATAAAAGATGCTGTATGCTGAACCAAAATTGTCAAAGTAACATTGTAAAAAGTCACGAAGAATAATATTCTTTACAAAGGTCTTATTCTTCGTGGCTTGTTTCTTGCGTACACATAACGATAAGGACATAGCAAAAATTTTCATTCTACAAATTTCGCGAAATTACTATCTATAGACAGCTGTTTAGAGTGGGAGAGTCTTATGGGATAGCGTTAGAGGAAAACGGATTGCGATATTCTCGAAAATTCGTCGTTCTTTCTAGGCGCTATTCTGGCTTCTGATTGACTACTTTAATATGTCATGCACTACTCAATTCCTGATTGGCTGACTGAGTGCCACTTCACGTAAATAAAGGGTTGCCAGCTCTAAAATGATACCAGGTTTAAATAATTTGTCAAATTGTAGGGATATTCGTCGCGAATATACGTAAATATGCTGTGGACGCGCGAAAGACAAAGACAAAGATATTTTATTTCAACTAGGCCACAAAGTGGCACTTTTGAACGTTAGTTACATTAAAATTTACAAGGAATAAAAATTGATTCTACCGTGCATTCGGAAAGTAGCTTGTTATGGAGAAGAACGCACAAGAAACTCCATACTTACTCTTTTAAAAAAAATATATGTTTTTTTTACAATATTTAGGTACATAAGTACATACATTAATAAATTTATATGTGTGAGGACAATGCACCCAGAATCACTACATACTATACTACGTACAGGTACAAAGTATTAAAAGTACTCACACATGTACTGTGCAGTTACATAATAAGCGCTAGAAAAACACTAGCATCCGAAGCAGTTAAGTTAAGACCAATCCCAACTGACGGCGCCCGTTCACGAACATGACGCATGAATCGGCACCACCCAGCTCAACCATCATGAAGGGAACCGAATGATCCAATACACACGCCACCATCAGAGAGACATTTGAGAGAGCATGACACACTCAACTGCCAGGGCAAACACAAGTCAACGAACGACACCGAGGTACAGCAAATGTTAGATTTACAGTTGGGTACATAGTACTCACACACGTGCTGCGCAGTTATACTATACTAAAAGAAATTGAGTCTATATAATACAAATATATTCATACAGTCTTCAGCAGGTCCAACAATTCTACAAAACAATAATGTTCTGCATATCACTTGTTTTTGCGCCCTAGTGGTTGTGGAGCAAGAGTAGCATTGAGCCAAGCATTTTTATCAGTGATGTAATCCCCCAACTTATAATATGCCTGCCTGCAGGCAAAGTGAGCGAGCAGCAACCTACTGCTATTGATTAAGTTCCAAACGCCCCGGGGGGGCAGTAAGGCTACTCCGGGGGGGCATAGCCCCTCCCGATTAGTACCTGAAAGAAACACTGTACGGCTCATACTTCCTCATAGAAAGTCCTGTGTCCTCGCAGTGAGAACTTTAAAAACGTATGCTAAGCTATTTTCTCATAATGGACCGATTAGTATAATTAACTAAAATCGGTCTAGTAGTTTTTGTAGAATTTCTTGAGGTAGGTAAGCTCACTTTCACACAGATACCAAAATAACACCTCTCTTTTTCAGTCAATTAAAAAACGGGGCCATACCACGGTGACGTTCATCCGATGCGGTGCATTAGTTTCAACAAATAGGTAAATGAATTAAACAGTTAGTACTACAAATTAGCTTTGCATCTGTTGCTTCCTCGTTTTTTGTCAGTGAACTATACAAAAGCGTGACCGTAACTCGGCGTCCAGTTTGTGTAAAAAATGTAGTATTTTTTGTTAGACCTGTAACTAGTACGTTCTGTACCGGGCACCGACTAACAAAAAATGTAAACAAACTTTTATAGAACTCTTGAACGAGTTGTGGCTAAATAACGTGAAGTTGTTCAGTGTTGTTGCAATAAAAAAATGAGTTTGAATTGAGTTTCAGTTTGTTTTATTTGCGTAGTCTTGGATCAACAGATCATTTATTTTTCATGTCTGGCGCTGCAGCCCCTTGAAGGCCCTTCAAGGTTCTTGTATCCGGTATGAAATCCATCCTTGCAACTCGCATAGCTCCTACCAAATAAAATATAATCAAAATAGTAACTCTTTGGCATGAAGCAAATAGGTATCCGTTTGTAATTTAATATTTAAATTGAAAATTGTTTAGTTATTTACATTAAAATGCCAGGGTAAAACTAACTTAATACGAACGTCCGTTTTGATATTCTTGCTTAATATAAATATCTTAATTTTCATTATTATCTCAACGTTCATCTTCCGTAAATCGAGAGCTTCCGTCAAAAAAAACTATGAAACGATTACCTGGTACTGATTTTGTACCGGGTAACTACATCCGTCTTCGTCGTCTCGTAGTAGGTATGACTACTGGAAAAACTGACTCATTGTCTTTAGTACCTATATTAGCTAATCCTACTAATGAGTTTGTCCACAAATCTCTAAGATTCTTCAAACTCGTATTTTGACCAATGTAGTCTGAAAATTTAATTGTTCTCAAATACGAACGATGCTGAGTTTTACAGGGTGCTAATTTTATCAAGAGTTCAATATGGCGGCCAGTTTTCCTAAACGTACTATTGAATATACAATGACGCTTGAGAAGAGAATCAATATCAAATAGTTTTGTAAGCAGATAGAACATCGGCTCACACATGAGCATGACCGGCTAATAAATATGCTTGTGTAATACGCTATAGTAAACATGACATCGCACGGGATCGGTCAGGCAAATGCCGCAGACAATGCAGTAGCGATGCCTGGGGGAGGCTTATGTCCAGCAGTGGACGTATTTCTGCTGAAATGATAATGATTATGATGAAACATGACATAAATAATACTGTAAAGACCATCGGTCGGTCAATAAGTTTCTTCAAATATATCGTTATAATAATATGATTAATCTAATCTGAAAATGTAATGGTTCTCAAATCGAGACGATCCTGAATTTTAAAAAGAGACTAATTTGATCAGCAGTTACTAGAACATTTTTTTTTAAATTGCTGTCAGATCCTCTAACGTCTTATACAATTGACATCGACGCATGATACAATATCAAAAATTATAAGCACTTATAAAAACGATCATGCTTGCTTGTCATTCTTGACTGACAATAACAAAGCCACACATCTAACATGCTATAGTCAACATGACGTATAGTCACCATGTTATTCTAAAAGGCCATCGGTTTTCTTTAAGATTCTTCAGACAGATCATTAAAATGTTGACTAATCTAATCTAAAAATGTAGCTAATCGTTCTTAAATCGTAACGATCCTGAATTTTAAAGAGGGACTAATTTTCCCAACAGTTAAGGGACAAATTTTAGCAATTTGGCAGCCAGTTTCCCTAACGTCTTCTATGATCGACACTAACGCATGATACAATATCAGAAATTATATGCAAAATGGACTCATGCTTGCACTTTATTTGCTTGACCGACTACAACAAAGCCACACATCTAATACGCTATAGTAAACAACACTTAGACACCATGTTACTTTAAAGGCTACCATGTTAATATTCTTCAGATAGATCATTATATTGCTTTGACTAAGCTAATCTGAAAATTTAATCGTTCTTAAATCTGAACCATCCTGAATTTGAAAAGGGGACTAATTTTATTAACTGTTAGTTTTTTTTTTTAAATTGGTAGCCTGCTTCTCTACGTCTTATACAATCGACATAAAATCACAAAAATCAAGAATGTTTGTAAGCAAATAGTAAATAGACTCCCACAATGAGCGTCATTTTCTTGACCGACTATAACAAAACCACACACATCTAATATGCTATAGTAAAACATGACCTAGAGTGGTCACCATGTCCTCGGCGGGTTCGTCACAATTACTGTGATCGTCCTGCCCTTGTGCCTGTTGCGAGAGTTGCGAGCGTCGCGTGCCGGCGTGCGGCTCCAGAGCAGTGCGTTACAGCTTACAGCGAAGAGACGCCACAGATACATGCCCTGAGATAACGACGTGTCAGAATAACGATAATGTAATGTAATCATGCAGTAATCACGGCCTTTGTTGTCTGACCCTAATTTAGCGAGTCGGTCTGAAAATACTAGAGGTGGAGATCGAGATGTAATGTTGACGTTATGTTTTATATCTGTGTTGGATATGCTTTGTTTAATTAATCTCTTTCGTTCTCGTCAAACTTGTTGGCCACCCTGAAGTTGGCTACAATAGCTGCGCAGTAGTAAAGTAGTAAAAACATATACCAACCAATGAACATATATGTATTCATGGTAAAAGAAACTAAAAAAAAAACCTGGCCAAGTGCGAGTCGGACTCGCGTATCGAGGGTTCCATTTGTTTCATTGCTCTAACGAAACATAGCTAAGGAGTGGATTTCCCTGCCAGAGTCTATGTTTCCTGATAGGTACAACCTTGGGGTCTTTGAATAGGTTACTTCTAGGCAAGCGTGCTTCACCGTCGACCACATCGTCGCTTACTGTCAGACGAGATAGTGGTCAAACGCGAGCCAATAGATAAATAAAAAAAAAGGAAAACATTTTATAATTTGGTACGAGTAGACTATTACTCATAAGCTTGTAAAGCCCTTAGCTGTGATAGTTTTCTTTTTAATTTCGTTATATATACTACTGCCGTATATATTTTCACATCTCCAAAAGAAGCCCGTTAGCTGGTGGGGGACACTTGTCGCTAACAAAAATGTGATGGGATAGACGAGAAAAAAAGCTAAGCTGCGAACAGACGGACATGGCCATACTATAAGGGTTCCTAAAAACGAGACCCTAAAAACACTTAAAAGTTCTGTGTCAAATTACTTCCCAAAACATTACAGTAAGTGTACTTCCTACACATGATTATCTACTGGTCTCGTGCTTAGCAATTTTAGTCAGAGCTACAGGTCATCTGGTCACGCGCGCTAACTGTGAAACGCCAAATGTATCAAAGGTCGCTCTGAAAAATATATGCTTCGCTTCCGTCAACTGGTTACCTACCTACCCTATACTACCTGCCCTATCTACCCCACCTACCCTACCTTCCAACATACCTAGCCTAGCCTACCCTACATAGCCAACCCAATTTTTTTTTTGTGTTAATACCATCTTGGCATTATTACCTTTCTAATAAAACTGGTTTGGGGAACATAGGTTCGATGGTTTCAAATTCTACACTTGCATGTATTAGCTTTAGTCAACGGCTTCGCAGTCGTGAAAGTCGAAATTTGTGTCCTACTTCTGTTTAGTAGTTATTTCGGCAGACACGAACTTTCTAGTAAAATCATCGTTCCACGGGAATGTTCTATCTATATATATATCAATCTATCTATATATATATAAATGTTATGTTGGTTTGTGTACGCTTCAAAAACTCAAAAAGTTCTGCACCGATCAAGCTGAAATTTTAGCATGATATATAATACGCATCAAGGATTGTTTTTATCTTTTTTTTTCTTTTTTTGCAGGGCTTGCAGGGCTGGTAGGTAGGTAGCCAATTGACGGGAGCGAAGCCCCGAGGGTCAGCTAGTTTTGGTAATGAAATAAATTACACAAAGTAAGGCTCGGGTTTGAACCCACGACCTGCTCTGACGACTCGTAAGTCAGGGCCGTAACCGCTAGGCCACCACTGCTCACCATACTAATATAACTTCAGACCGCCATCAATTATATCACTATTGTTTTATTGTCCGGCTGAAGGGCGACGGCGGGCGTTTAACATTGTACCCAATTATAAAGGCATTCAATGTTTTCCTGATGGAATTTCAGACCTTCAGGTGATAAATTGATTAGCTATATAGCCTTATGTTTAAGTCCCGATTACAATCGACTAAATTACTATTGATGAGATAAAGATCGAGCCCTTAATGATCGATTGTCAGAGCAAGGCCTTGATCTAGGTAGTAGTAATCGATATAGCAGTGAAATGTTCTGTTGCTAACCGATAATTCTGCATTTAATTGTAAACAAGTAAATACTGATTGAATGGCTTTAACTATGTAAATCGATTGTTAGTTTAATTAATTGTTAATTGTGATTAGATTGTTATGGTTGTGTAACAATATTTTTATTAACTTGCTATGTATCTAATACTTTTAAACGAGCAATTATTGTATATATGTATATATATCTGAATATCATAAATGGCTCCAATGATTTTCATGAAATTTAGTACGCAGGGGGTTTCGGGGTCGATAAAGCGATCTAGCTAGGTTACATTTTGAGAAAACGTCGTTTTCTCTATTTTCACCAGAGCAGAGCACGGTTGCCCAGGTACTGTAGTATGTAATGTATGTACGATGTTCGGGTCAATTCGTGCAACTGAATTTTAAAGCAGTCATCCAAAACCGATTAAGATGAAATTTTGCATACACGTTTAGTTTGGAAGACAATGCACGGTAAGCTAAAAAGCTTGTTTAAAAACAGGTTTTTTTTAATTTAATTATAAATATTTGTTTCTGCTAGATATTAGAACAGTAGGCTGAGGTTGAAATAGTTGATGTTGCTGTTGTTGGCCTTGGAAAGGATATTGTAAGTAGTTTTAATTACTTAATTATATATTGTTGTTTGTCCTGTCATCCTGTGAGCTCTTTCTTTTTTATTCTATCAAAAAGATTAGGACATGCTCTTGTTAAGTATCAATAGGGAAAGACAAAGTACCTACTGATTATGTAACAACTCCTTACATTCAGACCACATTTATTATCTGAGTTCAAATCTTTCCTGTGCATATGTAGCTATTTGTGAAATAAAATACTTAGATTGGTACTTAATTCTAAGTACACACTATCACACGACACTATCAATATTTACGCACAAACAAAAGTATTTACGAATTTTTCAGGAATAACTTATCCCTGCAGATAACGATATCGTTAATCAATTCCTTCGTAGGCAGGTAGGTTCTAAATCGGTAATCAATCAAATGATGGCTTTCACAATTTCACAACACGCTACCGACAGGAACATTATAGGAAGTCCGTAAATCAGTACGGGTCAGCTGTTGCGGGGAGATCAGGCGCGTGCTATGGAAGCCCCTTCACCCTGTGGCGCCCGCGCAGGGCTTCGCGTGACGTCAGCGCATCTGCCCGCCAGATGGCGCACCCTCGTTCATCAGATAATATCGCACACCACACGCACCGACACTTTCCACGGAATCAAAATCAGGTATGACCAGGAGTTGTGTGGCATACTCGTAGAAGTTTATGGGCTTAAGGCCTTATTTTTTAAAATGATTTGTTTAAACACTGATTAGCACTTTATTATAATCATTTGATTAAAAAGTTTTTGTAAATAAGGCTGCATGTCCTATATTTTGGTATTTCAGTTTACATTTCAAATTACCAAGATTATTTACGATCTTTCTATTTTTTGTAGGAGTAGGTTTTAATACAAGAGTATATTTAACAAAAAAAGGAACCCTTTAATGAAACCTCTTTGGACCTTACATATAAGAATGTGACCTGGCCGGAATTGCCAAAAAAATCCGCATATAGTCAATTATCTGGAAAAAACCGGCAATAAAGTTAAAAAAACTTTTGCAAGTTTTTTCAATATTTTATTATATTTAATGTTTCTTATTATTACCCGCCTGTGTCCAGTAGATCCTGGTAGAAAATTTAAATAAAAAAGAACACAAAAAATAGATGACTGAAAAAGTGTCTTATTTCCAAATGCCATGTTTTAAACATCACATTCACGCACCATATTCCTACGTGCGTGTACACACAACCCCATTGTTTTTATGGCTGAGTAAAACGGTAATTACCGTGGCATCATCATAATAGTAAGTGATTTGACGTCCTATAGGGCCGCCGTAAGCCATATGCCACAACACGGCAGATCCATTACTATATTTATGTAACTAACTAATTAAGTGCTTGCTCATTTGATCATGAATTCATTATTATTATAATATGTCTGTGGGCATGTAACTTATGGAATCTACTTAATGATATGCAGATTATGAATTCTGAATGCAATTAATGAATTCTGAAAATAGCCAAATAGCATACGTAGGTATGTAGCTGAAATTGTATACATAGGTAGATATGTAATAAACTTATAAAAACAATTGCAATTTAAATTCAGAGATAATTTAAAATGAAAACCGAACAGCAGACAAAGCAAAGCAAAAGGAAAGATCCTATTCTAACAAAAATATTTTTTAACTCAGCCATATAATTTTTATTCAAATTATGGTAAGTAGACACTGCACTTGATCTTTTTATTTACAAATTTAGTTAACTTTATTTTAAAAAAAGGTTGTGCCGAATTTATTTAAATCAAAAATATCTAATACGTAAATCATACCAGAGGTAGGTAAGTTTCCAAGTACACATAAATCTATTGTATTACCCTAGCACGCTGCGCCAGCAAATTAGATAAAAAGATAAAATAGAACTGTTGTCCTCGACCGGCAATAGCATAATTTGCTTATTCAAACATAATAAACCCAATAATTGCATCGCTTAACGACACTGCTTTTATTATCAACAAGTTTTGCAATGAAAAATGTCGGATGATGAATGGTTGTGTCGCTGAATAAATTGTTCAAAGGTCCGCCACCTTTGATCAAGTTATTACCAGTGGCGTAAATTCGTGGTGAAAAGAGGAATTTGGGTCTACTCTTGATTTTTAATATGTCCTCTTTGGATTTCGTTCAAGGGTAAAGTATTAACACCCTGCGCTCGGCTTTTTTTGTTATTCAAAAATATTATAACCCTTCTTGGCCTTCTGGACTCGGTGATATGACTAAGAATTATGAGGCCTTCTAGATTTCTAGATGCTTGTTAACATTTGTTAATTTTTATCTCGTTTTACTTTTATTTTTACTTTGTTTATTTAATATATAATCTTTATTTTTTAGTTTCGACTTATTGTCGGGCCTACGTTGTCCCCCCATATCTAAGTACTAATGCTGTAACATGGAAATATTGTAAAACCAAACCATTTTTTAAAGAGTAACCGTGGAGTTTCTTGCCGGTTCTTCTCCATAGGAAACGACCAATCCGAACCGTGCAATTTTTGTCGACGTTTTATAAGTGCCCATGTATGCCTATGTGAAATAGAAAAAAATGCTTTTTTTATTTTGATTTTAAATTATATGCCGTTTGCCGAAACTATCGACCCTATGTCCACTTATCCTCGGTGCAATATACGAAACTATCGACCCTATGTCCACTTATCCTCGGTGCAATATACGAAACTATCGACCCTATGTCCACTTATCCTCGGTGCAATATACGAAACTATCGACCCTATGTCCACTTATCCTCGGTGCAATATACGAAACTATCGATCCTATGTCCACTTATCCTCGGTGCAATATACGAAACTATCGATCCTATGTCCACTTATCCTCGGTGCAATGTACAATACACCATTTTGCACCTTATCCGCTACGCCACTGTAAAGTAAATATAAACGATTACGTGACATAACATTAATAAATATTAATTAATTGTGTCGGTAATAATAAAAATAACATAAAATGTATCAACCGGCAATAGTTAGGGACTTTTTCTTCATGGCATTGAATGTAGCTACTGCATTTGTTTCATATCCGCGTTCAATTCAACTGCAAATATCTACCTCAATATTTCCCTTATACCTATTTCTACTTAATTTTAAATAAATATTAATAGAGTACCTTTTTTATTTACTGTCCCACTGCTGGGCAAAGTAGGTAAAATACATTTTTATATCACAGAATTTGAAAATTAGACCTTGCGTAATGAACCGTTTCCAATAAGGTGAAAGTTACATGTTATCTAACACTGTTTCCATAAAAAGCACCTTTAAAACCAAAATTTGTATAAAATACTTATTTGGTTTAGAGACTTTCGGCAATTTCGAAATCGGATCGGTCACTTCTTCATACACCTGTATGAAAACTGAGCAGCTCCTGAAATAACACAAAACAAGATCCTATTCAAAAAACCTATTGTAACCTTATACAGTAACCTAGTTAGGAGAATAGAACTGCACCCACTTTATTTGTAGCAAACCTATAATTTTATCATGTATAAATTATATACCCATACACTGCAATACTTAAAAAAATATCAATAAAGTTATAAGACTTTAATAATTCGTAAGATTCTTAAAATGGTACTGACACGCTCAATTGAAACTGAGTTGGTCGTGATCATGTTTACTATATGGCGGATGTGATAAAGTAGAAACAATTATGTAGGAGAAGTAATCAACTTCGCGGTGGAACCGAGTAGCAGTAACAACTTCGCGCTGACGTCAGAAGTAGATCTCTTGCTACTCGTAACCAAAAACTAGCCTTAAAATTTACCACACAAGATCATTTGAAAGAGGGAAAGAGAAGCCTTCTGCAACGAAAAGCTACATACTAAATTAATAATACAAAATAAATTCGAAAACTAAAACTCGACTACTGAAAAACCACGCTCTGAATAGTATGAAACAAGAAATATTCTCATCTGAAATTGTTATGTACAAACTATTCCGTAGAGGATAACCGTAGTCATATGTCTCCTACCGTAACAAAACAATACATTCTGCAAAGTCATCTGAAATTGTTATGTACAAACTATTCCGTAGAGGATAACCGTAGTCATATGTCTCCCACCGTAACAAAACAATACATTCTGCAAAGTCATCTGAAATTGTTATGTACAAACTATTCCGTAGAAGATAACCGTAGTCGTATGCATACTACCGTAACAAAACAATACATTCTGCAAAGTCATCTAAAATTGTTATGTACAAACTATTCCGTAGAGGATAACCGTAGTCGTATGCATACTACCGTAACAAAACAATACATTCTGCAAAGTCATCTGAAATTGTTATGTACAAACTAATCCGTAGACTGCCGTAGAGGATAACCGTGATCGTATGCCACTTTGCAGAATGTATTGTTAATCCTATAACTAGCGGACAAACAAGACGCTTCCAACGACACCTCATTTTGTCAAATAATGATAAGTAGTTCAATTATGAGGGAACAGATGATCATATATACATACACACATACCTGTCAAAAACATAACTTTTTGCTTCGCCGTAGTCGGGTAAATAATTTGTACTTCTAACCACATCATCAGTCAACGTTCATTGGTATAAATGATGCTGTGAACAAATTTTTCCTTATTACATCCTGCAAAATGTCATTTAGGAATTTTCCAACCGCAGGAAGCAAATTGGTTACAGTAACAATATGTTTTGCCACTTTAGAATTATTGCTATAGTAATGATCTGTATCGACTGTTATAAACTTTTTTTGCAGAATTTAGCCAAAGCATGTTAGGCTAATAAGGAAATTGCAACGGTTGGACTGGTCAATGGGCACGTATCTAATTAAGACAGATTTTTGTAAATATTTCCTGGATTGATTCATTTGTTTGCTAAATATAGAACCTATACCAATAACAATGCCTAGTAATCAAGTTAGATTTTTCATTAACTATAACCTAACTTGATTTTTCACTAAACTAACAATGTAGATATGAATCATTTCGCGAAATGCATAATATAAGTAATTTAATAATAAATTACTCAGCAATATCCTGATAAGTTTTCATGTCATTAAAAATTCTTTAAGAACAGCTTTTTGGTTCAGTCCAATTTCTGTTTACCTGTGACTCATAAGTACCTACCTACCTTCTTATTGTTTCGTATAATATAACCGCTACTGTCTGTCGAAGCCGGTACTAAGCAGGTATGATTGGCACTTGGCGTAATAAAGGTAAATAGAGCGCCTCCCTGCGCTACCCTCCCAGTACGCTTCAACTACTCGTCTGTCATGATGATCCATGTAAATACAAGTCATGCCTTTATTCTGCAAAGGGAATTTCTTTACAATAAAAAAGGAATAATAAATGTAAATCTCAAAATAATGAGTTTCATTTTCATACAAATAATGTTCTTTTTTTTTAACCTTGGGAAAAAGTTGACCTGGTGACCTGTAACACAGGTTCTTAATTAAACCTATCACAGGCACCAGTCTCTCACAAAGTTATAGGTACCCTGGTTTAAACTGCAAGGCATTTTGATTGATCACTGAAATATTTGTTATTTAGGTAAGTTGGTTTCGACAAACAGCTTTCTTGTATTCCTTGCCCAATAATTGTGGACCTTGTGAAGATTCCAATGCTCTCATTTTAAACAGAACTTACTTAATTAGAATCTAAAGACTGTGCCAAAAAAAATACTGGTTTTGCACTGGTCCTTTTATTCGCGTTCAGCAACGAGCATAACAAGCACATTGTGCTTATTAATTATTCTTGTTATTGCATTTAAACATGATATAATTAATTACCGTGTCTTATTGCCGTACCTAATAAATACCAATTAAAAATCATCGAAGCGCATGCTTTGCATATAAAAGTTTATTGGATAATAGGTATGAAGTTTATAATTTATTTTTCAACACACTTGCTCATAAAGTGGCTCTAATTTCACCGCAATTAGGCACATAATGACAGCTGTTATCAAACTGTGACTTTTTCATTACTATTATTCACAAGTGAGATAAAGAGATTTTTTTTTAATTTATTGGTTGAGTTGCTTTGTTCTTAAAAAAGTTTCGATACAAAAAAGTTCGTGCTCAATAGTACAAATGCAACACATTTCATGCAACTTCGTACTTCGTCAACTTGTACGTGTTTAATAAATAAAACTTTCACTTAAATATAACTTTTGTTTTTGTCTCTAATAAAGAAAACTTGAAATTCCCCATTTTTATTTATACGTGGCTAAAACGCTATTCGCGAAAAGCCAAAAAAAAAGATAACTCATTATTTTTAGTCTATGGCATAAAAGCCATGGTTAGATGCGCGCGCATAGGAAAACTGATTAATATTGCCCGCCATGGCGAAAAAAAATTCACAACTCGTTTTGACTGTTGGAAATGATTTTTTTGTATTATTTTCTTCACAAGTGTGTTGAAAAACGTCGTATGATACACGTGTGTATTGATGATTACCGTCCTCGGCTCTCTTAAGACCCTCACCTGACGGCTCGGGTCTCAATGGCGCCTCAGCGGTAATCACCAACATTACACACTTGTACCATAATGTACTATTATACAAAATATTTTTTTTAAAACAACTTGTCAACCAGAACCTCGTTCGTATGTATTCGGCTCGCTTCGTTTTCTATCGATCGTGGCAACAGTCGCCGTCCATTACTTAATTGCCAAAAGTCATTGAACCGCTTTAACTGCGCTTGGATAAAAATAAAACTTCTTCTTCTCTTCGTTTTTCCTTGTTTCCACTCTAGAGGTTTGCATCTTCCCATTTTTAAAGCACTGAATAACCGCCTCTGCGTTTATGGGTAGTAAAAAACGTTTTCAGCGGTGGTATTTTTTATAAAAACTTTTTTACAAAAAATTAAACCGACTTATACGAATAACAAGTAAAATTTCAAAAGTTAAAAAACCCCCGACACATTTATCTTGCGAAAACATCACGATCTAAACAATAAAACACGCATAACTTTTGAACCGATTTTATTCAAACATAGCTAAGAACACTCTCGATACAATCACCTTTCAAACAAAAAAAAACTAAACCAAAATCGGTTCTTCCGTTAAGGCGCTATGATGCCACAGACAGACACACAGATACACAGACACACAGATACACAGACACACAGATACACAGATACACAGCAACACACCTCAAACTTATAACACCTCTCTTTTTCCGTAAAGGAAAAAGGTACTTCAATTTCGAAAGTCGGTGTTCCTGTTTTTGTGTCTTAGTTTTTTGCACCGACTGCCGATAAGGAAGTTATTTTTCTTTTTCTAGCATTTTTATTTGGAAGTCGATGGAATTCTGTTGTAAAAAAGTTTTTTTTTTCACTTTTTAGTTGTGCTAGCTAATAGCGTTAAGTCGTTGGTCCCGGCTGTCATTTGAAGACCTTTGACAGTCGTTATGGCTATCATGAGATGTATCGTGTTACCCAGTTACTAGATTGTGGAGGTAAGATAGGCAGTCGCTCCATGTAAAACATTGGTACTCAGCTGAATACGGTTAGACTGGATGCCAAGCCTAACTTAGTTGGGAAAGCAGATGATTAGTTGTGGTAGCTAATAGTCAAGTTCTATAGAAAGGTAGGTACCAATAATTCCAGAATAGATTACCCGAATATCATGCACCTTGAACATAACTGGTGAAATGAGAGTGTACCAAGGATAACTGTACACATCTCCGGCCTCCTATAGACCGTACTGGCGTTGTTGTTGTGTTACGAAATGGTATAAACAAGAAACAGACATGCTATTGCAGCAATCCCGAGAGATTTGCTGTCATTTATTGAAGAGTTCTGTTGTTTATCTCCGAAGTTCTTCATCAGATCTTCACCAAATTTAAATGGGACCAATTGGTGAACGTAAGTTAAAGAGTATTCTTTCAAACAAAAACAATAATTTTCAAAATCGGGTCACAATTGATGGAGGAATCGGTGAACAAACCCAAAAAATAATCAAATGCCTACATCAAGTCGAAAATAGAACCTGTTCCTTTTTGGAAAGTCGGTTAAAAATAATGGGTAACCTACGTTTTGAACAGTCAGGGTGAAAATTAAAGTTAATTTTATAATGAGTTTTAATATCTTGCCAGTTTTTATACTAATCTTGTACAAACTTTCAGAGCCAGTGTTTTTGGCAGGCAGAGTGAGAACGGGTGAGGTCCACTCGTAAAATGTTCATGATCATACTTAAAGTAGTGTTAGTGCCACTATATTTTATCCAAATACATGTTAACT
Source organism: Orthosia cruda (assembly GCA_964057195.1). Classification (NCBI taxonomy): domain Eukaryota; kingdom Metazoa; phylum Arthropoda; class Insecta; order Lepidoptera; family Noctuidae; genus Orthosia; species Orthosia cruda. The sequence goes on from OZ059849.1 coordinate 423,209, forward strand.
TTTAATTACTACTAAATATTCTGACTAAATACGTACCTCTCCTTTTATCTATAAGACCTTCGGGACAAAAAAATCCATGAGTATTTTGCAAGTTAAACCTAACTACTTAATAATCCTTAGAATCATAGCACTTAGCTCAGTTTTCTGTTACTAAATCAAAATAATTTTGCTGGCAAAGTTTTATAGTAAAATAACTATAAATATAAAATTTACTGTGTTAAGGGCACGATCCATCAATAATAAAAATTCGAAGATTTGTGATTGGGCCCGCGTGGATTACGGTCCAAGCAGTGGGAACATTAAAAGGCTGATGATGGACAGGATGACGGGTATGGCTTAATAAAATTAAAATTTTCCTTGTTCCCTGCTTCGGGTCCATGACCATGATTTTTAATTGGGAGACCTACCAGATACCACAATTACATCGATATCAAAACTTTCCCTGCCAATGTGTCTAAATCTGTCCACACTTGTAGTAAATAGAAAAGTTAATTTATAAATACACTAGCTTCTGCCAGCGGCTTCGACCGCGTGGTAAGTGTGTTTTTATCACATTCAAAAAGAGTAAGTTTTTCTTCGTAAACAGGGACTAAAATAGCACATTAATCTCTAGGGACAAAAGTGAATTGAATTTGTAATTTGGATATTGTTAGTAAATGTTCCAATCAGCAAAAAGATGAATCACAAACCATGCAGTCCAAAAGGATTACATCGCTAAAATCGATTACGACGAATGTATGAGCTGAATGGCTACTGAGCGATTGTAATTCTATTTCGGACCGCACGGGAACATTGTATTGAACAAGTGACTAGCTGGAAAACCACGCGCGAAACAAATTAAAAATTAATCTACAACTGTAACGGATGGCACTAATAAAAATTGTTACGATGCATTTCCATAATTGTTCAAATATAAACATTAGCCTCTAATTATTTATATGTTTGTCTTATGATTCATAATTGTATGCAAATAAATAAACGTAACGTTCTTGTCCATAATTTGCACTTACTTATTTGTTCATAGAGAGTAAAACCGCAAGCGAGCTAAATAAAAAAAAAAATCTACAACCGTAACGGATGGTACTAATAAAATTGTTACGACGATGCACTTCCTTAATTGTTCAAATATAAAAATTAGCTTCTAATTATTTCTACGTTTGTCTTATGGATCCTAATTTTATGCATTTAAATGAACGTAACGTTCATGTTCATAAGTTGCACTTACATATATTCTCAATGAGGGTGATAAAAAGTAGAGTGTTCCCCTCAGGAGTAACACTATTTTAAGCTCGAGTGACGTACTTTGAATCCCTCGCTGCGCTCAGATTCTACTTTAGAATCCTTAGCTCCGCTCTGGATTAAAAAAACCCTCTCGCCTTTAAAATAGTTGTTTGCTACCTAGGTAAACAGTCTACTGTATCATCCAAAGGGAGCATAATACCGGGATAAAAGATAAAGTAGCCTATGTGCTATTTCAATAAACTGTGATCAAAATTGGTCCTTGCGCACGGCAGTAGGCGTCAGGAGTGTTAAATAAAAACGTAAAAAACAAAATAGTGATGAAGAGAAACATTTCCCACCACAATGTTCCTCCACATTAAGACTAAAAGAAAAATGTGCGTGGTTTTACGTAAAAACAATGAACTTTCACACGCGTAGGATCCACGTTGATTTAGTATAGTTTACTGCGGAATCAAAGCCGAGAAGTCGGCTTGCGGTGGACTCGTAATTGAATTTGCAGAACAATCAGTTTCCCGAGCCGCGTTCAGATACATTCGCAACACGCACGCCAGGCACGCACCTGTTCACTATTTTATTAGATAAAACAAATCCAAATATATTTATGGGTCTGGGTAAACATATAATGAACTCCCCTTTTCTCTTATTTTGGGTCCCGTCCCTGGTAAGGGTTAGAGCGAGAAAATATTTCACTATAACTTATTGTATAAGAAAACGATTTATTTTGTTTCGTAGAAATAATGTGCTTATTTTTTTATTTTAATGGTAACCTTAATCTTAATTTATTAACCGACTTCGCAAAAAAGGAGGAGGTTCTCAATTCGACTGTATTTTTTTTTTATGTGTGTTACCTCAGAACTTGTTACTGGGTGAACCGATTTTGATGATTCTTTTTTTATTTGAAAGCTGGTGCTTGCCATGTGGTCCCATTTAAATTTGGTCAAGATCTGATAAAGAACTTCGGATATATACATCAGAACTCTTCAATAAATGACAGCAGATCACTCGGGATAGCTGCAATCGGATGTCTGTTTATTGTTTACATCATTTCATAACATAACATCACACTAGCACGCTTTAAAGGGGTACGCAGGTGTGAACAGTTCACCCTGGTATACTCTAAATCCACCGTTTTTGTTTAAGTTTCATGTTTCTGGGTTAATCTATTCTGGCTTCACTTTGAAGAATTGGTCCGTTATGTACCCACAACTAAAAAGTGAAAAATAAAAAAACTTTTTAACAAAAAATACAACCGACTTCCAAATAAAAAGACTACAAAATTAAAAATAACTTCAATTTCGGAAGTCGGTGTCAAAAAACGAAGATCCCAAATAGGAACACCGACTTCCAAAATTGAAGTTATTTAACTATTGTTCAGAAATCCAGTTTTTCCTAAACATACCCATAAGTCAGCAGCCATCCACCATCGTCCTTGTCAAAACGGGGGCACGTGACTATACTTTTTAATCACGAGAAAAAACAATAAAGCAATCTCTCACAAGTATCGTTTTCACCCGACAATAGACGTAAGCCCCGCGTGATAATTTAATCGAGGGGGTCTGACCCACCCCACGGCTCACATTAGTGTTACATTTGATTCGTATGTGACCCACAATACAAAGACATTGTGTCTTTATATGCTTCTATAAGATTTATCTCGTAATCACTAATCTCGTCGAAAGTGAAACTCTGTTTTAACAATGCATACCTACTAAGTACAAAGTCGAACTAAGTAAGCACTCACTTCCTAAACTTATATCGAAATGCACATTTTTTATTATTAAGTTCCGTGTCTTTTTGAAAGCTTATTTTTTCAAAACCGTGTAGTGGGTCTCCACTTTCCATTTACTTATTTCTGTGGTATATTAAAGACATTATAAAAGACAATAACGACTGGAAGGCATAGGTTGATCAGCCTCAAACTGTGCTAGATGCACGACAAATTGAATGGCGATCTGAAGTGCCTATTGACATAAAACAAGTAGAAACAACAGCAGCTCCTCTCAGCGGGCTCCAGTTTATTTGTTCTCCTGTGGGAGGGGGTCATTACGAAACTCCATTACACTTTTTGTGCCAAGTGTTTTGGTGGTATAACAAGGGTGAGAACGACCCTACAAAACAAATGACATGCTCTCACTGTTTTTATCGTTTGTGAGAAAGGAAAATATTTTGTAGTGACTTTTTGTTAGATAAACTTTGTGTGTTTTGTTTTGGCAGTGTTCAAATAAATATGAGATTATAAAAATTGATGGCAATTTGATTTGGGAATTTAACAAGCATCTACATAGTAAAGCTACTTTACCAACAGTCATTGTCTACCTCTTCATGATCTTTTCATCCGGTATAAGATCCTCCACACGCCCTCCTTTTTCCTTCTACACACGTTATCTACATCTCTTTTTTCCATCTTTCCTTTCGCAGGTATGCTGGAGGAGATTTCATTAGAAATAAGCATCACCTATGTACTTATTTTTCTGTTCCTCCTTCTTGTCTGTATAAGTGTGTTTGCATAAATAGTTAAATAAATAAATAAGTACCTAAGTGTGTATGAAATATCACTAAGTAACAGTGTTGACGTTTTATTTATACACATACTGAATATAAAAAAGCTATTAAATTATGTGAATAAAATAAGCATCAGCACCCATCCGCCATACAGTTATTACGACTACATCCTCTGATATCGTTATCTGACCAAGTTTCATGTAGCGATTTGTAGAAACTATTCAGCTATTTTAAATGAATTACATAACTTGTTTAATTAATAATATCACTAACCCACTAACGATCATAACCATCTCTCTTTTACTTTACGAAGTCAGCAGAAATATCAGATTCGCTTACTTTTATTATTAATTGTCGAGCGAGAGAACTTGCTCAGTGAGAGTAAGCTAATGAAGTGAAGTGAAAACCGAATGGGGGTTCAATGACCTGATAACGATCTGCACCTTGGTGATTAAGTCGGTGAGAATAATTTAACGAGCCTTTGTGGACAGAATGGTCGAAGATGCGTTGTTTTACGTAAAATGTAGGTAGGTATATGTTTGTGGACTTTGTGGTCCAACATTTTTAATTGGATACTAATTTTAGATAAACAGGGTCAGCAGGAAATTTGATTGTATCACCGATAAGCTTCCTAGAAACTAGAAAGCAGTAGTACTAAAAATACTTTTTGCATCTCTATATAAACAAAGTTCTTATAAGTAGCAGGAATTTCCACATAATCCATACTTACAGTATTAACATTTCAAACGAATTTCGCAAGCTATTAGACTAAGTGATCGCATAACATTTACATGCCCTAATACGTTTGAATGCAGCAAAGAGAGAATTGCCATCAATCTTGAAGGGGTGTGGAGCTGGAGCGCCATAATGCGCCGCACATATGGCGTCATCGCGCTAGGCGTTCCGCTCCGGTGGATCCATCGGCCCATCGGACCCACATCGGGCCCTAGTGACCCGCAGCGACCTTAGACCGTATCACAGCAGATCTCACTGCACAAGTGGACACTAGCCTTCAAGCACCTATTGTAGCCACCCCTTTGTGTAGTACACGTCAATGACAATTGTTACATTGACGACGAACTCAATGGTTGTTATGCATCCATTTGCAAATTACCCGCATTTAATCTGTGTAATCTTTTTGTACGATATAAAACTAAATAACAACAAACAAGTGTATGTTACAAAAAAGCGGATTATTTGTATCGTTCTATGTATGCTTTTTATTTACTGCACAAAAATCATACCGTACTTCTATGTGAAGGAGAGACTATGTTAACATATCGCAAGATAAGTTTTACTTTTCAGATTTACCTAAGAGCGAGCTTTTAAACGGCAAATTGAGTTTCGTATTAGGAAGCCTTTGCAAGCTATGACTCAAAGCTTTGGTAGAGGCAGATGAAACGAGACTAGTTGAGCAAGTTCTACTGTAATCTGTTACTGAGTATGAAAATATTTATCAGATCGGTATTTTGATATTTCTGAATTATTTTGTTTACCACATAAAGAAGTATAAAGAACTTGTTAAGTTAACGTGTGGTGCGTATAAAAATTATGTCTTCGATTAACTTTATGTAATGGTGGCGATAAATATTTATGGGTTCGGATTTAGTGCGCAGTGTACTCGTATCATAGCCATAATAGGCGTACGCGGGCACGCGAGGGGAGCGGGGGGTGCTAAGTGCCGGGAGGCCACATGTCACTCTCGTCGTGCTAATCTCCAGGATTTACCATCCAATGTCCCTCGACATCCCCATCTCACTCGCACCAACGGCAATACCATACATCCATTCCACACAGCTCATTGAATATTATTGCTCCATGGGGATTTTGAAAATATGGAGCCGTTTAGCGAAAGCCGTACATTGTATCCATCCAGTGGAATTATTCATACGCGACCCGTTGCATTTATCACTTAATGGCATTAGCTATTAGACCGTTTAATCGCTCGATTTGCGACTTTATGGCTGAATTCAAGTTTTACAATACAAATATTACTGGATCTTTTGCAAATAGAGTCCTTTGACAAAGAGACGATAGTTAGAAAGTTTATCCTTATCTCTAAAGCAGTTGCACTAGTTATTTTCTGCAGAAATACCTGAAAATCGCAATCAACACTCCTATTTAACAGATGACAGGTGTGCTATTGTTTGATGTCGCTGCACTTTATTAATTATAGTCCTGTCACGGCACTTGGCAGACATTAAAGTCTATTGAAATAAATCAGTAAGTCAATGTCTGTGAGCATAATGATCGCTGGGTTGTCAGCACGCCATGCGGCACGGGAAGCACATGGCGGGTTTTCGTTCAAACAAGTAGAAATACTGCAAGAATTAAATTACAGATCAACCTTATCAAGAAGAACATAGAGTCCCGTTTCCCTTGTACTTTATTCGCGGTGTGCAGTGACGCGCTGGTTTCATTGAGTGCATTGCAGACCCCGCTTGTCATTGCTTCCCTCCAACCCTAAAATGATTCCATTCTGCCGCCGGACGAGCCGACAGGTTAACTTTTGTTATTCTACAAAGCCGCGCATTACAGTCCGATTGTTGGCACAAATGTCGAATATTATAAAGCATTTCATGTTCCATAACGACTATTACAAGTGAATACGCGAATCATTCTACATTTTAGGGTAAGTATTCTTTAATCAATAGGAAGTTCTAGGAAGGCAAACAATTTTACTTTCTGTCTGACACTGCAGAATATTTTAACGTTGTGCAATTTTATTACCTATAAATGAAAAAGAAAACTGCAACGTAAATGATTAAATATTAACGAATGAACACGTCCTGACGTGACATTGGCTGAATGCACAAACCGTGCGAAGCCAAAGAGGAAAAATTTTTACCGATTACTACTAGAATTTAAAAGATTAGCATTTTTTTATTTTGTCGCCATTTAGGTATGCTAGTAAATTCAATTAGATCCTATAGATTATAGGCATAATAATTGTGTGGGCATCTAATCTATAGCTCAAGAACCCAAGAACACTCAAGAATGAATTTACAGGGATTATTAAAATATCAAATAATTAGACAGATAAGAAGTGCTTTAGGCTGCCTCTCCACCAGAGACGTCCTAAGCTGCGTATAGAATGAATGTGCCGACCAATTGTTTGATTTTCACGGCTTTACTTAGCTAAAATCTGGTGAAAGGGATAGGATGTATGGACCCTCTTTTTCCGCACTTGGACTCTCATTTGGTCCGTTGTGCGTGCAGGCTTCCTCCCTGTAAGAGGAAATGGGCCGTAATCCACCTAGCGGGCCCAGTGCGGGTTGGTGGATGTCACATGTCTTCGAATTTTTGGTTCTAAGACATGTTTCCTCACGATATTTTCTTTCATCGTTTTGAGAGTGGAAATACACACCGACACATAGCTTCACCACTAGAGCTTACCTAGCTTATCTCACACTTATCACTATATCTGATAGAAGACGAGTGGTTGTTGGAGATAGATACCATTCCCTTGACACATTCCGCAATCATGATAAAACTATACTACATACATATCGAATTTCAATAAAAACCTGGGTCAGTAAAACCTATCCAGTCGTGGTTATTGTAGTTTGTGTCTTTCCCATTCTAATATCTTAGGTTTGCCACGAAATGAAAATACAGTAGTATTTTTACAAGAATGATAACCAAACCACGCAGCACTTTTCTATGTATAAAAGTAAAGTAACAAGACGCATAAAATAAAAAAATACATCAAACCTCACTGGATACATTTTTCCCTCTTTTATAAAACCTCTGTCTGGGGGTATTGACTTTTCATATCAACAAAGAAAACGTGAAAATATTTCTTTACCAAACGGTAAGTCAATAGAGGTTTGAGGCATTGCCCTCGAGGTGGTTGGAGAGGCGCGAGACGGGCGGGGTGCGGGGTGCGGGGAGAGTAGTACGGTGCGCAGCCTGCGCCAGGGGACGGGGGTACTCTTCTTGATTACAGCGCCCCCTACACCCCTCCGACCCCACAGTATCCCCTCGCCTTGCTGCAATACACATAAGCCTACACAATGACAGTCGGGTATAACTTTCATTGTTCAGGTTACAGAAAATATTTAATTTTAACTTACATGCGGCTCGCTACGAATTGTATGTGGATAACTTATGTATTTTAGTGGGATTAAGTCTGTGTATTAAAACGAACGTGGTTCTTCAAATGAATAGTAACTTAATTGGGTTTGTAACAGAAACTACTACATACTCTACGTAGTATTATTAGAGCTTACTCATGGTGGGTGACCCACACCTGTGCCGGTGCCTGCACTAACTATCCAGCATGAAACAAACAATTTCCCGAAACTCCAAACTACTAAAACAAATCTAGTGAAATACGTGAAGATTCAGCCGGTCGCAGGTGGGAGCGTGCTAGCGCCGAGATTGTCCGCATCAAACATGCACGAGCATTCGCCCTGCTCCGCTCGTAAAAATGCATATTCAAGCGGAAGGGCGAACGCTTTTAATACAGCGCCGTAATGAGCAGCCGAGGTCGGAAGATTCCTTAATTTTCTCTTTACAGGCCTATTCAGGTAAATTGTTAGCCCTTATTAATTGCTTTACAACGGGAAGGCGGGCCCACATAAAAGTTTATCGTGACGGTTTTAGACGACGTGTCTACCTAAGTACCCAACTCTAATTTGGTTAAGTTTGTTAAACTGGCTGTTAAGTTTACTTATTGAAGGTGCTACCTACTCGTGAGCTATTGTGAATTCAATCATTGGTTCTTACAGTTACAATATGAATCGTGCTTGCGCCAATTAAAAGATTTTTGTTAACACGATCAACATTGTGTAACGAATCATATCAAAATTAACCCAAAAAAATGCGTCAGCACAAATTTATTAAAGCACAATTTATTTTTGATTGGGCTTTTTCCAATTTACGGTAATAGGAATCAAAAAGCCGGCTACCTCGTAATTAGCCACGCGAACCATAAGCCCCCTTTGCCGGTATGTTACGTAAGCGGATGGGCCACATACTGCGCCCATTTGTTTTGTGGGGAAAATATTTATTTAGATAGAGATCATGCATAGCCAATATTGTAATCATGCTTCTAAGGCCCACTTGCACCAAAAACTTAACTTAGAGTTAGGTGCTAACATTAGGTTTATTAACGAATATTGACATATTGCCTTGACAGCTGGCGTAGATGGTGCAAATGGGCCTAAATAAGTTTGATTATCATCATACCATAACCTAACTAAGTAGTACCCCTGAGATACTCTCATTATTTGTATTAGAAATAACGTCAACCGGTTTTTAATTGCCAAACTTAGGAGAGAGTCAAATCAACAAGAAAGATAATTATCTCGAAGATGATCATTATTAAATATTTACAAATTAATATGCCGTGACAAATATTTTCCCTCATCTTAGAGATCTTATCTTTTATCAACTCACGATAATTCGAAAGTATCTATAGGAGTTTTATTCAAATCAAGCTCACACAATTTTTTTAATATTTTAAAACTAAAGTCCAAAGATTTTTATATAATACCTATCTCACCCAATAAGTGAAAGCATAATTTGATCGTCTCAACCGATATCGAATACGCACTAAGCCCTCGGCTCGGAGAGGCGTACCGTTTCTCTGATTGATTAAAACGCTAACAAAAGGATAATGCTGATCACTGTGGGCTTTGTACCGAAGCCCTTTATGTACCTACAGTCTCCGTGTAATCAAACCAGCCCTCTATAAAAATCACCCACGGAAATTATAACTTTCCACTGCTCTCCCTTTTGTGAGCAAAGTATTGTGGGATGAAAATGTATTGAGGTTTTCGTCAAAAATAATTATTGTTTGATGTTTGACATGTTTTTCGCTGTTTAATTTCGGATGTTTATATGGATTTTATGTAGGAATTGTTTGTTTTTTGCTGTCTCTTTACGTAGCTACCTAATGAAAGACCATTTCAAAGCTCTGTTTTATGCAAAACCAATTTATTGAATCGTGAAACTCTAAACAAATCTCTACAAAGAAACTTGAAAATGTAAGACTCACCGTCATCAAAATAGCTTTAAAATACTCCGCTTTTAAAATCACATCTCTACGAAAATCGTATCCCAATTCCCAAGCGTAGCAGCGTAGGCCCGTAGCCCGTAGCATCCCGTAGCGTTCCGTAGACCCGTAGCAAAGTAATCATAGCAGATCTAAATCAGGTGAGCAAAGGTGGGCAGTTATCGAGGGGTCGCACAGGCCGACTTTGGCCGAATGCCCGATGCTCAGTGCCCGATGCCCGACAGATGTCGACCCCCGCAGCGCGGATGATGATCGGGCCCCAACTAAAGTACGGCTCATAAACTTTGTTGTTATGAATTATTTGATATTTCACGTATCTGATATATCTGTTTCCTTATCTAGAATAGTGCAATAATCTATCAACTAGATAGATTATTGCACTGGTGTAATTTATCTCTTCCAAAAAAATCGTTCTGAATTCGCGAATAAAATGTTTTTTCATCGTCAATAGCTACTAATTTCGTGAGTTTCGTGACCAATTGACAATGCCGATATTTTGAAAATTAATTATGGTGTGTCTTCTGTATTTTGTAAATGTACTTAGGTAGCTTCTTTTTTAGGGTTCCGTACCCAAAGGGTAAAAACGGGACCCTATTACTAAGACTCCGCGGTCCGTCTGTCTGTCTGTCACCAGGCTGTATCTCATGAACCGTGATAGTCGCCGCTATAACAACAAATGCTAAAAACAGAATAAAATAAATATTTAATTTGGGCTCCCATACAACAAACATGATATTTTTGCCGTTTTTTGCGATAATGGTACAAAACCCTTCGTGCGCGAGTCCGACTCGCAATTAGCCGGTTTTTTCTTCTAATATTTTAGTAGAAGTTCGAAACATAAAAAAATATTAAAAGAAAATAAATTATTACAGATTTTATTTTCTTCTTCTGCGTGTCGAAGGCAAATATAAAATGTTAAATATTATGTTTGGCCCAGAATTCAACTAAGGTAACACCAGTGAACGGAGGTAACACCATTCGGTGACGCAGACCTATGACTGCCGACTGCTGTGCTGACTTGTCTAGAACCTATGTCTAGAACCTATGTTCTAGACAAGTGTCATTCGATGTCAGCGATGCCGACGGTCGAAATGTCAAAATGGTAAGGTATTGATCACGTGATATTTCGATAGCGTTTGACAATCCCAAACATACCTCGCTACCTCGAAACTTTCTTTGATAGAATGTCAGTTTTATAAAGCCTAAGGTCGTTTTTAGGGTTCCGAAGTCAACAAGGAACCCTTATAGTTAAGCTATATCCGTTTGTCCGTCCGCAGCTTAGCTCAGAGACTCTTAGTACTAGACAGCTTTAATTGGCATGGATATTCATATTAATAATTCCAACAAAGTGGTAAAATAAAATAAAGAAAATACATTTTTTTTCGCGTGCCTCCTATAGACGTAAAGTGGGGATTTTTTTTCTCGTCTACGCCATGGTGTGGGGTATCGTTGGATAGGTCATTCAAAAATATTACGGGTTTATTAAAATCTTTTTCCGATTCAGAGATCCGGTTGCGTAAATTTAAGCTTTAAATTGCAATTTTTTGTCAGAGTCAAGTGTCCTGGTCCACCCCTCCTTGCCAGCGAAATCGTTGCTTTTGGATATGTGAAAAAAATCACGGCAGTAGTATATACAAAGAAATTAAAGGGAAAACTATCACAGCTAAGTAGGCTTTACAAGTTTACGAGTAATAGTCGACCAACTTATAAAATGTACTTGGAACAGTAAAAAAATTCTACAAATGCCATTGAAAAATTACTTAAATAATGTTGTTAGTTGTGTAAAACAGATAGTTAATATATACTTATGTACCATGTAAAAATATACAAAAATAAAATCATAACATCCTTAATAATTATTATTTCTGGATTAATATTGTTTAAGCTCGAATAACGCATTGGAGTGGGCGGAGTCATTGGCAGTACCGGTCCGTACGTGCATTCACTCTATTTTGTGTTGGTGCAGAAGTATTTTCGACGTTTTGTAATCTAAAGTCAAACTAGATTCGATTGTCAAGCAAATTCCGCTACCCGACCATAGATGGCGGTATTCTTAGTGGTCGCAATTATAAACTTAATTACGTTTGCCGTAAGGTTCACATTCGTGTCATAAGTCGATATTTAGTAGTAGAGAGGAGTAAAGATATTGAGTAGTAGACTCAACCAAGGTCACATCAGTGCACACTTCATTTATATTTACATTATCGATATCGATAGGTACCCGATTTCTTAATTCGAAAAAATAAGACAAGGCATTATTTTTTCATTTGTAGGCTATATTTTTTATAAATAAAATCTATTTGAAAGTATGTACTAATTTAATTATGCTCATTGAGGCAGGCAAGCCTCTTTATAAATATTATCTTATAGAAATATTAAATTATTAATTTAAATTTGTCGTTATCCATCTATAAAGTGTTCAATACCCGGCCAGACTTCATCACTAATTGAATAGCGAAGAACTTTCGTTAACGAAATAGTGAATACATTCAAAATTTTTCAAATTCCGGAAGGGTAAGAAACAAGGAGCGTGCTTGCGAGGATCCAGGAACGAACCATACCATTTCCCGTGGCTCTAACGCGCGCTCGTATCGGCTCCTTTCGCAATTGACGACCTTCATATAGATAGATTATTTATTGCAGCTTATTTACGTTGGTTGTTTGTCCCTAGCATTGAATAATTTGATTTAACTTTTTAGTAGTTGAGAAGGTTGTTTGAAAATACTCATATTTGTTTTCGTTTTGTAAATATTTGGTGATTTTAACGAAGACTATCTCCGTTACGGCAATACTGCAGTAATCAAATTATTAAGTGACGCTGGTTATAAATCTTTATTACAAACGCTTATCTCTACTCGCGGTGGTACCCAAATAGATAATATTTTTCTAACTTCACTTGTGTAGTTGGATTTTATAACTCCTTCTTCAGTTACCATCATCCTATGCGGCCTCGTTTTTAGACATTGTGAGCCGCTGAAACCGTCTTAATATTCATGTAACAAAAAAAAATCTTAGTCTGCATTATTATACAACTACGGCACCCTATTAATGCGCGTGGCCCGACACGCACTCGGCCGGTTTTTATTTTGTATTTTTTTTTACAATTGCAATTTTTACGTCTAATGACGTAATAGTTAGTCAAATCAAAATAAAAACAAATACTTTGTGATTATACATGCACCAACTACACAACTCCTGTACTTGGTATACACCTGTGATATCCCAGAGCTGGAAAACAACACCATAGGGACCTTTGCTCATGATACTGCTATTATGGCTACTGGATCAAACCACAAAGAAGCAGTAGAAAAAGTTCAACTAGCTGTGAACAAAGTTTACGACTGGACACAAAAGTGGAAGATCAAACTTAATGAGTCAAAATCGATTCACATTGACTTCACAAATAAACACTGCGATTACCACCCAGTCTATATAAACGGCATGCAAGTGCCGTATGCAAATACAGCAAAATACCTTGGCATAACTCTTGACGCCAAGTTGCGTTGGAAATCTCACGTCAAGAAGAAAAGACAGGAACTCGATATACGCTACAAAAAAATGTATTGGTTACTCGGAAGAAAAACCTGTCTATCAATACACAATAAAATTATAATATACAAGCATATTCTTATGCCAATTTGGACGTATAGTATCCAACTATGGGGCTGTACTAAACAAAGCAATGTTAAAATTATACAACAATTTCAAAATAAAGTACTCAGAGATGCTGTTAATGCACCATGGTACATCAGAAATGACGACCTTCACCGCGACCTTAAAATGAAACTCGTCACCACCGTTATCCAAAACTTTGCTGAAGCCCACGAACACAGACTTCATCGGCATGTGAATGTGGAAGCAATCCAGCTGCTAGATAACACGGACATAGTGCGTAGGCTAAAGAGAACTAAACCATTTGAGTTAGTGTAGTGTATAATAAGTGAATAAATAATAGCAACAATACTGTGCTGTACGTAACACGTGAACTAAGTGTTTTTAATATATCCGACTCTAAGAAAGTGCTACGGAACTATATAAAAGTGCAAATTGACACTATTCTTAGTCATAATATCATACAATATAATAATAAGTTAGACTTAAATTGCTTATTAGTCTATTAAGGCTAGAGTGTAATTTATTATTAAGAACCTTAGCTTTTATTGAAATAGAAAAGTAAAATAATAATAATAACTACACAACTTAAATTTAAAAACAAATTACGATTCGAAAACCCCGTTTCTAAATCACACAATGCAAACAAAGATACAATAAAATTAAACGTAATAAGACATTATATCAAAATTTAGTACAGGTTACATTTGACCAGAAATATCCCACCGAACAATAGGTAGGTAGTGGAAACCGGAAGGAGGCGATTCGCCGCGCACGCGCCGCCACGCGACCACTTCCGGTTCTAATGCGATAATATAATAGGAGACATCTCCTCCTCGTTTAGTCAAAATACTTTGTAAATATTTACCACGATATTTTCTCACACTTTTTATTTAAAAAAATGTGTTGAATCATCGAGAAAAAATAGATGACGATTCACGCGGCTCTGACGTAGAGTTTAAATGTAGTTGGTGATGTTTGCATGTTTGTAACATTATTTTTTCATTAATTTTGTTAAATAATGTTTATGTAAATACAGAAATTTATTTAAGACAATGACGTCGATAAATTACTAGAAGTATCAATAATGATTTTATTTTATCACATTTATTCTCCTCATATTGTGAATTCATTAATAACAATCATATCATGTTCTCACGCAAGGGTACCAGCTGATAACCACATTTTTTTCTCAAAGTACGTATAATAACAGAGCTTTATTTATAATAGTCGGAGATTAATAAAGATATAATAACCGCAGCCGCCGGCGCCGGTTGCCGTCCCCGCCGCCGCCGGCACGGCTGCCGGACCGACTCCCTAGCCACGTAATCATAGGCTTCAATGTATTTTACAAGGGTTTAGTACAATAACAGTCATTCATGGATCGTTTATTGTAGATTAATATTTAATACGTCTCCTATTATATCGGTCAAAATGATTATTTAAAATAATATATACAATTCCTAGAAAAACAATCATCCATCAAAACAGTCGGATCATACATAGTATCTCTAAGTAGTATGTGGTCGGATCTATTGGAAATGTCATATTCATATTCTTTGTTGTACACAATACAAACTTAGACAAAAATGTTTTTAACAAAATAAATAAAAAAGCCGGCAGGTAGGCACTGGAACTCCGAAATAAAATAATGTATCCTAGCCGTGTTTGGGCTTATTGGAATCGTCATGAGATTTACTTTGGCAAAAAAGATTTTCATGGTAATTTGAGGTACCTCATCATCATCATCATCATCAGCCTTTTAATGTTCCCACTGCTGGGACACAGGCCTCCTCTCATAGAGGGAGTGGGCTATAATCCACCACGCGGGCCCAGTGCGGATTGGTAGATGTCACATGTCTTTGAATTTTTGATTCTAGGACATGCCGGTTTCCTCACGATGTTTTCCTTCTGAAGAGGTACCTACCAAAACTAAAAAGAGATAAATAAAAAACTTCCACCGACTTCCAAAACCAACGCACTACGAAGCGAAAAATAACTTTCTTTTCGGAAGTCGGTATCTTTGCAAACTAGTTTTTTTTTCTTTATTGACACCAATTGCCGAAAAGAAAGATACTTTTTCATTTATAGCCGTGGGCTTCTCATAACAATTTCAACAAGCCTAACCACGACGGGTATAAATTGTTTTATTACGGAGTTCCGGTCCCTACCTTTCGGCTTCATCATCAGATCAGTGCGATGGTACCAAAAACGTACTTATCATTGAGAAGTTTCAGTAGTCTTCTTCATCAGTTTTTGAATTCCATTTCTTTCTGAATTCCACCAATTCACTGATTCCACCAGTCATGATCTGAATGCAATTGCTTGCAATGGAGAATCCCATGGAAATCGAGGGATCTCTTCATATTTGGATGGCATACATTTATTTATTTATTTAAACTACATGTACAATGGTGATACATAGGCGGACTTAATGCAGCAAGGCATTCTCTACCAGTCAACCTTTGGGTTAAAAAGGACACAACAGTGGTAGGAGTACAAAAATAAAATAAAATGCACAATAATTAAAATTAGATATTAATAAACAATCTAACTAATAAAATTAATTAATAATATATATGTAAGTATATATATTTTCGTATACAATTTGTTTAAATATTATTTTGTACCCGTTCACAACGTTGTCCTTTTCGCAACTTTTGGAAACTCCTCCAAAACGACTTGGATGTTTAAAAATATTTTTATACAGAAAAATTGATGGCTGGAATTACTTCATACCTAACATAGCATATGTAAATCAAATAATATTTTGCAAACAAAACTGTTCAAAAGGAGGTTCAATTTTGATATTTTGGCACCGAGCGGGCGCACGGCCAGTACTGCGTTACATTGGGGCGTATATATCACCTTAAATGAAAATTTACTCTCAGCTTTTTTATGTTAAGGGGAAGCACGTTCCAGAGTTTTATAGTAGAGACAGCGTAAGAATTAGATAGAAACCCAGTGCGGTGAGAAGGAATATGGAGAAGTAAGTTGTTTGAAGCTCGAAGGTTAAGATCGTGAGAACTGCCCAACACTTTAAAATATTGTTTATACATATTGCGATTTTGTTATTTTCATCAACATGGCATGCATTTGCTTTCAGATCATGACCTGGTGACAATGGGATCTCCTCGAGAGTATAGCTATTCAAACAAAAAAAGATTTATTTAAATCGGTCCATTAAAAAGAAAACTTTGAGGAGCTCGTGGCTAAATAATAACAGCCGTACGGGTCGATCGTAAGGTTAAGCAACGCTTGACGAGGTCGGGCCGTGGATGGGTGACCATTTCAACATACCGGGTTTCCTCCGTGCCTCGGAAAGCACGTTAAGCCGTTGGTCCCGGCTGTCATTTGAAGATCTTTGACAGTCGTTACGAGTAGTCAGAAGCTTGAGATCTGACACCAGTCCAGCCAAGGGGTACCGTATTACTCAGTTACTGGGTTGTGGAGGTCAGATAGGCAGTCGCTCCATGTAAAATGAATCCGGTTAGACTGGAAGCCGACCACAACATAGTTGGGAAAAGGCTAGGCAGATGATGATGATCCGTTGAACCAAAAATCTGAGGCGAGTCTCATGTACCATACACATGTAACATAACTAACCGCCTCATACTAATAAACTTAAAATACGGTTCTTCAATTTCTTTATAAATAGGCACTTTACAGACGTATCGCTTTTCTATAATTTAGTTTTAGAGCCAATCTTCAAAAGGGCTGAACAGATTTTCGTGAAACATGGTTACACGCATATTCTAGGACATACAAAAAATATAAAATAAGGTATTTCTTTTAAAACCAACCCTACACTCTCAGGACAAAAAGAAAACTGATCACACACTCAACTTAAAAGTACAAAAAGTTCCTTAAAAGCATCGGCAGTACTCGTCAATTTACTAATAGGTGCCTTATCGGCATAACAGTACCAGTGTAAGCTCTTGTCTGGTGTTAAAATCAAAAAAGGCCCATCGCCACTCCTGTGTAGAGCACTTAACTTGATTATTCGAAGCCGTATGGCGTGCGTGGGTGAAAACCCGTAGAAACAAGGGCACCCCTACGCGTGGCGAGTCCTTCACTAAAACTCTAGCACGTGCCCATAGGCCTGTAATTGTAGGCTTGGGGACTTGAGCTATGCATGTCGCCAAAAAGTCTTTATATTCTGTGCTGTTTTTTCAACAATATCTAAAACTATAAATTCTTTTTCTGCTGTGCAAGTGGTCTGATGCTGGCTCATTCATCATCATACATTAGGCATAAATATAGTATCTACTGTCCATTACGGGTATGCACAAAAGTACTTAAAGCACGCAAATATATCATTATTCCAATTTAACGAATAAATACCTAGATAAGAGTAGGTACATAGTTTAAATGAAGAAGACATATTGCAAATTAATTGGGTTAAGGGCAATAGAATGATGATAAATAAGGTATGCAATTTTACGTTTTTCTATCAAAGTTTATCCTTCTACACTATGAAATAATTTGCAAGGTAGATACTTTACGTATGTAACTATTATAACATAACATAAATGTTTCTATGCGATAATTCAAAGCCTTAGTTTATCTTGTTGTAGAATCAAATTAAATGCGATTATGTAAGCAAACGATATTACAGCACTTGATAAGGTACCATACCCGTGTTGCAATGATTTATGAGTACTTGATATAAGTAAAGAATCCTCATAAATCTTAGTGTAGTCTTAGCAACCGAGTAAAAGAAGAAACCAAAATACATCCGGCAATACACAAGTTCTAATGACAATTATCATGCTCACGGGCTTTTGCAGGGGCTGTTTCGTTACTTGCTGATCACTTGGCATACATTCAGTTCAAAGCTCATCAGTGACGAGAGCCAGATAAAGCCATGATGTTGGGTCATCGGCATGTCTTGGGTGTATCTGCGTTACTTAGTACCACGACGTTACCCTTAGCACAATTATAGTTGGAAGAATAATTAAATAGTATAGATCCGCAAACAGCAAAACAAGCAAGATTCAGCAGGCGTGTCTACCTTCGAGAGCTTTGTTCCTGGCGAGCAGTGCCAGCAGTACGTCGGGCGGCGGCGGGTCCAGCCCGTGCATGGGCTCCAGCGCACCGTCCAGGGGCCCCTCGCGCCGCGCCTCGCAGCCAGCCACCACCTCGCCGTACGATTCCATGGACCCGTCACTGCGTCCCATAAACGCACTGTAAACATCCAGCGCCACCTTCACTATTTAGCATCCCGCACGAGTCACGTAAACAACACAGCTCCACGAACACCTGTGCCTAGTTCCCGCGACGTGCAGGGATCGGCTGCAGCGGGCGTCCCGACGTCGCGCGCCGGGCCACGTGGCGGCGCCGCCCACGCCCGCCCCTCGCCGCCGCGCCGCCCTCTGCCTCCCATTGAGAAGTCATTTTTTACCCCCTGAATCTGATAAACCCTGGGGCGAGCGGGGAGGCGCGGCGGCGAGCGCGGCTCCCCCGCCCCGAACTAATTTGCTGGAGTCGTACGACACACCCCGGGTACTTACATCCATCTACAATATTACTCTAGCACGTTATCCCGTTCGCGGGGGCACTTCGTTTCTAGGCATCAAGTCATTGTGATGAAAGAATTTCAGAAATCGTAACCATATTTTCCAGTTTTTATATACTTAGGATTTAGACTATCTTCAAAATCTCGGTGGCGCCACTGTAATAGAAACTCTAAGCACCCTCAAAAGTCACTGAAAAATAGTTGACTGCGTCATTTTCTGTCATTTTGATTTTTTGACAATAATTGACATAAGTATTTTTTGAATCGTTGTTGTCTACTATACTTATTTTTTGTTAAATATATTAAAATCGTGTTAAACAATGTCAAAATGTAATAACTATAATCCAGACAATGTATTTAAAAGATTCAAGGTGGTTGAATTCCCAACATCTTTCGTGGGACTGTCGACCACGCAGATTCTCGATGTGGACGTCGATCTCAGCAAATCTGCATATCTTAAGACAATGTGCGAAGGCCGCCTAATGGTACTTTATTAGACTAGATATTCGTGATATTTTTGGGCACCCTGCTAAATGTTTAGTAGCTGCTTTTGCTCATCCCAAGATATTTATGGCTTCCAAGGTCTCGGCGCATAAGAAACAGACGCAGCTACGTGCAGTGCCCAGGAATGAAAATTATACCTAATTATGGATATTTCAATTAAGTTGCTTTTTCATCTTTCAGAATTTTGATGATGCTCGTCTCATAACTGCGTCACATAGAGCTTTCAATATAGAAATCAAAGACGAACACACCGTAGAAGTAATATTTGCGCCTAGAAATGATTGCGTATCCAAAGCAATACGCAACAATCAACTTGATAAAAGATTTGTTTTTGACTTACGATTAATACAAGTAGATGAAATAAGGTGTTGTAACCTCGAACTTCATGCTGAAATTGGGCGGTACTATATAAGCGGGCAATATGAATATTTTCAAGTTAGTCATTCTCCAAAAATTATTAACTTTGGTAACGTAGCAATAAATAGTAAAGTAACGAAATATATCCGTGTACGGAACGAGTCCAATTTAATCGCAGCCAAAATATGGCTTGATAGAGTAACGTGTTTTGAATTTTCACCTATGAAGTTTACGATAGCTCCCAAATCTTCAATACGTTTATCAATTTCCGTCAAACCAACTTGTTTAAAAGTAGCAAAGAGTTTCAGTTTAAAAATAAGAAATCCGCATGACTTATTGTTTGAAACTCCAACCGGGAAAGCTTCCGAAGATGATAATTATATAACTTATGTAATTGCTAATAAAATAAACATATCATACGATAGAATACCGAAAATGCCAGTGACTGAATCTTTACATAAGTTGACTGAAAAGCTTCCTCGCTATACTTATTTAAATGAAGAAGTGGAAATACAGAAGGACCGAAGATCTATAGGTAAAAAGTACCTAGACATTTGCAAATCAGCAGCTACTAAAAAAGAAGTGGTAGAAAAATTTACTACCGGAAGAGATAAATGCTACATATTGAACAACATTATAAAATTAGACAGAAATTTTTGTAAAAAAAAGAAGATTAAAATAACAACCTATGAATTGTTTGATGTTTTAATGTTGCCGAGTTCTGTGGACTTCGGAAAAGTTGCTGTATCGACTTACGGAGAAAGTCAATTGACAATTAAGAATAAAACAAAATATGATATTGCTATAAAAATGGTTAGTAAAAACTATATTTCATATACTGAAAATATGAAACCAGAAATAGAGATTAAACTAAAATCATTACAAGAAACTAAATTAGTTGTATTTTGCCAAGGTTTTGAAGAAGGATTTTTTAAAGGTACTTTAAAATATATCATTGATGATATTTACCGAGGTAAACACTCGTATTCTCTGGAAGTGGGAAATCCGTTGCTTATGATACAAGAAAAATCCTTAAAATTTGGTATGATGACATCAGACTGTTTTATCACTTCGGTACCCGTACGAATACACAATCACTTTAACATTCCGGTTGAGTTCAAGTGGGAAGAACTACTCCCAGACACTCCATTTAAAATATTGCCAATTTCTGGCTCCATACCAACTCACAGTTGTAAGATATGTAATGTTATGTATGTTTCTAAACCAACCAAAACAAAGATCCACGAGGTTGCCTTAATTTCTAAAAGCCAGTCCCCTCAGGCCATACCGGTTGAATTAACCGTCATTACACGAAAGCTTTCCATAAAGTTCCTACAACAAGCCATCACATTAAAAGACATTCCTTTAAACTTGGAGATTGTAGAAAAAGTAAAATTAGAGAATTCTTCAAGAGAAATTGCCTTTTTCCATGTCGTGGAGCCCTTAATTTCAGGCATAACAATGGAACCAACGAGTGGCACAATAAGACCAAAAATGATAATGACCTTCGATATAATAATAAAAATATCATGTGTCATGGAATTCTTTTTCGACATTTGTGTCAAGATTAATAATAAAGAAAACGTAACGTTGCCAATAACAGGAAACGTTGTTGAGCCGAAAATAATAATACATCCCAAAAATATTTACATGGCACGCATACCATGCTTCATGGTGAGTTACGTCCCCGTCACTTTCCAAAACTGCGGTCTTGTGAAGTCTGAAGTCGAGGTTCTAGATACTGACGATGAAAATATATTTCATGTTTATATTGGAATTGGAAATGAAAAACAAATAGTACACAAATTTAGCGTCGACGCTGGGCAATCTAAGATTGTTTATATTAAAGTATGTGATATATTTCGTAGAGAATACGAAATATATATTCCATTTAAAATCAATGGATTATTGGGGCCTCCTGATGCGAATGCTTTGTCTACAGAACTTCGCTATTATATTGGCGAATATGAGCAGTAAGAATGTTTCTGTTAATTGACACTTACAGAGTAGTATGTAGATCGTTTAATTCAAAATCGAAAACACCGCCATTTCTGACGAGACTCGACGAGAATACTCAGCACTAAAAACTTAAATTCAAATAACTGTACCCCTAAAAACGCAATCCTAAGTAACTCCAGCTGGAAATTACGCTAGTTTGTATTTATTCTAAATGCTTATTCACTTTGTCAGAAGTTTGTCGAAGCCATCTATTTATGTTTAAATGCTTCGAACTTGTGACATTGCTGGTATAAACTTCATCTAAGTATTGCCTCGAACTTCATTACAATAGCTCATGGCATGGTGAAAGATAGACAGACAGCAAGTCGGTAGCAGGGATGACTGCCCAAAGTGCTCCGTTTATACAACATATTTAATTGCCGACGCTCGTAGAGGCTATGTTAATATACCCTACTCAATGACCTCTATTAAACAAGTACGCTGGACTAAATATACTATATGAAATGACAATGATTTTTGTGCTGATTCATAGCGCCCCGCTCGAGCGTCTCAGGAACTAAAATTGACACATTTAGAGATAGGTTAATACCGATATTTCTTAAAATTAGGTAACACTAATATATTCGCCTGGAAATATTATAATATTGTAACTAATATATCAGTATTAGTGGTATTTTTAAATTACACTAATATTTAAATAGTAGACTTGGCAAGGCGTATCACTCATCTTACTGTATTGACTTCTCGTAGTATGTTGCAACCACAGATTACCTCCCAACTAAATATCTCATATAGGTATTTGTGATGGATATTAAATGAAAGCCTAATAATCAGTAATAATATGTTGAAAAGCAATGTGTAATACTAAATTCTGGAATCATCATCATGATCATCCACAGCCCGACTTCGCCCACTGCTGAGCACAGGCCTCTCGCTTCTTGTACCAATCACCACGTTCCTGCTGCGCCTTGAATTAATTCTGGAATAATATCATGATAATTATAATTTTATTATAAAATGTTTTGATGTCAAACAATTTATATCTGCATCTGAAACAGAGTTGAAAACTGATATAAGTATTCACGTCGCCGGAATGCGATGTCACTCTTATTTGCACCTTCACACTACAGAGACAGGATCTCAGCGATGAGAGCGAGAAATACGTCCGTTGTAAATGATTATCCATCTCATTCGTACGCAAATACTTGTATGAATGATGTTCCCTTCACGAATCCGATGTGCGCCAACCGAGTGAATCCCAACTATTGTAAGTATCAACTAACTAGTGTACTTGAGCGAGGAGATACTTGCTCAAATATACTAGTTTTAAGGATAAGTTGTTAGCCTATTTAAATCTCACTGATCTGACAGTAATGCGCTATAACTTTACTAGCACGCTATCCACTAGTTTATAGCTTGCAATCTGACTGAAAATATATTTCATTTAACCTTTACAGCAATTATTCTACATACTTAAAAATTAATCATAATTAAAATAACTGGTTTTTTTTTTCCCTTACGCATTAAATTATTCTTACGATCGATAAAGTCCATAAAAGTATGTTTAACCGAAGGCCCATCTCTAATATTAGTTCCATGGACGCTCACGTTAAGTCAAGTTGCTATCAGCGCCAAAATGGCGAAAATCAAATGTCTTCATTTTGTCATCGATAATATGAAGTCCAGTGTACTTGTATGTTAGAGGTCAGTGACCCTACTACATGAATCCATAGCGAAGGGCTGATTATTTTGGGATAGCGTTAATTAGGACCGACGTGACTTTGGTTTAAACCGTAGAAGGCATTTCACACAATACCTTATACGACTATTGCTTTCAGGTATTATGAAAATAATCCAAAAGTTAAGTTACAACTTGTGAATAAAGATATTAGCTACTGTCGAATTACTGGTGTGATTACTGTAGCCTGGATAGATTTTTCTGTGGAAAAATTTGAATTTGATTTTGTTCTTGGTGGAAACAACACAATAGTATTTGAAATGACTAATACATCGAAATATTACTTATATGTTACCATTATAACGTCAAAATTAGCGCCTCACTTCAGTTTAGAGCTGCTACCCGACGGAAATGAAACCACACTCATAACAGAAACTAACATCAAATTTCAACTCGACCGAGAAATGAAAGCAGCGTTCGCTTTAACATTCCACCCCAAAGCTCATGGCAGATTTGTAGCTACAGCTTTGATGTTTTTGGATCAGCATATGACTACACCTTATCACAATTTAACATTTATTGGGAGGAGAAAGTCGCCCCTAATGACGCCCAGTGCTTACAGAATAATATTCCCGCCTTGTCAAGTGGGAACGGACATGTCAAGAATAATTACTATTGATTTGGAAGCCAAGACTGACTTGGACGCATTCAATTATTTTTTCAAAGAGGATGTAAAACTTAAAGTAGAATTCATTGGTCTTGAAATAATGGAAAAAGATAAAGTTTTGCATACGATTATAACGGTTACATTGAAAATTTTTACTACTACTCCTTGTTCAGGCATTGTAATGCTTAATTTTAACCACTATAGTGGATCAGCTTGTGATGTAGAAGTAATTTTTTGTGTCACTCATTGTTTACTTACTTTACATGCCAATCGTCTGGTTAACCCTGAAGACAATCCTTACCCCTACTTTCCTTTAAGCACCCAATGCGATCTTTACCAATACATGAAAAGATGTTCTAATTTTTTAGAAAAATGGATGTTTCAGCAAGGATTTCGTAGAGATTTAAACCCAGTTATTCCTGATACATTTCATGCATTATCTTCTGCTTTATCGACGCAAGGTGGGATGAAAGTAAAGGGAATTAATGTTACTTACTTGAATTTCGTCAGAAGGATCGCAGGACCTCTTATGAAGCACATTAGGAAAGTATCGTAAGTTTATTATGAGTAATAATTTTACTGATATACGAGTATTACGTCCCTTTCAATCAACTTTCAATGATAATATTAATAATCTAGATAAAAATTTCAGAGTTAATGAAAGTAACGATACTTTTAAGTTTACAAAAGAAATTCATGACACATATAGAGAAATACTAAATTTATTGAGATCTCGTGGTGCAAATTTGATGGCCTTACAACCGAAATACCTACTGAGTTATGATCAATTTGTCATTTATTCTGAAAACGTTACCCCGAAATGTAATGCGGATATTGTAATAACACAAAAATTACTATCAGATATCAAATTATTCAAGAGCTTAAATAAACAAAGCTGGATTGACTTTATTTTGCAAAGTTATAAAGTTTTCATCATGGACAGCTGCTTCTTCGACTGTGTTTGCGTCAGTAATCAGCCTAGAGACATCACCAAAGTGTTAATGGATTGGTTTAATGAGCAGATACGGAACCAACATAGCAAGCTTCTTGGAAAAAACATACCAGTTAAACAAATTACCAACATAACGACGGATTTAACCGATGGCATAGCCCTAGCTTCAGCCATCATGACGTATTGTCCATTCCTAACGGAGCATTTTTCGTTTTTCTGTGAGATAGGAGAGTCAAGCAGGGAAGGTGACGTAATTAATAACGCTTGTCTTATTATTGAAGCAATGAATCAACTGAGACTTTTTTTTCCAATATCAACTAAAGACTTCTTTCAGCCCAATTATTTACAGATGTTGTTTTTGTCTATACACTTATACGTTGTACTTCCGATGTTTACAACAAAAGAAACAATTCTGTTTCATCCACCACTTTTAAGAAGTTCTTCGCGGTTAGTTTCAATTTGTCCGTCAAGTCAAGAATCACTTATATTTTCTTTTTTCATCCTTGGCAATACGCGAAGTAACTTCATCGTTGAAAAAGGACCAGCGGCGGACAACGGGAAGAAAATGTTCTTAAGCATTAAATATACAGCCAATTTTGTAACCGAAGAAGGATGTATTCTTTTAGTACACGGATACAACAAAACACGAATTTTTGACACGTACATTATATTTTTGCTCCGTGGACAAGTTGGGGTATTAAGTCCACTGAGAAAATGCAAAGTTAGTGGGCCATTATATCGACCGAATAAGGTGGACGTACAAGTGTCTTCGCCGTTTGCAAGCCCAGGTACTTTTAAAATATTCATCACAGATGTGGAACCGATGATTCCGGTTCATTTTGAAGAAACACCTAAATCGAGGTTTTTCGTAAGCCGACTGAACTTAATTGATAAAGAAATCGATTTGGCTGGATTGCCAAAGGATACAAAGGAGACACAGCAAGATGTCCCAGATCATAAGTTATATTTACAAATGATTTGTCTCAGCACTCAAGTAGGAAACACTTGGATTTGGTTCATGAGCGACGTTGGCCAGTTCTTCATAAGGATAACGTCGCAACCTCGCTGGGATTTACCAATAGATAGTCTGCAAGCTAAAGTACAGTCGTGGCCGATGGACCCCTGCAGCTGCGGAGAGTCTTGTGAGTGCTACAGAACTACTATCCTCATGATACCGCATCAAAACGAACTCATGATTAAAGCATTGCGATATGCTTTACTTGAACATGCATCTAGCTCTATGATGGTAATATTTGATCAATTAATCGGTATGTAGGAATTTTAATTACCTATTTTTTATTTATATCAAATAATCAAAATAAAGCCAAGTATTTTTTTTGTAAATCTTTCAGAATCGAGGACTGGTAAAATAATTTTATCTATGCTGTTGGAGGAAGGAGGTACTACAATGTCAGAAGTGAATCATATTCTTCGTAACAGTATGTCATACAGGATCACTTCGCGGGCGCTGCTGCCTCGCATCGACCGCATCAAACTGCTGCATCATACCAATGCCGTGTTAGCATTGCCCGTCACGATACCAGCTAAAGAGAAGTTTGAGAAATACACCGTCACATTCACTTCTGATTGTGGCATGGACATTCGCAATTATAGAATATTCTTCGTTCAGATGAGTGCAACTGGCGAGTCAAATATAAGTAGTGACAAATCCGTTAGCTCATGAACTCCATTGTACAATATGTAAAGTGACTATAATGGTAGCCTTATAGATCAACTCATCTCATCTTATTTTACCTACTGCAAAACAATATTGTACAATATGTAAAGTGACTATAATGGTAGCCTTATAGATCAACTCATCTCATCTTATTTTACCTACTGCAAAACAATATTGTACAATATGTAAAGTGACTATAATGGTAGCCTTATAGATCAACTCATCTCATCTTATTTTACCTACTGCAAAACAATATTGTACAATATGTAAAGTGACTATAATGGTAGCCTTATAGATCAACTCATCTCATCTTATTTTACCTACTGCAAAACAATATTGTACAATATGTAAAGTGACTATAATGGTAGCCTTATAGATCAACTCATCTCATCTTATTTTACCTACTGCAAAACAATATTGTACAATATGTAAAGTGACTATAATGGTAGCCTTATAGATCAACTCATCTCATCTTATTTTACCTACTGCAAAACAATATTGTACAATATGTAAAGTGACTATAATGGTAGCCTTATAGATCAACTCATCTCATCTTATTTTACCTACTGCAAAACAATATTGTACAATATGTAAAGTGACTATAATGGTAGCCTTATAGATCAACTCATCTCATCTTATTTTACCTACTGCAAAACAATATTGTACAATATGTAAAGTGACTATAATGGTAGCCTTATAGATCAACTCATCTCATCTTATTGTACCTACTGCAAAACAATATTGTACAATATGTAAAGTGACTATAATGGTAGCCTTATAGATCAACTCATCTCATCTTATTTTACCTACTGCAAAACAATATTGTACAATATGTAAAGTGACTATAATGGTAGCCTTATAGATCAACTCATCTCATCTTATTTTACCTCCTGCAAAACAATATAGAATATTATTTTTAGTTAAAGAAGTCGAACATTAATTTAATATCTAGAGGTTGTCACCTATCAGTGGACATCTTACGATTATTGAAGACGATTAAGATTTGTCAGCTATTTATTGCAGTTTCGTCAAATTGTAAACATTTATAATGGCTAATACCTAGGTAGTACCCTACGTAGGTAGGCCTACGTAAACAAAAGACAATGTATAGTTTAAGCCTCTTTTTTTCAGAAAGATATAAAATATATTTATGACGTATACTTTTGTTGCTTGCATAAAACCAGTACAACTGGATGGTATGCGAATCAACGACGACGGCTGTAGTTAAACCCGTTGTTACAAACACAATTTTGGATCAAGTTATATACTTAACAAAAATATTAAACCTTATTAAAACAGAGGAAGAAGATATATAAATTATTAATTATTCTTATTATGTTATAATTAGGTACATATTATTATATATTTTAACTTCACTTTTATCTAGATTTAGTAACACTTATATTTGTATTGCCCGTATATATTATACAATAATGAATTAATGAAACAAACTCATAATTCTACAAGAAGTAACTTTCTACAATATCAATTTGTAGATAAGATACGAATAAATGTTATCCCTTTAAAATATTGGATATCTAACTTCATTCTTATTTTACAAAGACAGTAATAGTACATTATGGTACAAGTGTGTAATGTTGGTGATTACCGCTGAGGCGCCATTGAGACCCGAGCCGTTAGGTGAAGGTCTTAAGAGAGCCGAGGACGGTAATCATCAATACACAAGTGTATCATACGACGTTTTTCAACACACTTGTGAAGAAAATAATACTAAAAAATCATTTCCAACAGTGAAAACGAGTTGTGAATTTTTTTTCGCAATGGCGGGCAAAATTAATCAGTTTTCCTATGCGCGCGCATCTAACAATGGCGATCGGCCATAGACTTAAAATAATGAGTTATCTTTTTTTTTGGCTATTCGCGGATAGCGTTTCAGCCACGTACAAAATCGGGAATTTCAAGTTTTCTTTATTACAGACAAAATCAAAAGTTATATTTATGTGAAAGTGTTATTTATTAAACACGTACAAGTTGAAATTATCTATTTAAATACGAAGTTGCATGAAATGTGTTGCATTTGTACTATTGAGCATGATCTTTTTTGTATCGAAACTTTTTTAAGAACAAAGCAACTCAACCAATAAAAATAAAAAATAAACTCTTTATCTCACTTGTGAATAATAGTAATGAAAAAGTCACAGTTAGATAACAGGTGTCATTATGTGCCTAAATGCGGTGAAATTAGAGCCACTTTATGAGCAAGTGTGTTGAAAAATATATTATAATATATACCTATTTATAACATATTAAGTATCGGCTCTCTTAAGACCCTCACCTAACGGCTCGGGTCTCAATGGCGCCTCAGCGGTAATCACCAACATAACACACTTGTACCATAATGTACTATTGAATTGCCCGTATATATTTTATGATAATGTATCCCATTTGATGTATTAATATAGCTCAACTTTATTTTATAGTTACCTAATATTTAATTTAGACTCGTATTTGTCTAGAAACAGCAGAATTTCCACTATCAATATATTATGATTAATAAGTTACAGTGGAAGTCATATTTATATTCCTACAATTTCTTGAATACTTTACATTTGAGTGATCACCCTCGGCGCTCTATATTTGATTCCTAATTGAGGTAATATTATTTTTGTTTTATAATAAAAATTATTATTCGTGACTAAGTATAACTGTTTTATTTTGAATCTGTCCTCTGTTCGTTTTTTAAATCTGTTGGAAAGCTGTCCCAGAAGTAAGTAGTAAGTTAACGTAACTCAAATTCCGCCAAGCAACGTTTCTACATTGCAGGCACAGGGACGTCACATTAACTCTTTGCTGCTATTTGTTCGCGATCAGAAAAGTTCTGGTCAATATAAGCTATACAAATCTTTCACGGCTGAAAGTACCCACCTACCCCTACCCATTACTCCTAGATAACCCATTAGCATTAGCTAACCCATGCATGCGGAACTGTGTCGCAAACTATGCTTCACTGTCTATCTTGCCTCCCCTGTGCTCCTCCTAAACATACACCAAATGACCTCAGCGCTGCAACTGACGCGACGTCAACGAGGAACGGATGAAACGGCACGAAGAAGAAGACCCATTCATCTCACAATTATTCCACTGAAGCATCCGCATTTGACGGAAGAGTTTTAAGGAGATAGACGCGATGGCGCGGGTGCTGTCAATGCAAACGCATCGGAAACGTGCAGCAGCTGCGCCCGCGCCGCCTCGCCTGCCGCCTTGACCGCGCCACTCATCCGGCACGCCGACGTAGCCGGTCATGGCAGACGCCACATAACACACGGAAACCTTTTTCTCATCATTATACGGGACCGTTCTTTACGTCGAAGTTTAGCGTAGCATGTAGGAACTAGTTTTCTTAAGTGCATAAAATAAATTAATATACGTACCGTGTAAAACTGGGTGAATTGAAATGACGGCTCGAATCGAAAAACAACCTTGACTGAGATTTTCATGTTAATTCCGTGTGATTGGCATTTGGTTTCTGACAAAGCATCGTAATATTTAATCTTTAAATTTTGCAACACCTAAATGTTTAGGTACATTACATGAAAATAAACTTCAAAGTTTTGTTGCGATACACCACTGCATTTCTATTCTTCCTGATTTGCAGTAATATAGTTTCTCTTCCAACGTCATCTTAACTGGTTATAGACTAGGTACCTATTTTCGAAAATGTAGGACATTTAAATACTGATTAGGCCAAGGAAAATGGCATCAAACACCGCGCAGGACACGCATGATCGTCGCAGTACCTTACTATTCACCATAAGGATTGATTTCCCATGGCAATCACGCCACCATACCTACCTACTACAAGGCATAAATAATATATATAAATAGTCACAAATGAGGAAAACGAACGTACCTTACAGTTTGACGTTATTCCTGAAATTATTTCTCCTGTTGATTGATTTGAGTTTTGCGTAGACATGGAACCTGTAGAAGTTCTGGATCTAAATATTTGATGATCACAGATGCATGCATCATATTCATACATGATTTGATTGATCATCATGGACCCAGAACTTGATGATAATTCGTGATACTACTAGCAAAGGTGCCTTACACCAATATAGCTGCAAGTCTGCAAGACATAGCGAAATTGGTGAAAGTCCTACCTCATTTTGAGCTTTCACTTCGGACTCATTTCTGAAAATGAATCTATAAGCTAGGGCTAATTACCATAGGTTTTACCTAATAACAACACAAATTTCTCCATCATGGAGATTTGTACCAAATGACACCATATGATGGATATACCTACTTTTAGCCTGTAACTATCTTAAATAAAAGGATTTGTCTAAAATGACCTACATTTTTGTATTCAATTAAGCACAGTTTTGCCAAATTCAACTAACTATACGATCGTTTATGAAGTAAATAATCTCCAACTCGGATACAAAAGTATATTTAATGAGCCGTTTTATCGTAACAATAAAATCGAACTGCATAAAAATAAAGTTCATCTTTGAACGAACATATCTAATATGTCTGTTAAAATATCCAAGTGCAGCAAGTGCGCGTGCATAGTGTCCTTCACCTTTTACAATAATTCTGCGCGCATAGGTCTATAAGGAAGAAAATATACAAATACATTCACTGTTTTGCTTTATAAATCAAGTTGTGGTAGCTAAATGGTTAATACCCATTTATTTTTAAATATAAAACCGGCTGGCTGAGACGTTACCTACTGGCCACTTGGTGCGTAAGTCGCCCGCAAATATTTTATAAAATAAAATAAAAGATTTATACCTACGTAGGTATTTCACTTAAACCTGTACTCCCGGAAATAGAAACAAGCATGTGAAGCTAAACAAGAAGATCCTTTAAGTTTATTATAATACTAAAGAGGTTCACAAAATTAGATATACAATATATAAATATAATTGTAAAGCAGAAATGCAATATTCGCGTTGTTGTTGATAACTTTCTTTTAATTTATTTAATTACTAGCTTATTTACCGCAGCTTCACTACCGTGGCCCACTCCACAGGACCCGTTTTCGGGATAAAAATAGCCTCAGTGTAGATAGTGTTCCAGAGACAAACTCATAAACTTACAAACTTTACCTCTTTATAATATTAGTGTAGATCGAACGCACAAAATACCTATATCCTTATTTGTTTAGCTGCTAATCTGAAACAGGCATTATAATAGGTGGTTACTACCTTTTCATGTTTAGATTCAGCTATATAGTTGTGAGACTTAATTTCAGAAGTAGGATATTACCTACTATGATACCCAGAGATAAGATGGTTTACAATGTGCAAAAGCGTGTGTATTACCTAATTTTATTCACACTTTCCGTTTTAATGGAGCATTGAAGTAAAACAAAAACATAATTAAGCCAGTGCGTCTCATCTCGCAAGTTGTAAGTCGCTGGGAAAACAAGTTATTGTCGTCTTCGTATTATGCAAAATGCCGTGAAACTGTCGCTCTCACTGCACCGACGGCGACGAGATCTTTTACTGTTAACGAGTCTGATAAACAGGAAGCGTATCAAATTTAATTGTATATTCATATTAAATAGAAAGAAAGTATTAAATTCGCCACATTCAGAATATATATCTCTCACCGTAATTTCTCGTTATCCTGCCGTAGCGCATGGACAAAACATGAAAAAAATAGAGCGAAAAAAAGCCTAACGGCGAATTTTCATTCTTAAGTCACTTTTATCTGAGAATTAAAACTGCGGTTCCACCGCTCTCTCAACTCTCACCTGTTCTTCAAATAATAGTCCTAAAAAATTGGCTCTAAGTATCTATATTTTCATGAAGTATGACGGATTCAGCCCTCAACAATATTCTGTGACTAAATGTCTTCTAACAGAGGTGCACATGCACATGCACGTAGCAACAAACCATGTAAATATTGACGACGATCACAAGAACAAACCGGTACAGAACTATACTGTCAAAATGTTCGTCGGATGCAGTCTGAACCGCAACACTTCACCCCGTGGTGTGGGAGCCAATATCTCTGCCGAGTGCGCAAACGGCGGCTCTAGAAAGCCGATCTGCGCCTATAAATCCACCTCACGCCAGCCGCCACCACCATTGTCTCGCAGATCGTCATCTTAACTTCAAGTGTCATTATATCTTCAATCTAACCATTGTTATTGCAATAAAATTAGAATCAAGTTTAAAAATACAACTAACTTTATGAAATAGAACAAGTGCCAGTGGTGTAAAATGGACGCGCAACAGTTTCGGGAATTTGGCAGGGCAACCATCGATCTGCTGGCCGATTACATTGAAAACATCAGAGATAAGTAAGTACTGTTTCCAAACATTTGGTAATGAGAAGCTCCCATGTTAACTTAGCACCCAGGAGGTGAATAAGAAATGAGTCCAATGAGCAATAAACACATATAGAAGATTTATTTCAAGTCTAAGTTCGAAATAATATAAAATATCACTGTCATAAATTGCATAAGTAATATATTACACGCAAAATACCTATACATTTTATATTCTACTAGCTTTTGCCCGCGACTTCGTTCGCGTGGAATAGTGACTTTCGGCAGATTTTTGGTTTTACCCACATAGTTCCCGATCTCGCGGGATCTCTTCTAAAATGAAATGTGAAAGATATTCTAGGGAACTCTTCAAAAATCAACATAATGAGCTCTGCGTTTGAATTGAAGATATGTATACTCACTTAGGGCATTAAAGCCGTTATTGCCGATCGAAAAAGGCGAAAATGTTATTTTTCCCTTATTTTCAAAAAAACGATCAATCCACAATTCCACGACTGTACCGCAGCGCTCGGCCGATACCCAACCAAATGCGTGTAACGAAACCATAGCGCGATCTATTTCGATCCCAACGCCATCTATCGAGCATAGTGACAACTCGGATTATTTATCTATACTCCGTTCGGGCATTTTCTTTGTACTAAAAGTTTTATTATATTGATAATATTTTTTCATACCTTTTTACTATTTATTTACTTTTTCCGATGAATTAAAACAATAACATGAACCGAACTCGTGTAACGATCGACACCATTGCGCGATCACCAACTCGACATATAGTACTAATAGAATTATCTATACTCCGTTAGAGCATTTTCTTTGTAATAAAAGTTGTATTATATTATATTTTCATACCTTTTTACTATTTATTTACATTTTTCCGATGAATTTTCAGTACTGAATTGATGCCAACTCTTGACCAATAGATGGCGCTGTATGTCCGGAATAAATTTTATTTTATATTTTATTTTTTGTAATAAAAACTATCCTATGTCCATTCTCAAGTTCCAAACTATGTCTGTACCAAATTTCACACAAATCGGTTCAGTAGTTTAGGCGTGAAGCAAAGACAGACAGACAGACAGACAGACAGAAAGACAGACAGACAGACAGACAGAGTTACTTTCGCATTTATAATATTAGTTTGGATGAATAGAAGACATTCATTATTTTTAATGATATATTATTTGCAATGACTTCATTTGTCATAATTAGTGTCTACACTCAGGTACAAAAACAAACAACTAATTTAAAAAATAATCGTTGTAAACCATTAGCAGTGCATATTCGACGTCATTTTATTTCTATGTAGATAAAGTTTCTTCTCGGCAATAATGAAACGATTAAATTGTTGCACTTATTTTGTATGTGAGCATCTTTGCATAAAGCGATTAAACGACTTACGTCATTACACTATAGTAGGTATAATGTGCTCTATGCCTAGAGCTGTGCGGGTTCGATTCCCGGTGTCGTCAGATAAAACAATAGAACCAGTGACTTGAAGACGTATGTCGTATTTTCTATCAAATCCAATAACATTGAGGCAACTAAAGATTAAACTGTTTTTGTATGATAATGAGATTCAAGTAAACATTTGTATTTACCACAATAACTGATAGTTATCTAATAAAAAAGTCTAGCCTCGTCCTGCCCAGGTTTAAGACAGACAGACGGACAGTGGAGTCTTAGTAATAGGGTCCCGTTTTTAGCCTTTGGGTACGGAACCTTAAAAAGGATAGTGGACAGAATAATAATTGCATACATGACAATTTCTCACTGAGTATATTTTGCGCTGACTAGGTTAGGTATGTCGCTTAATAACAAATGATCTGCAGAACCTCACTGCTTATTGCCGTTTGCCTGTTCAAAACAGACATTTACTTGAAATCAGTATTCATTAGGATCCTAAAAAATACTCATCTAACATTTAACCTGCTTATGCCTTCTTGCCTAAAATGTATCTTATCTCGATCGCATCTTGAACATTTGTTTCTTATCTTATCTATTAAGTAGATGAAAATCAAGAGATACTTAAAATTTACATATCGTGTGTGTTATATACTGTAACAATGTTAAAACGTCATAAATTTGAATAACTTACCGATACCTAGGTAGGTACAGTTTACTCATATAACAAGCTTTTATATTAAAAAAAATGCATTGTCACGAGAAATAAACGTGTGCGCAAAATTTCAGCTCAATTGAACACCGGGAAGTGGTTTGAATTTAACTTGCAAGCTTAAGTCACACACAGACACAATAGGTCAGGTGAAACTAGAAGAAAAAATTACTTGTAAACATTTATTTTGTAGAATAGAAGGTGTTTTAAATCATCTTAACTTGAAACTCCAGTACTGCAAAGCAATTATGCAAATTGATATGATTTTTCCTTTCAGTTTCATTGTTTATTTAGTAATACCAATTAATTTGCTAATTAGTACGACGTGCACTGCCGCAATATCTAGTCATCGGTTTATTCTACGAGATAAAAATACTACAGACACGAAACATTCCATCAATTAAACAATTAAACCGCAGTTCATGATATAAAAACCAAGCAATGGGAGTAGGAACGCCACAGAGGGAATTTTCCTTCCATTGTTCGATCAAATGATCAAATACATCTTCTTTGAATATTATAAACAGGTGCACGAAAGAAACCCTAAACGATATTTTACCGTGTTTTCATGTCGACTCCTAGACTGAAAATTAATTATTATTATTATTTTCATTAACTATTTTATTTATTCACTAGCTGACCCTCGGGGCTTCGCTCCCGTCAATTGCCTACCTACCCTGGCTACCCTGCCTACCTTGCCTATCCTGCCTACCATGCCTGCCCTGCCCCTACCCTGCCTACCCAGCCTACCCTGCCTACCCTACCTACCCTGCCTACCCTGCCCCTACCCTGGCTACCCTGCCTACCCTGACTTTCCTGCCTACCCTGCCTACCCTGCCTACCCTGCCTATCCTGCCTACCCTGCCTATCCTGCCTACCCTGCCTATCCTGCCTACCCTGCCTACCCTGCCTACCCTGCCTACCCTGCCTACCCTGCCTACCCTGCCTACCCTGCCTACCCTGCCTACCCTGCCTACTCTGCTTACCATGCCTACTCTGCCTACCCTGCCTACCCAGCCTACCCTGCCTACTCTGCTTACCCTGCCTACCCAGCCTACCCTACCTATCCTGCCTACCCTGCCTTTCCTGCCTTTTCCTGCCTACCCTGCCTATCTTGCCTACCCTGCCTGCCCTGCCTACTCTGCTTACCCGGCCTACCCTGCCTTTCCTGCCTTTCCTGCCTACCCTGCCTATCCTGCCTACCCTGCCTACCCTGCCTTTCCTGCCTATCTTGCCTACCCTGCCTACCCTGCCTTTCCTGCCTACCCTGCCTATCTTGCCTACCCTGCCTACCCTGCCTACTCTGCTTACCCGGCCTACCCTGCCTTTCCTGCCTACCCTGCCTATCCTGCCTACTCTGCTTACCATGCCTACCCTGCCTACTCTGCTTACCCTGCCTACTCTGCTTACCCTGCCTACCCTGCCTACTCTGCCTACCCTGCCTACTCTGCCTACTCTGCCTAACCTGCCTATCCTACCTACTAATTTGTATCTATCATCAATAGTTTTCTCAGCGCACGCCAAATAATGTATTTTACTGACAACATTTTGCTACCTTGGGTTACATTATTGCAATTTTCATAAGGATCTCTATTTTTTTTGAAAATATTTTATAGCCTATGACACTCAGGAATAATGTAGCTTTCTACCGGTGTAAGAATTTTCAAAATCGGTTCAGTAGATCCAGAGATTACCCCTTACAACGTCACAAACTCACAAACTCACAAACTCACAAACTCACAAACTTTACCTCTTTATAATATTATATTATTAGTAATTAGTAATTAGTATTAGTATAGATTGATTAATATATATTTTTTCTTTTTAAACAATACCATCGATTCATGCATTCCAGAAAAATCTGAAACTAAAATAATCTCAGACTTTATACGTAAACAAATTACTACAGACAAATAAAATCGCGATATGATGATTGCCACTATGTTGCGAATTGCAATTGAGTTACCTACCTATCTCTCATAAGATGCTACTCGCCTCTATTAATAAAGGCCTTCTATACTTTCAGCGATGTCCTGCCTTCGGTGGAACCTGGCTACTTACTGAATGCACTGCCTCAAGATGCTCCGGAGGAGCCGGAAGATTGGCAAGAGGTTCTGAAGGACTTCAACCAATCGATAATGCCTGGGGTAAGTACCGTCTACTTTTTACATAGGGTTTCTCTATCGCATTTATCTACTCGTGCTCAATCGTTTTTTCAGCTGTGTCCAGTTTCCATAGTTGTTCTCGACTTTAAAATCGAGAGTGTATTCAATTAGTTTATATGTGACCTTGATCTAGGCCTCGACAATATTATTTCCTAGTGCGAATACTTTTGCTACCGAACTTTTGCTGTCGACCCTTATTTTTTAAACTGCTGGCGTCAATGGCTGATCATTCGTTACATATTCTCAAAGAGATGCTATAGGCATCTGACGGTACCTACTTGCCATTTCTATAGATGTAACATGCATTAACGTTATATAATACTTTTCTAGATTACGCACTGGCACTCTCCACGTTTCCACGCGTTTTACCCGACCGGCTCGTCATATGCAAGCATTATAGGCAACATGCTGAGCGATGGCCTGTCTGTCATTGGGTTAAGCTGGGTAAGTTTTACTCCTAAATTAGTCGAAAACTATAAAAATTTACACCAGTCTTATCATTCCAAGACCCAAAATCTTAATTGGAAACAGTTAAATAAGTTTCTAACCTAACCGTAAATTTATTTTAAATTATGTTTTTCTTATAGTTCTCAAGTCCTGCATGCACAGAACTTGAGGTCCTAACCCTGAATTGGCTGGGCAAGCTGCTTGGACTTCCTGAAGAATTTCTGCATTGTTCTAGTGGACCCGGAGGAGGTATCATTCAGGTAAATACTTACTTTTACCAACACTCATCCTGTGATAAATATTAGACTTGTAATCGATAACAAGAAGTTTTTTTTTTTTAAATCTTACAGGCTTCGGCAAGTGAAGCGACACTGGTGGGACTCTTAGCCGCTAAAGACAAAACAGTTCGTAAACTTATAAGAAACGATCCCACCCTGGATGAGGACGAAATAAAACCAAAACTTGTAGCTTACACGTCTGATCAATGTAACTCATCAGTGGAAAAAGCTGGATTACTGGGCTCTATGAAAATGCGTTTACTAAAGGCTGGTAATGACGGCAGACTTCGTGGAGAAACACTCAAAAATGCCTTCGAAGAAGACAGGGCTCATGGTCTAATACCGTGCTACGTCGTTGCAAATGTAGGCACCACAGGAACCTGCGCTTTTGACCCCTTATACGAATTAGGACCAGTATGCAATGAAGCTGATGTATGGCTGCATGTTGATGCCGCGTATGCAGGCGCAGCATTCATGTGTCCGGAGTATAGACACCTGATGAGAGGCATTGAGTTATCTGATTCCATCGACGTCAACGCGCACAAATGGATGCCTGTCAGTTTCGATTGTTCTGCTATGTGGGTGAAAGATGGATATGACCTTGTAAGGGCATTTAATGTGCAGAGGATTTATTTGGACGACACCAAAACAGAACACAAGATTCCTGACTACCGCCACTGGCAGATACCACTAGGCCGCAGATTTAGAGCTCTCAAATTATGGACTGTAATGAGGATTTATGGAGCGGAAGGTCTAAGGAAACACGTGAGGGATCAAATATCCCTAGCTCAGTATTTCGCAAAATTAGTTCGGGCTGATGAAAGATTCTTAGTTGAACCCGAACCGTCTATGGGATTAGTGTGCTTTAGATTAAAGGAAGGAGACGTTATGACGAAAAAATTACTAGAGAAATTAACTGAGAAGAAAAAGGTCTTCATGGTAGCTGGCACTTACAGAGACAGATATATGATACGCTTTGTTATATGTTCACGCCTAACGGTGCAGGAAGATGTAGACTACAGCTGGACACAAATAAAAGACGAAGCCGATTTACTCGTCTCAGACAAAATCCACACTAAAGCGCAAATACCTGCCATCGATCAAATAGTAGCGAGAGAGATCTGTGAGAAATCCAAATAACCATAGATAAGATCGCTCCAAAAAAAATATGAGACATACCTACCTACTTGTATACGAATAGTTGTTTTAAATTCATTTTACTTGTTTGGTGCTTAGAACACAGGGCCAAATGAAAAATCAAGTCGTTATTTAAGGAATTAAGGTTATATTAAGTATAAATATTATATTGTTTAATGTTTATTAAATAGTTTATATTGTTAATGAAGCGCTTGATATCAGACCTTCGACATAGCATCCAGGTTCTGTTAGATTAAATAAAACAATTAAAGATGACTACACGTTTTATTTCGAAGTTAAAATTATCATTGGCGTCATGCTTATTTGTGTACTGCTAGGTCACTACCTCTAATTATTTATATACAACTGCAGGTATGACTAACGCAGATACCGTAAGTGTAGCCTTTGGGGAGACAATGCTCTTGGCACACAGCGTCCTCGTTGGCTTCTTCCAAATCGCACGAAACTCGTCCAGGGATCGTATATTCTGAAATAGTAAATATACAGAATTAGGAACCATCAATCTTCTGTTATGTACTTAGAATATTTTTGCAAGTCATTGTCTGGCTATCTGGCTTGCCTACGAAAATATGTCGAATGTGAAAGTAAAAAGGATAATTATATAAAATTGCCTAGATGTAGGTATAGGTACTCAATTACGTTGAAAAGGTCTAAATGAGTAACAGGTAGGTATCTACTGAATTAAATCAAGAAAAACAAGAAATAACTTTTTAGAGATTGAATCCTCGGTGATACTGGTTGTTAATAAACAGCAAGGCATCTCTAAAAACATAGGTAATTTGGTAATTTTAAAAAGTAACAAACGTTATTAAGTTACAAGAAACAGTGTAGGCGGTTGTTACAAATTTCTTGAAGACCATCGCAAGAATATGACATTCACAAATGAATACATGACGAATAAAAATGTATAGGTACCTGGAGTGGTAGGCTCTGATTTTCGCGTGATGGTCTCCTTCTGCAACAAGGGCTCGTTGTCAATAGGGACCACACTCCGGTCCTCCACCACGGAACTGTCCCTCGGCTCCGGCTTGCCAAACGCAGTTTGCACCAAACACGCCGAGAACGCAATTAGCAGAAACACATTTACTGCCTTTAAACCCATTATTTCTTTGTTCTCTTATTATTCCTACAAGGAAATCAACGTCGTTACTGTTGTACGGCTAATTAACAAATAATCGACGTATTACGGCTCAAAAATAGACGAACACAATGTGATGAAAGGTCAAGAGAAGCGGCCTTATATATTGTGCATTCAAGTTGACAGTGGACAAGTGAACATGTACGTACGTACTCACACACACGACCCACTAACGCAGTGAGTAATGCTTCGATTGCTATTGTGGTAAC
Organism: Orthosia cruda; assembly: GCA_964057195.1. Taxonomy (NCBI): domain Eukaryota; kingdom Metazoa; phylum Arthropoda; class Insecta; order Lepidoptera; family Noctuidae; genus Orthosia; species Orthosia cruda. The sequence goes on from OZ059849.1 coordinate 463,676, forward strand.
ACTGATTCGAGTAAGGATGAATCATTCGACTTTATTTGAAGTAATTTAAGAAACAATAATTAATTCGTCGCAAATAATATGTAAGTATGAAATGGATTAACCGTACGTGCTTAATAGCACGTTGGTATAATGCTATTTATGTATTGTTAGTTTAGTTATAGTATATAGTTGCTGGTTTTACTTCTCAGAATTAATTGTTTACCGACTACTGACGTTGTTTGAATAATAACTTTGATACATTTACTAAATCCTAAGGTCCATAAATCTTTTTTACTAAAAAATACTACCAACTTCAAAATTAAAGCATTACAAAGTGGAAAATAAGTTTCTTTTTGGAAGTCTGTGTCCATAACGAAAACAATTGGTACCTACCAAAGATACCGACTTCCAAAAATAAAATTATTTAAAGTTAAAAAAGGTTTTTGTTTTTCACTTTTTAGTTGTACCTAATAGGCAAGTTCTTTAGTAAGGAACCTATAATGCCAGAATAGATTACCCGAATATCATGAAACCTGAACATAACCGGTGAAATGAGAGTGTACCAAGGAGAACTGTACACATCTAAGTACCCCTTTAGAGCGTACTGGCGTGATGTTATGTTATGAATGGATTTAGAATTTTCAAAATCGGTTCACAATTGACGGAAAGTCGGAGAATAAACACAAAAAAAACCTGAGGTTGAACATAGTACTTCCTCCTTTTTGGAAAGTCGGTTAAAAAGTAAGTAGGTACCTACAGTGGGTACAAGGTATGCACCTAGTACCTATTTACATGTATTATTTATGCTGCCATGAACAATACATGTATAGCCACACCTTGTTAGCACAATTATTCTAGGCAATTTACTAATGAGGGTAAGTTCCTATGTACCTACAAGAATGCAAACGGTGGATGCCCGTTTTGTGTATGAGTTAGACTAAAATCCATGATCCGCTTCCTCTCATATCTATTTGATCAATATTATCTACTCTATGGCACTGCTATCTACACACATCGCTACTTCCACCATAAATATACGTCGCACCATTGTGTCATTGCAAAGAATTGCATTCAATTCAATATCTCAATTCCTGCGCTATTATTCAATTACTTACTAAAGGATCCAGCCAGGACTGCAATCTAAGGCAGTTATACCTACAAGCTTAGTTTTTGTTTTATCTTGGTCTTGAAAAGGGTCCATTGTGGTCATGCGTGAACATATTTTGTATGGGAGCACAACTTTATTGTATGGAGCCTGGGGTTTCAATGTGGCTTTCCAAAACGTAATGTTACCGTCTAAGCTGCGTGCAAGACGGAGCTGCGCTATACCACGGCAATACTAAGATAAAACTACGACGCCGCTACGCTTTGTTATGACATCGCTACCCGTTATTACGACCGTTACGCAATGTCTCGACGCAGTTACGCAATGTTACTATAAATTTAAGACACCGTCACGCTATGCAACGACGACACTACGCAATACCACGACACCCAACGCATTATGAAGATTGCCGCTACGCTATGTTACAACATCGCTACTCATTGCTATGTCTCCGCTACGCATCGCTACAACAACACTATGTAATACTACGACGATGCTACGTAGTGCTACGAAGCCGCAACGCTTGGCTACGATGCTGCTACACTTTGTTACGACATCACTACTGATTGCTACGTCACCGCTACGCATTGCTACAACCTCGCTACGGAATGCTACGACACCGCTACGCAATGCTACGAAACTGCTACATACACCTATTTGTTACCCAATAATCCTTCTTTTACCTATGTTCTCTTGATACGCATAGGCAGCGGTCGCCGAAATTTTACAAAGTTTTGAATCTAAAGAGCAAAGAAACAAAAAACAAATGCAAGTCGCGATTTTTGTACTGTCTAGAGCGGGCGGTGCGAAGTGGCATTCATATGCGGTGCAGATTTCATATCGACAGCGTGGCATCCGCGTCCATGTGGCGTCCGCGCGATAATGTGTTTCAGACAGTGCAGAAGGTGCGCGACAGCCGCAACAAAATTTACACAGACAGATACACAGCTACCTGCCAAAGATGGTTAAGTTAAAGTTTGCTGGGGTACCTAAATTAGTTAATCTAGGGACCTATGTTTCATCATCATCATCATCATTTCAGCCGAAAGACGTCCACTGCTGGGATAGGCCTCCTATGGCTGACCTATGTTTATTTATATAAAATATATACTTAGGTACCCACACCAACGGCATATAGGTACCTACATGGTACATTGTTTAATCAGCTTATTTAGTTAACTGTGTTAGTTATATTACCTATAGGTGTTTACCTCCTAGTTAAATTTAATTTACTTACCGTATTATAATTTTTGCAATTTATTATTAATTATGTCTGTAATTACTGCACATCAAACCATTGTTGAAAGCATACCTGCTTGTTAGTACCTAATAGATAACTGTATTTTCCTATATACAAAATTATTCCATAAGCTCATTACCGTTAGTACATACGGTAGTAGGTAATTCCCAAAGGATTTGGCAGAATTGGCAGTAGATATGGAACTACGTAGTTGGTACCATGAATTAAATTGTTATCATTATATTGCCAGCACAACAGCAGGTACCAGAGTAGGAACAGTGGACTATTAACCGTTTTTAACTGACTTTCCAAAATGGAGGAGGTTCTATGTTCGGCTGTATGTATGTTTTTTTTGTATTTATTTACCGATTACTCCGTCAATAACGGACCGATTTTGAAAATTCTTTTTTTGTTTAAAAGGGGATGGTCCCATTGTCACCAAGTCAGTATCTGATGAGGGGCTCCCATGGAAATCGAGGGAACTCCTCAAATTTAGAGACATACATACAGCGATTTTGGTATTTTCCAGCATGGCAAGCATTTGCATTCAGGAAGTATCATCTGGCGAAGTGGAACTGATGAAGAAGACCACATATGGCCATTGTTACTTCGTAATGTTAATTATGTTTTGGTTATAGGATATCCCGAATAGTTAAATGACTGTGATAAACCAAATTTAAATAAATAGCTCTACTTAATAAAAATGGTATCATCGAACTGTTCTGGTGATAAAGCCGGAGGGTAGGCTACGGAACTCCGTAATAGAACAATGTACCTATTTCAGTCGTATTTAGGCTTGTTGGAATTGTTATGAGAAGCCGTTTGGCTATAAATGATGTTTATGGTAATATAAGGTAGATAGGTACCAAAACTAAAAAGATAAAAATTAAAACTTTTTAACAAAAAAACTAAACCGACTTCCAAAACAAAACACTACAAAGCGAAAAAAAATTACTTTATTTTCGAAAGTCGGTGTCAAAAACCAAAAAAAATATGGTAGATACCAAAGAAAAGAAAATTATTATTCACTTTGTAACAATACAAACTACTTTTATTTTGGAAGTCGGTTTAGTTTTTTTCACTAAAACTAGTAGGTAATTGTAAAATTAATTGCACTTTGGGGTTTCAACTCTCAACGCTAAACCAAGCGTGGAAAATCGAAGTGTGCTTTTGCTTAGACATCACTTTAAGATGTCGTTTACTCGTAGTGGTAGTGAAGTCGGGCATAAGTATAACTTTTTTAAGTGGCTTCTTTAGCCAGGTTGCGCGATTTTTGGCGGAGGTATTAGTAGTTGTAGGGACTCCCGTTCTGTGCGTGCGATTACTGCCTAATATAGCCAGCCTATCTTCGTCCAAAAGCACAGAATCTTCCTGGGGGCTTCACAGGCTTCATGGAGCGACCTCACTGTTCCGTTGAGATGCCACGGCCTCGCATTCCACTCCACGATTACGTAGACGGCTGATTCTTCGGCGTTAAAACTAAGCCGGCTGTATGTTGAAAATATATTTGTTGGAGGGGGTGGCCCAATACAGTCCCTATGTTTATTTTTAGGTTATTTCTACTTAGGCAGAGAAGTTTTTAGTTAGACGCGGGTATACATTTGGCAAAGCCATTTTTGACTGTTAAAGTCTGTTGTCCGTAAGCATCTGTTTTTATTACCTGACTGCCGAAGGAGGTTAATGTGTTTTTTAGTCTATGTATGTATGTATGTACCTATGTATGTATGTATGTTTGTTCATATGTGGCGTTCTAGAGACTAAACGCGTTGGCCGATTTTGATGATTCTTACTTCAATCGATTCGTCTTAACCCTGCGAGTGTCACTGGCTACATTAAAATTGGAAATTATAAAAAATGGCGGGTTTTGGGCGCCTTATTGTGGTGCACCAAATTTTTTTCTTCCAAACCCGCATGTGGGGTATCAAAATAAAGGGGTTTAAGAGGTGATTTCAAAAATATATAATACTTATATGTTTAAATGTACCTAATTGTAAAAAGGATACCTACATCTGGTTTTGGTCAGCCAGCTCGCGAACATATTGTATCCTCCGACTGCACAGCATGATTTTCTTCTTGTTTACGTCTTTTTAGTTTTCTTTAATTATTATTTTTTGGAGATCTCTGTTAATCTCTGGTGAATCCACGCACAATTGCGAGAATGGCAGGGGGAGAAGTGGGTACGGGCCTAGCACTAACATCTCGGAGTCCCTCTTCGCAAGGTCATCTACGGCATCATTGCCTAAAGATCCGCTATGATTGATCCACTGCAGGGTAATTCGATTGGATTTCGATATACCTACTCTCCAGGGAGATGTGGCACTCAAAGATAAGATTGTTGTTAGTTTTCTAAAGCTTTGAGCACAGCCAGCAGCCAGACTATCAGATAAGAATCTGATACCGTAGTTCTGGATACCCAAACGCTTTACGGTTGTTTTGTCTTGTGTTCGACGAGCGACACATTCACATTGAAAGATTAAACTGTGTGTGCCTAGCGGTATGTGAAAGTTAATGTTGAGGTCAAGGGAGTGTACGCCAGCACCTGAAACGTTTTGTGTTTCTGAGACATCTGTGTAGATTCGTAATTCATTGGCTCCTATGACTGATCCCTTTCTTCCTCTATCGTTTGTATGTTAAGTTTTTGTAGAACATAGGCTTTTTTCTATTCTGTCACACGGGGCAGCGATGAGGGGTTGATACTCAATCGCCTGGTCCAGGATTTTAGCATGGTGGACTCGTGAGGTTTTTGCCCCATATGCCTAGCTGCATCATCCTGATGGCAGCTAGCGCCGCCTTTTGCTGTATGTACAGGTCAAGGGTAGTTATTTGTAGGGCTATCTCCATGGCTGCTGTTGGGAGGACCATCTCATGCAGCCAGTGATTGCTGAACAGCCTGTGATTGGTGATGATGGTCGAGAGTTCTGTCCTCGTCCACCAAACCAGAGAACCATAAGCCAACATTAACCTGATCACCGCTGTGTATAGCCGCAGATTAATCTTTGTAAAGGGCCCCCATGTTTTTCCTAACATTTTTTTATATTGATAGAGTGCGATTGTGCATTTGTTGGGTTTGCAGTCAAGATGCTTGTTCCAGAGCAAAGCCTACGCGGTCCAAGACTTCGTTTGTTAGTGAACATTATTAGTTCCGTTTTTAAGAGCTCGTGCTTAGAGCTGGTGCTTAAGCAGCTCTCGATTATTTTGAAGGCCTTCTATCTATATATATATTTCTCATGAGATCACATGAGTGAGATGGCCCTCAAATTGCCCCGAGATTAGAATTGCTATGTCATTTGTGTATCCTACCGAGTACAGGCTGTTAGCGTTGAGCTCTGCAATGAGTTGAGTTAATTTACGACTAAATACCACAGAAGTGGTGACAGCACCCCACTCTGTGGGCAGCCCCTACTCACGATGCCTCGTGTGGTAGTGTTCACAGTAAATTGAATAGCACGATTAGCACGGTTTTTAACATGCTGTTAATCCATTCTACGACCGTCGTCGGCGCAACTCCGTGCGTGGCGTGTGCCTGCCCGATGCTGGTGAAGTTAGTTTTGTCGAAACCACCTTCGATATCAATGCAGGCGCCTAGGGTTGGGTTTTTGTTTAGAGCATTTCATTTGGCAGGGGTAAAACTTATGGGTTCGCGTCATCGACATGCTAATGTGATGTGTGACGGAACAGACTTCTTCTGTCGGCAGTCCCCATGAGGGCTTTTTTTACCCTGTCAAGTCCTTTTATTTGACGATACATATATCACAGGTACCATCAAATAAATGGACTTGTTATACAGTTTGCAACATTTTAATAAAAAAAAATATGATCGTCCCAAGAACTTACCCTAGTTATATTAAAAATGAATTTATGATCAGTAGAAGGTAGTAAATTCGGAAGAAACCCGTCTGTGGCAGACATACAAGACGTGTGCCTTTATGTGCCCGTTTGTTCATTCTGACGTATGGACGGAACCCCAAAAGTAGGAAAATTCCACGGCGCGGGCCTGGATTGCGCAGTTACTCCTGTGGCCTCGACCTCCTGCGTGTGCGTGACAAGGTCGCGTATTCAATTCCCATATTTGTGTATTGTTATCGGTGCAAATATGTTTACGTCTGTGTACCCGAATGGTTATTGATATCCTCAGACAAAGGAACTGGGAATTTTTTGCTGATTACCTTATAAGGTGATTGTATTTGATCGTAATAATACGTTTGTAATTCTTGTCAGCGATTTTATCGGAAAATTACGATTCACTTTAGGAAAAAACTACAAAAAAAAGGTGTATTCCAGTTACAACCGACATCCAAAAAAATATTTTTTTATGTTTTATGACACCGGCTTCCGAAACGAAAGTTATTTTGCACTTTTTACCCGACTGCCGATGGAGGGTAATGTGTTTATCAGTCTATGTAGTATGTATGTATGTTTGTTCCTTTGTGGCGTTCTAGAGACTAGATACCAAACGCTATTTAAATAAATAAATAATCGATTTGACCTTATATTTTTTTTCATCCAAATCCATCATGTGGGGTATATAAATAAAGGGTATTAAGAGGTGATTTCAAAAATATATAACACTTATATGTTTAAATGTACCTAACTAATTCGAAAAAAAATATGATATCTAAAAATGTATAACAAAAAAACGTCTGGTTTTGGTCAGCCAGCTCGCGAATAGCTATGTATCCTCCGACTGCACAGCATGATTGTCTTCACCATCATCATCAGCCTAATAATGTGCCCACTTCTGGGACACACGCCTCCTCTCTGTGAGAGGGAATCCGCCACGCGGGCCCAGTGCGGATTGGTGGATGTCACAGATCTTCGAATTTTTGGTTCTAGGACATGCCGGTTTCCTCACGATGTTTTCCTTTACCGTTTAGAGAGCAGTGGTGATAAAATAATTTACACAAAGTAAAGCGCCTGCCTGAGCTCGAACCCACGACCTACAACTTGTAGGTAAGTCGCGGCCGATACCACAGGGACACTACTGCTCTCTGGATTGGAGTATATAACTTTATTCACTTACACACTTTAGTCACAAATTTTTACTTAAGTATTCAAAAAAATCCTGCTGTGTCACCTCTATCTTAGTATTTCTGCCCAGGAATATGATTACCTATTATTTGAAATAAAACTATAATTTTTTGATACTGCTTAGTAAAGAAATCGTTAGTAAAAAAAAACTTTTTACAAAAAATACAACCGACTTCCAAATAAAAAAACAAAAAGTGAAAATAACTTCAATTTCGGAAGTCGGTGTTCTTGTTATATTTTCTTCGTTTTTTGACACCGACTTCCGAAATTGAAGTTATTTTTCACTTTTTTGTTTTTTTATTTGGAAGTCGGTTGTATTTAATGTAAAAAGTTTTTTTATTTTTCACTTTTTAGTTGTGCTACACAATTTATATAGGCTAGGTACCAATAATACCCAAAGTGAAACCAGAATAGATTTACCCAATAACATGAAACTTAAACAAATTCGGTCGAATAAGGGTATACCAAGGTGAACTGTTTACACCTGCGTACCCCTTTAGAGCGTACTAGTGTGATGTAATGTTATGAAATGGTGTAAACAATAAACATAAATGCGATTGCAGCTATCCCGAGTGATTTGCCGTCATTTATTGAAGAGTTCTGATGTGTATCTCCGAAGTTCTTTATCAGATCTTGATGAAAATTAAACGGGACCACATGACAAACACCAGCTTTCAAATAAAAAAATAATCATAAAAATCGGTTCACCCAGTAACAAGTTCTGAGGTAACGAACATAAAAAAAAAAATACAGTCGAATTGAGCACCTCCTCCTTTTTTTGAAGTCGGTTAAAAAAATATTAAGGATAGACTGCAGATAGCATTCGTCTATTTAACTGCCGAATGGTACGTAAATTGATTTTTCTTATGAAACGTTTCAATAGAGGGACCACCTTGAATCTATTGTAACTTTTGAATGGGTTATTTTATAAACTAGAGCTTGAATTTACAATCGTCTTCTCAGACTTCTCGTAACCCCTAATATATCAATTTCAAATTCCATTGCGGTCTCCTCTCAAGGTGAACTTATGGTGATCGGTTGAGGGACCACTTACCGCATGCCAGTTCTTTTTAGTTTGTAAACAGGAAGGGTTGATATTCAATAAATTTAGTTTTGCTAATCTTTTACTAAGTGTAGTCATTTATAGCAGTTGTAAATTTTAATTGGGTTTTTGAGTTAAGGATGCCTGACAGTCAAGACTGAGGGACCACCTTTAACCGATTGTAACTTTGAGTGTCAACTTTTACAAACTAGAGGCAGAATTTACAATTGTTTGGGAACTTTTACTACAGGCTGACGCACTCAAAAGCTCAAAATTCAAATGTTGTCCCTCAATGAGAAAGCAAATAAAATTTAAACCGACTTCTAAAACAAAACACTACATAAAGCGAAATAGTACATTGTGTACTCAGACCAACAAAAAAAGATAGACGTAACGTCGCGAACATCATAAGTGAAGCCACAAAACTATGCTCCTCCAAGTAAATATACACTCTCACGCACACACCTGCACTAAAACTATGCTCATCGCTCTTAGTACGTTACGAGTCGTCGACTAGTTAACATATATAAAAAAAATAGAATTATGCCTTCCTGTGTAGTGAAAACTTGTAAAAACCATAGCAAAGCACATAAAAAGTCTCACGGAATCACATTTCACAAGTAAGTACTTGAAATAACATCGTTTATTTATTAAATATACTATTAATTTTTGGTTCCTTCGTACAAAAAACCTCAACGAACGAAATCAGTGACATAAAGTGCGTGGGTTGCCATAATATGATTTCAAATTACCCCATTCGATTAAACAAATTTAATATGATTTCTTACTTCGAGTTATATTCCTGTTTTCTTTTTTTATGTTATTTTAATATTTTAGATTCCCAAATAATAATGAAACAAAAAAGAAAATGGATAGTAGCTATAAGAAATAGTACATTTATCTTTATCTAATAGTACCATTTATCTTTGTATTACTTTTTGGAGTCAGTGATTTTTTTATGGTGGTATTTTTGAATTTAATAAAGTTGATTGAAAATATAATTATCTATATTATTACAAAACAATTTACATAATGACTCATATACTTGACGATGTTATGATTTACGCTTCAGCAACTTATAACCTTTAATAGAATTTCTATGAGCATGGTTTTAGGAAGTAGCTGTATTTTACTTCTTCCGATCCCAAGACACTGTAACAGGCTAAGCTAACTTACACCTAAACATATACCCCAGAGTAGAACTAAATATACTAATTTAAACTCATACAAACTATATACCCTCACACATTAGCGCACTCCTCTATACTCCCACAAATCACACAAATACGCGTATTGTTTTTCTCTGTATATACTAATTTTAACTCATACAAACTATACACCCTCACACATTAGCGCACTCTCCCCTATACTCCCACACATCACACAAATACGCGCTATTAATATTTTTTTTCTCTGTATAACGCTCGTTCACATAAAGTTTGCTTTTTCTATTATTTATATTTTTTTTTGCATTAAATTGCAAATTAATGGATATTGCTAAGCGGAAGAGTGAAGTCTTCTAAAACAAGCAAGGATTGCATAAAAGGTGATCTCCAAATCATAAGCATGTAAAGCCACTTTCTAATTGTTTATTTTTAAATAGATTTAGCGATGTGACAAAAAAAAAATATTTTCGTGAGTTATAATTAATAATGAACCTTAATTGTTTACTTTTGAGGTTCAATACCATACTCAACAATATCTTACTCGAACAATATTATCCTACCCACACAATAATATTATTACCCATTTTATAGGGAAAAAAAATCAACAAATGGCAACCCTTCCAAACACACATAGATAAAAATGTGGCTTCACTTTTGATGTTCGCGACGCTACGTCTATCTTTTTTTGTTGGTCTGAGATTGTGTATTAAGGGCGGTAAGTAAGGAATTACGATCGAGGCTCTAGTAGAAGCCCGAAGTCGAAGACTGAGGGCTTTATGTGTCGAGGTTCGTAATTCCCGTACCGCCCGTGATACATACAATGTTTTTCATCACATTTGCGACTAATAATTATGAATGATAGCTTTAATACACAAGTCAGCACAGCTGTTAATATGAAATACGTGAACTTTTTTTTAAGCGGTTGGCGAATTTTTGCCCACACCACAGATTATACAGTGTTTCGTTTAGAAACTTTAAGGGCAAATACTTACGTAGGTACACAGCCATGACGGAGTGTAAAAAGAATTAAATAATTTCGACGTTTTCATACTATAACTATTAAAATCGATTATTAAGAACATTAGTTGAGTATTTAAGTAACATACACATTTTAAGACAATTTTTCAATTGCGTGTAAACTCCTTGCTTGAACTTGCATGACATGTGTGCTGTGCCATAAATTAAAAAAATATTACTTACCGCCCTAGGGTTTCATGACAAAAAGAAAGTCCGAGTGTTTTATATGGGGCATTACGGCCAAGTTAACCTGTATGTTTAGAGACTTTTTACGTGCAAGTGTGATGAAAAACAACTTTCTTTTCCGAATGCGGTGTCTTTGGTACCTATTATTTTTCCACACCGACTTAGGTAAAGAAAGTTATTTTAGCTTTGTGGTGTTTTGTTTTGGAAGTGGGTTAAATTATTTTAATTAAGTTCTTTGTTTCTCTTTTTAGTTTTGGTAGGTCCCTCAAATTAACATGAAAATTATTTATAGCCAAAGTACATCTCATGACGATTCCAATACGCCCAAACACGACAAGGACACATTGTTTTATTTCGGAGTTGCAATGCCTACCTTCCGGCTTCATCATCATATCAGTTCGATGGTACCATTTTCATCAGTACCATTTATTTCTAAGTATTTGCTTCATCATATTCGGTTAACTATTCGAGATATCTTATAACCGTGACATAGGTACTTATCATTAAGGAATTCCAGTGGCCATCTGTGGTCTTAGTCATCAGTTCCACTTCTCCAAATGATGCTATCCCAATGCAAATTATTCCATTGTTGATGAAAATACTAAAATCGCTATGTATACTGTATATTTGAGGAGTTCTCCCTCGATTTCCATGGGATCCTGTCATCAGATATATATAGACCACTTAAAAAGTATAACCTTTCTAACAAAAGTAGAATTTTCCAAATCGGCCCAGACTTATTCAAATAATCGGGGAAAATACATTAAAAAAGCCGACGAACTAAGAACCACCTCCTTTTTTTAAGTCGGTTAAAAAATAAACCCAGAAACGTTTGAAATGTGTAGTTTAATCTTGAATTCCAATTTACTATTTTCACTTACACTTAAAATAATATTCTATCCAACATGATTTAGTCAAATATATCTTCGTAAGTCAGTAGGGTCCGCTTGGCGTCTTTAGGCGCCGGCGGGTTGCGGGGCGAGGGGGAGGGGGTCCAGCCCGGCGCTGGCGTCGGAGGTCGTCCGCGCGCCACTGTGATGCGCCACCCGTCCTCCAAGCCATCCAATGAGGTTAGGGCTTGTGCAGCTATCTCTGGCGTGTCAAAAGAGAGGAATGCTCTGGAAAAATAAAACGTAGTTATGAATTATAAGGGAGCTTATCTTGGACATCACAGGCAACGGTGAAGGAAAACATCGTGAGGAAACCTGGACTTATATAGTTAATGTAAATCTGAAATAGCCAAGTCAGAGGCCTGTGGGATTCCCAGAGGCGGCTTAATTAACTCTGACACCAGAGGTGGCCACATCCTCAAACGAAAAGAAAAAGAAGGGAGCTTAATAATGTAGTATTATATTATCTGTGATAATGTAGAATTGAAGAAGAACTAAATTCGTTTCTAAGTAACGGGCCTACTATAAAATTAGCGAATTTATGGAGGTATCATTTATTTTTACATTGATTTAACATGGATGTATGAGAGACACTCTTCCTTCACAGTGTATGAAGTCTGAAATGTCTGAATAGTTATGGTTGAATGTCACTTGCAACTCTTGCAATTAATAAAACTACAAAACGTTTTGCTGTCATAAGTTGTACCATTCATTTCCTGTTGAAGTTGAAGAATAAGTTGTACTATCCATGCCTGAAAAGTTGTAAATACACGTGTATTTACTTAACATAACAGTTTACGATATTTGTGCTAATGTAAAAAAATAAGTCATACACACCTTAAAAAGAGAGAGTGCCTCAATCATTCAACCAGTACATAATAATGAGCACTTACTTTTCATCTTCAGGCTCTTGTTGGAATAAGAATGGTTCATATGTGGCCAGCCGTCTTCTGATGGTTTCCTCTGAGATGCGGGCACCCGCTACTTGCAGAACTGAACTCCTGCCTACACCAGGAGCTGGTGGAGCAGGGGTTTCAGCACCAGGAGGAACAGGAGTGCGAGGAGACTTCTCATCTCTTGGGCTGCAATAAAAAAGCAGTATAGATTTATTTACACATGCATTTATTAACAACTAGCTGTGTAAAACGCGGCTTCGCTCCCGTTAACTGCCCGTGCCTACCGTACTTACCTACCTACCTACCCTACTTACCTGGACCTACTTACCTACCTGCCCTACTTACCTAGACCTATCTACCTTACTACCTACCCTACGTGCAAAAATGTCGGCAATGGGTTCTGTTGGCTATCTTTTAAAACCCTGGCAATTTTTTTTTAATATTTTCGATGTACAATGTTTAATACACAGGACAGGACAGGTCAGGACAGGTCACACCTGTCCTCTTCTTCTGTCATAAAAATATTTAATGCCATAGATAACTCTGCTTAGAAAGTAGATTTGTAACCACAGTTTGTACGTAATAGGAAATTGATATACAAGCAGGTAATGCATCTTTGTCTTCTAAATTGTTCATAAAAACCTCATGATGGTCAAGTCAATCATTAGGTTTACCTCCCTCAATGCATTTTCTATGATGTTGCTAATGTCAAGATAAACAATATTAATTTAGAAAATATTCTGATGATATTTTCATATCTTAATGGGTAAACCTGAGTTAACCATGAGACACTATTGTTGAAGCGCGAACACTATGGAATTACATAACTATACAGCCCTTGAGTTACTTAGATCATACTTAAAAGCCAGACAAGTAAAAGTTCAGGTAAACGGCGTAAACTCACTATGGTCTGAAATGACAATGGGTGTTCCCCAAGGCTCGATATTGGGTCCATTCCTGTTTTTAGTTTACATTAACAATTTGTCCCAATTACTACAAGATGGTGTTATTTGCTGATGACACATCTTTGATATTTAAAATAGATCGGCGGTCACAAAATCTTGATGATGTTAATAACTCCATTCGTCAGGTCCAAAATTGGTTCACGGCAAACAATTTGGTACTAAATGAAAAAAAAAAGCAAATGTATTAGATTCACATTGCCGAATTATAGAAGTAGCGAATGCGATATCATATTGAATGGAGAAAAGCTGGGCTTTATAAATCAAACAGTCCTCACATAAAATCTCTTGCAGGTCGGCTAAGCTCAGCCGCTTGTGCTGTTAGAAAGATAAGACAGTTAACAGATGTAGAAACCGCACATTTGGTCTATTTTAGTCACAGCATTACGTAATATGGTATATTGCTGTGGGGTCGGGTGGCTGCCATTTAATTCATATTGCAAAAGAGAGCTGTTTGAGCCATATTTAAGTTAAGTCACCGAGAATCTGTTACAGATCTATTTAAAAATATTAATATTAAGACAGTTTCTTGCCAATTCATTTATGAAAATATTATTTATGTAAGGAAAAATATACATCTCTTTTGTAAAGTCAGTGATAGACACAATTGAAATATGGGAAATAAAGATAAGTCTGATCAACCATCTTATAAGATTAGCTAAAGTACACCCATCTAAACTCATTGTTCATGAGGTACTGTGTTAAATTCTATAACAAAATACCTTGTGATATATTAAAACTAAATTTTAAACTTATGTTAAAAAGACACTTTGTAAACAAGCATAGTACAAATTACATGATTATATTCAAGACAAGAATGCTTGAAAACATGCTGGTCCTGCTCCATAGTGCAATCTTCAGTGTAGACAAAATCAAATTTGATAATTTATATACCTATATAATAATTATTGAATTCCTTTTTTTTTGTATAAGCTATTGACTCACACAGTTCCGTTGTTGTTGAATTAGTTATTTTACATATGTTTGCAATATTTGTAAGTATGTGAGAACCAAGTTTCTATTTATCAAAATGAATTTACCTGTTAACGCTTTTAATACTTATACCTATACGTAGTAAAGTATGTCGTGATATTCTTGGTGCATCGTCCTCACATATATGAATTTATTAATGTTAGTACTTGTGTAAATATTGTAAAAACTTATTTTCTTAAAGAGTAAGTATGGAGTTTCTTGTCCGTTCTTCTCCATAACAAGCTACTTTTCCGAATGGACAGTAGAATCAATAATTATTAATAGAAAATTTTAATTGTTGATGTTCAAAAGTGCCACTTAATGGCCTAGTTGAAATAAATATTTTTGACTTTTTTTTGACCTGATACATACTGACCAAGAAGGTCCCACTAGAACCAATACTTACTTCTCCCTAGCTGTGACAAATGAGTCATACAGATACTTGACTCGAGGGCTCTGCTTCTCTTCAGGTGGTGGGGGCTCTTGAGAGGCACTGAATGGTTGATAAGACGCAACACCACCTGCGGCACTTGCTGACCCACTAAGTTTCCTCTCCCTCCCTGAAATGCCAAAATACAATGTGTTGTAGAAAATCAAATTTATTCATTTTATTTGTTTTTCTTTAGTCTTTCAGCAGTACATGAGGATGAATATAAGATCTATACTATACCTATCTTTTATGTAAATAATTTAGCATAGTGTGATTAGTGTGTATACAGTAACCAAGCAAGTAACCATAACAAAATAATACCTGCTCTTGGTCGCTTAAATGTAGCATTTTGAGGCTGCGCCGGAGGACTTTTTATAGCCTGAATAGCTCCACTCTTGATCAACTTTCGAGCAATTTCACGAGCATCACGTGCTTCCGTTGGTCGCTTCGGCAGTATCGGCTTTTCAGGTTCTTGTTTGGGAGCCTTCAATGCCTGTAAAGCTTTCTTTTTCTTCTTTAATTTCTGGTATTTTGCTTGTAACATTAACTCTTCTTCTGTTAAATTTGATGGAAAGTGTAGGTAAACCATTTTATTAATTATTCAAAATGGGTTTACTTTCTTTTATAAATAATTCAACTGATTCAATACAACAACAGAACCATGTTTATTTTTCAAAAACGTCAAATGTCAATGTCATTGTCATTTATTAGGTCTATGATGTCATTTTTTTTTACAAAGACAAAGATATTTTATTTCAACTAGGCCACCAAGCGGCACTTTTGGACGTTAATACACAAAAATTTAAAAGGAATAAAAATTGATTCTACCGTGAATGCACGGTAGAATCAATTTTTATTCCCTTTAAATTTTGTTGGAAAGTAGCTTGTTATGGAG
The DNA here is from genome assembly GCA_964057195.1 of Orthosia cruda. Lineage (NCBI taxonomy): Eukaryota > Metazoa > Arthropoda > Insecta > Lepidoptera > Noctuidae > Orthosia > Orthosia cruda. The sequence goes on from OZ059849.1 coordinate 479,484, forward strand.
AAGAACGCACATGAAACTCTATACTTACTCTTTAAAAAAAATAAAAAAAGTTTTTTTTACAATATTTAGGTACATAAGTATTGATACATTAATAAATTCATATGTGTGAGGACTATGCTAGTGCCGAGGTGGGTCTCACGATCAACTTCTCCAAAACAAAAGCAATTACCAACAGCACCCAAGTACAATAGCAATAGAAGAACAAGAGGTCGAATATGTAGAAGAGTACATATACCTGGGACACCTAATAGCGCCTCAACACCTAATGCCCAAAGAAATACATAGAAAGGTAAACAACACCTGGTCCCGCTACTGGTCCCTCAAAGAAGTAGTGAAGAGCAAGTCCATACCAATACGGGCAAAGAAAAAGGTCTATGACAGTTGCATTCTGCCAGTACTCACATATGGATGCCAAACATGGTCCTTAACAAAATCATACATAAACTAAAAGTCTGCCAACAAGGAATGGAGAGGAGCATGCTTGGCATCCGCATCAAAGACAAGTGTCGACTTGTGGACATACGAAAGCAAACCGGGGTGGCGGACGCAACCAATAGAGTCAAGAGACTGAAGTGGAGATGGACGGGCCACACAATGCGAAATAGGTTAGATAAGTGGACGAGAAGCGTAATTGAGTGGTACCCACGCGACGGGAAAAGGCGCAGAGGCAGGCAACACAAGAGGTGGGAGGACGATCTCCCACAGGGGTGGAGGAGATCGGCAAGGAACCGTAAAAAGTGGCATGACCTGGAGGAGGCCTATGTCAAAGGACAACCTGACTAAAAAACAGTCTAAATTAAGTTAGCTAGTGGTTAGTTAAGGATAAATTTAAAATGAACTGTAAATGTCAGTGAATAAAGGCTATTTTTATTTATTTTATTTTATTTATGTTTCGTCCCGATTTTACTTGCAACACCGGCGGGCTGTCAACGATTTTGACAGCTGACACTACAAAGTCGAAAGAGAAAATTTGTAGGATTCTCGCCACGGGTTTCTTGGAGCGCACGTTGTTTCTAGTTTCTTGTGGTTAAAATTCAGTTTTTATTTTATTTTACTAGTTACTGTTGTGACTTGTTTTAATTTTTAAGTGTGCTGTCCTAGACTGTAGAAACAGGTTTGTACCGTGTTTGTCCACCCCTTGCTCCTGTTTCATCCATAATGGATAGAAACAAACCACCTGATCCTGACCCTCCTGATATCCCAACCTCCTTAACTTCTTTTCCTCCCTCGCCGAACCCCCTATCGCAGTTCGCAGATGTGGTCTGCAGTGTGTCTGACATGGAAGTCCTTCATAGTACGCGCAAACGTCCCAGTAATGCAGAACTACCTACACCAACATCTCCAAACAAACAACCTAAGAGCCTAATCGGCCGTGTAAGATACTCCGCTTTGGATAAAGGTCCATTCATTGTTCACGTTTCTCGTGTGGAGGCGCAGGTTAATTCTGGCACCACTCTGCATTCCGTTAATTTTGGGGAAATTTTAATTATTAATAAAATTACAAATATTATCCGCGATGGAGTCAACAAGGTTGGAAGAAATAGGGTTTCAGTTGAGTTTACATCCCCTCAAGATGCAAATGCTTTTATTGTCAACACCTTGTTGTCCAAACATGGATATACGGCTGCTATCCCGACGTTCAACATAACCAGGATGGGTGTAGTAACGGGGGTTCCCTCGGACCTTAGTGAAGAGGAGGCATTAACCTACTTTTCTGTGCCCTCAGGTTGGCGGCAAATTTTAAAAGTGCGTAGAATAAACCGGAAGGTCCAGGCTGAAGGCAGAGTGGAGTGGAAGCCTACAGAGACCTGTGTGCTTTGCTGGACACTGCTGCTGTACCTTTGATGGACAGGCCTTACCGAAGCGGGTATTTTGCTGTTACACTTCCCTTCCTGTTGAGCAATACATTTATCCCACAATCCAATGCCGTAAGTGCTGTAGATTTGGTCATGTTGCAAATGTCTGTAGGTCAAACCCACGCTGCAGTAAGTGTGGCCATGATCACCCTGGTGATGGTTGCAACATTTCTGAGGGCGAGGCCTTCTGTGTGCTTTGCTCGGGAAACCACTTCGCTAATAGCAAGTCTTGCCCCGAGCATGGTAGACAGAAAGCCATTAAGACTGTCATGGCTGAGAAATCGATCTCGTATATTGAGGCTAGCAAAGCGATTCCAGCAGAGTCCTGCAACTACGCCAATGTCACTAAGTCACAGTCTTACCGTAAAACCGTCACTCTCAAGCCCAGGACCCATGCCCCACTTTCTCAATCCTATAATAAAGCTGCTCATCAGCAAATAGTAAACACTCCTCAATCTTCACAGTCTAATGGCTGTGCTCTTAATAATAATACCCCCAGTAATAATACCATTTCAATCATTGAACTTTTACTTAAAATTTTACCATCACTTATTTCAGAAGTAGAGCTTCAAATAACTCTCAATTACCGTCCAACGTTGCCGATCAACTGATTTCTCTCTTATTAAACATTAAAAATGGAGTCCCACCAAATATTTCTCCAGTGGAATGTGAGGAGCGTGTGGCATAAAAAGCACGACCTCATATTCCTCTTGAACAAATACAAGCCGTTGGCCTGTTCCATAGCTGAGACTTGGCTCACCCCAAGTCTTAGCTTCCGTATGCCACATTTTAACATTCTTAGGTGTGATAGATCCGATGGGTACGGAGGGTCAGCTCTCTTCGTTAATAATCGGGTCCCACTTTCTCCCTTTTCTTTGCCTCCATTCGATGGCAATTTGAGTATTGTAGCGGGAAGGGTCGAGGGCATCACAGTGTTTTCAATTTATATTGCACACCCTCATCCTGATTTTCTAGCTGTTTTAAGAAACCTTTTTACCAATGTGCAAGGCCCATTGATGGTCATCATCATCATCATGATGGTCATGGGTGACTTTAATTGCCACCACTATAGATGGGGATCTGAACGCTGTGATGCCTTCGGTGTAGCGCTGGTTGAAATTTTGGATGATCTAACTAAATCTCTGCATTTTAAATAATGGCTGTCCAACTCGTAGATCTCCTCCTGGTCAACAAAAGAGTTGTGTAGACCTAACATTTTGTTCGGTGGAATTGGCTGCATCTACTCACTGGGAATGTACGGCCTTGACGCATGGTAGTGATCATTACCCCATTGTCATTTCTTTAATTAATAGAACATATTTAGAAAAAACCTCGCCTCCACTTTTGAAATACAACCTATCCAAACCAGATTGGACTAGGTTTGTCTCATTATTGGAGGATAAAATTGATTCTCTTCCTAATTTAAATTCATGTTTATCAAACCCCTCTGGTCACCACCATGCCAAAAGTTGTTACCTCGAGTGCAGATTCTTCTTTTCCGCTAAGAAACAGTGCCAGAAATAAAATCCCTTCACCCCCATGGTGGGATTCAGAATGCACCTCTCCGGTTAAAGCAAGGAATGAGGCTGAGAGACGCTATAATACAGATATGTGTACCAATAACCTTCTGGCATACCTCCAGACTAACGCTAGAGCCAAACGTCTTCTTCGCAAGAAGAAACGTGCTGGCTGGGTGAAATTCTGCACCTCCTTGTCTCCTTCTACTCCAGTCTCAGTAGTCTGGCAAACAATTAAAAGGTTTAGACGTGGATGTTCTCCCTCTACTTCTTCACCAATAACTAGGGAAACAGCTGAACTTTTCTTTGACAAAATAGCTCCACCATATGTACCCCTCTTATCCGAATGTGTGAATATAGGTAATGTTTCTGATTTAGCAGAGGATCCCTTCGATGCACCTTTAACTTTAGAAGAACTGAATGTGGTACTCCATCATGTCCGAGATTCAGCTCCTGGTATTGATGGGGTGCCATATTCAATCATTTGTCATGCTGGTGACAAGGCAAAAACCTACTTTCTAAATATAATTAACTTTTGTTATAATCAAGGCTTATTGAAACCTGGCAAACATGCAGATGATCCGAATGGTCTTCGGCCTATTGCTTTGTCCTCAGTCCTGGCCAAACTACTGGAACACTTAATTAAAAATCGTCTCGAGTGGATAGTCGAGTCGAGAGATTTACTGCCGAATTTCCAATTTGGTTTCAGAAAAGGGCTTGGTAGTATCGGTGGGCAATGGACAGTATCGGTGTCCTAGTTACGGATATTCGACTAGCCTTCTCGAAAAACCAATCCCTTGTTGCCGCATTCCTCGACATCTCCTCCGCATATGATAACGTTCTCCTTCCCGTACTCAGGCAAAAATTGCAACAGCTGAGTCTTCCGGCTAAGATGATCCAATGCATATGCAGTCTCCTTATGTCCCGGTCACTGGTTTTGAGGGTCCAGGGGGAGGAGTTTGAGGAGAGGCAGACGTGGAAGGGGCTCCCACAGGGCTTTGTCCTCAGTCCGCTTCTATACAATTTGTATACGGCCGACATTGGGTCCTGTTTAAACAATGATTGTCAAATTCTACAATACGCCGATGACATTGTTTTGTACGTGACAGATCCTTCGATCGTCGACGCCGCTTCATCTCTATGCCTCTCTTTGGATTCTTTGAACCAGTGGCTTTTAAGCCATGGCCTTTCCCTTTCCGCACCTAAAAGTTCGGCAGTAATATTCTCTCGCAAAAGACAGCTTCCTCAGGTCTCCGTGAATATTTCTGGTCATAATATCCCTGTAGTAGTCAAAGCTAAATTCTTAGGCGTCATTTTGGACCCAAAATTAACAGGTAAATTGTCTTATCCAAAAATGTGAACGGCAAATTTCAATTTTAAAAGTTCTAGCTGGTGTTTGGTGGGGTGCTCACCCTTACACCATGAAATTAGTACCTATACAATGCTTTAGTTCGCAGCGTTTTAGATTATGGAACATTTCACCTGATTCCTTGTAACAAGGGCGCTCTGGCGGGGCTGGATAGGGTTCAGTCGAAGTGCCTTCGGATCATCTCAGGTTGTATGAAGTCCTCTCCTATTAACGCCTTGCAGGTCGAATGCGCTGACCCTCCCCTTGCCCTGAGGCTGCAATATCTAGCCTCCCATTTTCTGTCTAAGATAATTTCCAGATCGTCCCACCCTCTTTTAGCGAGATTGAATGAGCTTAATGCCATATGCAGAAGCTCAAGTTTTTGGAGAAAAAAGAAATACCTTTAATCCTTAGAGCCTTCCGAACTATTCAAAATTTAGCGTGTCCGATTTTCCAGTATCCCAGACTCCCCCTTTTTAGCTTCGCTTATGAAGTTATTTGTTTTTCCCCCAAAATTTTCTATGATATTGGTATATCAAAAACATCTCCATCGGCGAGTTCGGCCTTCAATGCGGTGGTAGGCGAGCGATGGGATGGGTTTCAATTATTTTTTACTGATGCATCAAAATTAAATGATATTGAAAACACTGGTGCCGCTGTTTACTACCAAAACTCCAGAATAATCTTACAATTTAAATGTCCGAAAGAGTCTTCTGTATTCACCGGTGAGTGTGTGCCTATATTGGAAGCCTGCGTTTTTATTGAATCACACACTAATATTGATAAAGTCGTAATTTTTACAGACTCACTTAGTTGTTTGCAGGCCTTAGCACAAAGTCCGTTTAAAAGTAGAATACATAGCCCTTTAATCTTAAAAATTAAAAAATCTTTATTCGCATGTGCTAGCAGTCAAAGAGAAGTTCAGTTAGTTTGGATACCTAGTCATTGTGGCATCAAGGGTAACGAATGTGTTGATGCGTGTTCATCTGTAACGGCCGATCTCTCACATAATTCGCACCTGTGTTATGATCTGTTGTCCCTTCCTAAATCGAATCTTCAGAGTTCATGACAGGAGCATTGGAACATCTCTAGCAGAAAGAAAGGCAAATTTTTCCATGCTGTCCAACCGGCCATAAATCGAAAACCATGGTTCTTTGGTTTCAGAAAGGTTTCCAAAACTGCTATTTCTGTCCTTTGCAGAATCCGACTAGGTTTTTGCTGCATCCCCGTATTCCTCCATAAAATCCATGTACGCGATTCCTCTCTCTGCGAGTGTGGATTAGGCGAGGGTACCCTGGATCACATTTTTTTTGAATGTTCTAACAACGTCCCCTCGCTTGATTTGTACCGCCGCGCCGTCTTCCTAAATTTAAGATCCCTGTCCCAATAAATTTCCCCTCTCTTCTCACTTATTCCTCCCCAGAACTCCTTGTGGCACTGATGATTTTCATCCGTCACAACAATATAAAATTATGAGTCAAAACTTTAAATTATCTCCTATTTGTATGTGGCATACAATGTATCTTTAATGTGTTAACAATTATATTATTATTTATGTTAATTTTTTGTTTGTTTCAGTCCTGTACTAACACAACAAGTATCAACTGTATTAAATTGAAGAATTTCGTACCTATATACAGTTCCGGTTTTTAATTTTTTAATAAAACATTCTTGCTCTTCCTTTTAACTTTAGACGTTGGCAGAATAGTCGACATCGGCTTTGCTTGCCATAAAAAAATATAGAATAGAATAGAGAAAATTTGTAATGTGAACATGCGGAAGTCGGGTTTTTGTCGAAACATATCGAATCGAGATGTGTTTCACCCATTGTATTTGTTAATCGCGCCCGTCGTTCGCAATCGGCATTGTGGGGCGCCCCTAAAGTGGCTTTAGAGTATATTTTCACGCGCAGCGAAGTGCTTTTGCGGGAAACGTGCTGCCTGGTGGACGCCGGCCAGATTCTTCGGTCCAAACAGCCGTCAGTCTATCCCTTATTGTCCTTTATTATATATATATATTCTCCTATCCCTATCCTCACGGCACGATATTGATCGACGCCCAGGAGTCTACCGCAGGAATCTAAGGTAAGTACGAATAATATTACCGGCCAACCTTTGTGCCACCTGTGAGATAGGTACCAGTATCTCTCCCAATAGGGAGCAAATCCCTAGCTTTCCACTGCTGCGTTACGGCAGTTTCGTGGGATACGGTTCTGATTGGATCCAGGAGTGGCACGCTGCTAATGGGCCCCAGTGATGAGCTCCTGGCTTGGGATCCGCAGACCTGTATTTAACAATTTATGTGTGACGACTATGCACCCAGAATCACTACATACTATACTACTTACAGGTACAAAGTATTAAAAGTACTCACACATGTACAGTCTGTGGCCAACAATATTGAACCCACTTGAGTAATAGCAAATTTGAACTTTATCGCGAAGCATTTCGATAAATCATGTTGTTAAGCGATTGTAATCATTATATTGTTGTCGTTAAGGTTGAAAGGCTAATGACTAACACAACTACTAAAACTATCCAAGGCGAGAGTGGATTAAAAAAAATATCGCGCATCAGTAACACTAAAGTTACTGTCTACGGATAATAGCTAATATCGTGATCTATTTTAACAGTTGCTTGTATTAATTGTGCGATAATGAACTTTATGAAAATATACGATATGATTCAAAATTCTTTAAAATATTGCGTCAAACATCACAACTAAGGTCGAATTTCAAGAGGGATTTCTATAGTTCAGTTAGTGTTATGGTTACTAAGGCAGATCGACATTCATCGTTGTCTGCATTCGTAACCAGGCATAACCTATATGTAGCTTTTTGTTCGCAATGTTTTGTTTTTAATTATTATCTTTTTTTTTACTTTTCTTTAACGAACGAAGTCGGGTATTATATTTTTAAATGGGCAGTTTGTATAGAAATGAAACAAAATCATTGCAAGTTATCAAAACGTTTATTTTTTCATTAAAACATACTTAAGTAAGAAAAAGTAAATAAATACTCATAGTTCAAAATTTATATACATTTTATAATCATTTATCATATTCAAACCTAACCATTTATAAACATTTTTTAAAAGGTATGCTAATGCTTGGAAGTTTGTTTTCAAGAAAAATAATTAATTTGTGAAATGTTTTACAGATAAGCTATAAATGTAGTGAATCAACATGTTATTTAAATAGAAAATGCATTTCTATTTATAACAATAACATCACCACAGAATCTGCAACATTTTGACGGTTTAACATTCATTCAATTGAGCATTTACTTACATAGGGTGTTTAAATATACTTATAAGTAGATTAGTTACTAGCGGAGTGGCGCACCGTCTCCTTCTATAACTTGCTGTAAGCGGCTACGCATACCGCACACCATGTTCCAACACAAATCTTTTCCTCTCATGTGCTCCCGTGTCGACGACACGATCTAAGCCAAATTGTTTTTATTTCGCACTTCAGATGTGTCCCAATTTAAAACCATTTGACCCCATAGGTTTCCTATAGGGTTCAAATCGGGACTTTTAGATGACCATTTAATAACTGTTACACCTTCTTGAGCAGCTAACCAATTCTGCACAATGCCTGCACGGTGGATGGAGCAATTATCTTGCGCGAAGTAAATATTTGTATTCGGATAGGCAATTTTTGGTTTTGCTCCTGGACGATTTCGCTGAATATTTCCAGTGTCTCCATAATGTCTTAGCCATAGCCTGACCGTATTTCTCTAAAACAAAAGAAAGTCGTGTGGCACTCGGGGACTGCCGCGGTAAAGCTATTGCATAGCATTTATTCTAGATCCAGTCCTGGAAAATGCGTCAAAAAAATTAAAAACATTAAAAACTCGAAAACGTAGCGAGCCAAACCCGCATTTATTTACGATTAATAAAACTCTAAAAAACAAAACAAAAATACCCTTATTCACATTGAAATAAGGTCGTTTTTCTTTGAAAAGCAAAAGTGACCTTTATTCTCATTAGCATAAGGTCCACATTGATCACCATTGTCACAGAAACAGCTCAGAGACACCGATAAAAGGCAAAAAAATTACGACCAACAAAAATTTTAAAACCCTCATATCTCAGAAACGGTTGGAGTTAGCGCATTTCTGACAAAAAATTTGCCCCCCTGCCCGCCACTACTTCATCCAGGAGAACAAGATAGGATTTACCCCCCCCCCCCCCCCCCCCCCTTAACCGTTTACCTCCCCACGCAAAAAAAAATTTCATTACCTACCCTCCCCCCCCCCCCCCCGCCCCCCTGCCCCTCACCACTCAGATTCCACAGAATTCAAAAACCTTATTAAAAGTCAAAATATCACCGCCGTGCCCGTCGGAGTGGGGAGCGTGAGGTTTTTTCGTTACGGAATTTCTGGATTCGGTCCCCGCGCTCAAGGCCCGCGATAGAAGCTATGCTAGCTTAAAAATATAATTATCATTTTTGAAAAGGTGTAGGTAACTTTTAAGGAGTGGTTATAATGGGAAAATAGCCAAATACACGATAAGAAATACTTATCACACGTCTATAAAAAATCTGTTAGTCTTTACATATTTACTAAGTCAATTTTAAAGAGTAACATAATATGTTACTCTTTAAAATTGACTTAGTAAATATATTATAATGGGTATTAAAGCACTTACCACTATACCAATCTCTCTGATTCCAACATTCTGCTCATATAAAAATATTGATGTGAAACATCTATAGGCGCACGTGAGACCGATTTCTGGCGTGGCGACGCGTCGCCACGCGCATTCGACTGTGCGTTTCTCTCTCACTCGATCCGGCGTTAAGCCATCTCTTTCGCTCCACTGAGCTCGGATACCTATAATGTATACTCTGTTTATTACAGTACTCATAACCTGTGTTTTTCTGGTAAATAAATCATTTTTCTGTTCTGATAATAAAATGTCTGACCGTGATAATTTAGAGAGTGGAAGTGATCAGCCTCCTGCAAAGAAAGCAAAATCACACTATGACACATTATCAAGTCATCAGTAAGTTAATTATATTTTTATAATTAAAGTATGCATTTATCTGTGCATTTAGCACGCGTATATTTGGTGTGTATTGAGCGCCAGTAAATGTAAAATCTACTCTCTAGGTAGATTAAAATTCACATAAATTTCATTGCATATCATGTTTTTAAATTAATTATTAATTTTAATTTCATTCTTATTGAAATTAATGCATTAAAACAATTGCTTAGAGAATAAATTTATTAAGACTGACAGAACTTTATTTTAAAATCAGCTGATGGCGTGCAGCGCACGAATCTTTTTCTTATTTGTTATTAATTTAAACTTTAAAAAATTAATTAATTTTTCTAATCATAATGGAGTTTATAGTGAAACATTCATTATTTATATTTATAATTTACGATCTTTAGTAGTATATTGAAATAACTAGCTAAGATTCTTGAGTTCACTAATATATTGAAGCCATTTAAAATTTTTTTCTGCATATTTTAATAATTTATTTTATTTTATTGACATTTTTAGTTCCTACCACAATCTGTTCTTTTCTGCATACTACTTTTACGAAATAACGTCGATGTTTCACATCTACCAGGCGTCCCGTGACGGCTCCATTTTTATTTTATATTTTGTATAGTCATTAAGTTGCGACATGACGGTTTGATTACACCAAATTAGTTAAAAATACTTTTTAAGATATACGTCCAACGTTTTAGAAATGTTTGTGCGCAGTCACTGCTAAGGCGTGGATAGAATTACTTTTGTCACTTACATAGTATAATGGTCACTTAGGTCACTTAGATCTATTTAATATCCATCTACCCCACGAAGTAAATATATTTAACTTCGAATTTACTCATCTGTGGACTTATTTTTTTTTATTTACCCGCCGTTTACAAGATAAGTTTTAGGCGAAAATCATATTGGTCTTTCTAAAGCAAGAAATATTGTAGAAATCATAAATTAAAAAAGAAATTTGTAATAAGTGGAATGTGGTTTCGAACCCACATGTTGTTCATCGCCAATCCAGCATCGAACCGCGAAGCCACAATGACTTGTTGTAAACATTCGAAATTAAAGATTAGCTAGTAAATTTAGTCCTGTCACTTAAAAGCCTTTCAACTTTAACATCAACAAGATAATGATTAAAATGGCTTAACAAGTTATGTCCGTGGGTAAGGCAATGTTGGGTAGGTCAGACAATTTTCAACTTTAACGACACAAAGATAATGATTAAAATGGCTTAACAAGATATGCCGGTGGGTTAGACCATTTTGGGTGGGTTAAACAATTTTGTCCACGGACTGTACCGTGCAGTTACATAATAGGTACTAGAAAAACATTAGCGCTTCGGATGCTAATGTTTTTCTAGTACTAGTTAAGTTAAGAGCAATCCCAACTGATGGCGCCTGTTCACGAACATGACGCATGAATCGGCACCCCCCAGCTCAACCATCATGAAGGGAACCGAATGATCCAACACACGCGCCACCATCAGAAAGACATTTGAGAGAGCACGACACACTCAACTGCCAGGGCACACATAAGTCAAAGAACGACACAAAGGTACAGCAAATGGTAGATCTACAGTTGGGTACATAGTACTCACACACGTCCTGCTCAGTTATACAATACTAAAATAAATTGAGTCTATATAATACAAATATATTCATACAGTCTTCAGCAGGTCCAACAATACTACAAAACAATAATGTTCTGCATATCACTTGTTTTTGCGCCCTAGTGTTTGTGGAGCAAGACTAACATTGAGCCAAGCATTTTTATCAGTGATATAATCCCCCAACTTATAATATGCCTGCCTGCATAGTGTGCGTTTTATACAAGTTTTAAATTTCGTCTCATTCAGTTCTAGAATGTGGGGAGGAATTTTATTGTAACATTTTGTACAGTACCCCATGAAAGATGAGGCTACTTTAGCCAGTCTGAAACCTGACTGAACCAATTAGTCCCTATTTCTAGTAATGTAATTATGTCTATCGCCGTTTTTACTAAAAAGATGTAAATTCTTTCTCACGTACATGATGTTTTCATAAATATATTGACAAGGAACCGTCATGATGTTAATGCCCTTAAACAGTTCCCTTAGAGAATCGCGCCGGCGAAGATTGTATATCGCTCTGATGGCTCGTTTTCGTAGAATAAAAATTGACTCAATGTCTGCAGCCCTTCCCCATAGTAAAATACCGTAAGACATTATACTATGAAAGTAACTAAAATAGACCAGCCTAGCGGTATCTACATCACTAAATTGACGAATCTTTCTAACAGCATACGCTGCCGAACTTAGTCGCCCTGCAAGTGATATTAAATGAGGACCCCATTGTAACCTTGAGTCTAGCGTGATCCCCAGGAAAACCTTTTTATCGACGAATTCTAGTTTCTCCTTGTTTAATATAATGTCACAATCAGTACTTTTGACATTCGGCAAGGAAAATTTAACGCACTTGGTTTTTTACCATTTAAAACTAAATTATTGGCAGTGAACCAATCCTGTACCTGCCGTAGCGCGTTATTTACGTCGTTAACCTGACAAGTACGTCTATTTATTTTAAAAATTAAAGATGTGTCATCAGCAAATAACACCATGTTTAGTTTTTGATGTGAAACATCTATAGGCGCACGTGAGACCGATTTCTGGCGTGGCGACGCGTCGCCACGCGCAATCGACTGTGCGTTTCTCTCTCACTCGATCCGGCGTTAAGCCATCTCTTTCGCTCCACTGAGCTCGGATACCTATAATGTATACTCTGTTTATTACAGTACTCATAACCTGTGTTTTTCTGGTAAATAAATCATTTTTCTGTTCTGATAATAAAATGTCTGACCGTGATAATTTAGAGAGTGGAAGTGATCAGCCTCCTGCAAAGAAAGCAAAATCACACTATGACACATTATCAAGTCATCAGTAAGTTAATTATATTTTTATAATTAAAGTATGCATTTATCTGTGCATTTAGCACGCGTATATTTGGTGTGTATTGAGCGCCAGTAAATGTAAAATCTACTCTCTAGGTAGATTAAAATTCACATAAATTTCATTGCATATCATGTTTTTAAATTAATTATTAATTTTAATTTCATTCTTATTGAAATTAATGCATTAAAACAATTGCTTAGAGAATAAATTTATTAAGACTGACAGAACTTTATTTTAAAATCAGCTGATGGCGTGCAGCGCACGAATCTTTTTCTTATTTGTTATTAATTTAAACTTTAAAAAATTAATTAATTTTTCTAATCATAATGGAGTTTATAGTGAAACATTCATTATTTATATTTATAATTTACGATCTTTAGTAGTATATTGAAATAACTAGCTAAGATTCTTGAGTTCACTAATATATTGAAGCCATTTAAAATTTTTTTCTGCATATTTTAATAATTTATTTTATTTTATTGACATTTTTAGTTCCTACCACAATCTGTTCTTTTCTGCATACTACTTTTACGAAATAACGTCGATGTTTCACATCTACCAGGCGTCCCGTGACGGCTCCATTTTTATTTTATATTTTGTATAGTCATTAAGTTGCGACATGACGGTTTGATTACACCAAATTAGTTAAAAATACTTTTTAAGATATACGTCCAACGTTTTAGAAATGTTTGTGCGCAGTCACTGCTAAGGCGTGGATAGAATTACTTTTGTCACTTACATAGTATAATGGTCACTTAGGTCACTTAGATCTATTTAATATCCATCTACCCCACGAAGTAAATATATTTAACTTCGAATTTACTCATCTGTGGACTTATTTTTTTTTATTTACCCGCCGTTTACAAGATAAGTTTTAGGCGAAAATCATATTGGTCTTTCTAAAGCAAGAAATATTGTAGAAATCATAAATTAAAAAAGAAATTTGTAATAAGTGGAATGTGGTTTCGAACCCACATGTTGTTCATCGCCAATCCAGCATCGAACCGCGAAGCCACAATGACTTGTTGTAAACATTCGAAATTAAAGATTAGCTAGTAAATTTAGTCCTGTCACTTAAAAGCCTTTCAACTTTAACATCAACAAGATAATGATTAAAATGGCTTAACAAGTTATGTCCGTGGGTAAGGCAATGTTGGGTAGGTCAGACAATTTTCAACTTTAACGACACAAAGATAATGATTAAAATGGCTTAACAAGATATGCCGGTGGGTTAGACCATTTTGGGTGGGTTAAACAATTTTGTCCACGGACTGTACCGTGCAGTTACATAATAGGTACTAGAAAAACATTAGCGCTTCGGATGCTAATGTTTTTCTAGTACTAGTTAAGTTAAGAGCAATCCCAACTGATGGCGCCTGTTCACGAACATGACGCATGAATCGGCACCCCCCAGCTCAACCATCATGAAGGGAACCGAATGATCCAACACACGCGCCACCATCAGAAAGACATTTGAGAGAGCACGACACACTCAACTGCCAGGGCACACATAAGTCAAAGAACGACACAAAGGTACAGCAAATGGTAGATCTACAGTTGGGTACATAGTACTCACACACGTCCTGCTCAGTTATACAATACTAAAATAAATTGAGTCTATATAATACAAATATATTCATACAGTCTTCAGCAGGTCCAACAATACTACAAAACAATAATGTTCTGCATATCACTTGTTTTTGCGCCCTAGTGTTTGTGGAGCAAGACTAACATTGAGCCAAGCATTTTTATCAGTGATATAATCCCCCAACTTATAATATGCCTGCCTGCATAGTGTGCGTTTTATACAAGTTTTAAATTTCGTCTCATTCAGTTCTAGAATGTGGGGAGGAATTTTATTGTAACATTTTGTACAGTACCCCATGAAAGATGAGGCTACTTTAGCCAGTCTGAAACCTGACTGAACCAATTAGTCCCTATTTCTAGTAATGTAATTATGTCTATCGCCGTTTTTACTAAAAAGATGTAAATTCTTTCTCACGTACATGATGTTTTCATAAATATATTGACAAGGAACCGTCATGATGTTAATGCCCTTAAACAGTTCCCTTAGAGAATCGCGCCGGCGAAGATTGTATATCGCTCTGATGGCTCGTTTTCGTAGAATAAAAATTGACTCAATGTCTGCAGCCCTTCCCCATAGTAAAATACCGTAAGACATTATACTATGAAAGTAACTAAAATAGACCAGCCTAGCGGTATCTACATCACTAAATTGACGAATCTTTCTAACAGCATACGCTGCCGAACTTAGTCGCCCTGCAAGTGATATTAAATGAGGACCCCATTGTAACCTTGAGTCTAGCGTGATCCCCAGGAAAACCTTTTTATCGACGAATTCTAGTTTCTCCTTGTTTAATATAATGTCACAATCAGTACTTTTGACATTCGGCAAGGAAAATTTAACGCACTTGGTTTTTTACCATTTAAAACTAAATTATTGGCAGTGAACCAATCCTGTACCTGCCGTAGCGCGTTATTTACGTCGTTAACCTGACAAGTACGTCTATTTATTTTAAAAATTAAAGATGTGTCATCAGCAAATAACACCATGTTTAGTTTTTGATGTGAAACATCTATAGGCGCACGTGAGACCGATTTCTGGCGTGGCGACGCGTCGCCACGCGCAATCGACTGTGCGTTTCTCTCTCACTCGATCCGGCGTTAAGCCATCTCTTTCGCTCCACTGAGCTCGGATACCTATAATGTATACTCTGTTTATTACAGTACTCATAACCTGTGTTTTTCTGGTAAATAAATCATTTTTCTGTTCTGATAATAAAATGTCTGACCGTGATAATTTAGAGAGTGGAAGTGATCAGCCTCCTGCAAAGAAAGCAAAATCACACTATGACACATTATCAAGTCATCAGTAAGTTAATTATATTTTTATAATTAAAGTATGCATTTATCTGTGCATTTAGCACGCGTATATTTGGTGTGTATTGAGCGCCAGTAAATGTAAAATCTACTCTCTAGGTAGATTAAAATTCACATAAATTTCATTGCATATCATGTTTTTAAATTAATTATTAATTTTAATTTCATTCTTATTGAAATTAATGCATTAAAACAATTGCTTAGAGAATAAATTTATTAAGACTGACAGAACTTTATTTTAAAATCAGCTGATGGCGTGCAGCGCACGAATCTTTTTCTTATTTGTTATTAATTTAAACTTTAAAAAATTAATTAATTTTTCTAATCATAATGGAGTTTATAGTGAAACATTCATTATTTATATTTATAATTTACGATCTTTAGTAGTATATTGAAATAACTAGCTAAGATTCTTGAGTTCACTAATATATTGAAGCCATTTAAAATTTTTTTCTGCATATTTTAATAATTTATTTTATTTTATTGACATTTTTAGTTCCTACCACAATCTGTTCTTTTCTGCATACTACTTTTACGAAATAACGTCGATGTTTCACATCTACCAGGCGTCCCGTGACGGCTCCATTTTTATTTTATATTTTGTATAGTCATTAAGTTGCGACATGACGGTTTGATTACACCAAATTAGTTAAAAATACTTTTTAAGATATACGTCCAACGTTTTAGAAATGTTTGTGCGCAGTCACTGCTAAGGCGTGGATAGAATTACTTTTGTCACTTACATAGTATAATGGTCACTTAGGTCACTTAGATCTATTTAATATCCATCTACCCCACGAAGTAAATATATTTAACTTCGAATTTACTCATCTGTGGACTTATTTTTTTTTATTTACCCGCCGTTTACAAGATAAGTTTTAGGCGAAAATCATATTGGTCTTTCTAAAGCAAGAAATATTGTAGAAATCATAAATTAAAAAAGAAATTTGTAATAAGTGGAATGTGGTTTCGAACCCACATGTTGTTCATCGCCAATCCAGCATCGAACCGCGAAGCCACAATGACTTGTTGTAAACATTCGAAATTAAAGATTAGCTAGTAAATTTAGTCCTGTCACTTAAAAGCCTTTCAACTTTAACATCAACAAGATAATGATTAAAATGGCTTAACAAGTTATGTCCGTGGGTAAGGCAATGTTGGGTAGGTCAGACAATTTTCAACTTTAACGACACAAAGATAATGATTAAAATGGCTTAACAAGATATGCCGGTGGGTTAGACCATTTTGGGTGGGTTAAACAATTTTGTCCACGGACTGTACCGTGCAGTTACATAATAGGTACTAGAAAAACATTAGCGCTTCGGATGCTAATGTTTTTCTAGTACTAGTTAAGTTAAGAGCAATCCCAACTGATGGCGCCTGTTCACGAACATGACGCATGAATCGGCACCCCCCAGCTCAACCATCATGAAGGGAACCGAATGATCCAACACACGCGCCACCATCAGAAAGACATTTGAGAGAGCACGACACACTCAACTGCCAGGGCACACATAAGTCAAAGAACGACACAAAGGTACAGCAAATGGTAGATCTACAGTTGGGTACATAGTACTCACACACGTCCTGCTCAGTTATACAATACTAAAATAAATTGAGTCTATATAATACAAATATATTCATACAGTCTTCAGCAGGTCCAACAATACTACAAAACAATAATGTTCTGCATATCACTTGTTTTTGCGCCCTAGTGTTTGTGGAGCAAGACTAACATTGAGCCAAGCATTTTTATCAGTGATATAATCCCCCAACTTATAATATGCCTGCCTGCATAGTGTGCGTTTTATACAAGTTTTAAATTTCGTCTCATTCAGTTCTAGAATGTGGGGAGGAATTTTATTGTAACATTTTGTACAGTACCCCATGAAAGATGAGGCTACTTTAGCCAGTCTGAAACCTGACTGAACCAATTAGTCCCTATTTCTAGTAATGTAATTATGTCTATCGCCGTTTTTACTAAAAAGATGTAAATTCTTTCTCACGTACATGATGTTTTCATAAATATATTGACAAGGAACCGTCATGATGTTAATGCCCTTAAACAGTTCCCTTAGAGAATCGCGCCGGCGAAGATTGTATATCGCTCTGATGGCTCGTTTTCGTAGAATAAAAATTGACTCAATGTCTGCAGCCCTTCCCCATAGTAAAATACCGTAAGACATTATACTATGAAAGTAACTAAAATAGACCAGCCTAGCGGTATCTACATCACTAAATTGACGAATCTTTCTAACAGCATACGCTGCCGAACTTAGTCGCCCTGCAAGTGATATTAAATGAGGACCCCATTGTAACCTTGAGTCTAGCGTGATCCCCAGGAAAACCTTTTTATCGACGAATTCTAGTTTCTCCTTGTTTAATATAATGTCACAATCAGTACTTTTGACATTCGGCAAGGAAAATTTAACGCACTTGGTTTTTTACCATTTAAAACTAAATTATTGGCAGTGAACCAATCCTGTACCTGCCGTAGCGCGTTATTTACGTCGTTAACCTGACAAGTACGTCTATTTATTTTAAAAATTAAAGATGTGTCATCAGCAAATAACACCATGTTTAGTTTGTTTTCCAAAAATGGAGCCGTCACGGGACGCCTGGTAGATGTGAAACATCGACGTTATTTCGTAAAAGTAGTATGCAGAAAAGAACAGATTGTGGTAGGAACTAAAAATGTCAATAAAATAAAATAAATTATTAAAATATGCAGAAAAAAATTTTAAATGGCTTCAATATATTAGTGAACTCAAGAATCTTAGCTAGTTATTTCAATATACTACTAAAGATCGTAAATTATAAATATAAATAATGAATGTTTCACTATAAACTCCATTATGATTAGAAAAATTAATTAATTTTTTAAAGTTTAAATTAATAACAAATAAGAAAAAGATTCGTGCGCTGCACGCCATCAGCTGATTTTAAAATAAAGTTCTGTCAGTCTTAATAAATTTATTCTCTAAGCAATTGTTTTAATGCATTAATTTCAATAAGAATGAAATTAAAATTAATAATTAATTTAAAAACATGATATGCAATGAAATTTATGTGAATTTTAATCTACCTAGAGAGTAGATTTTACATTTACTGGCGCTCAATACACACCAAATATACGCGTGCTAAATGCACAGATAAATGCATACTTTAATTATAAAAATATAATTAACTTACTGATGACTTGATAATGTGTCATAGTGTGATTTTGCTTTCTTTGCAGGAGGCTGATCACTTCCACTCTCTAAATTATCACGGTCAGACATTTTATTATCAGAACAGAAAAATGATTTATTTACCAGAAAAACACAGGTTATGAGTACTGTAATAAACAGAGTATACATTATAGGTATCCGAGCTCAGTGGAGCGAAAGAGATGGCTTAACGCCGGATCGAGTGAGAGAGAAACGCACAGTCGATTGCGCGTGGCGACGCGTCGCCACGCCAGAAATCGGTCTCACGTGCGCCTATAGATGTTTCACATCAAAAATCCTCCAACAACTCTAAAACTTTTGTATTGAAGAGCATTTATTGCGCAAAAATCGTTATCGTTTTGCTCTTGCAAAAGATACGTAATAAGCCCGCGGATTTGTGGGCGGAGTAAGTCGGAACCACACTCATGTGGCGTGGCGTGTCGTGATCCTCGTGGATCCTCCACCAATCAAACGACTGTGTGCCAGCCTATAAGCCTACGTCATAACGCAACGTGTTTTGTAGCCAATCAACTGCGTCAGAAGGCGCCACGACACGCCACGCCACATGAGTGTGGTTCCGACTTTAGTCCGCTGGTACCAAATCGAGACGTGGGTTAGCACTATAATGATATAATGGTTGGGCCAACCACCGTCTACAACCAACTAAACGATCTTTTTTTTTTTCAACTGTGTAGAAGTGGTATTAGACTAGGTATCTACCCAAAGACCTTATACGTATTTCTTACTACTAGACTGTGTACCAAAATTTTTTGTTTAGCTAAATTGAAATCTATCATCAAATCTATCACCTAGGTTAGCTATTTCCTTATAAGCGGTAGCTAACCAAAAGCGGTCCTGGTGAGAGGGTTTCCGCTGGTAGTGTGTCCTTGTCTGACCTCTTGCTAGCTCAACTAATCATTGGGTTTGGTAGAAATGGTAATAAATTTTATATTTTTCATTTTATGTTATACTAAAACGAACAATTCATAGACTTTGACACGTATTTAAATATGTCTAGAAAAGTATATAAATATTTCTACAGTTCCTATATTTAATCAATTCGTTGTATTTTTAAAAATATTCATTAATACTGAGTAAGAGTAGTACTTTTAAATGTTTGGGCCTGGTAATACTAAATGTAGGATGGTGGCTTGCGGATTTTTTGACGGACTTTGTTCGAGTGAAATTCAGCGGCTGTTAATATTTTTTGCAAATTAATTCCTCATCATCATCATCATTTCAGCCGAAAGACGTCCACTGCTGGACATAGGCCTACCCCAGGCGTCGCCACATTGACCGATCCCGTGCGTCTCGCATCCAGTGCCTTCCCGCAACCTTAACCAGGTCATCAGTCCACCTAGTGGGAGGCCTTCCAACGTATCGTCTTCCGGTTCGCGGTCGCCATTCCAGAACTTTTCGGCCCCATCGGCCATCCGTTCTGCGAGCAATGTGCCCTGCCCACTGCCACTTAAGTTTGGCAATTCTTCGGGCTATGTCGGTAACTTTGGTTCTCCTGCGGATATCATCATTTCTGACGTGATCACGCAAGGAAATTCCGAGCATAGCCCTCTCCATTGCCCTTTGGGTGACTTTGAGCTTTCAGATAAGGCCCATTGTGAGCGACCACGTCTCGGTCCCATAGGTGATCACTGGCAACACACACTGGTCATAGACTTTTGTCTTGACACTGCGGTAAATTGGACGAGAAGATACCACGCAACTTCCCGAACGCCGCCCAGCCGAGTCGGATTCGACGGTTGACCTCTTTCTCGAAATTGGACCTACCCAACTGGATCGTTTGTCCCAGGTAGACATAATCGTCTACAACTTCGAGAGTAGAGTCTCCGACCTTGATAGGAGTGGGTGTTACATGGGCATTCACCATGATCTTGGTTTTGTCCATGTTCATTTTAAGACCCACTCTTTCGGAAGCTCTACTGAGGTCATCGAGCATTTTACTGAGGCTCTCCATGGTCTCAGCCATGACCACTATGTCGTCGGCAAACCGAAAGTGAGTAATGTACTCGCCATTAACGTTGATGCCCAGCCCCCTCCAGTCCAGAACCTTGAAGACATCCTCCAGCGCAGCAGTGAACAGTTTCGGAGAAATGACGTCTCCCTGTCTCACGCCGCGCTGGAGAAGGATTGGTTTCGAGGTCTGATCCTGAAGACGGACTGACATGGTGGCGTTTTTGTACAAACACTTCAACACCTCAATGTACCGGTAGTCGATCTGGCACCGTTGGAGAGACTGCAGTACAGCCCAAGTCTCTATCGAATCGAAGGCTTTCTCGTAGTCCACAAACGCTAAACAGAGAGGCAGGTTATACTCTTCGGTCTTCTGTATAACCTGCCGCAGCGTATGTATGTGGTCTACGGTGCTAAAGCCTTTTCGGAATCCGGCTTGTTCGGGGGGCTGGAATTCGTCTAACCTGCGCGCGAGACGATTCGTGATGACTCTTGAAAACAACTTGTAGACATGGCTAAGAAGTGAGATGGGCCTATAGTTCTTCAACCGGGCATTGTCGCCCTTCTTGAAGAAGAGTACCACCACACCCCTGCACCATGCCTGTGGCGTTTTGCCCTCGAGTATGACGGAATCAAACAGCTTCTGAAGGGCCCTAAGGACCGGTTTTCCACCCGCCTTCAGGAGTTCGGCCGTAATTCCGTCATCACCCGGCGCCTTGTTGTTTTTGAGCTGTTTCAGAGCCATCCTAATCTCGTACAGGCTGACGTCCGGGATATCTTCGGTATAGTGTCGGGTCAATCTAGCTCTTGGGTCATTTGCTAGACTCGCAACGGGCTTGCTGATCGATGTGTACAACTGCCCATAGAATGTCTCGATCTCCCTGAGAAGCTCCGGTTTGGCGGATACGATCCTGCCATCGTCGGTCTTCAGTTTCGTGAGTTGGCTCTGCCCAATAGCCAGATCCCTTGAAAACACCTTGGAGCCTTTATTTCGCTCGATCGCGTCTTTAATACGCTCGGTATTGAAGCGGCGGAGGTCTCTTTTCAAGGATTTAGAGATCTGTCTATTGAGCTGCCGGTATTTGCACGCCTCATCTGAAGACTGCAGGATCATCTCACGCCTCTCCTTCATAAGCTTGAGGGTAGGATCAGAGAGCTTTTTGTTTCTATCTGTACGACGGGTCTTGAAAAAAACTTAGACCCGACCGTATGGACAGCTTCCACGAACCCGTTGCTATATTCATCCACGGAGATCCCTAGGCACTCGAAACGATTCTGGAGTTCGAGCTGAAAGCTCTCGAGGTTTTGGACCTGGATCTGTGCTGGCCGGAGCGTGGACTTCATCAGTCGAGACCTTTCAAGCTTAATATTAATGTTCAATGTGCCTCTTACCATGCGGTAATCGCTCCCGGTTTTTACCGAATTGATCACAGAGACATCATTGAACATTTGCTTCTTCGTTGACATGATGAAGTCGATCTCATTTTTTGTTGCACCATCGGGGCTCTGCCAGGTCCACTTCCTGTGTTCACGCTTTTTGAAGAAGGAGTTCATCATATAGAGGCCCTCCTTCTCCATAAAACTGGCCAGTAGGTGACCCCGGTGGTTCCGTTGTCCAACTCCAAATTGCCCCACTTGCAGCTCATCCTCGTCTCGTTTGCCCAGTTTCGCGTTGAAGTCCCCCATGACAACGGTGAAGTGAGTTTTGAAACCATGCATGGCTCTGGAGATATCCTCATACATGGTCTCTACCTCATCGTCGGGGTGTGCCGAGGTTGGGGCGTAGACCTGTATGACCTTCAGCGAATATCTTGAGGATATTCTGAGTATAAGGTACGCCACCCTGGTCGACACACTCTCGATTTTCACCACGTTGTTCACAAGGGACTTGTGGACGATAAACCCGACACCACCCTGGGACTGCCGGTCACCCTCTCGGAAATAGAGTAGGTTACCGGATTTGAGGATTATCGAGTCCTCCCCCTCTCTTCGGACTTCAGATAACCCTCTAATACTCCATCGCAACCTGCTCAATTCCTCCTCGAGTTCGGTGACCTTCTCGTCGGTCCGAAGTGTGCGCGTGTTGTACGTTGCCAGGTCCAGTCGTCGGTGATTTTTGGGGTAGCTGGATCTCGTCCGGAGATTCTTAGCACCCCTTGCCATGCCGTAGCCTCGACCGCTACCGTAGTCGAGGGTAGGCAAGCTGCCGGGTACCAGGGGCCATTTTTTATTTGTGCTTTTCATTGGGGGGGTTTTGCCATAATCGCCACGCTTGGCAGGCGGGTTGGCGATCGCAGTATGGTTGTTATAGAAGCACAGAGAACGCTGCTGCCCATTCTCTGGGTTTGTCCCTTAGTCGCCTCTTACGACACCCACGGGAAGACATGGGATGGTGAAATTCTTTACGTCCGGCACCATACGGAACTATTAATTCCTAGATATAATTCCTAGTGGAAAACAATTGGTGTAGTTTTATTTCTCAACTGTCTACGCAACTGGACAATATGTGAAATCATAGAGATACTTTGAGGTATATTTAGCTGCCGGTATTTCAAAGCACCGTCAGAAGACTGCGGGGTAATCTATTGCCTCTCCTTCATGAGCTTGAGAGTAGGATTAGAGAGCTTTTTGTTCCAATCTATATGATGGTCGTGAAGAATGAAACTTGAAGAGACTTGGGATTTCAGGATTATTGAGTCCTCCCCCTCTCTTCGAACTTCAGATAACCTTTTAATACTCCATCGTAAACTGCTCAATTCCTCTTCGAGTTCGGTGATATTTTCGTCGGTCCGGAGTGTGCGTGTGTTGTACGTTGCTAGGTCCAGTCGTCGGTATTTGTTAGGGTAGCCGGATCTCGTCCGGGATTCTTAGCACCCCTTGCCATACCGTAACCTCAACCGCTACCGTAGTCGAGGGTACAGGCTGCCGGGCAATAGAGGCTATGTTTTATTTGTGCTATTCATGAGGAGTGCTTTGCAGGCTTGTTGGCGATCGCAGTATGGTTGTTACAAATGCACAGAGAACGCTGCTGGCCATTCTCTGGTTTTTCCCTTAGTCGCCTCTTACGACACCCACGGGCAAACATGGGATGGTGAAATTCTTTACGCCCGACACCATACGGTTAGTGATGTAGATACCAAAAAATATAAACACTTTTTTTATTAACTATAAATTAGGTAGGCTTAGGTAGCGCAGTTAGGTAGCATCAACATATCGGAATACTTAAACTATCGTTTTTACAATCAATTTGTCCCGTGTTCTGTTTGGTCATGGTCACCTCATTAGAAAGAGACACACTACCATAGGGAGCCCTCTTGCTCGGACCGGTTTTTGCGCCATAGTGCACAGTCTAGTAGTAAGAAGTATAAGGTCTTTGTATCTACCACAAATAAAAATTGTAAAATAGGACAAGGTCAAGCAGATTGATTGATCATGGTTTTTTTTAATCAAGCATGGAATAACTAGGTACTATCTATAAGGTACTAGGTATAAGGTCTGGAATGAAGGTGATTCGTGTCCTAAAGGTGGTATTAGGACAAAACACTGACTTTGTGTTTTAATAGATATATTTTTACAATCTATACTTAATATTATAAAGCTGAAGAGTTTGTTTGTTTGTTTGTTTGTTTGTTTGTTTGAACGCGCTAATCTCAGGAACTACTGGTTGGAATTGAAAAATTCTTTTTGTGTTGGGTAGTCCATTTATCGAGGAAGGTTATAGGCTATATAACATCACGCTACGACCAATAGGAGCGGAGCATCAATGAAAAATGTTCCAAAAACGGGGAAAATTTATTCTTTTTGAGACGCAACGTATTTAGAGTAGGTGGGCTAGCTTGGTAGGTAGCCAGTTGACGGGAGCGAAGCCGCGTGGGACAGCTAGTTTTACAATAAAGATGACAACGGTCGACAGTCAAAATACTGGGTTGAAGGCGGAATGTGAAGCGCGCACTCAGGACGGTAGTGAGTAATGCAGTGCTTGATCAGCTGGACTGGCCGGTGCGCGCTCGCAGGTCGAGCCCCCTCCGCACCCGCCGCTCCCCCGCGGTCGCCCGGCGTGTAGGGATGGCAACGAGCGCTAGTGATGTCTTATCATGCTCCCGGCGTTGAAGACTTGTCTTCAAGATTATGCTGGAAGAGGACAGATGGTGTTAAAAGCGCGTCTGAATGTCCCTTTCTTCGTCTTTACGTCTGCAACTCTGCTTATTCCGTCTCTCCCAGGTATGAGACGTACGATACGTCCAAGTGGCCACATCAGTGGTGGTGCTTGCTTCTCCTTGAGTACCACCATGGTTCCCTCTTCAAGTATCCCATCGGAATCCGTCCACTTGGTTCTCTGTTGGAGGTAGAATATGTACTCGTTAGTGAATCTGTTCCAGAACTGTTGCTTCAGGTATTCTATGCGCTGGTAACGTTTTAGGCTGGAGACGTTCTGGTTGATGACGTGTGGATGCGGCAGGGATGTGAGAGATCTCCCAATAAGGAAGTGGGCAGGAGTTAACGGGTAAAGGTCTGATGGATCAGTGGAAAGCGGAGTAAGAGGACGAGAGTTTAGTATAGCCTCAACCTGAATCAGACATGTAGACATCTCTTCGTAAGTGAGATGCGCCAAGCCTAATATACGCCTAAGGTGATGTTTGATGGACTTTACAGCTGATTCCCATAGGCCCCCGAAATGTGGAGTGTATGCTGGGATGAAATTAAAGTTTATACCTGCATTGGCCATGTCTGAAGAGAGATCCTGTTTGAGTATATCAGCTATTTCATTACAGGTGCCAACAAAGGTTGTACCGTTGTTGGAGTAAATAGTTCTTGGCTTACCACGACGAGCAATAAACCTGTTCAGTGCTGCAATAAAGGCATGTTTTGTAAGATCTGAGACAAGCTCCAGATGAACCGCCCTTGTGGCTAGACATACAAAAACACAAATATATGATTTTACTAATCTACATCCTCTACCTTTGCGATCGGCTAGGAAGATGGGTCTGGCGTAGTCTGTACCAGTCTCTAGGAAAGGAAATTCCAACTGAACTCGTTCCTTAGGTAAATTACCCATGATGGGTTGAACTGTTTTTCCGTTGAACCGTTGGCATCTAACGCACTTATGGGCAGTTGATTTGGCAAGGTTTCTACCACCCAAAGGCCAATACTCGTGTCGAATCGTGGCTAAGAGGAGTTGTGGGCCAGCATGGAATAAGCGTAAATGAAAAGAATTGAAAATAAGTTTAGCGAAATTATGTTTGCTGCATATAATAATTGGGTGCCTGACATTATAGTCGTAGCAAGAATTATACAATCTGCCTCCGACTCGTATAATACCAGAATCGATGAAAGGCGACAACTTCTTCAGACGATTCTTATTTGGCAATGGTTTACCTGATGAAAGTAGCTCGTACTCTTCAGGAAACATTTCCCTCTGAACTGTTTTAATTATGAAATTAGCGCTGTAAGTTAATTCTGAATAAGAAAGGGTAGGGCTGTGATTATGTACTCTCTTAGACCGATTAATGAATCTAAATACGTATGCTAATAAACGTTGTAAATGTAAAAAGTTAGAAGAATTATTGATTAAGTCGTGAAATTAGTTATTTCCAGTATCAGTATTAGGATTAGTGTTAGTGATATGTAATGCTTGATTATCAGTGTTTAGAGAATGTGATTTCAATAGTTCTGGTAGTATTGTGTCAACATCTGAATTAAGCATTGAAGGCCAAAGAGCTGGGTCTGTTAATAGGAATGAAGGCCCCCTCCGCACCCACCGCTCCCCCGCGGTCGCCCGGCGTGTAGGGATGGCAACGAGCGCTAGTGATGTCTTAAGGTCCATTTGACATTTTAAAGGCGTCGCAAGTGTTTCATCTCAATCTGTTGCTTTACCTTAGAATTTCAAGTTTAATTCATGACAAAGACAATATAAACAATCCATGAACAATCCAGACCAAAGACCTTATACTTCTTACTACTAGACTGTGCACCTTAGACAGAGAACCGAAAAAAGAAGTTTCTCTGTCTACGCTGTGCACTATGGCGCAAAAACCGGTCCGAGCGAGAGGGCTCCCTTTGGTAGTGTGTCTATTTCTAACGAGGTGACCATGATCAAACAGAACGAGGGACAAATTGATTGTAAAAACGATAGTTTAAGTATTCCGATATGTTGATGCTATCTAACTGCGCTACCTAAACCTACCTAATTTATAGTTAATAAAAAAGAAGTTTTTATATTTTTTGGTATTTACATTACTAACTGTATGGTGTCGGGCGTAAAGAATTTCACCATCCCATGTGTGCCCGTGGGTGTCGTAAGAGGCGACTAAGGGAAAACCAGAGAATGGGCAGCAGCGTTCTCTGTGCATTTGTAACAACCATACTGCGATCCTCAAAACCCAAGTCTCTTCAAGTTTTATTCTTCAAGACCATCATATAGATTGGAACAAAAAGCTCTCTGATCCTACTCTCAAGCTCATGAAGGAGAGGCGTTAGATGACACTGCAGTCTTCTGACCTGACGGTGCTTTGAAATACCGGCAGCTAAATATAACTCAAAGGATCTCTATGATTTCACATATTGTTCAGTTGCGTAGACAGTTGAGAAATAAAACTACACCAATTGTATTCCACTAGGAATCAATTTGCAAATAATATTAACAGCCGCTGAATTTCACTCAAACAAAGTCCACCAAAAAATCCGCAAACCACCATCATACATTTAGTATTACCAGGCCAAACATTTAAAAGAAAAGTACTACTCTTACTCAGTAATAATGAAATATTTTTTAAATACAACGAATTGATTAAATATAGGAACCGTAGAAATATTTATATACTTTTCTAGAAATATTTAAATACGTGTCAAAGTCTATGAATTGTTCGTTTTGGTATAACATAAAAGAAAATATAAAATTTTCTACCATTTCTACCAAACCCAATGATTAGTTGAGCTAGCAAGAGGTCAGACAAGGACACACTATCAGCGGAAACCCTCTCGCCAGGACCGCTTTTGGTTAGCTACCGCTTATAAGGAAATAGCTAACCTAGGTGTATGTTATTATATTTCATTTTAGCTAAACAAAAAATTCTTTGATCCAGACAGTGACAGTTTGTTGACATTAGCGATGGGCAATTGTTGCAAAAAAAAACAATCGTCTGAATCGAAAATTGTTCTATTGCTCAATTGATTGTCTATTTAGTAGTTCCTAACAATTATTATTCGAATAACAATTGAAAAACTACCAACGTGGGTTGAACTTTACAAATACGAAAACAAAACTTTATAAATAAATAAAACTTTTTTACCTAATTCTTATTTTAGTCCACCCAATTCGTAATTTCTGTTCAGTATCTATTAGCTGCAATCGCTTTATAGCTGTAGTCGTACGTAAGTAGTAGCGCACAGACTTTTAACTATTGATTTGTAGCGCAGCGAACGCCCGCCGCACCATCTTTTTAATTTTTGTAATTACCTATTTAGTAGCACGCACTACGCACGTGTATAAGTAATGGGTGCGCTGCTCTACAAATAAGTAGTTAAAGTTGACGCGGTAACCATATGTCATTGTCGCTCGTCTCACGCCGTTCGTCGATAACAATCGACTAATTCGATTAGTTTTAGTAGTAATCGGCGGCACTAGTTGACATCAGTCAGTGTGACATATGAATGACATCAGTCATGTGTGCAGTGCAGTGAGTGACAGAAGATTATAAAATCGATCCTAAAAATTGCAAAATGATTCGTATAACAAAAAATATTATACCTTCGCTTACGAAAACGTTGTTGAAAAGGTCAAATCAAAGCCAAAACCCCAGTATTCTGATATTCTTGCATGGACAAAGATTACTTTCAGATTCCGGTAGGTAAACAAAACAAAAAGTTTTCCAATGTGAGATTTTTGCATCCGGCATTATACGTTTCATTTTAGTGATCCTAATTTGATTTTCTAGTAATATCAGTTTATTTTACATAATACAACATATTACGTAAAAAAAACACATTTTACAGCTATCATGAAACTCGTGATGGCTAGTCGTACCTGTACTTATTATTCTACCCATAATTAACACCATCCGTTATAATAATAATACTTAAAATCATTCTGTTTACGATAAGTTTAAGGTTGCTAATATAGTTCAAGGATTGTTAATACAATATTGTAACCTCAACATGTTTTTTGTTTTTCAGGTACATCTGGTAAATTTTCAGTAAAACATGAAGACCTTGGGCGACCATTATATTTTGATGCTCAAGCCACAACACCTGTGGTAATTGATTTCAGCTTTCTCCTTAAAATATGTATTTGCTATATTTTTTACTTTATAATCCTATTTACAAAGGCTCTCTTGTTATAGGATCCAAGAGTCCTGGATGCTATGTTACCATATTTTGTAAGTTATCATGGTAATGCACACTCCCGCACTCATGCTTACGGGTGGGAGAGTGAGGCAGCAGTTGAAAAAGCAAGAGAACAAGTAGCAGATTTGATAGGAGCAGATCCAAAAGAAATAATATTCACATCTGGGGCAACTGAGTCAAACAACATATCTGTGAAGGGAGTGGCACGATTTTATGCTCCAAGGAAGAAACATATTGTTACAACACAAATTGTAAGTGACCTTTAGTGTTAAAGAATTAACAGGTACCTAAATGTAATGGAATGTTTATTAATATCAATTAATAAAACATTAGTAAGAAATCAGTGATAATAATGGAACTGGATTGTTTATTTTCTAGGAACACAAATGTGTGTTAGACTCTTGTAGAGCTCTGGAAGGGGAAGGATTCAAGATTACATATTTGCCTGTAAAAGAAAATGGAATCATAGATATGAAAGAATTGGAGCAGGCACTAACTCCAGAAACCAGCTTGGTATCCATTATGACTGTGAACAATGAAATAGGTAATACAAAATGTTTTGCTTTAGTTGGCAAGGTCATATTTTACTCTGAAATTAGATCTGGTCTTGGCATAAACTCAAATTTTCAGAATATACTTTGATTATTAGTAGATAAATACAACTTAGAATAAATTGCTTGATAGCAACCTCTTTCTGTTTGGATAAATACAAGGCTATTTGAGTAAATTTAGTCTAAATCAAAATTATAAGAAGCACTGTTTATTTTTAGTATTATCTAACTATGAAATAAGAACATGGATCATGTCATTTTATATAATGTTTTCAGGTGTTATGCAACCTATTGCTGAAATTGGTGCATTGTGCAAGAGCAAGAAAGTATACTTTCACACTGATGCAGCCCAAGCATTGGGAAAAGTACCCCTAAATGTCAATCAAATGAATATTGACTTGATGTCAATTTCCGGACACAAGATATATGGGCCAAAAGGTGTGGGTGCCCTGTACATAAGGCGCAGGCCTAGAGTGAGAGTAGAGCCTATTCAAAGTGGAGGTGGGCAGGAGCGAGGTTTGCGCAGTGGCACAGTACCAACCCCACTAGTTGTAGGACTAGGTAAAACTTATTATCAAATTGTACACACTGTCTAAAGCAACATTGAATTTCTTTTTTTATAACTGATAGTCATATAAATAATTAAATATAGTTTCTTTAAACAGAACTTTTGTCTGTCATAAAATCCAGTATATTCTGTAATGTTAAGTTGCTATAAACAGTGACTACCTACTGTTAAGGACATAAGAGCACCATTTTTTAATTCCTATTGTTTGTATCTAGGTGCAGCATGTGAAATAGCGCAACGTGAGATGGCTTATGACCATGAATGGGTGGTAAAATTGTCACAAAGATTCTTAGACAAAATATATTCAAAATTGACTCATGTCATAAGAAACGGAGATGTAGAACAAACATATCCTGGCTGTATTAACTTGTCTTTTGCATATGTTGAAGGTATTGTAGATAAGATTATTTTATTTATGTCTTATGTTGTTATTCTTATAATATATGCTTTTAGTAGCGCGTAGGAGGAACGCAGTTGTGGAAGCAAAGTAAACAGTTTAAAAGGTACAACGAAGTTTATGAATTATTTCAACATATTACATCGGACACATTTTCTTTGACAACACTGTTATTTTTGAAGTCCCTATGGTAACAGACAATTACCTTCTCCATGGAGCTACGCGTCCAAGGAGTCCGCATTTAACACTTTCCCTTAATTGCCTGTTTGACATATACCTAGTTTAGTACATGTCCTTTGGTGGGTGGGCTTTGGCACAGCCTTGGTCAAAAAATCAGCCAGTTGCTTATTCGAGCTTACTTTCTTGACCACTATGTCTCCCTCTTCAACGATTTCTCTTATGAAGAAATGTCTTATCCTTATGTGTTTTGTTCTCTTGTGAAACTCAGGGTTGTGTGCCAGGCGTATAGCAGCTTCGTTGTCAACATGTAGTACTGGTACTTCTCTTAATTCAGTCAGATCATTAAAGATCCTACTGAGCCATACTAATTCTCTGGTAGCTTCACTGGCTGCGACAATTTCCGCTTCGGTCGTTGATATGGCGACTGAGGCTTGTCTTTGACTAAGCCATGATACAATACCACCAGAATAGCAGCATACCACTCCTGTGGTTGAACGTCCACTCAGTTGACAACCGCCGTGGTCAGCGTCACTATAGCCTTCCAAAAGGCCACATTCATGGTTGGCCTTGTACTTTATTCCAAAGGAACAAGTGCCTTTAATGTAGCGCATAATTCGTTTTACTAGAAGACAATCTTCTTTAGTTGGCGACTCTAGATTCCGGGATGCAATTCCGACAGCATATGCAATATCTGGGCGAGTTCCGGTCATCAGATATGCGAGGGACCCAACAGCTTCACGATATGGGAAGTGTGTCTCTACTGCATCAACTTTCCCTGATTGAGCATTATTATCTATAGGCGTCCCAATTGAATTGCAGTTGCCCATTCCGAATCGGTCCAGGACCTTCTTGGCATAGGCTTCTTGTTTGATGAAGATAGACCCATCTGTTTCTCTGACTATTTCTAAGCCTAGATAGTAAGACGCAGGTTTCGTCGTAATTTTCAGTCTTATCTTCAAATCATTAAGAAAGCTGTTGGCAAGGTCCTCATCAGTAGCAGCTATCAAACCGTCATCAACATAAAGGGTGATGAGTAGCTTTTTGCCATTAACTTGCTTGGTATACAGACAGCAGTCGGATTCACTTTGTTTAAAGTCCATATTCAGCAGAATTTGTTTGAAGCAAGAATTCCAACATCTTGGGGCTTGTTTTAGACCGTACAGGCTTCGGTTTAGCTTTAAAACATTTGACGAACCATCAGTGTAGCCATCCGGTTGATGTACATAAATCTCTTCTTGAAGTTTGCCGTTTAAGAATGCAGTACACACATCAAACTGGACAAGATGTAGATTCTCTTGCGTGCTTACACTTAGTAAGGCTCTTATCGTTGCCATACGAGCAACCGGACTAAAAATCTGTTCATAGTCGATGCCTTTTCGTTGTTTAAAGCCTTTTACGACAAGTCGGGCTTTATATTTATCGATAGAGCCATCAGGGTTCCTTTTAATGCGTAGGACCCATTTGCAGGGAAGTGCCTTCCTGCCTTCGGGCAACGGGCATGGCGTCCAGACATTTAGGTCTCTTAGTGAATTAATCTCACTCTCCATTGCTTTGCACCATTCTTCGCTATCTTCTCTCAAAATGGCTTCTTTGTAGGTTTCTGGAAATCTCTCATTGGTTACCGAACACACAAAGTCCTCGTATCTTTTGGGTCTCGCAATTGTGGATCTCTCTCTAAGATTGTAGCGAGGTTCCTGTTCAGCTGGGGTACCATCAGAAGCTGGAGGCTCAGTGATATCTAGCTCTCCTCCGTCACTAGCGTCGAGGAAGACTTCGTCTGCGACCAGAACTTGGTCATCCATTCTATCTCCCTCTTGAGCAAGTTCCTGATTTTCGGCATCTGGCACAGGGTCAGGGTTGCTTCTGTCATCGCTCTCGGCTCCCTCTGACCGTAATGGCACGCTAAGGTTGATTTTAAATTCTACATCGGTCTGGAATGAGATATCTCTCGACTTCAGTGTCTCTCTTCCGTTCCAGATCCGGTAGCCATCGTCGCCTTCATAGCCTATGAGCCTGCCTTTGATGGCTTTCTTGTTCATTTTCTTGCGCTTTTGTTTTGGTACATGGGCATAGCATTCACTTCCGATTATCTTTAAATGACTTATTTTGGGTTTCTTACCGTGCCACAACTCGAAAGGAACTTTGGATTCTACTCGAGTAGGTCCTGTTCTATTAAGCACGTAAGCAGCTGTGTTTATAAGCTCTGCCCAAAGTTTTTGAGGCATTTCTCCTCTAGCATAAAGCATGGATCTCGCAGCTTCGACAAGCGTTCGGTTTTCTCGCTCACTACAGCCGTTCTGCTCCGGCGTGTAAGGCATTGTCAGCCTATGCTGAATATCGTGTCCTTGCAGTATTTTCCGGACGTCCTTGTTATCAAACTCACCACCGTTGTCACTCAGTAAGGTTTTGACAATGTGCCCAGCGTTCTTAGCTTCTTGGAGCATCTGTGTAAGTTTGCCTTTTACTTCTGACTTATGCTTTATGAAGTACACAAAGCGGTAGCTTGAGTAATCGTCCTTAAACAATACAAAATACTTATACTTCGAGATACTTTCAGTGAAGGGGCCACAAACGTCAGTGTGTATCAATTCTCCACATGCTGAGGCTCTTTCCCTAGTTCCAAAGGGTTTTCGGTGAGCCTTTCCATAAATACAGCCTTCGCATTTCACTTTATCTGGACGTAACTCGATGCCTAGCTCGCGTTTAGCTATGCGAATGACGTGGTTCTTATCTTGGTGTGCGAAGCGCTCATGATATAGCTGCAGCATGTTCGTACCATTGATGGCATTGACCACTATTGATTTTTGCTTCGTGGGCATAACCGCCTTCATTTCTAGTTTATAGAGTCCGCCAAAGGGTACTCTCTTGCCAACAATTCTAGTAGTGCCATCAATGTCGAGCTTGCACTGTCTAGTCGTTGATGTGAATAGGCTATTTTGCATCCTATCTTGCGCTGCCAACGGTGAGAACAGATTTTTGGTCAGGTTTGGTACGAGCCACACATCGTTAAGTGTTATCTTCTCCCTTATATTATTAACATTTGTTTCTACCACCACAGCGCCTTTTCCTACGGCAGGAATTGTGCTTCCGTCAGCTGTTATTACTGTGTGGTCTAGATCAAATTCTTGAAAATCGCTGAAGAAGTCGCTCCTTACTGCGATGTGGGTTGTTGCCCCGTTATCGACAAACCAGTTCTCTCGGTCTTGAGCTTGTCCTGTAGTGCATGCGTTTACCATTAGCGAGATGTGTTGCACCTGCTTGGACTTTGAGCCTGTTCCTGATGTGCCTTGAGTAGATTTTGGTGGCCTCCCATCTCTAATCCACTTCTTGCAATTGCGCACTCTGTGTCCTTTCCTAGAACAGTAGTTGCATATCAGTTGCTCTTTGTCTTTGTCATGCTTGGTAGGTCGCTCATTGGGTGTTGCCACTAGCGCTTCCTGTTTGGGAATCTCTTGGCTGCCCAGGTCTCTTTCGAATGCACAGAGGTGAGTCGTCAGACTGTCTATGGTCTTCTCCGTCTGCTTTAGCATGAGCCAGCTTGACTTGAAGTTGAGGTACCTTTCATCCAACGTATCTAACACCTTGCATATGAGAAACATCTCGGGAAGTTTAGCAGTAGCGTCAATCTTCGAGACTTCCGCCTTCAACTCATTCCAGAGGTTCTTTAATTTGGCCATGTGAGTGGGTATGTCATCCACTTTATCGTGCTTCAGTCCAAAGAACTCTAGACATATGTTATATGCTCTATCTTCCGTTAGCCCGTCAAATAATCTGTGCAATTCTTGCCAGACTTCGCGTGCAGTCTTGTATCTCATTACTTTCTTCAGTGTGTCTTCCGACATGTTAGTGGTTAGCATCAGAAGAGCGCCAGTTTCGGCCTTCTTATACTTGGCTAGAGCCGAACTATAAGTGCTGACAGCGGCGTCACCTTCAGATTGATCAACTGGTATTGGTTCTTTCAATTTGCCTTCGACGGCTGCCATCGCATTCTCCGTTCCATCCAGCATAATCGAAATTTTGTATTTCCATGTTTGCCAGTTTTCTTTACCAATTAACTTGCCGATATCGATTTTAGTTGTGTAATCCATTTCGTAACGTGACACTTTTTCCGTTTAATCGCGGGTCGATAACCTCTTATAATATATGCTTTTAGTAGCGCGTAGGAGGAACGCAGTTGTGGAAGCAAAGTAAACAGTTTAAAAGGTACAACGAAGTTTATGAATTATTTCAACATATTACATCGGACACATTTTCTTTGACAACACTGTTATTTTTGAAGTCCCTATGGTAACAGACAATTACCTTCTCCATGGAGCTACGCGTCCAAGGAGTCCGCATTTAACAGTTATGACCATTAAATATATAGCAATAAATATTAACTCTGATAGCTGTTTACAGAAATGAAAAGGTCATTTCATATAAAACTATAACTAATCTATTTCTTATATCTTTTTAGGCGAGTCGTTATTGATGGCTCTGAAAGACATTGCATTATCAAGTGGGTCTGCATGTACTTCAGCATCATTAGAGCCATCTTATGTATTGAGAGCTATTGGAACAGACGAAGATTTGGCACACAGTTCTATCAGGTAAAATAAAAATACAATTCCTACTTTAACATTAAACTTCTGTTAGTATAACTTATTTCTTGGAACATACTGATTATATTGTTCTCATAAAATTATTGGTCTGAAAGAATGTCAAAATGTTTCATTACAGATTTGGATTAGGAAGATTCACAACAATTGAAGAAGTAGATTACACGGCTGAAAAAACAATTAAACATGTAGAACGCCTAAGGGAAATGAGCCCACTTTGGGAGATGGTCCAAGATGGGGTAGACATCAAAACAATTCAATGGTCGCAACATTAAAATGCCTCATACTTGTTTAGTGAACTTATTCTTAGATTAGATATAGGTGATATATTGTGACATGATAAAAAGGAAAGATCTGGTGATTATAATAAAAAGTTGGTTAATAGTGTGGTTGACCATTGAAGTGTAAATTTGTAAATGCTTGATGTAGAAATACTGAATTGTTTCAAGGAATGTCTTTGTAAGATTGTCAATATTGATGACCACTATTATTTGTATAATTTGTAGCCTTGTTGTATCAAAGTGATTAAAATATCAAAACAAATGTTTTCTTGTTCTTTGACCCCAATTAAGAGCAATTAAAAATTAGGTATTGTGTTATCATTTATTTTTAAATGTTAAATTATATGAATTAACAGAAATAATTGTGCAACTTTAATACTTGCCTAGAACATCACTTCTATTTTGAAGGTCTAAAAATATTTGAACTGCATTATGATTATATTTAGATCATTATGAAATAGTTACACCTTTTTAGATTTTAATTCATATAATGACTTGCAATAGAGATGGGTCTTTATGATTCTTATGTTACAGAAACAATAAATAAATTGATTAAAGTACAATTATTGATTTATTTTAGTTAAGAGATGCATATTCAATATTGAATGTGTTATAGACAAGCTGAGCATTGATAGTTATCAAAGTTTAATATCAACATACTGTAATACATTGTTAGGCAACTGCTTCATTAGATTTTTTGTTAACATTAAATAAAGTACAATTTATTGAACATTGTTGTTTTCCTTAGTCAGACAGAAGAATATTTAGTAATATATGTGATAACTGTCTCACGGAGTGTCCTGCAGCAGTAAAACCTACTAATAAAATTTACTACAATATTATTATGCCACATAAGTTTAATAAGACTGACTATTATTATAGTAAAGATTTAATGATGATCAACATATTAAACTTAATAAATAAAATAAATCTTTTTAGAGCAGCCGGTGTTTTATGAATCAAACAACACATTTTCAAACTTGATAATACATACATACACAATCTCTTGACTATCAAAGAAAATATACATGGCTCGGAATGATCAATATAATTATTTAATACTGTTAGGCCATTTTGCTTTAAATAATATAGTTGCCCAAATTTCAAAAAACTTTACTTAAAATCAACAAATATTATTAAACAAGGTGCCAGTGCATCTTCTATTTATATTTATAGAAGATCTTAAATACAAAAATCTGATGTTAAGACTGGTACTATTATTTATTATGTGGTTAGAGATTTTATCAGAGATTCAAAAACTCATACAACTTAGTGACTTAGCAAGTATAGGCATATTAATGGATGGATAAACATATTCTAGTGTTCGTTTTTCACTTACAGAAATCATCTATACTTAAATCATATTTCCAAATTCTATTATGCATAATAATAGTTTTACAATGCTTAAAAAATATACAAATAATATTAATTAAAGCAACAAATAATTATACAGAATCAACAACTACAAGGTGGCTCCTCTACTGGTTCAGGATTTGATATCTTGAAACTGTTGTGATCTAAAGTTTGCAACTCAATCCTTGATCTGTTTGATTCCACCAGTTGCATTGCAATATCAGTGAACATTTCTTCAATGCCTTTGCCAGTTTTACATGAAGTTTTATAGGTGGTGCTGATAAGATTGTGACACTGTTCACTGAAAATAAACAAAATATCATACAAAACTATTCAACGAAGCATACAAGGGAAACAGCTAAAATAATTACCAAAAAGTTTCAATATCAGCATCAGTTACTTGGGGTGAAGAGCCTTCCAAATCAGATTTATTGCCACATAGAAATATTTGTGCATTCTCTGCATATGTTACAATGTCCAGCAAATGCTGGCTTAAAACATGAAACGAAGATGCATTGTCAAGTGAGAACACAAGGATTGCTGCCTCTGCAAACTTGTAGTAGCTTGAGGTGACCGAAGCAATCCTTTCCATGCCTCCAGTGTCCCATAGTTGTAACTGAAATCGTTTGTATTTATTAAGCTAAATCATCATCATTTCAGCCGAAAGACTTAAACTAATAATGCGCACAGCGAATGAATGGAACTCACTACCTGCGTCTGTGTTTTTCCGAACGTATTCAACCCGAATCTCTCAATTATTGCATGGATGTTGCATAGGAGCATGTTTACTCTAACTTTGAATCTCTTCAAAGTTAGAGTAAACATGCTCCTTCTGGGTAAGCTCACTCCATCGTCGTCTCTGTCTCCTATGACTTAGACAAGAGTCAAGAGCAAACCAATTTCAAATAAATAAATAAAATAAAAAACTGCTGGATATAGGCCTCCCCCTGGCGTCGCCACATGGGTGCGAGAAGCAGTTTATAAAGCTTACAGACATTAAATACAATAATTAAATGTCAATTAAAATCCTGTTTTATATTAGCATAACAAGTAACAGAATTACCTTGACAGTTTTGTCTGTAAGTTGATATGGCTTTTCAAAGTGATCCAATCCTAATGTTGACCTTCTATCTGCATTAGGAACAAACGTATTGTTGATAAATCGACGGAAAATTGAACTTTTCCCAACACCATATTCTCCACACAATATCACTTTCAACACAGGGGTTTTAACCATAGCCATGTTTGAATTATTGAGGAACAATAATCCGTCAAGGTCAGAGGTAATTAAATACAAAATCTCATTTAGTCATTTCAAACAAAATTAAATAATTAATGCATTCTGAATCTGAATACGCAGCTACACAGTAACACAGTGCACACACCCATAATTAATTAATTTTAATTCTGGTTGGTTTACTTGCAGTGTTGCCAGTGGCCGATAGTCAAATGTTACATGAGATATCTCAAAAAGTTACATTTTCATGAGAAAAGTTACTTTACCTTATTTATGTGGAAAACGACACTAAAATAATAAATGACCACAATTTGTTTTTTTTTCTACTATTTAATAGGTAGCGGAATGCGCCCACTATTCGAAATTTCGTGTGGGCGGGCCCTGTCCCGCGACTACCACGGGTAAATCCGTGGCGTTAAGTTTAGAACATTCAAATGACAACTAGAAAATTTCTAACCAAATAGGTACCTAGCTACATAGTTATTTAATAACTATGTAGCTAGGTACCTATTTGGTCGCATTAGCGAAAAGATCGATAAATAAAATCAAATCTAGGTTACGCCGGCCGGTAGATATTCATCCCAATCTATGAGTAATAAATATCCAAATGAACTTCATGAAGCTATGTATTGGTTGAGCTTGCTTTTAATGAATATACAATATCATTGTAACACAGTGGTTTAATAATATAATAGTTTTATTATAGCAAACATTAACTTCATAACACACGGTGACAGAAACATAACAGTTGCTAGGCAACAACTAAAGTAAAAACTCTTCTCTCATAGTGCATTATAACCTTCATGGTACAACACCCCCACTTAATCCACTATGCTGTGTGCAGAACACATGTTTCTGCTTACCAACTCCCTTCGTCATCATATCAGCAGGCATAAGGGCAGTCTCACAATATTCAACACAAATTACCCTTTGCTCTGCCAACTCCCTAACGAAATGATATCTTATGTTTATATGTTTGGAACGTTTTCCAATAGCAGGAGTATAAACTAGTTTACTGGCACTTTGACTATCACTAAAAATAGTAACAGCAGTATTATTCCGGCCAGTCAGTTCACTATATAAACCATTTACTGATATCACTTCCTTAGCGACCTCACAGATTGCAATGTACTCAGCTTCAGCAGTACTTAACGCAACACAACGCTGTTTTATAGACTGCCAAGACACCGCAGCACCACCGAAAACTAGTGTATAACCAGAGAAAGATTTCCCATCAGGCCCATTTCCCCAATCTGCATCAGCATAGGCAACCAAAGGCTTATTACATTTTTTGTAACACAGTGATAGTTCCGCTGACCCCTTTAGATACCTCAGCACTCGTTTCAGTGCCGCCATGTGAGTAGAATCATTGCAGTTATTGAATTGACTTAGCATCGTTATTGCATACGATATATCAGGTCTTGTACAACATGCCAGGTACATTAGTGAACCGATAATTTCCTGATATCGCGTGTTGTTATTCTTTTCACCAGATTTGAGCCGAAGATTCATTTCAACCGGTGTACTAACTGATTTACAGTCCAACATTCCATATTTCTCCAATATTTTTGAAATGTATTTCTTTTGAGACAAGTGGATTTCACTTACACTCTTCCTCTCAATCCGGACTCCAAGACATTCTCTTGCCTCGCCCAAATCCTTTATTTTGAAGGATCTTCCAATCTGATGTATCACCATCCTGGATTCTACAGCTTTATTTGTGAATATATAAAAATCATCCACGTATAGAGCTATGACAGTGAAAATTTCTCCATAATTCTTTGTGTAGACACACTGGTCATATTTAGACCGAGAAAAACCCATCTTCATTATATGGTCATGAATCTTTTGGTTCCAACACCTGGCAGCCTGTTTGAGGCCATAAATGGCTTTCTTCAATTTACAAACCTTGCCTTCACTCCCCTCTTGAACAAAAGATTGCGGCTGTTCCATATAAATGTCTTCATACAGATCTCCATTGAGAAAAGCGGTGGTTACATCAATATGATGAACGCTCAGGTTCTTCTCAACTGTCAGTGCTAGTAGAAGGCGAATTGACGACATCTTGACTACCGGTGCGAATGTTTCAAAATAGTCTTCACCCGGTTTTTGCGAATAACCTTTAGCAACCAGCCTGGCCTTATAGCGCTGGGTTCTGCCATCAGCTCCAACCTTCAACTTGAAAACCCATTTCGTTTTGATAACATTAGCGTCTAATGGTCGATTAACCAATTCCCAGGTTCCATTCACCTTCAAGGAATTGAACTCATCCTTCATCGCTTCTACCCAAAACTTCTTGTCAGAACGCTCCATGGCATCTTGAACTGATATAGGATCAGGATCATCTGATACATGGAAATTGTATATCATGTCTTTCTCGCGCTTCGGAACCCTATTTCGAGCAGGGTAACGTCTCGAACCCTGCAAACCTTCTGCCACAGGACGCTCTAAGTCGACAGAAGCTGAACTTTGCAAATCTTCTGTCGTAGGATTCTCTACGTCGACAGAGTCGTAAAAATTCTCTCCAGAATCCGATCTCGTCAATGAACTAGCCCTCGTTGTAGTCGTTGTACTAGATACACTTCCAGATTCTTCTTCATTCATATTTGAACTAGCCACCGGAACCCCCACTGCAACAGGACCAGCAATCCTTGGAACCTCTGGTTGAGTAGTGGAACGACTAACTTCAGGAATATCATACTGTAAATCTATGACAACAGCATCCTTCTTTGAAACAGGAACAGCGGCTTTTTGTTTCTCTTTAGTAGTCATGGAAACATTTTCCATAAATGTAGCATCTCGAGCGATGATAATCCTCGTTGGATCATCCTCCAAATTGATAAATCGGTACGCCTTCGAATTGGTCGAATACCCAGTCATTATCATTTGAACCGTCTT
Organism: Orthosia cruda; assembly: GCA_964057195.1. Taxonomy (NCBI): domain Eukaryota; kingdom Metazoa; phylum Arthropoda; class Insecta; order Lepidoptera; family Noctuidae; genus Orthosia; species Orthosia cruda. The sequence goes on from OZ059849.1 coordinate 520,615, forward strand.
TGGATCAAACTTCTTCCGACTATGATCCTTTACCAGAACCTGAGCTCTACATCCGAATATTTTCAGATTCGATAGATCGACTCTCTCACCTGTAAAAACCTCCTCTGGAACTTTATCCTTGAGGGCCATTGTTGGAGATCGGTTCTTCAGGTACACGGCACAACCAACAGCTTCTCCCCAGAATCTCTTGTCCAAACCAGCCTCATGCACCATACATCTAGCCTTTTCTGTGATTGTGCGTATTGTTCGTTCCGCCACTCCATTTTGTTGAGGAGTGTAAGGTACTGATCTCTGGTGTTGGATCCCATGTTTCTTCAGGAAACCTTGAAATTGTCCGATGGTATATTCAGTGCCATTATCGCTACGAAATTTCTTTATCTTCCTTCCTGTCTGATTTTCAACTAGAGCCTTGAATTCCATGAATTTAGCGAAAACTTCGGTCTTGGATTTTAGCAAATAGCCAAATGTTTTTCGGCTAAAGTCATCCACAAAAATAAGGTAGTACCTATTACCGCCCCAGGATTCCACCTCCATAGGACCCGCTAAATCTGAATGCACGAGTTCAAGAAAGTCTTTTGCTCTCTTACTTTTACCTTTTGGAAACATTTTGACGCACTCCTTCCCTTTACAACAGCTTTCACATGGTTCCGAGCTCACCTCTCTAAAAGTCAGACCATCTGCCAAACTTTTCAGCTTCACCATCAGAGCTCCACTCAGGTGACCTAGTCTTCTGTGCCACAAATCAAAACTGGCGCGAGAAGAATCTTCTGGAGAACACGTCAGAACCATCGCTGCTTCTTTATCTAAAACATATAACCCCTGTTTCAGTGGTGCTGTCAATACTGGCTTGCCAATTACTTTTACTTTGTAATCCTTTTGGTAAACCTTACAAGAAGTCGCATCGAAAACAACAGTACAACCCTTAGTACACATTTTACTTACCGACAGCAAGTTTGTCGTCAAACCTGGAAGCATAAGTACATCCTCAAACCTCACAGAGCGCCCCATGACATACACATCCCCTTGTTCACTAGACACAATTTTATCATTGTTCGCGGTCGTCACTAGCTTAGAACTAATGTACTGTCTATCTTCAAGAATGTGCACGTTCGACGTCATGTGTGATGTAGCTCCGGAATCTACGACCCAATGGCGCTCACCAACCGTCATAGATAGAGCGGCCATTAGACCCGAGGTCTCCTTACTGTCTTTCTTCTTATTAAAAGATGTGTTTTTGCTGTCTTCAGATTTGTCTCCCGACTTACGACGTGGGCACTGCCACTTATAATGTCCCTTCTTTTTACACAAATGGCATATAACACCCTTCTTGGACTTTGACATCAGTGCCGTTGCCGTGTCATCTTCGGTTGTGTTCCTTTTCCTCAAGCTTTCTTTGAGCAACGCTGCCTGCACAGACTCTGTCGTAATCTTCATGCCTGAATGCTCCAATGTCATCACCAGAGGATCATACACGTCGGTTAAACCGGCCAACATAATAATCCCAACAAATTCATCATGTAGACCTGCCTTTATGCTAAGTAATGACTGGCTGGTTGACTGAATGTCATTGAGATATTCCTCCATTGATGAAAACATTGATAATTTGACGTTGAATAATTTCCGCAACAGATATAGCCGTCGCAGTAATCCACCATCAGCATACGATTTTTGCAACGCTTGCCAAGTATCTCTCGCTGTCTTAAGATTCATGATCATGGGATAAATATTTTCCATGCACATAAGACAGATCTTACTTCGAGCTTTGGCATCCTTCCTTTCAGCCTCCGCAGAGTCTGCCACGAACTTCTCGCTCACACACTACCACAGATCGAGGTCGATCAGGAACATTTCCATTGCAAAAGCCCATGTGCCATAATTAGCTTGGCCTGCCAATCTCTCAATACCTTTTGTAACGGCTTGTTCCATATTTGAAATTGAGATCAGATACTTCTCTTTGCTCAGTTATCAAGCGCTGGGCCCATAACCTATTGGTTGAGCTTGCTTTTAATGAATATACAATATCATTGTAACACAGTGGTTTAATAATATAATAGTTTTATTATAGCAAACATTAACTTCATAAGAAAAAACACACGGTGACAGAAACATAACAGTTGCTAGGCAACAACTAAAGTAAAAACTCTTCTCTCATAGTGCATTATAACCTTCATGGTACAACACTATGTGCAGTGCATGGCACGCATATATCATGTTGATAATCTTGATATTTAGTTGACGATTGATACAAAAATAAACTTATTTCAGTTGCAAGACGACTTTGTTGTTGATTTATTGACCACACGACGAACAAAGCTTTCTTAGATACGTTTCGTTTCACGATAATTTTTTGTTTACGGGCAAATATTTTAATATTTTTAGTAAGTTCTAAAAGTTACGTAAAAGTTACATTTTGGCCGGGGCTCCACCAAAGCGGAGATGTGCGGAGAAGTCTAAAGCGGAGACGAAAGATGCGTGAATAACGAAATTCTATTGGTTGTTTAAAAAACATCTCCTCTCCGCTTTGGACTTCTCCGCACATCTCCGCTTTGGTGGAGTCCCGGCCTTTGAGTCGTGTTAGTTGTTACATGGAGGTTACATGAGACGGTCAGAAGTTACGTAAAATGTAACAAAAGTTACGTTCTGGCAACGCTGTTTACTTGACGTAAGTAGAGGTGTACCGTCATACCGTGTACCTCGTAATATGCACAGACTACTTAGAGATACTGTAATATGTGTAACCGTGTACCCTAGAAAACGTTACACGTTCTGCATACTTCGATAATCTGACAGCGCTTACTAGCGATCGATGTGTTCAGAACATTAATACACGGAGCGCGAAGTGCTTTTGAACTTATCTGATCGTATATCTGCTGCGCAGAATTAAATGTAGTCCATCAAGTTGTATCGTACTCTTTGTAACGGGTTGCCACGGATAGCATAGAAATAACATGTATTTGGGTCTATACTTTTATTTTGTGATAAAAATATGGGTCTATACTTTTATTTTGTGATTAGATTCAAATACCTGTTATTTCAAAGCTTATTATTGCAGTATAGCAGTACACCTCTAAACCATTTTGTTCTTTGTGTAGTAGTGTTGTGCCCAGCCGTCCCAATTTTTTAGAGAAACCTTAGAAATGTTTTAAAGCCGATTAATTTATTTAACCTGATTATTTAAGCTAATTCCTATTAATTCATTCGGTCGCAAGCTGGGTCACTGAGAGTTAAATTGTAGTGTGAAATGGTTTCACCCCTGAAACCAAACCATTTTACACATACTTACACGAAACTATGAAGTAGTATTTCACCAAATAATTAACAACCAAATTCCAAAACAAAACAATACACAGTGCAAAATAAAAGTTTGGGTAGTCAGTGTCTATAAAGGTGGAAACATACTATTAAAACCCGACGCAACGTGACGTGTAGACACCTGATGCGAACCGTGCACATATACAAGGCGCCACGTCAGGCCACGTGATGCTACAATACAACACGCTTCGCTAGTATCATAGCTTCGTTTCTAGTATTATTTCTAATATTATGATCACGGTATTGGCCTGAACTCATATCATATAATACTGAGTACCGTTTTACTAATTCTATTATTTGTTCATCCGACATTATAAATAAAAAAAAAACAAATAATATATTTATAACAGGAATGTTCTCGACTGACTGACGGTTGGCGTCGGGTGTTGTCTAGAAACACACTGCGTGTGACACCACGCCGATCCAGAGCGACTGGATGTTACCGCGTGGGAATGCGTGTGATCACACGGCGTTTTCTATCTGTTTCTGACCATATTAAATATATGGGATTGATTAGTACTATAATGCGTCACAAGGCGTCGCGTCGGGTTTTATTGAAATATTTCCATCTTAATACTGTTTCTTGGTTTGTTTATACACCAAACTTCCGATATTTATTTTTATTTTGCACTCATGAAAGGTCTGTTTAGAAGTCCACATAGACTTACGTAAGATAAGATAATTTATTTGCGTAAAACATGGTATACACAGGTGTTATTATAGCATAATTATGAGATCATACATGTTTTGCTTAAAATTAAAGCATGCAAACTTACAAATTTGAATTTACAAACATTATAATTTATGTTCAAAAAAATTCTCAATATTATAGAAATTATTTTCATTCAGCCATTTATGTAATTTAATTTTGAATAACCTGTAATTTAATATTTTCAATACATTCGGTAATTTATTATAATAACACGTACACACAGCCAGACAGCTTTTATTATATTTTGTTAACCTATGGCGCTCATCTAGTACAAGTCTGTATTGATCACGGCGACTTCGAGAACATATTTCCTCTGCTGTTTTGAACAATTCTTTATATTTCATAACAAACATACATGCTTCATACAAATATAATGAAGGTAACGGTTGCAAACCAAACTTCTTTAGTACATTGTGTATTAAGGGCGGTATGTAAGGAATTACGATCGAGGCTCTAGTAGAAGCCCGAAGTCGAAGACTGAGGGCTTTCTGAGTCGAGGTTCGTAATTCCCGTACCGCCCGTGATACACACAATGTTTTTCATCACATTTGCGAGTAATTATTATGAATTATAGCTTTAATACACAAGTCAGCACAGCTGTTATTACGAAATACGAAATACATGAACTTTTTTTTAAGCGGTTGGCGAATTTTTGCCACTGACTTAGAACCTTACCTCATTGATTTTTGCCCACACCACAGATTATACAGTGTTTTGTTCAGAAACTTTAATGGCAAATACTTACGTAGGTATACAGCCATGACGGAGTGTAAAAATAATTAAACAATTTCGACGTTTTCATACTATAACTATTAAAATCGATTATTAAGAACATTAGTTGAGTATTTAAGTAACATGTAGCGAGATTGCAAATAAATTCCTGTTTAGATAACATTTTAAGACAATTTTTCAATTGCGTGTAAACTCTTTGCTTGAACTTGCATGACCTGTTTGCTGTGCCATAAATTAAAAAAATATTACTTACCGCCCTAGGGTTTCATGACAAAAAGAAAGCCCGAGGGTTTTATATGGGGCATTACGGCCAAGTTAACCTGTATGTTTAGATACTTTTTACGTGCAAGTGTGATGAAAAAATATTGGTTGACATGATTCGTCAGATGGAATCCCGTATATGGCTCTTATACATTTTGTTTGGGCGACAAATGCTCTATTATGGTCTGTGCTATTTCCCCACATAAATAATCCATACCGCAACGAGGACTCAACATATGCTCGGTATGACATCACAGCCGTTTTTATATTTGTTACCTTTTTGATCTGTCTGAGAGCGTAAACAAATTTATTTATTTTATTGCATACATTATCGACCTGAGCTTTCCAGTCTAAATGTTCATCAATTACTACTCCTAAAAACTTAGTTTGTGTCACTTGTGTAATTTGTGTGGTGTGTCCATTTTAAAATTAAATCGATTTTGATAAGATTGATTAAATTGTTTATATACAGTTTTTTTAAGATTAATAGATAAATTATTATTATTTAACCAATTTAATAGATTGTCGATTGTATTATTTATGTCCGTTTCATGATCAATAATTGATTTTTATTTTTTATCAGTAGTAACAATTATGGAAATGTCATCAGCAAAAAGAAAGCATTTATGATTGGTCACATTTACTATGTCGTTTATGTAGAGCAGAAATAAGATAGGGCCCAGTATGCTACCCTGGGGGACGCCGCGTCTTATATGTTTATATTCAGACGAATAGTGTGTCATGTCCCTATTTTCATCAAGTTTAGTGAACAAATATCATTTCTAATATGTTTCGCGTGAAATGTGTTTTATTGTCCCAAGGGAATATAATACCGGGATGAAAAGATGCCTAAGTGCTATTCCAGATTATAATCTATCTCTGTGGCAAATTTCATCCTGATCCGCTCAGCAATTTTAGTTTGATTGAGCAACAAACATACACACATCCACCCAAACTTTCGCTATTATTATATCAGTAAGAAGATAGTAAGATCAGAGTTAAGTTTTAAAAGTTTATTATTATATTCGTTTTGAAGTTTTGATAGGCAAGGCGCCATGACGTCGTTGTAATGAACGTACGATACGGGCGTAAATACGTCCTCTCTGCGCAGCGTTCTAAACATACTGACAAAGAGTATGTTATTTAACACTACGTTTCATAATGAGGTTTGGAGCTGGTTTAAAACCATGTAGCCGGCACCGCCCTACCCACTTCAAACCAAGGTGACCTTGGTTTTTGGCTTGGTTGGCAACCGTGTAGCACAGGCTTAACCTTTTTTTTTGTATACATTTTGAACGTACTTGACGGTCGACTAGATAGTGCGAGTTTTTACTCACGCTCACTCGTGATAACGTAAACGATCTCTTAAGTCAAAATGTATACAAAAAAAAAGAGGTTTCTCCTTACCGTAACCATACGGCTCTTATCCAGTTTCAATACAAATTGATGTTTACGTTAACGCGATTGAGCGTGAGTAAAAACTCGCACTAAGACCTAAGAGATCGTGACGTTTACGTTACCACGAGTGATAACGTAAAGGGACACACTCGGAAAAAGCACACTGTTATGAAGTTGATAAAAAAAAACCAACTTCTGAAATAAAACACAAATGCAAAATGACTTTAGTTTAAGAAGTCAGTGTTGAAAAACGAAATAAACGAACGAATCGACTTCCGATACTAAACATAATTTACACTTTGTAAGGTTATTTTAAAGTTATATTTAAGTGGGGCTCCCATACAACAAACATGATTTTTTTGTTTATTAATAATAAAACTTCGTAACGCAAAATAATTTTATTCCCAACCCTCAAATTAAAACCTGTTCTATAATCTGAGTCCCAACCCTCTTTCAATACTTTTTGCACAGATTGCTAGTTTTGCGTTAAGCTACTATTTGGTAGTTGATACAAAATTTTCTAATAAGATGTATATTTTTGGTCCACATTGAATAAATAAATGAACTGGTTGAGCAGGGCTGTAGAACAGCGATATGACCTTTATTTTGTTTTAGAAGATTTTATTAAGTCACTTATTTTGTTGGTATATTTAAAATGGAAGATTTTTTATTAAACATCTTGGCAACATAGTACCAGTACGTCATGTAAACCAATGTAAACGCATCTTCTATTGTTGTATTTTGTTGTTATAACTGAAAAAAGTTGCGAATTATAGCTTTCTTTCCCGAAAACTATAATGAAAGTACTGTCTGAATGTATTTGAAGCTTACACAGTGTAAAATAAGAGGTGTTTTTTTTCTAATCCATCATGGATCTTCAAACCTCGCATTTGGCCGCAGCATTGATGTCTGGCCCTACATTACCTATGTATAATAACACGTCTGCTGAAGCCCCAGCGACGATAATTTCACCACCTATTATTCCTAATGAAGAAGTTAAAAGCGAGAAACTTAGCGAACCACCAAAAGAGCCTCCTGAAGAGGAAAAAGAAGAAGTAGCAAGTGGAGAGGACTTTTCTGATGAAGTAGGAATACATTTTTTTCTATTTACTGATAATAGCATGCTCGAATTTTATTATACAATACAATAATGCATACGCAAAACAACAAAGTACAATAAATAAAGCTTCTATTCTAGTAGATAATCAATAACAAAATATTCTCTATTTCTGTAAAAGCTGTTTCGAAAATCCTTTTGGAACAGCAGAAGTCATGAAATTTTTATACCTATTTTCACAAAGCTTAGACCTCTTTACTACTATGGCTGGAAATACTACATTTTATCCTTTTCAGGAGATGGAAACCCAATCAGGCAGTAAATCAATGCCGGGCAGAGGTGTCACTTTACAGATGCTTTTGGAAGAAAAAATGCTTGAGCCAGGGAATGCAGCTATGACAATTGAGTATTTAGTTAGTATCAATTATTATTCCATTTATTCATGATATATACATATTTTTACATTTTTAAATATTATTCTATAAAAAAATAAAATGAAATAAAATAAAATAAATTATTACCATGCACAATAAACCAAATGGGATTCTAAGTGCTGAAAAGGGAGTCCCTACCACTAGTATCAATTATTTTATTGCTTTTCTGAATAAATATAATATTTTGAACCTTGGAGCAACATTACATGCCCATGTAATCCATATTTATATAGGCTGCATTATGAAACCTGCTTTTTTATTTATAAAATTGCTAGCAGCAATGTAAATAAATACAAATGTTTTGATTAATTAATCAATAATACTACACCTTAAATTATTATTTTAGTTTAATTATTCCACCTGATAAAATAATCAAACAAAGCAAAATTTATATTGTCAACTTTTAGAATGCACCCTCATAAACAGAGAGTGTTATAATTTAAAATGTTTACTTTCCTTTCAATCTTTATATTCTTATATAATTCAGTGGTAGGACCTGTTTATTGAACTGTCATTTATATTGAAATCTACTATGTTTATTCTAGGGCCAAAAGTTTGTTGGAGATTTGCAAGCAGATGGGAAAATAAAGTCCCATGAGACTGAAACTATATTTTGTTCCCCGTCTGCTTGGGCAATACATTGCAAGCGCATAATTAACCCCGACAAGAGATCTGGGTGTGGTTGGGCTTCTGTCAAATATAGAGGAAAGAAATTAGATACTATTAAAGCAACCTATCTTCGCAAGAAGCAGCTGCAAAGAGAAAATATGCATTCTGATGGTAAGATACTTGGTTTAAAAAATAATGGAAAAGGTTATGATTCTTTTTTCTGGTTTAATATTGGTTGACTCATAAAATGTTATTGTTAAAATTACAGAGGAGATAGAAATGGAAGTAGAAACTCCTCCAGAGCCACCACCACAAAGGATTGTTATGAAACACAACACAGTGCCAAACAGAATGATGCAGCAGTCAGTATATAAAAACATATTTCCTAGCTTTAGTGTGTGTGTTTAGTCTCAACAAACTTGGAGCAAAAGACATTGAGTATTGTAAAAAAAAAGATTATTTGATTATCTTGTATTGTTTCCACATTTTTTCCGCAACTCCACAACCAGCGCGTATTTTGCGTACGGGTATTACTTGATTACCTTATTGGTGTACTGGTAAGCAGTCACAAGCATGATGCGCTGAACATTATGTGCTGGGTTCAATCCCCAGGTCCGGCAAATGTTATTGGATCTGACAATTCCATTTTTTTGCCTTGAAACATATCTGGTGAAATAATGCCATCTTTGCCCACCTCTTCAGGTAACACAAGTGTGTTGTTTTGTTAAAACAACAAGAAGACTGGCTCTATGTTTATTGTTTCTAATGCACCTAGATTACCTTTTACGGATTTCTATAAAAAAAATAAAGAAATTCTTTTTCTTATTTCAGTGATGCCAACATGTTGATAGAAGCTGTATCATTCTCATCAGCTGGGAAAGTGCAACCGTTCTTGGTGTCAGTCAGTTCAAATGCTAATCTGGTACTTGATATCCATTGTCACTTGAAAAAGGAAGAGGTTTATGGATATTTAGCTGGCACTTGGGATTTGAACAGTCACAGTATGTAAAATTTTATTTTAAGCATAAATCTTAGTATGGAGCTTTAATAGGGGTAGCTTAGACCTAAGAGGGATCTGGGAAACTTAGGTCTTAGACCTCGCTTAGCTTATCCATTATGATTTTCACTGACAATCAAATCCTCCTCCATTACCACAAGAGCCTGAACTGAACAAAGGAAGTTTTTTTTTAATTTTCGACTTTATTTAATTATCAGAAATATTGTTATTTTATTATCAGTTAAAACGAACTTCTGCCAGGTTATTGCCTGCCGTAAGAGACCTTTATATTCCCTTCATATTATGATGGATTATTAAATTACTTTGTATGTTCCAGATGTCATGATAACCCACACATTCCCATGCCTAATCAGTAAGAATGACAAAAGACCAAGAGTTCTAGTGGAATTAGAGATTCAAATGGAAATAGAAAAACTGGGACTAACACTTCTGGGCTGGTATCACTCTCATCCAACGAATCCTGCCATGCCAAGTCTTAGGGATTGTGACAACCAGTTGGAATATCAAATTAAAATGCGCGGACCCAGTGAAATATCTTATATACCTTGTATTGGAGTCATTTGCTGTAAGTTTAACATTTTTCAAATATAATTATTGTTTTATTTTGTTATAGTTTTTCTCAAATATGCTTTTTTATGTTTCAGCCCCCTATAACCCCGAGAGTCCTGTCTTGGAATCGTCACTTACTTTCTTCTGGGTCATGCCTCCACCAGAGCAGAGGCCTACAGAATATCCTCGACCATTGCTCCTTCAGTACAACATGGTCCATGATAGCCACCTATCAACACATGCCATGGAACAAATAAGAAAAAGCATCAAGTACTATTTTGCATTCTCTGACGACACATTTGTAGATTTTAAAGACAGTTTTAGGTCTGACGTCACATATTTGGACAAACTGAAATGCACCTTAACTGCTAAATTTCCGAGAGAGCAGAGTGATGGACTGCTGTGGCATTTCATTAGAGACGAGTTAGGTTGCTCATCTGAACAGGACGATAAATTGGATCTCGATGCTTTATTAGCAGTTCCTCAACCAATACCTGTGTCAAAGCCAAGTCAGGCGACTTCTGTCCCCAATTTCCCTTCAGTCAGTACGCTGCAACAGATGGTAAGCCGGCCGGCAGGCGTGCCTCCTATAAATGTATCGTCGAGCATTGGATCGGGCTCGCCTCATAAATTCGAAGCACCTCAACTGAACATTCCAGTACCAACATCTTCTAAATCGTCATCAAAATCTGCTACCCCTACGCTGCCGTCGTCTTATCCTACAGGATTAGATATGCTGACGAGCATGGCTCTCGGATTGGGTACACCCAACATGCCTCTACCTATGGGTGCTTCTAGTTTGGAAAGTTTAGCTGCTGCAAACAGTATGCTGACTGGTCTCACTCCAGGCATGTCTTCAAGTCTAGCGGCTAGTTTATCGGGTAGCAAACTTCCAGATCCGCCATCGTACGCTGCATCTCTGCAAAACTTGACGAGCAGTATCGGAAGCTACGACAAGACGCCCAGCAGCACCGCGACGAGCACCAGCACCGCCACGGGCACTATCCCCGCCAGTCTAGCCTCCAATCTCATGATGAGTTCTGCAGACATTGCCAATGCTTTATTCTCAGCTAGTAAATACTCCAGTGCAGGCATTTTGGGAATACCAGATCCTATGTCTAAATCGACGTTAGCTGCAAATAATATGTTCTTATCTCCATCATTAATGAAAATGCAAGAATCTCTCTTGAAACCACTTTCGACAAGTAGTCCTATTTCCACTAAAGCTGGTTTAGATCAGAGTATGCTGATGAAATCTCCACATGACTTATTAAAAGGTAATAAAGATTACTTGCCGCCAGATTTTGGTAGTATTGGAAAAGGGAAATCGGATTCTCTTGATGGTATGAAGTTAAATGAAACAAGTACTTCGTCGAAAATAGAAACAGCCAAGCCTGATAGTATGGAGGTGCAAGCTACTGACTTTAGTATGCCCTCGAGAGTTGGTGGGGAGTCATTTTTGAATCAGATGTTAGAGTTAACTAAAAAGACCACAATGCCTGACTACTTATCGGATTACAATCAACCTCTAAAGTTAACGAAGGCGGAAGATCTATCGACGTCTGTGCCTCCCTCCAGCCATCCTTACATGAGTTCTTCAAGTATCGTGGACACTATAGCACAAGTGGCGATGGGAAACTTTTCTAAGCATGACGAACCTAAGGACTATGCGAAGGAGACAGATTATAGTACTAGTAAAGTCAGTTCTTTACCTGGTGGTAATGATAACGAGAACTGATAAACTTTCTAATGTATTCAATTTTACTCAAACTACTACTACACTAACAAAAGCAATTGAAGTAACTAGAACTTATCAAATAAACCAGTATGAAGTAGCAGATTAACTGTGTTAGATGTGCATGAGATATTAATCTCTACATTTTTGAAATATTAAATATCCAGACCTGTAGTTTTATCATGATGACATTCTTGAAGTAATTGCGTGGTAGGTACCTTTGTTTGGATTTTATTTAATTAGCCAGGTTACTTTTATTTTTAACAGTATTCCTTATTAAAATATTTGAAGTCTGATGGTAACTATAGAGAAATAAGATCATATTGTCGCTTTGTGGTGATATGGCATTTTATGTGCTAATAGTTTGGTTCTGTACTAACTATGTAGTCATTTGTTAGAAGTAACTATGGAGCCTAATACAAACTGCGTTACAAAATATTCGAGCTCACACATTCCATTTCTCAGCATTTAATTTCGGAAACAAATTAATGAAATGTAATATTTAAATCGTCATAATTATGCGTTTCATTGCACCAGTTCAACGCTCTTCGTCGCTCAAAATTAGTTTTTATGTGAATTCATTTCATGTTGCATTGCATTAATTTTGACAGCTCATATTTTCAACGTTTGTTTCATTAGTCTCGGTGTGTGATGAATATGAAGCAACCTGTTTCAATAAATTAAATCATTTCAACATGAAAATTGTACCAAAAAGGAAGAAAGCAAGAAGTACTCGAATGTTTTGCAACACAGTGTATTTATTATCTTTAAGAAAGTTAAATGAAAGTAGTGTTGTGATTAATCGTCATTCTCGAATTTTTTGTCGTTTGTATTTAAGAGTATAAATGCTAATGTATTATTAGACTTAGGTTCTCTTTATTTTTAATATTTTGTACCTAATAATTACAATATTTATTTAATATTAAGATAATAAACTTTTGATTGTGACGCATCTAATATTATTTCCTTTGGACCTAGTACAAGTACATAGATTATTTTAATCATTGATTTCTTATCACTTCTGAATTTGTGCAAATTGCACGATTGCAAGCTAAAATACAACAATAAGAGTTCTTGTTGTAAATGTAAGTGTTGGCTCTTGATGTGGACAGTTTCTGTAGCGATGGATCATCCATTGATGCATGTACTTTGCCAATACAGGAACACGTTATACCCACTTCAGTTCCCACCTAGTTTTAAATTCAATATTATTGCGTACGCTTTAGTGCAGGCACTCAAAATTGTTGTGTAAAACATAGCGATGACTTCAGATAGGCGTCATTGGTAAAAAATGTAAAGGATGATCGTATAATTTGATAATTTAAATCAAAGCGCTATTGATCTACGATTTTCGATAATGTTCCTAATCAACCGCGATATCGTAATGACGGTCGTTTGATATGAGGATTATGTTTAAACGGGCCAGTACGGCTCAGTGGTGTTTACCATATCCTCATTCACGTTGGCAAGTTTCCGGTGATAATACAAATATTCTATTATTGTTTATGAAAAAACATTTGTTATTTGTGTTGTGATAGAGCTGTTGCTCTGATAGTGGAAATTTGTGATGGTGAATATGTGGTAAAAATATTGTTAATTTGTTAGAGGTGAGATTGTTTTCCTTATTTTTGACAGTGCCTTTGCCTTCAGAATTTACCTGCTCTCTCCATATCTAGCACAGCTACGGTAGGTACCTACGTGTTAATACGAGGTAAAATGTTCAATTCCTCTTCACCTGTTGTCTTATATATACTTACCAGTTCAGTCGACCCACTGCAGGGCATAGACCTCTCCAATGGCACAATGCGTCTAGGCCAGGTAGCGTTTGCCGATTCTCGATTTCCACACAAGAATATGTTTTCTTACGTTTGTAATCGTTTTTACGGTTAATCAGTTCTTTTGTTCTAGCCGACACACAATGTGTGCCTAAGTATCAATCCGTACTGCATAATTATCAAAGTAATAATACCTACGTAGAGTTTTTGAATAATACCATGTGTTCCAGATAAATATCGAATGGCGACGAAGCCCAAGACTCCTGGATTCACAGGTTTGGGAGACGACAGCGAAGAGGAGTCGGAGTATACTCCGCTGTATGATGACATCGACGATTTAGGGTAAAATTATTGCATGATTCTGTAAAAGTTTAGAGACACTTGGAAGTACTTATTCATTTACGCCGCCGTTAAGTCTGTGCTGTCTCTGTCACTTAAAAGTGTATTTAACAGATTAACACACTTCGAAGAACAACTTGAAATTTAAGTGGTCTTTGAGTAGGTGTCCAAGGAGGGATTTTTGGTATGGTCAACTTTGGTGAAGACTGCACCCTTGGTGAAGGTATTTCAGAGTGTTAGCTAATAGCATATTTTTCTCGTTCTTCTAGTTATCCAATGCACTAAATTGTAATACTTAATTTAGTTAAGTACCTACATGTTCTGTATGGTGCTAAAGACAATGAAAGTTATGATGACTTTCAAGCCAACATTGAAGTCATGAGTAAATTCCTTTTGGATTTAATAACCAAGTGGTTAAAATGCAAATTGCACAGGTGAATTCTAATGACAACGCGGCTATTACTTACCTATAAGACCTTATTAAACAAAGGATCAGTGTGCTTATGCCGAGGGTTTTTAACATACTCACTTGTGATAACGTAAACAATCTTCAAAATGTATTAACGTTTACGTTAACGCGATTGAGCGTGAATAAAAACTCGCACTCAGGCCTCACATATACCTACGAAAGTGCTCCATGCTGACATTTTTCAAATTAGCTGTAACCTGCAGCTTTTGAAATCTTGAATTTCGTCTGAATGCAGAGATTAACAGTGATAACATATAAACTATTTCCTCAGACAAAGAACAGCTCAGGAGACGAAAGGATGGAATCTGTTTCGGGAGCTTCCCGTGAAGAAGGAGAGTGGATCTATGGAATCCACGGCCTGCATAGACGCAAGTGTGAAAGTCCTTAAATTTCTGTCGTATATCGTCATATTTACCGTAGTGCTTGGATCCGCTGTGGTATCTAAAGGGACTCTACTTTTCATCACATCACAACTGAAAAAGGGCAAACAAATAACTCATTGTAACAGAGCTTTAGGTAAGTGTTGTAACATCTAATCTTTAACTTATTCGTGGGTTCGTTGGAGTCTTTTCGTCACTAATTCTTTTGTATTTCGTATCACCAGCCCACGATAAGCAGTTCATAACAGTCCACTCGCTGGAAGAACGAGTAACATGGCTGTGGGCAGCCTTCATCGCATTCAGTATACCAGAGCTGGGCATATTCTTAAGATCACTCCGAATATGTTTCTTCAAGACCGCTGGGAAGCCCACGTTTGGACAGTTTTTGCTGGTAAGACACTAAAAGCTTAGTAGTAATAAATTATTGTTTCTTCATTGCGAATCTCGTGGCTGATAGAGAGATCTCATAACTCTTATTGAGACAAAAGAAAACCGAGACAAACAGCAGGAATAAGCATCATCGTTTATTTAACGCTAACAAAATAAGGTAATTCCCCGTACTCCAGGAGATTAATAAATCCCTCGACAAGATTAGTAGCAACTATTTAAATTCTTAATCCCCCAAACAGACTGTGTCCAATTTAGTCAATAAACAATTGGCATTCTTTAAAAAAAAAAATAGATAAGATAATTTTCGCCACCAATTAAATTAGTTTTATTTCTATCTCAAAACACTCAAGTCGATCTTAATCTTATCTAAAACAACAACGTAAATGACATACACGTAGTTATCATTACCATCTCTATTTTGTCATGCTACCCTGGGCCACGTGCGTCAGTAGTACGGTTCTATCAGCTTGCTGACAGCTGAGGATTTTGCCGATAAATACCTACATTAATTCTCTGGTAGTATGTCGTAGTGACCCTGTCATGGGTTAAAATCCGGGAAAGTACCAATGTGACATTTTCAAATTCACTTGTAGTTTCCAAGTCTATCTTGGACATCGCTGACAATGGTGAAGGAAAACATCATGAGGAAACCTGGACTTTAATATAAGTCTAAAATCGCCAACCCGCATTGAGCAATGCTCGTGCCTTCCACATACGAGAAGAAAGCCGTCGATGGAGGGCAATGCCTCCTTGGCCTACCTACACTCGCTATGGTCAATCTATAGCTTGATGTGTTGATACCTGGTGCGCTTCCTTACCAGACCGCGTAGGTACCCGAAGGATAATGGCACGATTTGCTCCGGTCTCACGGGTGCCATACTATACGTACATACCTCAACCGCAGCATCGTTCCTTCGGGAATTGCTGTGTCCCTTCATCCATTGAATGGTTACCTTATTGTAA
The DNA here is from genome assembly GCA_964057195.1 of Orthosia cruda. Classification (NCBI taxonomy): domain Eukaryota; kingdom Metazoa; phylum Arthropoda; class Insecta; order Lepidoptera; family Noctuidae; genus Orthosia; species Orthosia cruda. Next base: position 536,748 of record OZ059849.1, read on the forward strand.
TAATGACCTTGTTCAAGTGCTGGTGACACTCGTTTAACAGCCCGGAATTAACCATGTGGCTGTTTATTGCTTGCAGCACGATGCTGTACGAAAGTATGCGTATAGGGAAATCCTTTACCTCCGCTGTGCTTATATGCGGTAGGTAGTGAATTTGCGCTACCACACTTTGAGTGGCGACTCTATTTGCGGTTATGAAAAAAAGTATCTAATTAAGAACTAACACGCATTTTTATGAGATATCAAACGATTTTATTACTAACGCTAAAAATTGTTTCAGTCCTTAATAATAGAAACCCTGCACACAATCGGCATTGCATTACTCGTGCTGCTTATTTTGCCGGAGCTAGATGTCGTGAAAGGGACGATGTTGATGAACGCGATGTGCTTCGTGCCAGGAATCCTGAACGCCCTATCTAGAGACAGCACAGAGCCTCGATACATTTTCAAAATAATCTTAGATGTACTCGCTGTTTCTGCCCAAGCTACTGCATTTGTTGTTTGGCCCCTTCTTAAGGGCGAAGATGTTTTGTGGACCATTCCGGTAGCATGCGTGTTTGTTTCTCTCGGCTGGTGGGAAAACTTCGTAGGAACCTCTGCAAAACAATGGTCAGGTAAACAATGCGTCATTTTAATTTTTTATTGATATTTTACTTGTGAGCATGGATAATATATACTGTCACTTTTACTATCGGAGAACTCGATTTTAACTAAACGTTAAAATCTTAAGCTCATTTATATGCGGAAACTTAACCATATCACTTGATATAGATGTTCTATCTCACGAAGGCGGGTTACGTGACTTATAAGATGTCGAAATAAGAGTCATTTTGTTACGATTTATCCGCCTTCGTGAGATAGAATAATTATACTTATTTCACTACAGCTTAACACAAATTTGAATACCTACACTTTTATCTTACAGTCCTACAACCTTTGCAAGATCTTCGCGACGGTCTCAAAAGGGGTCGTTATTATACGCAGAGAGTGGTTTCAATATGGAAGATCTTCATATTCATGTGCAGTATATTGTTATCTTTATACATCCAGAATGACGACCCACTCGCTTTCTTCACGAAATTTAGCAGTGGTTTTGGCGAACGACTTTACATCGCCCAGGAGGTAAGGAGTTATGTAGTTTTCGCTATCTTAATGTGCACACCATACTCATATTTGTTGCATTCTTCATTTAATGGTCTTATTACAGGTTCAAGCAGTTCAGGATGATTTCCTAGGTTTCATGGGTTACGCAGTGAGGGGAGTACCCTTGGAAATACCAACGGCATGGGCTACTCCTCTCTGGGTGGTACTCATCCAGGTCTTGGCCGCATACGTCTGCTTTGCTGCCAGTAAAACTGCCTGCAAGATCCTCATTCAGAACTTCAGCTTCACATTTGCATTAAGCCTTGTTGGACCAGTCACTGTTAACTTGCTGATTGTTTTATGCGGATTGAGGAATGCGGACCCGTGTGCATTTTATCGAACTATACCTGACTATTTGTTCTTCGAGATTCCACAGGGTAAGTGAGTAGTTCGAACACATTTCACAATTATGTTTAATAGTTAGTAAGTATGTATATTACTAGCTCAGATAATATAATACCAGCATACAGATGCCACATCCCATACAAAGAAACCGTGCCGGCGTAACTAGCGTTTTTCGTCTGATTATCTGATTATTTTTTGTACATCGATTGCGTTTGGTTCCGTTCCACGGTGATAGACAGATGGTGTTAGCAGCGACTTGCAAGTAAAAGGGTTTACTTGGTTCGTGAATACTTTTACTTTAAATACAGTGACGATTTGTTTTATAGTATTTTTATGCACTTTTTTACAGTTTAATTAGGTTTCATTGCACCAAAATGTGTGACAATACAAATTTAAACAATCGAGTGGAATGCCTCAGAAATTTAAAAACGCGCCATCTATTGGCATCAATTTTAAATGATCCTTTCGAATAATCTTTGAAATGTGAATTAAGAGCCCAATATTCCATAATTTTGTGCTTAGGTAGTGTGTAGGAGTTGATTAAACAAGAACATATAATTTTTATGTTCAATTCCAGAAAATGTTAATTTTACACACAATTTAATAACAAATCGGTGCACATCGCGCCATCTAGTGAGATTTATTTGATCCAAATTATCTTTCTTAGCGCTTGGACCCCGTGCTACCAGATACTCGTTGGAGACTGGGAACCATCCATTTTTATAAAATTGTGGTGGTTTTGCTGATCGATATATATTTTTTATTTTTTAACAGTTTACTTCCTGAACCAGTTCATAGTGGAGCAGATGTCCTGGATATGGTTGCTGTGGCTGGTCTCGCAGGCCTGGGTGACTGCTCACACGTGGAAGCCGCGCTGTGAGCGCCTGGCGGCCACCGACAAGCTGTTCTCCAAGCCGTGGTACAACAGCGCCATCATCGACCAGTCCATGCTCCTCAACAGAACTAAGGACGATGACCATGATGTATCGTTAGAGGTGATGGTTTTACTTTGATCACCATACATACAAGTGTATTGGTGACTGAATTTATAAGCCTCGTTTCTTACTTTTATTTTAGGATCTCAAAGATTTGAATGGAGATGACGCGTCTTCGGTTAGCGATGATAAAGGATCAAAAAAAGACATCAAACCATCTGACACTATTACAAGGTAAAATTTTCGAGACAGTAAGGGTTCACTGAATTATAACACGGATATGCTAACGATTACATTTAATCTTTTTCTTTTACGTAACCTAGGATCTACGTGTGTGCAACAATGTGGCATGAAACAAAAGAAGAAATGATTGAGTTCTTGAAATCCATTTTCCGTATGGACGAAGACCAAAGCGCGCGCCGCGTTGCGCAGAAATATTTGGGAATAGTTGATCCTGACTACTATGAACTGGAAGGTATGTAGCGAACTAAACCATCCAATCGGCATCAATTTACCCAAAAAGAGCATCATCGTTTTGCTTTAGTTGGGCAAAACATATGCCATAGTATTTGTATTATAAATTGACGCAGAAATTGGTCTATCATATTCCTATTGTCACAGTACACATTTTCATGGATGACGCGTTTGAAGTATCGGATCACAGCGCAGAAGACTCGCAGGTGAATCGCTTCGTGACGTGCCTCGTGGAGACCATCGACGAGGCTGCGTCAGAGGTCCATCTCACAAACGTAAGACTAAGACCGCCCAAGAAATATCCTGCTCCGTACGGCGGTCGCCTAGTATGGACACTACCAGGAAAAAACAAACTGATAGTCCACCTCAAAGACAAGTCCAAAATCAGACACAGGAAAAGATGGTCTCAGGTAAGCTACTGAATTTCGCGTGTTATTGTTCTTGGAAATTTTAATTACTCATAAATTCTTAGGATATGATAAGTTATCGTGATAATGTAATTTTTGTTTGTATGTGTTTCGGCTTCAGATATTTTTGTAAATTATTTCCTCTGTGAGTGATTATAAAGTTATCGGTAATCTTAGATCCGGGAAGATTACGAATGAAATGGGTGATGGTGGTTGTAAATGAATAGAAGCTAATTAGTTTTCAATTAACCTTCGCATATACATAGTATTAAACAAAGTAGCCCGCCGCCACGCCGCATCTGTATGCGATAAACTCAAAAACTACTGAACGGATTTTCATGACGAGCCAATACCAATAGAAAAAAGGAGGAAAGTTTTGGTGTATAATATGTCACGCGTGAAGCTGGGGCGGGTGGCTAGTAATATATAAAAATAAAAACCGGCCAAGTGCGAGTCGAACTCGCGCACGTAAGGTTCCGTACCGTTATCGCAAAAAAACGGCAAAAAAATCACGTTTGTTGTATGGGAGCCCCACTTAAATGTTTATTTTATTCTGTTTTTAGTATTTGTTGTTACAGCGGCAACAGAAATACATTATCTGTGAAAATTTCAACTGCCTAGCTATCACGGTTCATGAGATACAGCCTGGTGACAGACGGACAGACTGACGGACCGCGGAGTCTTAGTAATAGGGTCCCGTTTTTACCCTTTGGCTACGGACCTAAAAAAGAGCACTCAAGTTTTCTACAAAGACCCGAAATCATTGTAGACTTCATTTAGGTTTAATTTTAAAATTTCACAATGGCTACTATTTATGCAATGTCGCTTTGTGTTAGTTTGGGGAACTCCTCAGAATTTATGATATTTTAATGACTTAATGGGTATCAGTATCTTATCAATGCTGATTGATGGATGGAACTATTCGGTTTTGATTGATTGTCTAGCTCTACCTAGTACGAACAATGAATCGGTACACTAGATCAAGGTTCATTGTCCGGTTTAGATGGCTTTGTTTTGAGTAGCATTAGAACTGCAACATCGATGTGTGGTGATAACGACCTTGTTGGTTGATCATCAAGCCTAAGTACTTGCTCGTGTACAGGTGATGTACATGTACTACTTCCTGGGTCACCGTCTGATGGACCTGCCGATCTCCGTGGACCGCAAGGAGGTGATCGCGGAAAACACCTACCTGTTGGCTCTGGACGGTGACATCGACTTCAAGCCCATTGCTGTCACGCTACTGATCGATTTGATGAAGAAGGATAAGAATTTAGGGGCGGCGTGTGGACGTATCCATCCTGTGGGCTCCGGTACGTGTTCCTAGCACATGTTTCGATATATTTGAAATAATCATTATGCAAAAACTTCATTGCATTTTATGAGATACTCTTCCGCATAAAATTTTGCGATAACTTGACTTGTAAGTACTCTTGACTGCCTCTCGGAATTTTTAAGGGCTCAATTTAAGTTCTCGAGTTCAAAAAATTTTACGAATATTTTTATGAACTTAATTTCACATCATTATTAATTATCTATGATCTTGAGGAGATGCTGATATTGTACCTAATAATGGCGTATCAAATGATTTCACACTTGAGTATTTCGTCGTTTATAAATATGGGCCTTAGGTTTTGATCTCCACAGCACGCTTATTTATCGTACTTTGGCTGGTCTTTTCTCCTGTTCTTATAAACCTGAATGTTCTAGGCTTCATGGCGTGGTATCAAATGTTCGAGTACGCTATCGGTCATTGGCTGCAAAAGGCGACTGAGCACATGATTGGCTGCGTACTCTGTAGCCCCGGATGCTTCTCCCTCTTCAGAGGAAAGGCTTTGATGGACGACAACGTCATGAAGAAATACACACTGACTTCGCACGAGGCACGGCATTATGTGCAATACGATCAAGGTATGATGCAGTGTCACCTTGGTTGCTTTCTCTCAATCTTACAAAGTACATGAAGGCCGCGATATTTTGGTCGAATTAGTACAAATAGAAAACGTGAAAGCGGTCTTGAAGGTTTATCTAACTTTATTAAATTGACAGTTTTTTTTCATGTACTTTTATACCTATATTACTTTAATCAGTCGATCTGCAGTGAAGAGTTAGGGTCTTCTATGATTCTGATTAAAAATCAATCCGCATAGCATTTTCCCAACTATGTTGGGGTCGGTTGCCAGTCTAACCGGATTCAGCTGAGTACCAGTGTTAACATGGAGCGACTGCCTATCTGACCTCCACAACCCAGTAACTGGGTAATACGGTACCCCTTGGCTAGACTGGTGTCAGATCTCAAGCTTCTGACTACTCGTGACGACTGTCAAAGATGTTCAAATGCCAGCCGGGACCAACGGCTTAACGTGCGCACCGAGGCACGGAGGCAACTCGGTATGTGGAAATGATCACCCATCCACGGACCGACCTCGTCAAGTGTTGCTGATTAAAACTGACCATAATTTGGTGCTTCTTATACTCTGCTAGTTTTTCTAGGCTATTTTTCTCAGATGCTATGTTAATAAGCATCCCATGACAAGAATATACTGGCATATTATTGGAACTCCACGCAGGCGAGGATCGCTGGCTGTGCACACTGCTGCTGCAGCGCGGCTACCGCGTGGAGTACTCGGCGGCGTCGGACGCGTACACGCACTGTCCCGAACATTTTATAGGCTATGTTTATGTATGAACTCCACGCAGGCGAGGATCGCTGGCTGTGCACACTGCTGCTGCAGCGCGGCTACCGCGTGGAGTACTCGGCGGCGTCGGACGCGTACACGCACTGTCCCGAACATTTTATAGGCTATGTTTATGTATGAACTCCACGCAGGCGAGGATCGCTGGCTGTGCACACTGCTGCTGCAGCGCGGCTACCGCGTGGAGTACTCGGCGGCGTCGGACGCGTACACGCACTGTCCCGAACATTTTATAGGCTATGTTTATGTATGAACTCCACGCAGGCGAGGATCGCTGGCTGTGCACACTGCTGCTGCAGCGCGGCTACCGCGTGGAGTACTCGGCGGCGTCGGACGCGTACACGCACTGTCCCGAACATTTTATAGGCTATGTTTATGTATGAACTCCACGCAGGCGAGGATCGCTGGCTGTGCACACTGCTGCTGCAGCGCGGCTCCCGCGTGGAGTACTCGGCGGCGTCGGACGCGTACACGCACTGTCCCGAACATTTTATAGGCTATGTTTATGTATGAACTCCACGCAGGCGAGGATCGCTGGCTGTGCACACTGCTGCTGCAGCACGGCTACCGCGTGGAGTACTCGGCGGCGTCGGACGCGTACACGCACTGTCCCGAACATTTTATAGGCTATGTTTATGTATGAACTCCACGCAGGCGAGGATCGCTGGCTGTGCACACTGCTGCTGCAGCGCGGCTACCGCGTGGAGTACTCGGCGGCGTCGGACGCGTACACGCACTGTCCCGAACATTTTATAGGCTATGTTTATGTATGAACTCCACGCAGGCGAGGATCGCTGGCTGTGCACACTGCTGCTGCAGCGCGGCTACCGCGTGGAGTACTCGGCGGCGTCGGACGCGTACACGCACTGTCCCGAACATTTTATAGGCTATGTTTATGTATGAACTCCACGCAGGCGAGGATCGCTGGCTGTGCACACTGCTGCTGCAGCGCGGCTACCGCGTGGAGTACTCGGCGGCGTCGGACGCGTACACGCACTGTCCCGAACATTTTATAGGCTATGTTTATGTATGAACTCCACGCAGGCGAGGATCGCTGGCTGTGCACACTGCTGCTGCAGCGCGGCTACCGCGTGGAGTACTCGGCGGCGTCGGACGCGTACATGCACTGTCCCGAACATTTTATAGGCTATGTTTATGTATGAACTCCACGCAGGCGAGGATCGCTGGCTGTGCACACTGCTGCTGCAGCGCGGCTACCGCGTGGAGTACTCGGCGGCGTCGGACGCGTACACGCACTGTCCCGAACATTTTATAGGCTATGTTTATGTATGAACTCCACGCAGGCGAGGATCGCTGGCTGTGCACACTGCTGCTGCAGCGCGGCTACCGCGTGGAGTACTCGGCGGCGTCGGACGCGTACACGCACTGTCCCGAACATTTTATAGGCTATGTTTATGTATGAACACCACGCAGGCGAGGATCGCTGGCTGTGCACACTGCTGCTGCAGCGCGGCTACCGCGTGGAGTACTCGGCGGCGTCGGACGCGTACACGCACTGTCCCGAACATTTTATAGGCTATGTTTATGTATGAACTCCACGCAGGCGAGGATCGCTGGCTGTGCACACTGCTGCTGCAGCGCGGCTACCGCGTGGAGTACTCGGCGGCGTCGGACGCGTACACGCACTGTCCCGAACATTTTATAGGCTATGTTTATGTATGAACTCCACGCAGGCGAGGATCGCTGGCTGTGCACACTGCTGCTGCAGCGCGGCTACCGCGTGGAGTACTCGGCGGCGTCGGACGCGTACACGCACTGTCCCGAACATTTTATAGGCTATGTTTATGTATGAACTCCACGCAGGCGAGGATCGCTGGCTGTGCACACTGCTGCTGCAGCGCGGCTACCGCGTGGAGTACTCGGCGGCGTCGGACGCGTACACGCACTGTCCCGAACATTTTATAGGCTATGTTTATGTATGAACTCCACGCAGGCGAGGATCGCTGGCTGTGCACACTGCTGCTGCAGCGCGGCTACCGCGTGGAGTACTCGGCGGCGTCGGACGCGTACACGCACTGTCCCGAACATTTTATAGGCTATGTTTATGTATGAACTCCACGCAGGCGAGGATCGCTGGCTGTGCACACTGCTGCTGCAGCGCGGCTACCGCGTGGAGTACTCGGCGGCGTCGGACGCGTACACGCACTGTCCCGAACATTTTATAGGCTATGTTTATGTATGAACTCCACGCAGGCGAGGATCGCTGGCTGTGCACACTGCTGCTGCAGCGCGGCTACCGCGTGGAGTACTCGGCGGCGTCGGACGCGTACACGCACTGTCCCGAACATTTTATAGGCTATGTTTATGTATGAACTCCACGCAGGCGAGGATCGCTGGCTGTGCACACTGCTGCTGCAGCGCGGCTACCGCGTGGAGTACTCGGCGGCGTCGGACGCGTACACGCACTGTCCCGAACATTTTATAGGCTATGTTTATGTATGAACTCCACGCAGGCGAGGATCGCTGGCTGTGCACACTGCTGCTGCAGCGCGGCTACCGCGTGGAGTACTCGGCGGCGTCGGACGCGTACACGCACTGTCCCGAACATTTTATAGGCTATGTTTATGTATGAACTCCACGCAGGCGAGGATCGCTGGCTGTGCACACTGCTGCTGCAGCGCGGCTACCGCGTGGAGTACTCGGCGGCGTCGGACGCGTACACGCACTGTCCCGAACATTTTATAGGCTATGTTTATGTATGAACTCCACGCAGGCGAGGATCGCTGGCTGTGCACACTGCTGCTGCAGCGCGGCTACCGCGTGGAGTACTCGGCGGCGTCGGACGCGTACACGCACTGTCCCGAACATTTCGACGAATTCTTCAACCAGCGCAGACGATGGGTGCCCTCCACTATGGCCAATATCTTCGACTTGCTAGCAGACTCCAAACGGACTGTCAGCATTAATGACAATATTTCCACGCTGTATATTTGGTATCAGGTTTGTATTTGATTTTTTGTATATTAATTATTAGAATTAGATTAAATCCTAACTTATCTCTGATTAGTATAAATAAAATAGTTTCATAGAAATATTAACTGTTTGCCGTAGTCTGCATTTAAATTTAGCATTTGAAAGAACAGCTGTTCGCTTTTACTTATAAATTTAGACATAATTTGCTTTACAAACGGTTCATATTCGTATGAAAGGTAACTAACATAGCAAATCAAAGTATATAGTTCTCGCCCATAGCGCTCTGTTTCATGGATTTTGACGTTGTTTTCACAATCATATAGAGGTTGATTTAAGATAATAATAATTTTCAGGGTCTGTTGATGTTCGGTTCCGTGCTGGGTCCAGGAACAATCTTCTTGATGATGGTGGGTGCTCTGAACGCCATCACTCAGATCAGCAACATGGATGCTATGTTTCTCAACTTGGTGCCCATCGTCATCTTTATCATCGTCTGTATGACTTGCAAGTCCGAAATCCAGGTAAGAATGCCTTATTACTTAATAAAAAATGGTTAACTCAAATATTTGTTCCGAGTTTGATTTTATATATTATGCGTCTGAGATTTCAGTCTAAAGGCACTTCCTCACTGAGAGCATTCACGTGTAATGAGCATTTGACGTCGAATATTCAAGTTGTGTGGATGTTGAGCCCAGCGTTACAAAGCTTACACGCAAGTGCGAACTTCGGCCGGAGTCAACGTCGCAACGATTTTCGCGGAAACGGCTCGCATTCGAATGTTCACGCAAATAAAACGCTCGAATCGATGAGTACTCGCTGTACTCAGATAATGAAATCAATGAGTATGTATGTAGGAATATTACTGGCCCCTTGTAAAGCAAGGAACAGTTCCTTGATCTTAAGTGTTTGTGACCTTCTTGGTCAATCGTATTATCGAATGAATGACATTTAACGAGATTGTATTCGAATGCTCCAAGCTCGCAAGAGAATGTTCGACTCAAAAGTTCATAGTTTTGCTCGAAAGATAATGTTGGGCTCGCTAGGCAGCATTTGTTGCTCGAATACGATTGCTTGTTTACAAATGCTCACCAAAGAACGATCCCAGTGAGGACGCTCTTAAACAGAACGCACCACGCAAAATTTCCTAGGGCGGAAATTCATTTCATTCTGCATAATGGTTATCTGCTTAATAATGTTTTATTTCAAATATTCATAACATTGAATAAAATATATTATTTACAACTTATTAGCATATTAATTAAATAGCAAATTAATGTATATAAGGTATGGTTATCTTACTAATATTATAAATGTGAAACTTTGGGTGGATGTGTGTGTGGATGTGTGGAAGTAAGTATGTTATTCAATCACGCCAGAACGGCTGGACGGATCTGGATGAAATTTGGTATAGATATAGATTATAGTCTCGAATAGCACATAGGCTCTTTATCCCAGTATAATGAAGCCCTTGGGATGATAAAACACTTATCACGCGGGCGAAGTCGCTGGCAGAAGTTAGTATAGTAATAAAAATAAAATGTTGTTTTCCAGCTACTACTCGCCAACCTGATAACATGCCTTTACGCCATGGTGATGATGTTCGTGATAGTGGGCATAGTTCTCCAGATCGTAGAGGACGGCTGGCTGGCCCCCTCCAGCATGTTCACGATCCTCATATTCGGCTCGTTCTTCATCACGGCCGCGCTACATCCGCAGGAGATCATCTGCTTACTGTACATAGCTATCTACTACATCACTATCCCCAGTATGTACATGTTGCTGATCATATACTCGCTGTGTAACTTGAACAATGTGTCCTGGGGAACTAGAGAAGTGGCGCAGAAGAAAACGCGAGCGGTAAGTCGGTTTCTGCTTTTAAAAGTTACGTAATTCTGCTATAATAAATCCATATTAAAACGGCTAGCAGTTTTGCAATAATGAAAATCAAAATTTCTTTATTCAATTAGACCATTAAGCGGCACTTTCGAACTTCAAAAAAAAATGTAATAATAATTGATTCTACCGTCCTAATAATAATGTTAATAATACCTGTCGAAAATATACCTAATCACTACATATCTATACTAATATTATAAAGAGTTTGTGAGTTTATGACGTTGTAAGAGGTAATCTCTGGATCTAATGAACCGATTTTGAATATTCTTTCACCAGTAGAAAGCTACATTATTCCTGAGTGTCATAGGCTATAATATAATTTAAAAGAAAATAGAGATCCTTATTAAAATTGCAATAATGTAACCCGACGTAGCAAAATGTTGCCTGTAAAATACATTATTTGGCGTGCGGTGAGAAAACTGTTGATGATTGATAAAAATTATTAGGTAGGTAGGGGGTACCCTACCTGGGTAGCCAGGGTAGGCAGAATAGGCAGGGTAGCCAGGGTATGCAGTGTAGACAGGGTAGCCTGGGTAGCGAGGGTAGCCAGGGTAGGGTAGGGTAGCCAGGGTAGACATGGTAACCAGGGTAGACTGAGTACGCAGGGTAGACAGGGTAGCCAGGTTAGCCAGGGTAGGCAGGGTAGCCATGGTAGGCAGGGTAGCCAGGGTATGCAGGACAGGCAGGGTAGGGGCAGGGTAAGGGCAGGGTAGCCAGGGTAGCCATGGTAGCCAGGATAGACTGGGTACGCAGGGTAGCCAGAGTAGCCAGGGTAGACTGGGTAGGCAGGGTAAGCAGATAAATAATATATTTCACAACTTCTTAAAATTCTTAGAGTTAATTTATTAACAAATACAAATATCTTATATAGGACAAAAGATGTAAAGAGAATAGGAAATTAAAAGTTATAAGTAACACCATTCTACACAAAAAAATCTCATCTCTCTACAAACTCATTTACAGGAACTTGCAATCGAAAAGCAAGAAGCTGAGGAAGCTAAGAAGAAGATGGATGACCAGAGCATAAAGAAGTGGTTCGGCAAGGGCGAAGAGACGAGCGGCTCTGCGGAGTGCGGCGTGGCGGGGCTGTTCCGCTGCGTGTGCTGCAGCTACCCCGGCGACCACAGCGACGAGCTGCATCTGCTGCAGATCGCGCATGCCATCGACAACATTGAGAAGAGATTGGATACGCTGTAAGCATATTTTTTTTAATTATTGATGTGGCATCAATGTTTCATTGGTATGCCACTGGGAGTAATCATACAGAAAGAGAGTGTCATCAAATATTACTATATATTAGAATTTTACTGGTTTAAAAACGGTAGAACGGTGCGCTACTCAGGGCTAAGTTCCACTCGCTTCGAGCCCCACCCTTTTCTCCTAGCTATATATAGTGCCCGGCACGTAAGTTGGCAAGGTTTCGGCGTAGTGGGGGTAAGTTCGCGCATATTCCGCGAACTAACTAACCATCATATAGAGTGAAAGGAAAGTGGAAACGACACGATTGGTCAGTCGGTCCTTGTGTCAACTGACCAACCAATCGCGCTCTCGGAACGGTCCTAAACGTTCCCCGCGCCCTGCTTCACTACCAAAGATACCATTTTTTTTTCTCTGTGTTACCTTCAAAAGGCGCCTGGAATTTTGGGGAAAAGACCACGGAGTGTGGGATTTTTACATCACTAAAACCACCCCGGTGATCACCATCAGTACATGGAAGGGGCCCCATTACCTCTTAAAAGACCACCCCGGAATCCCCTCTGTGCAACGTCTGTTAGGACACATCCCTGAGGAGACTGTGAAGCGTCACCCCTGAGCCTCGCTGTGTACGGCAGCACGTGATCTCCGTGCCACCATCTTTCCTAGAGTCATTTGGTGGACGAACAGAAACCCCAATCTGACCGCCCATGACCCCGGGGTTTCGGCGTTTTAGGCATCGAGGCGGTTGTCTCAACGACGTCTTCTTCTCCGAGTGGGATCGGCACTCTCGCATGGCAAATCCAAAATTTTGGGAGTTGTCTATGACTTCCATTGAGAAAGTTGTATATATACTGGGCAGAAGAAGTGGGCTGCTTTTGTAAGACGACTAAAATGCCACGATTCAGCAACCGTTCTCCTCAGACCGATTCGAAATTCGAAAGTGACGTAAATAAAAGGTTCTGTCGGCGATATGTCCATAGGTGAAAGACTTTGCTGGGGAAAGGAAATAAATGAATCATCCTGTCGACGAACAGTCCAATGGCGAATCGGTCTGACGGTTGCTGAATCAAATGGCACGGCTATAATGCTAGCCTAGTGTCACTTATGTCACATGTCACGATGCCCATGGACTCATTCCATCTTCCCTGGTATGTTTCCCTTGTGGTATGCCAAAATGTTTCTTTGATTTTAAGGAAGTTTAAAAGAGAACTTCAGAGACACTTAAGTAAAAGTAGAAATAAATCTAATGGCGCCTCGGAACACTGCGTGAGTCGCTGCGCAGTAGCAAATTCGTGTGATATCAAGGCTGAGGGGTGAGCTGCAGCTATAGGAAATCGACGCTTAAACTTCACAGACGTCATTAAATTTGAACCAACTTATATCTTCTAATAGCTGATGCTAGAGCCTATGTTCATGTTATATTGACTGTTCTTTAGCGGTGCCTCTGCCGAAGAAGCAGAGCCATTGAATCGTCGTCGCTCGTCAGCATCGGCTCTGCGCCGACAGTCCGGTATGGACCCCCTCGCCAGGCTGCCAGAGTATGAAGAAAGCGAGGTTTCCACCGACATACCCAGGGTAAATAAATTAACTATTAACTTTTCCAAGAATTATGATTATACGTGTGGATGGAGAGAGAGGTATGCCAAAGAAAAGAACGATGGATTGTATGAGGAATGATGTTTGAAAAAAAAAGGTGATAGCGTGACTGTTCACAGGTCGGAAAAGGAGACAAAACGTATTGCGCCGGACCCAAGTTACATGTCACAAGGGCTTGAAATAGTAAATTAGTTAACCGACTTCCCAAAAAGGAGGAGGTTCTATGTTCGTCATCATCATCATCGTTTCAGCCGAAAGAAGTCCACTGCTGAAGATGGGCCTCCTCCAGGCGTCGCCACATTGACCGATCTCGCGTCACGCATCCAGTGGATTCCCGCAACCTTAACCAGGTTATCGGTCCACCTAGTGGGAGGCTTTCCAACGCATCGTCTTCCGGTTCGCGGTCGCCATTCCAGAACTTTTCGGTCATCCGTTCTGCGAGCAATGAGTCCTGCCCATTGCCGTTTGGGTGACTAAGTTTTCTGATTAGGCCCATTGTGAGCGACCACGTCTTGGTCCCATAGATAATTATTGGTAACACACACTGGTCATAGATTTTGTCTTGATCTTCGATGAAGAATACACTAGATATAGGATCCCATACAAAACTAATCTTTAAAACTGACGCCAATTGTGTTTAGGTAATTCTAAGAATTCTACTTAAAATAAATATACTTTAATGCAAATTCAACCTTAAATGCAAAGTTTAAAGTTGCATTCACAAAACTATGTACAAAGGAATAAAAAAAATATGAGCTCAATACAAATTTAGTCTTACACGCAAGTATTAAAGTCTAAATTACAGTGTGGCAAAAAAAGCAATTCGATATTCGAATTTTCAAAATTTATGTTCGAGCTTGCTGCTTGGACAAGGAATGAGTGGAGTCGAAACATTCAATTATTTTTTTGTATATCATCGATCTATAAAAATATTAGATTAACAATCAGGAACGAAAATAAGTCGCTCAAATGGCCACACACACTTTTATCTATCTATCTTTCTATATTATAAAAATCAATTGCTGTTCGTTGGTCTCGATAAAACTCAAAAACGGCTGGATCGATTTGAATAATTATTTTTTTTGTTTTGTTCGCTCGTTTAAAGAGACAGTTTAAAAAATATATATTTTTTAAACTGTCTGTATATATATACGTGGGCGGGCAGCTAGGATAGGTAGGTAGGATAGTTAGGTAGGGTAGGGTTTGCTTGAAACTTGAAAATTAAAAGTCAGACTAGACCACATTATCGCTTAACACCAGCCGAGATAGTAGTCAAACGCGAGACTAAAGATTATAAAAAATTTATAAGGTTATATGTAGGTACATAAATATTTATTATAAAATGAAACTTAAAATTTCAGCAAAAAGGTTAAACACAATATGTAGGAAATTTCGGGGTTACTTTATTTCGTTTTCTATGGATCATTAGGAAAGCTAAAAAAAAAGACAAACTACTCCATGCATTCTCTGTTCCAGAACAGTCGATGTTTGTTAAAATAGTTGGCGCGTTCGCTTTATCGACGCAAATGTTGGTCAAACAATCATAATATTTGGTAATTGATTCATATTTACTATTTAATACGGTTTTCCTTTATGAAAAACACATAATGATATAAACTTACCGAAAAAAGATATTCCTTACAAAAACCAGGTATTACGGTGGTTATTTGCACAGTTTTTGAACGCACATTGCGGCATGTTTTAACGTATTAATGTTGGCTATGATTGAACCATACCAATTTGAAATAGTGCCACAACCGTATTTGTGGCCATATTTTTCGGCCCGTTTTTGAAGCGCTGACCGGGAATCTAGTGTAATCTTCATCGAAGGTCTTGAGACAATGCGGTAAATTGGACGAGAAGGTAATCATGATCATCGCGCAACTTCCCGAACGCCGCGCCGCTCAGGCGAGTGAGATTCGACGGTTGACCCCTGTCTCGAAGTTAGACCTAACCAACTGGACCATTTATACCAGGTAGACATTATAGTCTACAACTTCGAGTGTAGATTCTCCGATCTTGATAGGAGAGGGCATTGGCATTCACCATGACTTTGGTTTTGTCCATGTTCTTTTTAAGACCCACTCTTTCCAAAGCTCTACTGCGGCCATCGAGCATTGTTCTGAGGTCCTCCATGGTCTCAGCCATGACCACTATGTCGTCGGCAAACCGAAGTTGAGTAATGTACTCGCCATTAACGTTGATGCCTATCCCCCTCCAGTCCAGAACCTTGAAGACATCCTTCAGCGCAGCAGTGACCAGTTACGGAGAAATGACGTCTTCCTGTCTCACACCGTGCTTGAGAAGGATAGGTTCCGAAGTCTGATTCTGAAGACGGACTGACATGGTGGCGTTTCTGTACAAATACTTCAACAACTCGATGTACCGGTAGTCAATCTGTACCGTTGGAGAGACTGGCTCGATCTGAAGTCTCGATCTAATCGAAGACTTTCTCGTAGTCCACAAACGCCTTTTCGGAATCTGGCTTGTTCGGGTGGCTGGTAATCGTCAAATCTTCGCGCGAGACGATTCGTTATGACTCTTGTAAACAACTTGTCGAGAGCCCCGGGGAAGCGCTGGCGCCCTCGACATCTTTGCTGGCTTTTGATAGGGTCTGGCATGAAAGCCTTATTGGTAAGCTTCCTTCGTTCGGTCTGCCCGGTGGTCTATGTGATCGGTCCATTCGAGTGGTTCTCGATGGCTGCTCATCGGACCAATTGGATATCAATGCCGGGGTCCCTCAGGGGTCGGTACTCTCAGCAACATTATTCTTGGTGCACATTAACGAACCTTTGGGTATGCAGACGACAGCACTGTTGCTGAGAGATACTTGTCCAACGCACGGGCTACCGGGCCGCAGATCCGGTCTCTCCGTGAGGCCATGGTGGAGCGTTTAAGCCTGTCCTTGCAGGCAGTCTTCGAATTGGGCGATGTCACTCTGGTCAGTTATAATGCTGCTAAAACCCAGGCGTGTCTTTTTCCGCAAAAAAGAGCCAATTTCAACCGGCTCCAACTTGCCGAGATGTGACCGTGCCAATAACGGACCATCTTGAGCTTCTTGGCGTTACGGCGACATTGACTCTCAATTTTGGCCCATACATTGTGGCAAAGGCTCAGCTAGCAGCCAAAAAGCTGGGGATCCTTGCAAAGGTGAGAAGGTAATTCACGCCGGAACAGCTCCTCAATTTGTATCAAGCGCAAGTTCATGGAGTACTGTTCTCATCTCTGGGACGGATCTGCCAAATACCAGCTTGATGAGTCGATCGAAAAGCGGGCCAAGAGGCTCATCGGCAATGAGGCGCTGGTCAAGTCAAAGCTCCAGAGTCTTGAACATCGTCGCCGAGTTTTATTGTTTTAAAAAAACGTTGCACCACACAAGGAATTTCTTCCTGCATCGTGGGTGCGTTTTACAAACATATAAACTCACATACACAACACCCAGAGCCGAAACAACTATCTGTAGATCATACAAATATTTGTTCCGTGCGGGAATCGAACCGCGACACGCAGCGCAGCAGTCAATCGCTCAACTTCTGCGCCAACCGTGCGCCCTTGTTGCCAGCTTGTCGGTTTTTTATCGGTTACATTTCGGAGAGTGTGCGATGGAATTGTACGATCTAATTCCACCTAGCCCGTTTCATCATCGGACTACCTGATGCGCCATCGATTAATGGTGGACATCCCATCCATACGCACAAAATGTTTTGGGAACACTTTTATTATGCGTACAGCTAAGGAGTGGCATTCCCTGCCGGAGTCTGTGTTTCCCGACAACTTCAATCTGGGGGTCTTTAAGTCAAGAGTGAATAGGTTATTTCTAGGCAAGCGTGTTTCACACTCGACCACATCATCGCTTACCACCAGGTGAGATAGTGGTCAAGCGCGAGCCTATAGGCTATAAAAAAAGCACCCGGTGCCTTATTGTTTTTAAGCTGTTTCAGAGCTATCTAATCTCGTACAGGCTGACGTCCGGGTTGTCTTCAGTGACAGTGTCGGGTCAATCTAGCTCTTGGGTCGTTTGCTAGATTCGCAACGGGTTTACTGATTGATGTTTATAACTGCCCATAGAATGTCTCGTTCACCCTCAGCCCGGTTTCGCGGATATGATCTTGCCATCGTCGGTCTTCAGTCTCGTGAGCTGGCTCTGCCTAGTAGCCAGATCCCTTGAAAACACCTTGGAGCCTTTCCTTCGCTCAATCGCGTGTTTAATACGCTCGGTATTAAAGCGGTGGAGGTCTCTTTTCAAGGATTTAGAGATCTGTCTATTGAGCTGCACGCCTCATCTGAAGACTGCAGGATCATCTCAAGACTCTCCTTCATAAGCTTGAGAGAAGAATGAAAAAATAAATAAACACAGAGCTTTTCGTTTCTACCCGCCTACCCCCTAAATTAGTAAAAAAAATGGTTAAAAGTTGTTCAATTCATTAGTGCTGAATATCATTCTAAAGCTTGTGAAACGGACTAAAGAGTGATATATATACAATAAATTTAAAAGTCAATATCTCAAAAACCGCCGCCACCTCGGGTACTAATGTGTGGGGGCGACGGACGTCCCCGAGTCCGTCGCCCCTGGACCCATTTAGGGGGGCTGGAAGAGGGCGTTGTCCGACCTCCGCCGACGCCCGGCGAGTCTGCTGCGGATTGGGTTAGCGGATGAAATCTCCCTCTCCCTCTCCGCAACCTCCTTCTGCGAGACGACTGTTTCGCAGAAGGATACCACCGCGACCCAGGACTCCTCGCCGCCGACAATAGACTCGACTACGGCCGGCAGCGACAGGTCACTGCCTACTTCAGAGATGAGGGCACGGCGTGGCTCCTCCCAAGCGGCACACTCTGCCAGCGTATGCCGCGCCGTGTCCTGCGACACAGGTACTTCCTGAAGCAACCATGCCCCGAGAGCACCTGCGTCACCCGAAACGACAGAGAGCTGTGCCTCCTCCCGATCCAGCGCTCGAGCACCGGCCGGACCGCCTCGATGGTAATGAGGCAGGTAGGGCATGAAAGCCTGTCCCGCCATTCCGCCACCAGGACCTCGCGAGTCTGAGACTGACGCAACTCCATATGTCGCTGCATCAGCCCTTCGCCCCGCGCCCGCGCGTTTTTAACCCCCGACGGAAAAAGAGGGGTGTTATAAGTTTGAGGTGTGTTGGTGTGTATCTGTGTGTCTGTCTGTGGCATCATAGCGCCTTAACGGATGAACCGATTTTGATTTAGTTTTTTTGTTTGAAAGGTGATTGTATCGAGAGTGTTCTTAGCTATGTTTGAATAAAATCGGTTCAGCCGTTCAAAAGTTATGCGCGTTTTACTGTTTAGATCGTGATGTTTTCGGAAGATAAATGTGTGGGGGGTTTTTGAAATTTTACTTGTAACCTAACCTAATCTAACCTAAAAGATATCCAGTGCCTGCTACGCATTGTCAGTTCTGGCAGAAACTACAAATCCAAGTGTTACTAGAAATTCTTATTTTGGAAATGTGTATCCTCTGATAACTTATGGTGTCCTATATTGGGGGAACTCGACAAACGTACAATACACATTTATTCTTCAGAAGAAATGTCTTAAGACAATATATAACATGTATAGTACGGAATATTAAGAGATGTCTTCAGAACGGAGGGTTGCCTGACACTGACGTGTATTTATATACTGGAATTATGTTTATTTGTTAAGAATAATATGCAATATTTTAATTTCAAATTAAATTCAAAAATAAATATTCGGAAATAATATAATTATGACATTAATTTACCGTCTATTAACAATATGATGAATTATAAAAGTACCTATGTTACTGCTATTCGTGTGTACAATAAGTTACCGCCAGCAAATAAGCAATTAAATGGAAATATGTTTAAAAATAAATTTAAAAAATGTTAATTGATAATGTATTTTATAATCTGCTTGAGTTTTTTGATAAAAAATAATATTTGTAAGTACCTAATTTCTATATACTATTGCATATCCGACCTGAGTAGACTGTTGAAACTAAAAATGTAATGTTTATTAATTCGAACTTAATGTACACAGTTATGCAACAAATAAATCTTTATCTTTGTACGACGGGAGGAACTTAGACCCAACCGTATGGACAGTTTCCACGAACCTATAGTTTTATCTCCCACGGAGCCCTATACACTCGAAACGATTCTGGAGTTTGGGATGAAAGCTCTCGGACTTTTGGACCTGGAGACCTGGATCTGTGCTGGACGGAGCGTGGACTTCATCAGTCGAGACCTTTCAAACTTAATATTTATGTTCAATGTGCCTCATACCATCGTTCCCGGTTTTTCCCCAATTGATCACAGATACATCATTGGACATTTGCTTCTTGGTTGACATGATGCAGTCGATCGCCTTTTTGGTTGCACCATTGACTGTATGTATTTTGTTTTACCGATTTCTCCGTGAATTGTGAACCGATTTTGAAAATTATTTTTGCGTTTGAAAGGGTTATACACCCGAGGATGGGACCACCATTGTCACCAAGTCAGAATCTGATGATGGGATCCCATGGAAGCCGGAAGGAACTCCGTTATTAAACAATATACCCTAGTCGTGTTTGGGCTCTTTGGCATCGTCATGAGATGTATTCTGGCTATCAAAGATTTTCGTGGTAATATGAAGTACCAAAACTAAAATGAGAAAAACTTTATAACAAAAAAATTATAACCGACTTCCAAAGCAAAACTGCTAAGCGAACAATAACTTTCTTGTTCGAAAGCAATTTTTTTGTTAAAAAGTTTTTCGACTTTTAGTGCAGTGAAAGAGTGAAAAATCAAATGAAGTGCTATGCATTACGTTACAATTTTACATTTAAGAATCGGACAACTTTATTAGTTGGTTATCCATTGTTTTATTTGTTTACAACAGGAAGAGCGTGACGACCTGATCAACCCGTACTGGATAGAAGACGTGAACCTTCAGAAGGGAGAGGTCGACTTCCTCACCACGGCGGAGACAGACTTCTGGAAGGACCTCATCGACACCTATTTGTTCCCTATTGATGAGAACCCAGAAGAGCTGGTATGTATTCATTCTATACACTTCATTAGGCTCAGTGTTTCTTGGTGATAAAATATGAATAACTATAGCAGCCGCCCGTGTGGTTTTAGTACTTCTCTCAATATCTTTATAAATTATAGCCTATGTGTTATTCTGATGTGTATTTATGCTATATTTATGCAAAGTTTCATCAACATCCGTTCAGTAGTTTTTGCGTGAAAGCGTAACATACATCCATCCTCACAAACTTTCACGTTTATAAAAGTACTAGTAGAAACTGTCAAACTGTGAAACCCACTACAATTCTTAAAAGTGTGTATATGATTTGTGAATTTTAGCAAGGTTAAAGCGATCATTGTATTTTCTATAATTAATACCTATTCGTTATAATCCGATGTATTTATCACTGAATCGTTTTTTATTAGAGAAAAATGTTGACGATAGATATCGATGCATGATAATAACAGAATTAAATTCTATTCTAATACTAGAATTTGTGTCCTAATATTACTAATCAGCCACCCTAGTCAAAGTCAAAATTATTTATTTCAATTAGGCCATTTTTGGTAGTCAAAAATTTTAGTAAGTAATAATAATTGATTCTACCGTCCATTCGGAAAATTAGCTTGTTTTGGAAAATAAAGAACAAGAAACTCCATACATACTCTTTAAAAATAAAGTGTTTTACAACATTTACCTACATATTTTAATTCATATACGTGAGAACGATGTGCCCAGACTTACATTAAAATACAGTATATGTATAAAGTATTATAAGCACTAACAGGTAAATTCATTCATTTGATAAATAGGAACATGGTTCTCACATACTTACAAATATTGCAAACTGTTGTATATGTTATCAAAGTGCGCGTCCCTCCTGTGTGTCGGCAACTCTCAAGTGTCCTATGAAATTAAACCAGTGTGTAAATAGCAGCTCAGCGTTTCACTTGTCCATACCCGCATACCTAACACAAACCTAATTCAACAACAACGGAACAGTGTGCGGCATAAGCTGACTTCATCCCTCTCTTCACAGAACCGCATCAAAACTGACTTAAAGAACCTCCGGGACAAGATGGTGTTTGCTTTCTTGATGGTGAACACTTTGTTTGTGCTGGTCATCTTCTTACTGCAGCTGAGCCAGGACCAGCTGCACTTCAAGTGGCCTTTCGGACAGAGTTCCAGCATCGAGTATGATGACGACCTGAACATGGTACGTTTAGATCTACACTTTTATAATTTGTAGTCTTATTTATAAAGACTCGCTAACCATTCACATGTATAGGTTAAACTCTGATTAGCAGATTTAAGGTAAGTTTAGACTATGAAATTATACTCAGTGTTTAAACCGAGTGTCTCTAATTGCGAAATTTATTGTGAAACGAAAATTAGTGTCGCATCAGCGGCTGTGTGAACACGTTGTGTCCAAGTCTAGTGTGGTTGAAAAGTCTTCGAACAGGTACGACGTTTTCAATACACCGCATCGCGTTTGGGTAGTGAGTTTGGCTTGGAGCATGGAGACTACAAAGAACCTTATCATTTTTGTAGAAGGGCTACCAGAGCTTTGGAATGTTTCATCCAGTGATTATAAAAATAGAGTAAAATAACAGGCAATGCCGCGGCGCTGGAAAATTTAGCAAATCAATTTAAAACTACCGCGCCAGACAAAAGCAATGTCAATGTTACTGATAATCGTTCACCTGCAGTGATACGAGAGAGCTCGTCTTTACAATCATCTTTGGAATTACGTAGTGATGATGTTGATAACAAGCGCAAAACCGGCAATGAAAAACATACCAGCTGTCTTGAGAAAATTAAGAGCCCAAAAAAGCGAAAATTACGAATAATCAGCAACTGTAACTATATAAGTGCACTAGCAAATATAGAAAACACCTTCAGCGACCAGTTCGAGTATTGTCATTATGTCTCACCAGGTAGCGGAATAAGAGAACTACTGACAAATATCACTGACAAAGTCTAAAATCTTTCTTTAGACGACTACTGCATGATTATGATAGGAGAAAAATATTTTAAAAGCTCTGAAGACTATATTGAACTAGTCAAAGATATTAGGTAATCGTTAAAACAAATAACTCATACAAATATAATTGTATGTTGTCCCACGTACGTGAGAGGAGCTCTAATTCAAAACTATCGTGTAGAAATATTCAATAATTTGCTTTACCTGGACATGCAGAACAATGATTATGCATATTTCTTTGACACAAACCATGATCTGTCTTTGGAAATGTTTTCACATCAAACAGGAAAAGTAAACAAACTGGGAACAAGAAAGATTTTTGAGAATATTTACGATCGTCTGCTCATTGACATAAAAAAATATCCTATTGACACTGCTCATATTGACACGTCAGTCAACAGTGATTTTTTTCGTCTATAATAGTTTAAAGATTCTTCATCAGAACATTGCTGGACTATTAAATAAATCTGACATACTAACTGTTCACCTGCAAGAATTATCTCGTCAGAAAAGAGACATAGATATAATTTGTATCACAGAACACTTCTTAATGGCCGGACATGAAAAAATATTGAAAATAACGAACTACAAGTTAGGAGCAATTTATTCAAGACCATCTCAGAAACGAGGAGAAGCATGTTTTTGGTTAAAAGTTGTATTGAACACAGAGCTTTTGGATGTCTCTCGTCATTCCATACCTAATGTTATTGAATGTTGCGGTATAGAACTTACGAACCAAAGTTTAATTATTGTTTGCATTTATAGGCCACCAAAGTTAAATAACTTGAATGTTTTTTATGAAAAGTTAGAGATTATTTTGAAGAAGCTATGTACCAAATCCGATAAGAAAATAGTCATGTGTGGGGACTTCAATATAGATACGCTTAAAAGAAATAACTTGACACTAGACTTTGAATACTTCTTTTGGGCTACAATCTTAAATTAGAACTACGACAGCCCACCAGGCTGGCCAGTAATACTTGTTTAGATAATTTTGCATGCAACTCTAAATTAAAATGTAAAACCAAAGTATTGGACTTTGCATTGTCTGATCACACTGCTCAGCTGTTAGAAGTTAAGGTTATTAAATCATATAGAATAAATTCATGGCGCATTAAAAAACGCGATCTATCTGGTGAAAATATGGATAGATTCAAAAATTATCTAAAATGTCTTTCTTTCTCTGAAATCTACCAAACCGAAAATGCTAATGAAGCATACAATTATTTTCTTGAACATTTTCGCATGCTGTACGATCTATGCTTTCCTTACAAATTAATAACAGTTAAGTCTAATAAGAATATTAAATGGGTTTCAAATGGTATTCGAGTGTGTAGTAGGAAAAAAAGACAATTACTATGGAAATACAGACGCGAACCATCAAATTGTAATAAAAATATCTTTAGAAATTACTCGCGCAGGTTTCGAAAGGTCATTAAATTAACACAAAGAGCACAAAATAATTATTTAATTAACACTTCAAGCAATAAATAGAAAGCGTCATGGCAGGTTATAGATAACAAAACCCGAATCACTGAGCCCATTTCCCAAATAAAAGTTCAAAATACTACCATACTAATCCGACAGACATTGCGAACGCCTTTAACAACTATTTCATTGACCAGTCACAAGATAACATGACGAAACCACCGGACCACAACTCACTTTTTATGTATCCAGTAGTACCCCAAGATATTATGAGAGCGATACAATCATTAAAAAATAAAGGCAGCACTGGATATGATGGCATATCAACATATTATCATATATGATAAGGTTGTAAAATTCGTATCAGGCGACATCGCCTTGCATTTGTGTCATATACTTAACTTATGTATCAGTACTGGAGTATTCCCGGATGGTTTAAACACAGTTATAGTGAAGCCACTCTTAAAAAAAAGCAATAAAGAAGATCTAGCAAATTATAGACCAATTGCTTTAATACCCATTTTTTCCAAGGTTATAGAAAGAATAATTTATGACTCAGTTAATAACTTTTTAACTAAATATAATATTTTAAGTGCGGAACAAAAGGGTTTCAGGAAAAATACGGCCGTTTACGATTTGATAAATGTCATATTGCAGAATGTAGATAAAAAAGTACCAGTTTGCGCAATTTTTACGGACATGACGAGAGCCTTTGATTGTGTTGATCATGAAATTCTTATAAAAAAGCTAGACATCATAGGCGTCAGAGGCAATGTACTTAATCTCTTAAAGTCATACCTTAGCAATCGCAAGCAACACAGAGATATCTAGAATATGCCTAAAAACTAAGCGCGAAGACAAATATTTATCTAAGGCTAGAATTATAAGGTATGGCGTACCACAGGGTAGTGTGCTGGGCCCTTTGTTATTTTTGCTGTATATTAATGATTTACCTCGCCACATTGAACATCCTATGGTCTTATTCGCTGACGATACCACTGCCTTCATTAAATGTATTAACAAACAAACATATGAACATGACATAAATGATACTTTAATAAATATTATACGCTGGCTTGACCAAAATAATTTAATGATTAATATACCAAAGACAAACGTAATGCATTTTTATCAACGGATTCCACCAGAAGTCTTACATTTACATTATAATGGACAAAAAGTTGACCAAATACTAGTTGCTAAATTCCTTGGCATTATGATAGATAGCCAATTAACTTGGAAGCCACAAGCAGAAGAAGTATGCAAAAAACTTAGTGCAGCTGCATATATGCTCTTTAACTTGTCTAAAAAAGTAAATATGGCCACAAGGTTGATTGCATACCACGGGTTAGTCGCATCGATTTTGAGATACGGCATAATATTTTGGGGAAATTGTAGTCTGAGGGAACAGGTGTTTAAGGCTCATAAACGCTGTATAAGGGCGATGTGCAATTTAGTAGTAACAGATAGCTGCGTACCTGTATTTAAGACCCTAAAATTACTAACATGCCCATCCCTTTATATTTTCGAGGTGGCTGTTTTTGTCAAATCAAATATACATCTTTTTAATAAAGTGTCCGAAAATAGAAACCGGCCTATCAGGAGATAGTAAAAACTTGCTAATTGTTAGTGGTACCGATACCGCCCTATTAAAGAAAAGTATTATATGTATGGGTCCGATAATTTTTAATAAAATACCCGATGTAATCAAAAATGATACATTTCTACTTTTCAAAAAGAAATTGACAGATCTATTAATTAATAAATGTTATTACTCAATTAGCGAATTTTTGACCGATAAGAATTTAAATTGATAACATGACATCTCTGTTTTCCTGACTTGTACTTAATATTTTTTTTTTTTGTTTGACTGGAACTTGACGAATTTGTAATCCCATTTTATTAAAATTGACACTGTGTATTGTATTGCCTATTTCAAATTATTTACTGAATTTGATCTTGACATGGTAAATTTGTATTGATTTAATTGAATGTTTTTAATAATTTATATTAAATGGGTCTTTATTATTATAGTAAAAACTGTTTGCATGCCTTAGTTAAGGTAGTTAGTATAAGGATCATTACATTAAAACTTAACATCTGTTACCTGTACCTACTTTCTGGGCAAATAAAGATTTATTCTATTCTACGTGATCTCATATCTTGTTTTTTTTTATTATAGGAGTAACTTTCTCTGATAAATATTCAAAATACTGTGTTTGATTATAATAAATATAAATATAACAATTAAATATTCAAATAAATCTATGGTAAACTCCTAATTCGGGTAATAACACGGGTGTATCCATATCTTTTTTTTGTGTTTTCTTTGTCTTTTTAACCGACTTCGAAAAGGTTCTCATTTCGACTGTATTTTTTATTTTTGTTTTGCCTCAGAACTTTTTACTAAGTCATTTTCTTTGTTTTTTTTTGACACCAACTGCCGAAATTGGAGTTATTTTTCAAACTTACTATGGAGAATTTGAATTTAGAATCTACTAATCAATGTTTAACGTCCAATTACAAATGTTCATATGGTTAGAAAGTTGTATAAATAATGTCCATTATGTACCTATAATTTTTGTAGCGTTAGATTATTATCAAAAGGATGTAAACTTTCTTCAGCTTAAAAACGATAACTTCATATTGGTCGTGCGGTTTGCGCAAATACTTTGATAACAAACATGAATATTTCATGGTGATCGCCAAGAATTATATTTATTTATTAAATAATAATAAGGGATTAAGATAAAAAAAACAAAAACCCGGCAGAGGATATCGGAGGATACATATTCGCGAGCTGGCTGACCAAAACCAGATGTATCCTCCGACTGCACAGCATGATTTTCTTCTTGTTTACGTCTTTTTAGTTCGCTTTTTAAGCAGTCGGGTTTTTGATTATTTAATTAACTTTTTTTGTTTACAACTTTTTAGTTAATTTTTTTTTAAATTAAGATCATTTAAAAATATAAGTGTTATATATTTTTGAAACCCTTTATTTTGATACCCCACACGATGGGTTTGGAAGAAAAAGTCATTTTTTTCACCCACACAATGGCGCCGAAATTTTTTTATTTTCCAATTTTATATAGCCAGTGACACTCGCAGGGTTAAGACGAATCGATTGACGTAAGAATCATCAAAATCGGCCAACGCGTTTGTTCTCTAGAACGCCACATAGGAACAAACATACATACATACTTACATAGACTGATAATGATAAACACATTACCATCCTTCGGCAGTCGGGTAAAAAGCATTATTTTATCGTAATCTCTTATTGTTTCAAAACGATTTTGTCGTTATTTTTTTGTGCAGAGAGAGAGATGGTAGGCGTTACATGCGTGTATTGCGATTTTGAGTAACCATACTTCTAATTCGCAATTTTGGCGTCCAATGTTACAAAACTAGTGCTAGCTGCGGTAAAGTAAGACCCATTATAGATAACAATCTCCGAACGAATCAATTCACCTGCTCACGGTTACGAAAGCACTTAATTATTACCAGCGACACGCAAGGGTTTCGCAATTACAAAATTTGATGACAAAGTAAACAGTCTCATCAACTTCAACTCTCAGCCTCGGCAAAATTACTTTGGAGTTCCACAGGGAAGCATCTTGGGCCCTCCATTATTCCTTGTATATATCAATGATCTTCCTCAAAAAATAGAACAAGAGTGTGTTTTATTTGCAGATGACACAACAGTTATCCTAGATAGTAAAAATCATGAAGCATATGAGACTAATATAAATACCAGTTTAAATAAAATAGTCACATGGTTAGATATAAATGCTTTAAAATTGAACGTTGATAAAACTAAAATATTAAATTTTAAAACACAGAAGTCTAAAAATATCCATCTTAAAATAAAACATAGGGACCAAATAGTAGAACAGATACATACAACAAAATTTTTTGGTATAACACTGGATGAACATTTCACCTGGAGGGAGCATATCAATGAAATATGCATTAAGATTAATAGGTTTGTTTTTGCTCTAAAAAAAGTCAAAGATGAGGCCTCCAAACCAACTGCGCTAATGGTATATCATGCCTATGTTTGCTCCGTTATCCGTTACGGCATCATTGTCTGGGGAAACTCCTCTGAACTATGTAGAGTTCTGTTGGCACAGAAAAAATGCATCCGCACCATTTTTAATATGGACTGGACTGATTCCTGCAGACCAGTATATAAAGAGCACAATCTCCTCACCGTTCCTTGTATGTATATATATGAAATCGCTAAATTTGTAAAAACAAATTTTTCACTTTTTAATACTAAAAATAACAATAATAAACGAAAAGTTACACAGTATGTAATAGAATTACCTGTACCCAGAATCGAATTATTTAGGCGTAGTTGTGTTTACATGGCCCCTCTTATTTATAATTCTATACCCTCCTTTATAACCGACCTCCCTTACAGAAAATTCTGTATAGTTTTAAAAAAGTGGCTCATTTCTCATAGCTTTCTATAAACGTCTAAATCTATTCTATAAACGAATTTCTAAAAAAATCTCCATGTCAATCTTATCATTACAGGAATGCATTGTAGATTATCTTGTTATTAGTTGTTGTAATTCCTACCTACTGCCATTTATGATATTATTTGATTTGTATTTTATGTGTGTGTTTTTTGTTATCCATATAATTGCTTAGTCTAATATATAAACTAAGTATTTTAAAGAGTTTATTAAACTTAACAGGTTAAATATCTAATAAAAATGTGTAATTAGATTATTAGAGATCTGCTTATTGTAACTATTGTAAGCACCTTAACAAATATCTTAATATTTGCATGCCAACTTATGGCGAAATGTGTCATTGTGTTTAAAACTTATTTATACCATTTTTTGTACCACATTTAATGCAAATAAATGGCTTTGACTTTGACTTAACAAAATTATCGAAAATCTTACTACATCCCATTTCTGCGCCATGTTAAAAGTAACAAAGATAAGGACTTATCTTAATCTTTATTTACGTAAAAAAAATGCAAGGTAATCTTTTCCAAAAAACTAGCAGAAATATCTGGATATCAATTTTTCTTAATCCTTTTTTTTTGGATATAAATTTTAGCGTTCCAAAATTGCCGAATTCACTGTCAACAAACTTTTTGTGAGTGCCATCAAAATATTTAACTGATTATGTTAAGAATATAGTATCATAGAATTGACATTAGAATTAATTAAATACGAACAAATTATTTGTAATATGATTTTGAAGTGGAGCTTTTATGAAGAAAAAGAATGCGAGTTTTCAGGTGGATTTGGTGTAGATAGATTTTCACTATGGCGGAACGGTTTTTTAGCAGATGACACGTCAGGATACTCAACTTTCTTTTAATATTTAAAAACCCAAAATAAATTTAAATTTTCCCTGTCTCCCATGTTACTTGGGGTTGGCGCAACACATTTTCTTCATCCATACCGTCCTGACCCCTGTTACGCTATTACTGACTCCCTTATCTTTCATCATCTAGTGATATGAAAGATAAGGGAGCACGCAGTCCATCCGTCTTTTGTTTGACCTTTCTCTTCCTCTACATGTATCTGATGTATCCACATTTATATTCATAACTTGTTTAATTCATTTTTTTTAACGCGATTTTATATAATTTCCCTTTTGAGTTTTCAAAATAATTTCACCACAAATCTAACAAAAATTGTCAGGGACGATCCTGAAAAGTTTTGCCAGGATATTTATATTTACCATTTTTTCAACATTATTCAAGAATCAATTAACTCAACTACAGTCTACAACACATCTACTATATTGAAAAATAAGACACCCAGAATGAAACAAGGTACAGTGAAAACGATGTAAACGGTTGTCGCTGTAACACAAAAACTGGAAATAAACGTAGTTTTGTAATGAGAATAGATAAGAATTTCAAAATTACTAAGCGCCTTCCGTTTTACAAAATCTTGTTGACCAGTGATTTATAACTAATTTGAATAAATTACTTTAGATTTTTGGTCTAACTTCATCTTTGTTTCCCCACGTCAGTTCACCATAACACAAGACTACCTGACGCTGGAGCCCATCGGGTCGGTGTTCCTCATCTTCTTCGGGACCATCATCGTCGTCCAGTTCACCGCGATGCTGTTCCATAGAATGGGCACGCTCTCCCACGTGCTTTCAACTACGCACCTCAACTGGTACCTTACTAAGAAGGTAAGTTTTAAAATAAAACCTCATGATTATCTTGTTTAAGTTATGGGGTCATTTAACGAAGCATTAGGTTGAAAGTATTACCTGAAGTCCTATTACACGGGCCTTAAACATACCTGGCGAAATGTGAGTTATCTTTATGTTCACTGCCTAACCAAATGGTGAAGCCTTCTGTCACGTTCATCATCATAATCAGCCTATGGGAACAGGCCTCCTCTCTGTGATAGGGAATGGGTCGTAATCCACCACGCGGGCCCAGTGCGGGTTGGTGGATGTCACAAGTCTTCGAATTTTTTGTTCTAGGACTTGCCGGTTTCCTCACGATGTTTTCCTTCACCGTTTTGAGAGCAGTGGTGATGAAATAATTTACACAAAGTAAAGCGCCTGCCTGGGCTCGAACCCACGATCTACAACTGCTCCCACACTGGTCATACGTAACATGCCCTAATTTCATCATTATACTACACAATAAATGTTCACCCGTCGGGCAAAACAGGCATAAATAGAATAAAGTGAATAATAAGTCCTGCCTTTGCCAGCATTGTTCTATTTATTACATCTAAATGACATAAATGTTTTTAGTTAATTTTAGGACCCATTAATATTATTGCATTTTTTTTCCGTGGTGCTAGGCAACTGTGCTTCTCCCAGTTGTAAACAATCCTTTGTGCCTATATGCCTTGTTTGTTCTGTCTCCTGCTTGGTATGGAGGGAAGTGGAAATTTGTATTTTCCTACTCCTCCGTTATTGTTTTCTGATTTATTTCGTTGCGGGATCCAAGACAGTTAAATTCATTCGCCGGGACTTCGTCGAGCTTCATTGCTTCGGCGCTTTTCTGGTGGTCGCCACGGTTGATTCTGGCTTTCGGGAGTTGCAGTGGTTTGGGAATACTGCTGTGAGATTGTCCCAATTATGCTTTTAGTCACTTCTGAACTCTGATAGTATTGCCAGCATTAGTGTACAAGGTACAATCATCGCCTATCTCAATAATACGTTATACTTTTAACAGCCAGACGAGATGACAGACAACGCCCTAATAGAGGCCAACGCGTTACTGATAGCCAAAGACCTACAACGTCTGAACACTGACGACCTGGACAAGCGCGACAATAACCAACACGTCTCCAGGAGGAAGACCATACATGACCTGGAGAAATCAAAGGACACCAAGCAAAACGTTATCAATCTTGATGCTAATTTCAAGAGGAGGCTGACTATACTGCAGAATGGTGATGCGGGTAAGTCGTTTTGAAGATTACTCTCACTTCTTTATTAACCGAGGAAAAAAAAGGAGTAGGTTCTCAATTCGACGTTTATTTTTTGTATGACCACGCATAACTTGTTGTAGAGTGGTCTGATATCAAAATTCTTTTTTTATTGCAAAGAGTATAGTTATCTTAAAGTTGTTTTTATTTCAAATTATTTTAAAAATAAAATTCACCCCTAAAGGTAGTAAATAGTACATTACTGCAGCGGCCAGCAAAAGAGGCATTGATGGACGAACGTGTAAATGTGGGCCGAGGCGAAGCCGAGGCACACATACGTAAGTCCATCAATGCCTAGTTGTGGCCAAGGCTTGTATAGTACATTACTGCAGCGGCCAGCAAAAGAGGCATTGATGGACAAACGTGTAAATGTGGGCCGAGGCGAAGCCGAGGCACACATACGTAAGTCCATCAATGCCTAGTTGTGGCCAAGGCTTGTATAGTACATTACTGCAGCGGCCAGCAAAAGAGGCATTGATGGACAAACGTGTAAATGTGGGCCGAGGCGAAGCCGAGGCACACATACGTAAGTCCATCAATGCCTAGTTGTGGCCAAGGCTTGTATAGTGCTTTTCTCAAATAATGCGCGGAAATTAAAACTAAGTAGTACCTAGAACTCATTTCAAAATCAATGACGAACAACGAACAACAATAATTATGCCCGCATTAGGCTTAGCTCGCGATTTTTTTTCCGCCCATTCTGCGGCCTATGGAATTGTATGAAGCCGCACGCGTTGCAGTAAAAAAAACACGCGGGAATAATACTACAAAAATCCGCGCAAATAAAAATCGCAGTGCGTGCTAAGCCTTAAAGTGTTCAATTGTTTTTTTTTTAATAAACAGCTTTCTATTTGCAAGCCAGTTCGAAATTTAAATAAAACCTATGATAAGTTACCTCCTTGGTTGCCATGACTCGAAGTAAAAGATCGTTCCATTTTTAAATTACACGACAGATATGAGATTACTATGTAATTTATTTGGCCGCTACAAACGACAGATATGGATTTTCATACAACTCTTGCCGGCCGCTGCTCGCATGTATTTGGCCTGTACTGCAATTTCGATTTATCTCGAAGAAGGTTGTCAAAATAATGCTCAAATTTCCAAGCATGTTTGAGAAAAAAGGATTTATTAATAATTTTCTCACTGAATTTTCAAAAAAATTTTAACATAAAATTAAACCGACGAACTGAAAAGCAAAAAAGTAAACTTTTAATCTAGCATTTTGAGGCGGCGCTAAATAAACAATCAATTTAGATCAACCTAGCTACAATCAATTTGTTTGGCGCCAACTAAAAATGCTAGACTAACGGTTTTTTTTTTGCTTTTTGTTCGTCGGTTATTTTTTTTTATTGGTTCTATCAATTCTCAATTTCTGTAGATTTGCCACCATTTTTTTCGCGGCTAGCCAGCTTTGCCTTTGAATTTGATCTCGCCTGATGGAAAGCTATGGTTGAGATGTACAGTGGAACCAGCGGGCCCAGAAAATGCCTGCTCACTCTTGCTTTGAAGGCTGACGAATTATATCTTAGAAGTTCTTTAAAAAATAATAACTTGACTCTGGCAAATGCACAAGATGTGCGAAGCCAAACTCCTCTGCAGAGGATAAAACAAGTTGTTTAAAAGTGCCTACTAATCCCAGGTCTGATATCTCGCCTACCGTCCCTGGGCGGCGACACGGCGACGCGCCGCGCCACCCTGCGCGCACTAGTGACGCGCCGCGACTCCGTGGTCGCCGAGAGACGCCGCTCGCAGCTGCAGCTGCAGGCGGCGCGGGACTCCACTAACGACTTCATGTTCAACACGCCCGGATCAGTAAGAGTAAGAATTTACTACATTTTTAAAAATCATTCTCGAAATCATAGTTCATTAGAAGAGTACAATCAATTTACATACAAAATACAGAACAAAAACGAACCGTATTTTATTGTCAGCATATTATATTTTCCAGTTTTGTACATGAACACCATTTGCAATTAAACCATCACCTATACCTACACAAAACCATTAATTAATTTCTAGTTGGGATATTTTGAAAGCATGGGCCACGCAGATGACAGAATGTATGCGTTCGAGTCTGCGGCGTGAGCAAGTCGGCAGCAAGGGAAAGAGTTAGTGTATGTTACCTTCTCTAATAGTGTGTGTGGTTGTTTAGTTTGACTTGCGGTAAATTGCGGTGCAGGCTGTCATCTGCGTGAAAAAAAATACACTGCCGTTTGCTTTAATATTTATTTGAGCTCATCTTGTGTTTTACATTGGTTATACAAATGCTTCTACAGGGTGTAATCGAAATAACTCAAAATCTGAACCTGAAACAATTGTATGTGTAGCTAGCCTGTAGTGTGTCTCCGTTAAGCAATGGTCTCCTTCCATTATTTCCATCAGTCCCCGTTCAACGCCACTTCATCACCGGGCTCTTGCCCATAGTACTTGGTCTTCAACACGTTTTCTTCTTGTCAACCGTTACGTTATCAATGACTCACTTTCATCGGTATTTTTTTGGCTTTCTAGCCTCTACACGCACAACCAATAAAAAGAAAAACTTCTATTCCCTTAGTAGTAGTAGTCCCTTTTCCACAATTAGACACCCATTTGGTTCTTTGTGCGTGGGGCATTTATGCCCTTTCAACGTATTGCCAATGGCGCTAATGCATGTAATTTGCACATACTTCCGTATTTTCTTAAAAGGAAATACGGTCGCAAGCTATCGTTCAGTTCGTTCGTGCCCAAAAAGGGTAGTCGGGCTGACCCGGCCAACTACAGACCTATCTCGGCAACTTCCATTTTCCGTAAGAGTAAGGAACGTGTGCTGAACAATAAGCTCCTGGCATACCTAGAAAACAACGACATCCTCAGTGACAGCCAATACCAAATTGGTCAACTGGGGTTCTTCTAGCGTATGCCATTAACGTCTGGCGTGAGGCCATCGAGAGGCACGGGGAAGCGCTTGCTGTCTCCCTTGACATTTTGAATGCTTTCGACAGGGTCTGGCATGAGAGCTTAATTGGTAAGCTTCCTTCCTTCGGCCTGCCTAGTGCTCTGTGTGACTGGATTGCTGACTTCCTGAGAGATCGATCCATCCGAGTGGTTATCGATAGCTACTCGTCCGGTCAGTTAGGTATTAACGCCGGAGTCCCTCAGGGGTCGGTGCTCTCGGCTACACTGTTTTTGCTGCACATTCATGACCTGCTAAAACCCGGCACCTTTGGGTACGCAGACGACAGCACAGTTGCTGAGAAATACGTGGCCGACGCACGGGATACTGGCCCTGAGATCCGGTCTCTCCGGGAGGCCATAATTGAGCGCTTGAACCTGTCCCTGGAGGCAGTCTCCGAATGGGGCGATGCCAATCTAGCCAGTTTCAATGCTGCTAAGACCCAGGCTTGTCTTTTTTCCGCAAAAAAGAGCCTATTCCACCCGGCTCCATCTTTTACCGTACCGATAACGGACTATCTCGATCTTGTTGGTGTTACGTTAACATCGACCCTCAATTTTGGTCCATTCATTGAGGCAAAGGAAAGAAAGAAAGAAAGAACGTTTATTTGCGCCAGGCACGACGCATACCATAAAAAAAAAAAACAAAGGAAAGCTTAAATACAAATACAAAGTATGCGTCACAACCACGCAAAACGGTCATCGCTCAGCATAATGCTGAGACTCTGCGCAAGACAGAGCCACAGCGCTGGTTTTCAGCGATAGCCGGTGTCGATTGGGTGACGTCGAAACAATGAAACCTTAAGGAATAAACAAATAAATTAGTAAAAACAAATACGAAACAAGTTTCCAAGACAAAAAGTTCAGTATATAGTAAATTATATAGTAACAGATAAAGTAAATATTATATTAAATAAAAATTGGTAGGTAGGATTGTAAAAAATAAGTTTCTGGTAGGTAAGGACAGAAAAAAAATAATTAAGGCACTACAGCTCCCACGGACTGGTGACACAGGTGGCAACGAGAGCAGTAAAACGGATGCAATAGATGGAAAGGGTAAATACTGTAGGCATTTTATAAAATTGAAGCATTACATCCAATTTCCGTTGGGCATCTATAAGATACTGCCGCAAACGTGATCTGAACGTATGGATGGTGCCTAACACTCTTAATGGTGGTGGAATATTATTCCACACCTTGGATGCAGCGTATCGAAAACTGCCCCTAAAAGCTGCTGTCCTTTGAGACTGAGTTGAGAGCTGCTGAGTACAAAACCTGGGCGCGCATTCCCGTCTACTAGGCATCCAACTTAGCTTGTCGTACAAGTACCTCGGTTTCTGTGTCTTAATCACACCAAAAAGAAGACAAGCTAGGTGCAACTTACGCCTCGACTTCATTTTAAGTAAGCAGTGTTTGTTTAGAAAGGGGGTGACATGACTTCTATGAGGCTCAGTTGGCTGCAAAAAAGTTGGGGATCCTTGCAAAGGTGAGACGGTACTTCACGCCTGAACAGCTGCTCAAATTGTATAAAGAGCAAGTTCGGACATGCATGGAGTACTGATCTCACTTCTTCTTTTCTTCTGGGACGGATCTGCCAAATATCAACTTAATGCACTTGAGTCGATTGACAGTGCCTTGAACATCGACGCCAAGTGGCCAGCCTGTCGGTATTTTATTACATTTCGGGGAGTGTGCGATGGAACTGCACAATGTGATTCTGCTTAGACCTTTCCATCACCGGACAACAAGACGTACGGCAATGCGCCACCGGTACATGGTGGACATCCCACCCATACGTACAAATCGTTTTGCGAATACATACATTGTACGCACACCTAAGGAGTGGAATTCTCTGCCGGAGTCTTAGTTTCCTGATAGCTTACAACCTTGGGGTCTTTAAGCCAAGAGTGAATACGTTACTTCTGGGCAAGTGCTCCACCGTCGACCACATCATCACTTACCATCAGGCGAGATAGTGGTCAAACGCGAGCCTATCGATAAATAAAAAATAAAAAAAACCCTCAAATGATGCTCAAAATTGCGCTGTCAACAGAGGCCTAGTGTACAAATTTGACAACTATAAATGAAAATAAGAAAACATTGGTCCACCGTATGTCTTTATTTTCAGTTTATGGAATCCTTTTTAAATTGGTCCAATACTGGAGAAGGAAATAGGCGAGAGCCAAACCTCGAATTATGACTTTTTTCTTAGGTAATGCTGTCGGATGTTTGCGACCGCATTTCCTCTTAAGAGCACTACTATACTTTTCTAGCCTACCGCCCTTTCACCGCTTGTCTGACGATAGAAAAGGACATTGACCGGGTTTGTCTCAACCATACATGGTTGGTCAATGTCCTTTATCCTATACAGGCGGAGTGCTAAAGTTTATCATCATCATCATATCAGCCGAAAGATGTCCACTGCTGGACATAGGCCTCCCCCAAGCGTCGCCACATTGACCGGTCCCGTGCGCCCCGCATCCAACGGATCCCCGCAACCTTCACCAGGTCATTAGTCCACCTGGTGGGAGGCCTTCCAACGCAACGTCTTCCGGTTCGCGGTCGCCACTTTAGAACCTTTCTGCCCCATCGGCCATCCGTTCTGCGAGCAATGTGCCCTGCCCACTGCCACTTAAGTTTGGCTATTCTTCGGCTTCCTACCCTGGTTCTCTTGCGGATCTCTACATTACTGATTGGATCACGCAAGGAAACTCCGAGCATAGCCCTCTCCATTGCCCTTTGGGTGACTTGAAGCTTTCTGATGAGGCCCATTTTGAGCGACCACGTCTCAGAGCCATAGGTCATAACTGGCAACACACACTGGTCATAGACTTTCGTCTTAAGACACTGTGGTAAGTTGGATGTGAAGATACCGGAACTTCCCGAACGCTGCCCAGCCGAGTCGGATTCGACGGTTGACCTCTTTCTCGAAGTTGGCCCTACCCAACTGGATCGTTTGTCCTAGGTAGACATATCCACAACTTCGAGTGTAGAGTCTCCGACCCTGATAGGAGTGGGTGTAACATGGGCATTCAACATCACCTTGGTTTTGTCCATGTTCATCCTAAGACCCACTCTTACGGAAGCTCTACTGAGGTCATCGACCATTGTATTGAGATCCTCCATAGTCTCAGCCATGACCACTATATCATCGGCAAACCGAAGGTGAGTGATGTACTCACCATTGACGTTGATGCCTAGCCCTAGTTTGAAGACATCCTCCAGTACAGCGGTGAACAGTTTCAGAAATATGACATCTCCCTGCCTCACACCTCGCTGCAGAAAGACAGGTTCCGAGGTCTGATCCTGAAGTCGAACTGACATGGTGGCGTTTTTGTACAAACACTTCCAACACCTCGATGTACCGGTAGTCAATTTGGCACCGTTGGAGAGACTGCAGCACAGCCCAAGTCTCGATCGAATCAAAGCCTTTCTCGTAGTCCACAAACGATAAGCAGAGAGGCAGGTTGTACTCTTCGGTCTTCTGTATAACCTGCCGCAGCGTATGTATATGGTCTACGGTGTTAAAGGTTTTACGGAAACCGGCTTGTTCAGGAGGTTGGAAATCGTCAAACCTGTGCGCGAGACGATTCGTGATGACTCTTGAAAACAGCTTGTAGACATGGCTAAAAAGTGAGATGGGCCTATAGTTCTTCAGTAGGGCATTGTCGCTCTTCTTGAAGAAGAGTACCACCACACCCCTGCACCATGCCTGTGGCGTTTTGCCCTCGAGTATGACGGAATCAAACAGCTTCTGAAGGTCCTTAAGGACCGGTTTTCCACCTGCCTTCAGGAGTTCCGCTGTAATTCCGTAGTAACCCGGCGCCTTGTTGTTTTTAAGCTGTTTAAGAGTCATCCTAATCTCATACAGGCTGACGTCCGGAATGTCTTCGGTATAGTGTCGGGTCAATCTAGCTCTAGGGTCTTTTGCGAGATTCGCGACGGGTTTACTGGTTGACGTGTACAACTGCCCATAAAATCTCTCGATCTCTCTCAAAAGCTCGGATACGATCCTGCCATCGTCGGTCTTCAGTTTCGTGAGCTGGCTCTGCCCAATAGTCAGATCTCTTGCAAAGACCTTGGAACCCTTATTCCGCTCAATCGCGTCTTTAATACGCTCGGTATAAAAGCGGCGGAGATCGCTTTTCAAGGACTTTGAGATCCGTCTATTGAGCTGCCGGTATTTCAACGCATTATCTGAAGACTGCAGGATCATCTCACGCCTCGCCTTCATGAGCTCGAGAGTAGGATCAGAGAGCTTTTTGTTTATATCTGTACGGCGGGTCTTGAAAAACTTAGACCCAACCGTATGGACAGCTTCCACTAACCCATCGCTGTATTCGTCCACGAAGCTCCCTAGGCACTCGAAACGATTCTGGAGTTCGAGCTGAAAGCTCTCGGGGTTTAGGATCTGGATCTGTGCTGGACAGAGCGTAGACTTCACCAGTCGAGACCTTTCAAGTTTGATATTAATATTCAATGTGCGTCTCATCATGCGGTGATCGCTCCCGGTTTTCACCGAATTGATCACAGAGACATCATTGAACATTTGCTTCTTGGTTGACATGATGAAGTCGATCTCGTTTTTAGTTGCACCATCGGGGCTTTGCCAGGTCCACTTCCTGTGCTCACGCTTTCTGAAGAAGGAGTTCATCATATAGAGGCCCTCCTTCTCCATAAAACTGCCTAGTAGGTGACCCCGGTGGTTCCGATGTCCAACTCCAAATTGGCCCACTTGCAGCTCATCCTCGTCTCGTTTGCCCAGTTTCGCGTTGAAGTCCCCCATGACAACGGTGAAGTGAGTTTTGAAACCATGCATGGCTCTAGAAATATCCTCATACATGGTCTCTACCTCGTCGTCGGGGTGTGCCGAGGTCGGGGCGTAGACCTGCATAACTTTCAGCGAATATCTCGAGGATATTCTGAGTATAAGGTACGCCACCCTGGTAGGATAAAGTTTATACTAAGAGTAAAATAATTTGGAGTTAATTATTCGGGCCATTTCTCACATTGATCTCAAATTTCTCATCTCCGCTACATGTAATCTTACAGTACGTGAGGTCTTATCATGGATTTGTTTGTTTCCCACATAACCCGAGTCGTTCAGTGCCACTTTTTTACAAAAAAATTACAACAATGTTCGTTGCTTTTGGAGATATTTCAATTACACCTTGTTTATAATTTGCCTACGTTGAGTGATGTGACATAGTAAACCATTATCTTCGAAATATCTTATCCCATTCTTTCATTATATCTAGTTGGATGACATGAGTGGACGTCCTTCGACGGCGGGAGCGTACGTGAACCGCGGCTACGAGCCGGCGCTGGACAGCGACGAGGAGGTCTCGCCGCCCCCCAGGAGGTCCACCGTACGCTTCCACGACCACTACGCGTGATGCAGCTACTGATCAGGAGGTCCACCGTACGCTTCCACGACCACTACGCGTGATGCAGCTACTGATCAGGAGGTCCACCGTACGCTTCCACGACCACTACGCGTGATGCAGCTACTGATCAGGAGGTCCACCGTACGCTTCCACGACCACTACGCGTGATGCAGCTACTGATCAGGAGGTCCACCGTACGCTTCCACGACCACTACGCGTGATGCAGCTACTGATCAGGAGGTCCACCGTACGCTTCCACGACCACTACGCGTGATGCAGCTACTGATCAGGAGGTCCACCGTACGCTTCCACGACCACTACGCGTGATGCAGCTACTGATCAGGAGGTCCACCGTACGCTTCCACGACCACTACGCGTGATGCAGCTACTGATCAGGAGGTCCACCGTACGCTTCCACGACCACTACGCGTGATGCAGCTACTGATCAGGAGGTCCACCGTACGCTTCCACGACCACTACGCGTGATGCAGCTACTGATCAGGAGGTCCACCGTACGCTTCCACGACCACTACGCGTGATGCAGCTACTGATCAGGAGGTCCACCGTACGCTTCCACGACCACTACGCGTGATGCAGCTACTGATCAGGAGGTCCACCGTACGCTTCCACGACCACTACGCGTGATGCAGCTACTGATCAGGAGGTCCACCGTACGCTTCCACGACCACTACGCGTGATGCAGCTACTGATCAGGAGGTCCACCGTACGCTTCCACGACCACTACGCGTGATGCAGCTACTGATCAGGAGGTCCACCGTACGCTTCCACGACCACTACGCGTGATGCAGCTACTGATCAGGAGGTCCACCGTACGCTTCCACGACCACTACGCGTGATGCAGCTACTGATCAGGAGGTCCACCGTACGCTTCCACGACCACTACGCGTGATGCAGCTACTGATCAGGGGGTCCACCGTACGCTTCCACGACCACTACGCGTGATGCAGCTACTGATCAGGAGGTCCACCGTACGCTTCCACGACCACTACGCGTGATGCAGCTACTGATCAGGAGGTCCACCGTACGCTTCCACGACCACTACGCGTGATGCAGCTACTGATTATACAGTGGCGGATAATTTATCTACATTTTTTGTCCCACTACTTCGCAAAGGTCTCTCCTAAGTCCCTCCAGACGATTTAGACAAGTGACATTCTTTTAACCAAAGCGTCGCGATACCGATTGTGTAAATTATCAAAAATGTATGGAATTGCCAAGCGCTATCGGAAAGTCACGTGATCAATCCCTTACATTTTGGTATTTCAGCCATTGCTGAAAGAATGAGAGCGGTTACGCACTAAATCCGAACATTTTCGTTCGAATTCAGAACATTTTCAATTCGGATAGAACTGGAACTCAAATTACGGACTCGGATCGGATATAGTGCGTAACCGCCCTGATACTTTATCTGGAGCGTTTGGATTTGTTTTCCAGAAATCAGTGGCGGATTATTTAGAAGAAATTTTGTGATCCCTGAATACGCTAGTGTTAGTATATTGGGCCACTGGCTGACACTACAAAAGGCTTAGAAAATTTTGACGCAAAATTTATGAAGCACACCCGTGCGTCTCCAATACGGGAAAATGGATAAACGCGCCATATTTTAAAAATGTATAAAAACAGACTAAAAGTTTTAATTATAATTTTTAAATCTGTCTACCGTGATTTTAGTAATAAAAACATAGATTTATTGTAATTATAAAGATTGTTTATTTCTATCAGTATCCGCCACTGCATTGATCATCTGATGTATTCCTGCGGTTTTGCATTTAAACGGACAATATTATACTTAGTGATTGCTGTGCGACACTTTATTCTTGCATTTATTTTTTGTAATTTCCTTTAATTAAAAGATTTATGAAATATATTACGAATTTAATAGAACATATTTTTTATTACTATTTTAAAACTTTTCTTAACCTAATTCAACCAGACAATATTTCCTTTATTTGCGTGTGGTTTTTGCAGCCACACCCAGAATCTTAATGATGTCGTATGCTACGCAAATATTATTTTTGGGATCGAACCCGCTACCCCGCAAGCGCTTGCGCTTAGTAAGAGCATTCGCAAGCCCTTATTCATACCAACAAGAGATTTTTTCTTATGCTCATTCGTCAGTTGCTACTTGCAAGACTTCACCATATAATCCATGAACCTCGAAAAAAATTCTTCTTTCTACGAATTATTTGGGAAATCCCTTCAAAAATTGACTGTGTCTCAGTCTCAGGTGAGTCAGTAGATACAGCCTCTTTGGCGTGAAGTAAAGGGTCGTTAGCAGTCGCTGCGCCAGTGACGCAGTGAGCAGTGAGCAGTGAGCAGTGAGCAGTGAGCGCGCGGCCCGCCGACCGAACGCACGCGCGAACCATGCGCAGCGACGCCGTCCCGCGAGTGCACTCCACGCTTTACCTCAACATTGTGAAGTGATACACAGTACACATACGGATTACTACTACTCTCATCTCCTCGGGATTTATTCAGCGGTAAGTTCAGTTTAAAACCCCTAAATTTAAGCCTTATTCCGATATGGATATGACCTTTCAGCCCCCGAGGCTGCTGAGCGCGATCAGCTGCGAAAGTGAGCGAGGGTGACTGTGAGCTGCCTTGCATAATATCCACACATGACTGTATCTTATAAATTTACCAGTTCCTGGAACTTCTCTTATAGATATCTGAGGTGAAGGCCTAACATACGCGAGACTACACTGGTTTCTCTTTCGAAAGTTTCGTAACAACATTTATGTAAAGTGAGACTGACCGTTCAAAGAACGTGTCTAATATGATTCATTATGTGTTATTTATTCAAAAATTTGGCGAAGCTGTGGACTGTATGGTACCCGTAACAAGCTTGTCTCGTAAACAAAAGTGAATGTAGGCGGCATGGGATACAGAATGGGAAACAAAGACCGCGGTATTTCCTTAGCCAGTCGACAAACGACCTCTAAATACCAGCTGTAATAGATATGCTGAAGTGATACATAATTAAATTACATAAAAAGGTTTAATACATTGTGTAACTCATACCTTACGTACATTACATAAGGTACATACTACAGATTTCACGTAACTTTGTTCGGTAAATTGATATAAAAGTAATGTCATTTAACAGTTTGGTAACTTCAACAACAAAAATCTTATTAGTTGACTGACATCATTTATTATCGGTAGACTAATAGTTTTAGCAATTAGAGCACATTGATTATGATGTTCTATTTAATTTGTTCGATTAGGTGCAGATTGTTTTTTACAACTCTCCAACAAACTCTGATAAATTGCCGTTATTAACCGCCCAACCTTCGAAATGACTTCTATTGGATATTTAACAACGCCAGAAAGTATTTATTATACGTATGTCAATATTTCGCCTCTCGATTTCAACGCCTCCAAAAGGCTATCACAGTAAATGTAAGCCTTAGTCTATGCCCAATTTCCTTTATTGACTGCCCAACCTTCAAAAAGACTTCTACTGGATGTTTAAGATGTTAGAGAACATTTATTATACGTACATCAAAGTTTCTCTTCTCGATTTTAACGACTACAAAAGGTCGGTCTATCACTATACTTTTTAGCCTTAATCTATGTCCAGTAAGTGAAATCTAGAGAAACTTCCATGGGAAGGATCGATTGATTGATATTCTCATACACTAGTACTAACAGCTTCACAACAGTACCAGCAAGTACACAAACACTGAAGCCGAGCGCTCAACACTCAGGCCTCGCTCACATCCGCCGCCAGAGGGTCGTTCTCACTAGAACAAGAACAATTTGATGATTTCCGCAATAGTGCCCACTATTACGCTAGCCAAGTGCAATTAACTAATTAATAATAATCTTTGCGTTGCGCAGGCGCGCTTGCAATACAAAGCGTAATTAAAAGGTTTGTTCAAGGAATTTTCGTTTTTGCTCCTACTTATTTACATGTGAGAGTTGTGTGACGGGAGTTTGGCAAGCGCGTGGATATTGTTGGATTTTAGTAACCGTTTGTATCTGAAAGTGTAGGGACAAGATAAATTGGGCGATCTGTATACTTGTCACGCTAATTGTTGTCAGCAGATCAATCAAGTATCTTTATGATTTTGGTTGACTGTTGATACAAGATATACCTACTGATAAAGATACTGTTAAGCAAAGAAAATAACAATGAAAATGACCCTTGTCTTGTTGACAAATTTGTTTACTTACAAGAGCAGTAACCGCTTTCAAATACCTGTGCGCATTCAATAACACAGAGCTTTACCTTGTTATAAATAAATCACTCGTGCGTGACGCAAGCCTCAAGAACCCACATTTCAAACACCATTGCGTTCTTACTGCTAGAGATGACAACGCGCAACTGTAGCAATAACGCAATGGAAACAACAGCGGTATAGAGTCACTTTCGTGCACAATCCTTGAGCTGGTTTCCGTGTTTGTAATTTCGTTTAGTATTTATATATCGGACTTATATTTCCTGATAGACAGCTAACCTGACATAAATGCACTTTTATCTAATAAACACATCAACACGGTCTAGGGATATTTAAAACAAAGCGAATTACTATCAATGTGTTAATTATTTATATGACATGTATATATTTCAAAGATACGTTATTTAATATTCTACCATTTTTTAATAATGGTTAAGGTACTTCGATTAAAATTTCAGGATTTTATGGAAAAAAAATGAAGCATAGACGGAAACCGTATATGAATTAACTTTTAATTTATGAGTAAAAACTGAAAAAAATAGAAAAATCATTTAATTTGTGTTTATAAACTTGAAGTTAGTAGTCTGAGAAAGCGCCCATGATGTTCATAACACATCGGCAACGATTCGGAATGCTCAGAACAAGGTTGTCAATGTCTTGCTGCGGAATATTGTCCCATGTCCTTCTGAGGTGCGCAAAAAGTTGATCTTCTGTAGCCAGATTTTCAGGAACTTCCTTCAGAGCTCTTCTTTGCAGCATATCCCACG
This sequence comes from Orthosia cruda, assembly GCA_964057195.1. Lineage (NCBI taxonomy): Eukaryota > Metazoa > Arthropoda > Insecta > Lepidoptera > Noctuidae > Orthosia > Orthosia cruda. The sequence continues at coordinate 581,514 of OZ059849.1, forward strand.
CATGCTCAATGGGATTTAGATCTGGCGATTGAGCAGGCCAGTCTAAGGCCCTAACATTGTGTGTATGTAACCATACTGCTACCGTTCTCGCCGTGTGTGCCCGGGCATTGTCGTGCATGAGCAGGAAATCTTGCCCCATTTGTGTTCTGTGGGGCAAGATTACGGGCCCCAGCACCTGTTGGACGTATCGTTCTGCCGCCATATTGCCCCGCACCCAAACGAGATCCGTCCGTCCTCCAAGACGAATTCCTGCCCAAACCATAATTGTTCCTCCTTGATATGGGTGAACTTCCTGAGGGTTCTGAAGACGGCTCCATCGTCCAGGAACTCGCCAAACACGCGTCCTTCGTGAATCTGGATGGAAGCCGAACCTGGATTCATCCGTGAACAGCACATTGGACCATTGCTCACGGCCCCAGTCCACGTGGTTCCGAACCCATTCTAATCGTCGTCCACGATTGCCTCTCCGTAAAGGTGGAACCCGGAGTGGTCTACGAGAGCGTAGATTGCTTTCATGCAGTCGCCTTCTTACAGTTTGGTCACTCACAAGCACTTGGTGTTCCACTCGCAGCCTTTGGACCAATTGAGTCGCCGTTGCATTTGGTTGAGCTCGCGCAGTAATTTGCAAAAATCGGTCTTGTCTGGAGGTAGTGATGCGACTTGGCCCCCGGTGCCTCTCCGCTACTTCACATGTGGCACGATAGCGTGTCCACAATCTTGAAATTACATTTTGGTGGGTCCCTATGGCCTCAGCAACATTACGCTGAACAGACCCAGCTTCCAGCATTCCCACAGCTCGTAACATCTCCGCCCTCGTCAAATGTTATACAATACCTCAATTTTAACTTTATCTTTCGTTTAAAAATGAAAAAAAACTGTAACTAAACGTAATTCGTATTGTTTTCTAAATTTCGCACAAATGAAAATTCCCTCTCCTACACATCAAGGCATTTTTATGCCACCGAAACAAAAGAATTTTCAAAAATTTAAATTTGGAATTAGTCTGAGATAAATTACAAACAAATCGGTGTATAAAAGATTCCAATGCGGCCAGTACTTTTCGAGTTATTTAATTGAGTATGAAATATCCCTGACCGTGTTGATGTGTGTACTAACTTATGCTAGCAACTTTGGCTGCGTAAAAGTCGAAAATTAACCCAAGGCAACATAAAGGTCCAATCTATCTCTGTACCACAATTTATCAAAATTGTTTCGGCAGTTTAGGTGTGAAAACATAAAATTAAACAGTCAGAGTCGTATCGTACGTTGGAGGTACGCTAACCAACTGAATAACATCTATTTGTAATGATATCTACGTTCACAAATAAAAATATTTGATTTGAGTAACATTCGCATTTATAATATCACAGTATGGATTTATATATATATATATTTATAACTTCTAAACATTCCTAAGTATTTCATGGCCGTTAGTAATGCTTAATTGCTTACTTTCGTTAGCTATTAATAAATTGTCAAACGCAAATGGTTGCGAGCAGACCTTGACAGCTGTGACCGGAAGAAAGTGGGCTGTGATTAGCATGTCGCTTACGTACCAGAACGGTTTATACCTATGTACGTATGTAACGGTACTTCAGGACGTGAATCTATTGTAGATAGCTTTTATCATTGAGTCAAGTTTTAATGAAAAGAAGATATCGGTTGGCTACTACACAATATAATTTAATAGCACCATATAACAAAAGTCATGTCTGATTCTAGCTATCACATTTTATAAATGTTATTCGAATATTTATAATAACAATCTGGATCAAATGTCCTTTGTCAAGTTTCAAGTGTTTTTCAGAAGTTCCATTTAGCAAAAAAAAAAATACATCCTGTATAATGATTCTAATAACGTCACCGATGTTTTATAATGCCTACATTAATGCCAATTATAACACCATAAACAGTCACATAATAAGACTAGACAGTAATAATACAGGCATTTTGCAAAGCATGCAATGATTGCAAAGTTGCTCTACAAAAGACATCAACGCACGCCCACTACCACGAGAACTGCAAATATCAGTATCGCTACATACTGTACAGCGTTTAAAGACATTATTTAAGTATATAAGCTTATGTTATTATGTCGTTTTACAATCCTTATTATGTATTTAAATGAAAATTAATGAAATATGTAGGTATTTCGTTAGTGTCTCGTTGCTCTAGTGATTCTTAGTTCGATTCCTGGGGGGGGCAAACGTTTATTGAATTTTTGTTCTGGAATTTCTTCAGTAGTAGTAAGTAGTGTTTCCGGTTGATGGGAATAGGCTCGCTCCCATTAAAAAGGGTTAGTTACATTATTTTGATAAAAATAAAACAAATTAGTCAAATAGAATGAAAATTTAAAAATATTTTTTTTTTAGGTAGGCCACTATCTGACCTCACCTGATGATAAGCGATGATGTGGTCGACGGTGAAGCACGCTTGCCTAGAAGTAACCTTGACTTAAATACTTCTAGGTTGGTTGATTGATTGATTTGGCGACGTTGCGGGCGTCGACAAAACTCCAACTACTGAAATAATCAGGAGCCCTACCATGTCGTGTCAAAACTATCCTCCAATGTGAGAGAGGGATGGTGCTATGCAGGAAAATTTGCTTTGTCCCTTTTTCACTGTCGCGCTATGATAGTTTTGACACGTCATGGTACGGGCCCAGAGCAAGCGAGCGAATATTTAAAGCGTTAAAGAGATTTTTGTTTTGCTGGGGTTTATTAGACCCCAAATGGTGCACGGAGGGTCAAAAACCCATTGTATATTGCCTACTTTGTTTCATGCTATACAATAAAAGTTTAACAGCATCAACCTTTTCACCGCTCAATGACGTCACACGAATAGTGGTTTTATCCAAGCAGTATTGCTGTGTAAGAAAATAATGTAACTGGTAAATATCAACCATGTTTTAATAACATAAGAATTTTATAATAATCATTATTTATTATTAAACTGAATCACTTTTAACATCGTTTTACAGGTAGGTAACCTATACATAAAGTAACTAGATCCGTAATATCTGCATTTTTCATATGATTCTACTGCTTGATGACAACCATTTTTAGTTTGAGAGAGAGAGAGAGAGAGCATCTGTCCCCTGGAAACGAACTGCAGTGGCCAATCTGGAAATCCCTAAACCGATTGCGGACCCAGGTTGGCCGCTGTAGAAATAACCTGGCCAAATGAAGTATCATAGACCCATCCAAAACACAGTGCCAGTATGGGGCACCTTCGCAAGATATGGCCCACCTCCTTGTCTGCCCTTCATGCCTGACCACCTGCACCTTACGGGATTTGAACGTAGCAAATGACAGAGCTGTCCGAGTAGCTACATACTGGTCGCACAAAATCTGAATGATTTGAGTTTATTATATTTGACACGAAAGAAGAAGTTCGTCTTCTAAGAAGAGCTAGTTATTCTTGTATGGTTTCAAAGTAGTCTTTTTATTTTAGTAGGCTTTAAATCTTGGCAATGTTAATCACTCACATAAAACTACCAAGTAATGAGTTCACCTCGTGTTCTCGAGACATAAAGGGTCTGAATCAATCGTCAGACTGACAGGATTAACTTTATTTATGTTGTACATGTGCAGTAATCATTAGCCGTGAGAAAATGACCTTCTCTAATATGTATGATGCGCTGATTAACCTTCTAAGAATTGAGATAAATGTCATTTACGAATTCACATGTTCAATTCACCTACTTACATGCACTTTTCATTCTTGCCCAAATTACCGTAAATCTCACATCAAGAGAAAAAACAAAGAAATCTCTCACAAATATTTACATAGAGTTAACCTCCATTTGAACCGAGTTGCGCTAGCGCAGGCGACTGAAACAAAAAGACAAGTTGCACGGCCTACCACTACATTATAACAATTGCACTAATAAAGCCAACTTTCTCTTTTTTGTGGAGAATATCTCGCGTCTGCATCGTTTATCAATACATGAGTACGTAACTTTTGTGTATTATAGAACTTATGTGATTCAATAACATTATGTATTGTTAGCTTCGGCCTTTTTCTACAAATCAGTATTCCGCCTCCACAGTTTGAATGCGGCCCTCCCAGCTGACTCCTTCCTAATATTATATCTATACTAATATTGTAGAGAGGTAAAGTAGGTATGTGAGGTTGAAGGGGGTAATCTCTGGATCTACCGAACCGATTTACATGAAATTTGTCATGGAGATAGTTTGAGACCCTGGGAAAGGACATAGGATAATTTGTATTCCCTTGGGATGATAAAACACTTTTTACGCGGGCGAAGCCGCGGTCAAAAGCTAGTCTGTCATATGTTTGCCACGGTAAGTAAACTGCGGTTGAGATTGCCAGTCTTTACTTATGCCAGTTTTAAAGCCTGCGGTCTTAGGGATTTTTCTCTCACTTAATCAGGTAGATAATCATTTATTCAAGTCAAAATCAATCCTCATATTGCATGGTTGCATGAAATTAACGTTGCTTTCGTAATTATATAATTTGATTGACATGGTTGTTTGGATATCAAATCGTGCATAGCCTTCACTTTGACCTGGAATTTATTACCTGCTCCGAAAATAATTTGGTACAGTTAATTGTTTCGTTGATACATGGTTGAGTAACGAACAACCACAAGTCACAACTCTAATATAAAGGCATCAGATAGCTAGGATATAATCTCGTCGAGGCTAGCTACACAAAAGTAGGACAGAAATAAGATAGATTCATAATGCAACGATCGAGCGCTTGCGGCTTGATTTCGTAACAGATCTGCGACTATTTTTATTAGCATAGCTTTGAAGTTTCTGACGACTGGTATATTTTTACAGAGAGAAAATAAACGAGACGTGACGATGATTTTTTTCTTTGATAGAGTTGACAAAGATACAGGTTCTTTACACCTGAGCCAGTTCTTGATCGCATCCGGGTTTGTTGGAACCGCAAAAATGTTTCTAGGAATATAGCTCCTTGTGACATTAGATGACAAGTCAGTTGGGTGTAGATTCGTTGAGTGTTGAGTCGCTGGCTCGAGGTCAGTCCGCCCCACTCCTCCACGCTCCGGTGATCCAGCGTGATACTTACTTACATTAAGATCGTTACGACTTGTTTATTGACTCGGTATAAGAACGATTAAATGCTAATTTTATGTCCCAAAATTAATTTGGATCATAAAGCTTTTCCGACGGCATAATTTGATTGTTCATGTTAATTCAAAATGTCGGTCATTTTGTACATAAAATCAATCACAGTTGTAAGGCCAGCCAATGTCCATTAATAACAAATTTTTATGACTAACAAATTAGCACATACCTATTTGAGACTTTTTACAATCGAAATATTAATTAAAGCTCGATAGTGTCGAGGCTCAAGCGAGAATGAGCTATGCCAATTTCAAATCTCTTGTATTCTGGGGAATGTTTAATTTTGCTTACATCTGATGTTCACCTAAACACACCAAAAACACGAATATCTTAAAATTCATAGCTCACTGTCGCATCCAATCATCCCCGAAACTGGTTTCACCAGATCTCGTGGGTAATTAACATCAATCGACACTCCTTAAAGGCTGACTCCCATTGGGCTTGTGAATTAGGCTCGCGTTGGGCAAAGCATTCCTGATCGTTAACTCATCTTCTTGTGCAAGCTATGTACCTGATAGCGACACTATGTAAAGCTATGAAAGTACGAATATAAGGCAGTGTTGCGCAGCAGTGAGGAGGGCGGAGGGGCGGTGCGCGGGGGAGGGCTGCCAGCTGACGGCCTCTAGCAGTGAAAGTAAACCTGCGGCCCTCGCCACCAGTCCGACCACATTGGTGCTTGTAATACGATTTAAATTATGATTTACTGTTGCATTGCTAGTGCTTTGATGTCATTTACAATGTCTGAATGTGCATTGTATAGTAACAATCAATCGATTGGTTGTATTTCCCATTAGAGAGATAATCGTGGTCGTTTTTAGATTTGTATCCCGATTCCCAGCCAATCCATACACAACTCTATCTCACACTTTTAGAAATCTCGTAAAGTCATTGGTTTGTAATTGTTTTAATTTTATTGACCCAAAAACTAAAGCTTGTTTTTAATTTATTGCCTTTTGTGTACGAAGTCTGGTTATTAACCTTATTCTGGCAGGTAGAATACTACCTACATTAGCTCGTACATAATATTTGATCGTTTCCGCTTATTACGAATTACGTCAGACTTGTAAAACTTAAATTAAGTAAAGCGTAGAGTGTTAAGACATCGTTATAACAGCATTCTTTGTGAAATACCAACCATTCGTTTAATTTTGGAAAACATGGTTCAAAAATGTTTTACAAAATACCGGCTAGCGTCCCTTATATTTTCGCTTGCACATTAGACAATAATCTAGGAGTTACTCCAGCTGTTATAGTGGGGAACATCTAATTTATTACAGATCATGATCATTTTATTGCTATATCATCATCATCAGCCATTTAATGTTCCCACTGTTGGGACACAGGCTTCTGCTCTCTGTGCGAGCTAATGGGACGGGCCCTGTTAGGGTTGTTGCTAAATGGCTCTCTCAATTTAGTCTAAAAAAGTTGTTAACTTTTGAATGGCAGTGTAAAGTTGACTCTGCTCCAATGCAACGAAAACATGCAATAACAAAATTGTATATTCCCAGTTCAGATCGTATCCCTTGCATGCACTATCTTTATGGAATCCAATAAGTATTGAGCTACATAGGATTGCTATTTGCTCTAAAGTGCGTGTAAGGGTGGGGTCCATTGTCCAGCTGAGACCGAAGTCGCTGACCTTGCGGGCGACGCGGGCGCAGGCTGCCCACTAGCGGCGGCGTGATCTGATACGATGGACATTGCCTGCTCAATGCAATAACCCAGCCTAACAATGTTTATGACTTCTTTGTGTTGGTACCTTGAAACTGTTACATACACGATGCGTGCCAGGTTCTGCCTATTGTTATGTTATATAAAGTTATATATTAGTGTTGCGATATTAAATGAAAAACAAACTAGGACTTCTTCGATAGTTACGAATTGTAACAAAAACTGATGGGCGTAATCGTTTTTTCTAGATATGTTATAACTCTTTCCTTAATAACATGTTGTTTCCTCGTGAAACGGTTTTTGTCCATCTTCCTAACGGAAACGAGTATAATCTTTCGCAAGTATACCTAACAGGAAAACTTTAATATTGGCGAAAGATACCTACTTCATCACGATACTGAAATAAATATAACCGATAATATCTTTCTTTAGAAATGCTGTATGTAGATATACAAAATATGTGGTTAGATGCATATGAATGAGCAATAAATCACTGGCGAAGGTCCATAACTCTGCGAGGGATGAATGACCGGCAAGGTCGAGGGCTCTCGATGGAATGCGCGAGAGTTCTTCTGGACACACTGTGATTCACGCACTCAATACATTCTTATTCTCCAAACAAATCTGTATTTTTACCTTCAGGGTGCTAAGAGACAGTCGTATCCTTGAGACATAGAATGACCTATCTAGTGATTCTTATTACGAATGTATTTTGATGCAATGCCATTTTACGATCAAACTGAACAGCTTGGCCGCTAAACAGTTAATTTATTACAGCTAAGAAGGTGAAAAGCTACAGCCTCGATTGTTATCAACGTGCAATGTTTATTGTTTTACAAGGATTTCCTACATTTTTACAAAGAATTTTAAATTATACTTAATAAACAATTTGTAGGTAAGGCTAGACATATTAGCATACGATATGAAGTAAATAGGACCTGTGGTTAAATACTTAACCTTTAACTGAAAGGTTAGCCGTGCGCTCACTTGAGAGGGCACCACAAATTAGGATCATTTTATAGATCTTTTGAAAGGTTAGGCATTGAAGTATCTTCGTGCCTTTGTTATGGTCTATACCTTCGTGGCAAGCTAGGTTACCTGCGCTACGAAGGTGCTACATTACAATTGTTCCATGACTAATAAATAATCATGTTCAATGCGACCTAATATACTCTTTAGTTTATAATTTTATAACTGGTCCTGAAAATGAAGAAATTAGTAAAAAATACGCTTTTAAAGAATAGCTACTAAATTCTTCAAATGATACAAATTATTTCAAATCTACATTATTTGTGAATAAAATTAGATTGTAACTATACAGATTATGGAATCCAGATATATATCATGTAAGTAGATAGCATCTAATATGTGGCTTATTTTCTTCAATGTCTACTGCTTGATGGTTTTATGATTTTTCCGACAGTTGCCTTTCTTTTGACACCAAAAGTTAAGTCAAAATGCTCGATTTTGAGAAAATCAAATAAACGTTTCGAGCAAATTCACCAGTAGTCACCATCTTGACAAAACTCAAGCTTGTTGATATTCACAGTATGGCACAGTCAGATTCACGAGTCAAACCCACGAGTCCGTAAAAGCGTGACAGTGGACACAGTTGGAGCCTTCCAAAATGGAAAGTCGTGATGTCGACAATTTCTCTGTTAACGGTTCTAATAAGAACGCGAAGACACTTCATATCTGCTAATTAGGTACGATTTGTTGGTCGAATGATAAAAGTGATTTATTTGTATTGGTAAAAGTTTTAACAATTTTGACTGATGTTAAGAAACTTCGTCAATCTAATCGTAGGGTACCAATTACTCGAAAATTCTATTCAAATTTACAACTTTTTATTGAGATTTTTTTATCAAAAAATTTGCTACTATGAGGAGTTCTAAAAATAAAATAACGCTTCTATTCTACGTTTGCGAATGGCCAACAATTAAACTTTATCTTTCTGATTAACCAACTTTAGTGACAATTTTAAGTTAACTTGACAATTTTAGTGCTTAAAAAGGGTTTAATCGAACTAAATACTTTTTTTTTGTTTAAGTTTCATCATTAAGCAATTTTCTAATTATTATTTTCCCTCTTGTTTAAAGCAAATAGTAAATAATGGCGACGTCAGGAGGGAAGCCGCGGCGCGAGGAGGCCAGCGACAACTCCGACGACGAGCTCACACCGCTCGCTAACGACATCTATGGTGGAAGGTGTGTACTAAACTTATTCAATATTATCAATTATTGAGAGCCGATTTTTATCCGGCAGATAACTCTTATCTGAGGAATAAAATAGCATTTTGTTAGCTTAAATGTCAACAATATGTCAAACCGCCATTTTATTCTTACACTTTTCCGACAATTGAGAAATCGGCCGATTTATATGGAATGATAACATTTTAGCTATGGAATAAAAATGGCGGCTTGACAGTTTTTGTACGAGATACAAAAAATATGTCAAACCGCCATATTTATTCTTCAGATAAAAGTTATCTGAATATTGAAATATCTACCCTAAATTAATTAAGGTCTTGGGTGTGAAGATAAATCCATGCTCACAGACATGTATCAATAGTTTTCAAGAGCTTTTGATTCGAATCCTTGTTCTTGTCGTGGATATTTAGATGAATCATTTCCTATGAATGCCAGCCACAAATTAGATTAGCTCATCACGAAGGGGTTAAATAAAAACTCAAGACCAGAATTCTCCACACACATTTATAAGTATATATAAAACATATCTAAATATATAATATCAATATATATCTAATATGACCAAGAGCCTATAAAATGTCTAAGCTAGATATTACCTATTACATAAAGTTACGACTTCGTCTCTAACAAAAGCTCGTCTGAGAGTTACAAGAGTAGGTACAAGACGGAACAGCCTCCGTAACGTATGATATCACTCGTTCCAATCAAGCTATACGTCATCGTCAGGCAATCATTCAGCGGTTGTTCTCGTGTACATGCTAACTACATACCTTACAGTTTCACCTTTACGAAGTAACAGAGTAAATAAGGCAATAATAACACTTTTTATTTCTTCAATTTTGTATAAAAGCACTGTAACCTAGTTTTCGTTTTATGTTATTTTAAAAGCTCTTACAAATATATTAAAGTTACACAATGTATTCGTTATTTTCATAAAAGTTTTGAAATTATTGCTAAGTGATTCACGCGAACACGAATTTCTCGCGAAGGCTACTTAACGAAGTGATATCTAACATCGTATTTGTAAGGTCAAATGTGATCATAACGTTAATATTAGACCGTATTTGGTAGAGGCTACAAACAACATTATTTAAATTCATCGATAATAAAAATAGTATCTAACTAATTTCGATTATTATAGAATAAAATGATTCAATTGCCATTACAGGTTATTGTATCACCAGTGAATCAATTTGACTGCTTGTAATGAAATTACGCAAGTTTCTAGAAAAAGAAACGAATCAATTAGAGTAGAATGCCGTTAAAGGTCTCATTAGTGGTAAGAATACTAACAACGATATTAATATGGTGTTCAAAGCATAATTATGTGGTTAGACATGTCCAAGCGGTAGTCTTTAAGCATTATTCCCATTATAACTATGTTGAGTAATTCAAAAGCAAATCAGATAAGTCAGATTCGCAATGATGATAAATTCTTATATTGCAAGTTTCCCACCATGAGATTTGAACTTTAAAAAGGCTTTGAGAGCTTCTTCTGCTGAGCTTTAACGATTCACAATTTTGTAACTATTGACGCCGCTATCCGAATGATCAGAATTTAAAATCAAGTATTTTGAAATGGTAGATTCGCAGTGATTTTTTATGAAAAATGATGAATGACAATATTATTAAAGAATAAGAAGATTCATCAATGGTCGTTAAAAGTGCAATTTATGAGCTTCTTTTTAGAATAAAAATACCTGTAGTCTAGGATAAAGAGAAGTAATAATGTAAAATGTCTTTGTTTAGTATATAACTTTATTTAGCAGAGGTCGAGTAGCTCGCGCGATCGGTCACCGCGGCCCGGAACCCGTTCAAATGCCAAGGTTGACAACTCTGACGACACAACTTTCGATCGATCGACTGCGCCACATTTTTGCGCCCCACTCCGCTCTTAGAGGCCTCTACGCACCATATTATACGGTCTATATTAGACACACGTGATGGTTTACTTGCCCCATGATTCTTGTCCAAGTCTAGATGAGAAATTAAGGTCTAACCTTGAGACCATATGTTGTAGTTCTTACATCCTGTTTTAAATTCACAAGTCTCTACACACTACATTCTTTGCAGCAGGTATCTGTTCGTAAAAAAATAATATATTGTTCAAAGATGCAGTCAGACTTTAAGTTTTTTTATTATGTTTGTTCTAGATCGTTCAATTCTCCGGTTTGTTAGATCACGTTTAGTTCCAGTCTGTCAATGCTTGATTCGTAATTCTTAAACCCCAATTTGGAAGAATGTTGGAGTTGTAACTTCATAGAATAGAGTAAATAAGACTATTTATTTGATTCAGATTGAACGGTGTCTAGCAGTAAACGCTTTCGTAGGCGGTAGCTGAGACGAGCGGGGTCGAGCGTGATCCGAATACTGGATGGCACTGGCTGACCAATTTGATACTTACCGGTTGTTTTGGGCTCAAAACAACAGTAAAGAGAATTTTGAAAAGCCAAATATAACCGAACTAGCTGCCGCCAGCGTGGTATTACTACCTCTCCCAATCTATCTATATATGTAAAAGAGAAAGTATGTATGTTTGTTCCTTATAGACTCCGAAACGGCTGGACCGATTTTAATGAAATTTGGCATGGAGATTGAGACCCTGGAAAGGTCATAGGATAGTTTGTTTTTACCTGGGATGATAAAACACTTTTTACGCGGGCGAAGCCGCGGGCAAAAGCTAGTATCTTTATACATTATAGCCTATGTGTTATTCTGGTGTATAAGCTATATTTCTGTAAAGTTTCATCAAACTCCGTTCAGTAGTTTTTGCGTGAAAGAGTAACAAACAACCATCCATCCTGACAAACTTTCGCGTTTATAAAAGTAGTAGGTAGGAAGTGTCACATATCGAAATCAGTGAATTCACAGATAATAATTTCGTGCTAATGATATGCAATGTATTAAGTTTTGCGAACACGTTTTAGCATGAAGCAAGAAAGAAGGTGACACTAGAATAATAAAACTCGATTTTATTTTAGGCTATATCTATCATGATAATAAGATTAGATATAGGTATCACAGGACTGAAAATACAAGGTCCTCAAGAAGCTTTGTTTCGTCTTTTCCAAAGAAAGTAAATAAGATATCGTCGCCAGATCCTTTCTACAAACTACTTATTATCAACTGACAGTTAGGTTTTGACCATAACATTTTAAATGCCGTGTTATGATGAACATAAACTCGTAATGACGTAACCGCGACTTAGCTCAGGTTTATGACAAACATGGAAGTTAGCAGACGTGTGCACAACATAATGCTCCCGTCCACACCATGGTCGATGACCTCGGGCTGCGGTGGACATTGGGCATGACCGGGAGTAGCGGCCACGGCGCGCATATAAAACAAAACATTACCTTATGGAAAACACATGGAAATTGGAAAGTTTGACAATTGCCATTAGGTGAAGAAATATATTTTTTTTGCTAATTGGTCTCATGGAAAAACTATGATTTGTTGACCTACGTTACTACATTTAGAGAACAGATTTTGCTGCCAAGACCCAAAATCTAATTTATTAGTCTTGAAACATAGTTTTTATATAGATATCGTTTTATTAATTTGCGACATTGAGATATCGATTTAATTTTACAATTAAAATTAATTACCTATTCTTGCTACATATATTCAGAATAATAAATATAGTAATAAAATCAGAATTTTATGCAAAATTAAAACAGAATTTCGGCAAGTCAGTTAAACTGTTTCTTAACAGATAATAACAATCCACTTAATCTAACTATTTGGAACTTGCAGCTATATATACTTTGTGAAACAATAATAGCGGCCAAAGAAATAGTTGTTTTATTGTTATGGTATTACGGGTTACTGTTATGTTACAAAACCACGGGGCCGGTGCACGTGCACGCGAGGCAAGCGAAGGCTTTCGTAAGTTTTCGTGAGCTGTAGCGACATTGAACGATCTATTGTTCTGACAGGCAGCTTCGTAGGCTGCGCTCGCACCGACAAATACCTAATTCATCTAGACGCGGCCAATATGACTGTCTCGAGTCTGGATCGTGTGTGGAGGAAGGTCACTACACACGTACATTTGATTTGAATTCCGACCTCGCGCACAAAATGTTAGCGACGGTGACTGCTAGCTCAGGGTGAAGATAAAACTTGCAATAGGTTACAGATGCAATACAATTTCGCATGTTGCAATTTTAGATACGAATAATAATCATATGACATAATCTTCGTAAATATCAAAGCACACAAAGCATAGCTTTTTCTATGTACAGGGTGCGACGAATACGTGTTCTGCTTTTATTGATTTTTAAGTAACTACCTGATTCTTGAATATCTATTCCTAGATACAGCCTAAAAAAAGTCGAGTATGCAGCCGAAAATATAAATTATCTAAAACAGAGACATCGGTAGGATTCGTAGCTAGCCAGGTAGGTACTGGCATTTTGGGTGAGTCACGTTAATTAAATATTCCAAAACAAGCACTTTGTGCGTAACTTAACTCTCAATACGCAGTTTGTGCATAAATATTTAAACTAAAGAACTGGTTCTCTAGAGCTAAACCTTCTATATTTTATATTGTATTTTGGATGTATAATGAAGCGTATAAATATGGCAACTTTTCCACTTCCTCATGTAGGTAGAAAATTAATGCATACGGGGACCTGTTCTACTAGAATTCGACAGGTTTCATGGTTGTTTGTCGATCAATCGAATCATTCTTATTTATTTAAATAAGACTTTTAAAATATTCATCGTGGGCAGTCGTTGGTGCCCTGAAAATTTGATGTTCAAGTCTAAAAACGTACATCTTAGGTAGGTACATGACTAGAGCAAAAGGGATGGACCTATCCTATTGCAGGCCAGTTTTCGGAATCGACTCTCGGGCAGTTTTTATACTTTTTACTATAATAAGCAGCTATTCTTAGATGCACTGATTATACAATCATAGGTAATATTAGGAAATACATTGTAGTGTTGTAGTTAACTGATTGGAAAGTGTTGAAACATAGGCGTCACTCATTTGCGGTGGGGTGCTGATGCGATCATATCAATTAGTGAGCGGACGATATAATTTCGCGTGCTCACCACTGCTGAACGAAGAACTCTCCGCACACTGCGTATTACTTGGTGCTAGTTAGACAAAATGTTGGCTAAGGATTTTGGAGTCAATTGTCGAACTGTATTGTTGTTAACATTGTATTTACAGCGTCTTAGGATTTATCACTAAATTACATGAAAAACCACATGATATTTTTGGGTTTTTACATAATGTGTATCAAAATTTAAATGTATTTAAAATGTACCTAGTCTAGTCAAAATCAAACCTCTTTGGTTTGTGCGAGATAATACTTGCTATGGTTACAAGTAATATCAAGTATCCCATGTTATGGTGTTTTGCTTGGTAACGATTTATTGGTTGTGCTCAACATTTGCTTGTTAGATATATACACAATGGTAAAGTCTAACGCCTGTGTTCTAGCTTGATACCCAAGCATGAATTTGGATTTATATCCCGAATTCCCGATATTGAAATTTTGATTTGGTGGGCGAATTCTAATTTTCGTGCCAACAATTGATAGCCCCAATGGCTTAGGTAAAACGATGTTATATTTGCACCTTAAATATACAAATGTGATTAAAGCTTATAATAACAGAAAGTTCTTGTATCTTTTATGCATACGGTCATCATTTGGAATAGTTTTCTTTCGCTTTCTACCACATTGGGAAATATATTATTGTTATTAATAGTGATTTGCACTTTTTTGTGCTGTATAATGTCGCACATAAAGCATATAATTGTTATAGAAGTTTGGGAGAGATCAACGGCATTCTAACCCGTAATGTTACGTACAAATTAGAAGTTGGTAATCGCCAAACTGTACTATAGCCTGAAAACCTGTCAATATTTCGCATTCGATTAGGGTTTGGCACATTTTAACTCCAAATAGTTCATCTATAGTGTCGATATTTGAGCATACTAACGAGTCTTTGGACGCTACATAGCTCAAAATAATCTCCATATATTAAGATCCTTCAGAGCTCAAGTTTGCTGATCACGAACTTGTAATTACGTCACATACCTAACTATTACCAGCTTCAACGAAAATTCTCATGCTGCCTACTAATTTGCAAACGAAACCACGAACCGGCAATTTTGTGGTAATAACGTACCTATCCCATATATTGAGGAAATTAATATTCATACTTTGTCCAGTACGAGACAATAGCGTATCACAGGGCGACGCGCTGCCCAAGCAGTCGTTATTGCGATCGCACCGTTCGCTGTCCTCATAACAATCGATGAGTTCTACTATACTATTCGGACTGACTGGACATTCCGTGATAATTTTCTTCAAATCCGAAAATTATTTTCATTAATTTTCTATGGTGATGTGACTTTTTTAAACATGGTAACCCAGTGATTTGTGAAAATATGAGTGAGCACGATCGAAAAAGCCATTACGAAAGGGACGATGCTGAGGAACCGCTTTACGCCGCTAATAACAATAATTCGATTTATAGCAATGGAACTTTGCATTATTGTAGCATATACAGGTAAATGTTGCAAGTAATAGCATAATTTTTTATCTGTGTTACTTTGAGTGGTTTGAGCTTAACGTTTGAATTGAATAGGTACCTCGGTTCGTGTGAGATTCTTATGTACGATTATTGGAAATAATCGGGTGATGACACAAAAGAGGGCTCAGTATGTATGGGATGGGATTACATCAAGTAGGTAGATACTTGTGACACAGCCACACATAGGTAGTAAACACCAAAACTGAAATTTTCTGAAAAAAAACAGGTTGCCGAGGTCAGAGGGTCAGACTAGAAATAGGAACGTTGGTAGTGTTGCTAGTTACTGTTTATGCAGTCTATTTATGGTCCTCATAGACTTAATAATAAATATGCAAAAGTTTTCGTATAGATACTACATACCACTCTGAGCTGTTTAGGAGCAAAGGTAGAAAAAGTTGTATTAAAAAAATATATTATGTATTGTACAAGTTTCATTATTACAATTAACCTAAGTTTTACAAATGTTGCTGTCTAGTAAATCAACTTCTTATGTATTCATTAGATTGTGTGCGTAATGGCGGCGTTACGCATAATTAAACAGAGCTCAATCAACAACTTTCTAATGCCTTACATGGATCACAGATCTGCTCAATCACTTATTGTCATCGAAAGCTGGTTTACTGGTGAATGAAATATTCTTTTGTTTTTTCATGTATGAAAATTGACGAAGAAATGTTAATTGACTGTTAATTTCTTAGGAGAGGAAATATCAGCTCTCTTCGAATGTATGTTATTAAAACTTATAAGCGAGTTTTAATATCGCTTATCTCTTTCTGATCTGCTATACTTAGTGGTCAGTCAACAGTGCGAAGTTTTGCCAACTCGCCAAGCTAGACAGCCGCAACAGCTAATAATTGGGTCACCTACCACCTTCGTTGGTTAGCTTACGTAAACCCAACTGTCACAACCAGTACAAGTACTATGTGCATATGTGTTGCAACAATAAACGTTGTAATGTAACGTTTTCTATCCGTGTTAATATGCTGCACACGCGAAGGTCATCATAGCGAAATATTGCCGATCGGAAGGAAGCTGCGTCTGCCGGTCGGAACGCAACATTGCTCGAGATTTCTCTCTCAACTGAATAGCGTGTGAAAGTTGTTTTTCTCGCTGCAATGTTGACTCTAGCTGCGTTATCGAGCAGGTGTAGGATTGTACGCACTCGGCACTTGATAAAAATATGATTCTTGGCGTAAAAAGAAAGGAGATGCCAAACATATTTATGATATTTGGTGTGTTAATGTTAATAAACCACTGAAGACTGGACATACTTTTTAATGTAACTCTTTCATGTTTTCATTATTTTAGCGAATAAGAATGCAATGATAAAACTGGACTAAGATAATAATTTTGAAATTTGTCTATTTCAGCCAAAGGACAGTACAAGAAACGAAAGGATGGGACGTGTTCCGGGAGTTCCCGCCGAAGCAGGACAGTGGGTCTATGGAGACGCAGAAATGTCTGGACTTCACAGTTCGGTTACTAAAAGTGGCGGCGTATCTAGTCGTCTTTATCGCGGTCCTCGGCTCCGGAGTCGTCGCGAAGGGCACCACGCTCTTCATGACTTCACAGCTAAAGAAGGACAGGCGGATTGCGTATTGTAATAGGAATTTAGGTACGTTTGACTTCACTGTAGTACGAATTTTCCTATTAAAGCCAAACACAAACATGCGAAGCCTATCAAACGCCAATCGTTTAAGGAGGTCCGCACATTAAACAAGATCCGGTGTGGCGCAGCCGCGCGCGTTCCAGATTCATTTTGGACTTAACAATCTAGTGACTGAACAGACGTGGCTTGTTTGCCAATAATATTGGATTTACTTCATTCCAAACTACAAATATGTATTGCGAGAATTTTATTAACGACACAATTGAAGTCAAGTTTTAACACTGATTTCGACTTTATTGAGTTATCCGAGGCCAAACTTTCACGTCCGTTATTAATCTTACAAAATAAATCTGATGTATGGGCCAAGAATTTGGACAGGATATTTTTTTAAACCTTTGTTTAATATTATGCTGAAAACTAATAAACACATCTGTCTCATTTTCAGGTAGGGATAAACAATTTATAGTAAGTCTTCCAGACGAAGAGAGAGTGGCGTGGATGTGGGCTATCCTTGCAGCGTTTGCCATCCCAGAAATAGGAACCCTCATACGTTCAGTGAGGATATGTTTCTTCAAAACTTCTAGGAGACCAACAAGCATACAATTTATTGTGGTAAGTAATACAACTTATTTCTCTTCGATATTTTTATGTACTCAGGTACCTACATAGTGTTATCAAGCAAATTTTTTAGTGGTCGAATAGTTCTAAATCGGAATTTTGCGACAAAAGCAACAGCAGTTATAGCAGTGAAATCGGTTGATTTAAATGAGTTTCACAATCCGACATATATTTCTCTACATTATTACTTTCTTTGGCACGAGGACGACTGGCACGAGATTTATAATTTGTATGACGACTCTCACTCACGACTTTATGCATAAATATTAAATATTGCGTGCAAAAATGCGCGCTGTTTGCTGCTAATATTTTCATAACGAAATTCTAAATTATTTTACACCGATTAGCCTAAAAACTATTTGATAGGCTTGTAGAAATAATCTCATTAACATGTTCTATTAATCTGTTTCAGATTTTTATAGCTGAGTCGCTGCACACGATAGGAATGGGCCTGCTCTTCTTCATGATCCTCCCAGAACTAGACGTGGTCAAAGGGGCCATGATCACAAACTGCCTGTGCATTATTCCTGCGATACTCGGCTTACTTTCGCGAAACTCTCGAGACTCGAAGCGATTCATGAAAGTGATCGTGGACATGGCAGCAATAGTTGCGCAAGTCACCGGCTTCATAGTGTGGCCACTGTTGGAGAACAAGCCTGTCCTGTGGTTGATACCAGTTGCTTCGTTATGTATATCTCTCGGATGGTGGGAGAACTACGTCACAAGATCGAGCCCCATAGGTAAGCAGAAGACCTCTCAAATTGGTAAATGCAATGTCTTTGACTTGAGAATTCTATTCATTGTTCTATTTTCCTTCACAGGTATAGTCAAAAGTCTGGGCAGATTAAAAGACGAGCTGATTTTCACCCGCTACTACACGTACCGTTTCATCTCTGTGTGGAAAATCTTGTTATTCCTCATGTGTATCCTCTTCAGCATATGGTTTGATGGCGACGAGCCCGCCATGTTCTTCCAACTGTTCAATAGCGGTTTTGGACCACACAGTATCGTCGTTGAAGAGGTTTGTTAAAGAAAGAATAATTTTCTGATGTGATTTCTTTTTCTTTGGATTAGATCCCATAATAATTGTTTTTGAATTTTCAGGTACAAATCCAACTAGGCGGAACTGTAATTCCTGACTTGGCTAACGTTACTCTTACTGGGGATTCAGTAGAAGTGGCAGCTGCGTACAAATCCGCATTCTACGTGATGCTTATCCAAATATTTGCAGCCTACATCTGCTACATATTTGGCAAGTTCGCGTGCAAGATCCTCATCCAAGGCTTCAGTTATGCGTTCCCTATAAATCTCGTGATTCCTTTGGTCGTCAATTTATTGATTGCTGCGTGTGGTATTAGAAATGGTGATAATTGTTACTTCCATGGATCAGTGCCAGATTATCTCTACTTCGAAAGTCCACAAGGTAAGGTTTTGACTGATTCCATACATTTACCGATGTCATTGTCCGTCGCGAGAACTAATATTCTGATTATTGCTTTCAGTGTTTACACTAAGCGACTTTATATCACGTCAGATGGCGTGGATATGGTTACTCTGGTTGCTCTCACAAACATGGATCACCATACACATCTGGACACCTAAAGCAGAACGTTTGGCTTCCACGGAGAAGTTATTCGTAATGCCCATGTATAATGGTTTGCTAATAGATCAGAGTATGGCTCTCAATAGAAAGAGAAACGATCAGAGAGATGTAAAGACAGAGGTAAGTGACCAATTGTAAAATTGGGGAATATATCTCTTCAAAGTTAGAGTGAACAGGCTTCTTCTGGGTAAGCTCACTCCATCGTCGACTTTGTCTCTGTCACCTCTGACCTAGACTAGAGTCAAGAGCAAACCCATCACAAAAAAAATAAAAATATACGATTTAACGAGCGAAAAATTGAAAAATTTCAAGCTGAAGTTGTCCAAATTTTTACCAAGTGTTATCTTTTTATGGTATAATTCCAGGACCTCGCAGAAATAGAGAAAGAAAAGGGCGACGAATACTACGAAACTATATCGGTTCATACGGACAACACCGGTTCTTCTCCTAAAGCTATTAAATCATCAGACCAGATCACCAGGATCTACGCATGCGCTACTATGTGGCACGAAACTAAAGACGAGATGATGGAGTTCTTGAAGTCTATCCTTCGACTGGATGAGGACCAGTGCGCTCGGCGAGTCGCTCAGAAGTATTTACGAGTGGTTGACCCTGATTACTACGAATTCGAAAGTAAGATTTGATTGCTACATATTTCAAACACAACACCAGAATAATATTCTAGACTTAAATTTTACACTTGTATGCGAAATATGGTAAACAGTTTTCTCGATATTTCAGCGCACATATTCTTAGACGACGCCTTCGAAATATCTGATCACAGTGACGACGATTCTCAAGTCAATCGATTCGTGAAACTCCTGGTGGACACTATAGACGAAGCGGCTTCCGAAGTACATCAGACGAACATCCGTATTCGAGCTCCGAAGAGTATGCCTGCACCATATGGAGGACGATTGACGTGGGTGCTGCCAGGAAAGACGAAGATGATCTGCCACTTGAAAGACAAGGCGAAGATTCGTCACAGGAAACGTTGGTCTCAGGTAGAAATATCATCCACAAATTAAGGACCTTTATTAAGTAAACGGATTTTATCGAAACCACACTGGTACTTTATAGGTATCTAAGATTATAGCATCATAATTTACATGACGTTTTATTATTCTCCAGGTGATGTACATGTACTACCTTCTCGGTCACCGTCTAATGGAACTGCCTATATCCGTGGATCGTAAAGAAGTAATGGCTGAGAACACCTATCTGCTGACCCTGGATGGAGACATTGATTTCCAGCCTCATGCTGTGCGACTGCTTATCGATTTGATGAAGAAGAACAAGAATCTGGGAGCTGCTTGTGGCCGTATTCATCCTGTAGGCTCTGGTAAGATAGGATGAATAATCCACTATACTTCTTCGTATTCAATGTTCGGCAAAAAAAAATTGCAAGTACTTTGACTATTTAAATGATCTACAATTCAATATTTACATGTTTTCAGGACCCATGGTGTGGTACCAAGTATTCGAGTACGCTATCGGTCATTGGCTGCAAAAGGCGACTGAGCACATGATTGGCTGCGTACTCTGTAGCCCCGGATGCTTCTCCCTCTTCAGAGGAAAGGCTTTGATGGACGACAACGTCATGAAGAAATACACTTTGCGATCTGATGAAGCTCGGCATTACGTGCAGTACGATCAAGGTGGGATAAGTTCCAAATTCAAATGAAATAGTGGAACATTTTGAGTTAGAATTTAATCTTATTGAAATTGTCTTTGGTTACAGGGGAAGATCGTTGGTTATGTACGCTGTTACTTCAACGAGGCTACCGAGTAGAGTATTCAGCTGCCTCCGACGCCTACACGCACTGTCCCGAAGGTTTCAACGAGTTCTATAACCAGCGTCGTCGCTGGGTGCCTTCCACTATTGCCAACATTATGGACTTGCTCGCTGACTGTAAACACACTATCAAGATTAACGACAACATATCGAGTCCTTACATCGCATACCAGGTTAGTTTTTTTTCTGTTTTTGACATTCTAGTCTGTTTAATATTATAGGCATAAAACCTCCTTTTATAAAAGCCGGTTAAAATTTAGAAAAAAAAAAACTGTCCTTGTATTGTCCGATACTGGGTTTTGCGGCCTCGTTTTTCAAAACGAGTTTTTTATTTTATAATTCCCTGTAATGATTTTCTTGTATGTATTTTTATTATAAAATTATGTGTACCTGCCTATATTTATGACACTTGTATTTTTTCCAGATGATGTTGATGGGAGGTACGATCTTGGGTCCCGGAACTATATTCCTTATGTTGGTGGGTGCCTTCGTGGCCGCTTTCCGAATCGACAATTGGACGTCCTTCGAATATAACTTGTATCCTATCGGGATCTTCATGTTAGTCTGCTTTACGATGAAATCCGAAATTCAAGTAAGTAAAGAGAGCTTTTATAGATTCTAGATCACAGCACACTCATTTTCAATTTACCTAGTCATATGCCAATGAACAATTATTATTGGCTTATTATTATTATTAGAAGCTTAATTTGGTTTCAGCCTTCTAATGACTTGCGTACTGTTTGGATGTGGACTTTAGTGTATATAGGCTGGTTAATTGATACAATTTGCTTGTTTTAATTATTTATTTACTATAACTCACTTGAATGCGTGGTGGTTTTTGGGCTACAGGAAAAGGAAGAAGGTATGACAGTTCTATACAACAGATCACAAATTATCATTGATAAACCTAGAAATAATAAAAAAAGACGTAAACAAGAAAAAAATCTTGCTGTGCAGTCGGAGGATACATAATCGCGAGTTGGCTGACCAAAACCAGATGTATCCTCTGACCGCACAGCATGATTTTTTTCTTGTCTACGTCTTTTTAGTTCGCTTTTTAAGCAGTCGGGTGTTTTGAATTTTTGTTTTTTTTTATTTAACACTTTTTTCGGATTAGGTACATTTAAACATATAAGTGTTATATATTTTTGAGATCGCCTCTTAAAACCCTTTATTTTAATGCCCCACACGATGGAATTGGAATAAAAAAATAAGATTGGGCCCCCACAATATGGCGCCCAAAAGCCGCCATTTTTCAATTTTAATGTAGACAGTGACACTAGCAGGGTTAAGACGCATCGATTGACGAATCATCAAAATCGGCCAATGCGTTTGGTCTCTGGAACGCCACATACTGATAAAAACATTACCCTCCTTCGGCAGTCGTGTAAAAAGTTTGTGTTGCCATCAACAATTATAATTGTCTAATTTTACTTATTATTTTCAGTTACTGGTGGCTCAGATATTATCGACAGCATACGCCATGATAATGATGGCTGTGATCGTGGGTACCGCGCTGCAGTTGGGCGAGGACGGCATCGGAGCTCCGTCGGCTATCTTCTTGATATCGCTGTCAAGCTCATTCTTCATAGCCGCTTGCTTGCACCCGCAGGAGTTCTGGTGTATCGTGCCCGGCATCATATATCTCTTATCTATACCCTCTATGTACTTGCTTTTGATTTTGTATTCTATTATAAATCTGAACGTAGTATCTTGGGGTACTCGAGAAGTGCAAGTTAAGAAAACGAAAAAGGTTGGTATACATACAACTGGTTCATTTACCTTAAACGCACAGTTTCTCGAAGCTAAATTATCGCAAAATGAATGTTGCAAATTGTCAAGCACGCGTTATCTGCTGTGATTGGTTGAATGAATTATCAAAATCGAATCATAGCAGATAACCGATAATCGAGTTTTGAGAAATTGGGGGTTATTCCTCAGTAGAAAGATTACTAAACATTTTCTACGGTTATAGGAAATCGAAGCAGAAAAAAAAGAAGCCGAACTGGCGAAAAAGACGGTCAAACAGAAGTCGCTGCTAGGTTTCCTTCAAGGAGTGAATGGCAATGAAGAGCAAGGTTCTATCGAATTCTCTTTCGCTGGCCTATTCAAATGTCTGTTATGTACGCATCCCAAGGGGAATGAAGAGAAAGTGCAGCTCATGCACATTGCGTCTACTCTTGAGAAATTGGAAAAGAAATTAGATACTGTTGAGAGGTTAGTAATTTTCCTTGGCAACTTATTTTTACCCGACTACGGCGAAGCCAAAAGGAAGGTTTATGTATTTAGCCGTCTATATGTGTGTATGT